>JARHVA010001037.1:2620000-3237500 GCA_037957365.1 Torreya grandis | reverse complement strand
ACATATTCAAATAGGTCGATTGTGTCTTATAGATAGAGAATATTATATAGAACCATGTTGAGCTAGTTGACCCATTTTGCTATAGGGATGTAGTTTTATGGACTGTAAACTAGTGAAACATAGTACTAGAAATGAAAACTTGAAATGATGGAGAGAGTAAGAATGAACCTTGGTGTGTTATGAATAAAGTCTTGATACTATATGTTAGATCAATGAACTATAATCTTCTGTGTAAGGAAATAATGTGGAAAATAAGCTACAACATAAATAAAGACAAGCAAGAGGACACATTAAATAGAGATTACGTGGAAACCTTGTAATGTGTAAGGAAAAACCATGGGAAAAATGGTAGATTCCAAAATTCATTAATTCACAACATTAATCTCTCTTCTACAATAGCTCCTCTATAGTAACTCCTCTAGTGCTTACAAAAAAAGCACTCAATGCTTCTACCTAAAGCATTCAAGTTGTGAACCAAGCTAAACTAGCCTACAGCTTCCAACCACCAAGCATGCAATCCCAAGGCTTGCATGGATCCTCTAATAGGATTAATAACAAAGGAGATTTAATGTTAATAAATAGCATTTACAACATAGAGAGAAAATAGAGAGAGGAGAAAATTGTGCCATACTCTATACAAGATAACTATTCATCAATAGGGAATCATGTCCCCCCATGTACCAAGTCAAGCCTTTGAATAACATCTCATCATTTCCACTTGACCATTCCATATGCACACCCATGTGATTTCCCATGTGATATGCCACACTCCACATGTGATCTTAATATATCATAGTGGTCCTTGTCTCCCACTTCCCCATGTGCACACATGTGTTAGTCAAGATATTTCCACTTTTAACCTTACCAAATAAGAGCACATAGACAATTGTACCCCATAAGCACATGCCTAAGTAGAAACATGTGATCCTCTATCATTATATCCTCACATGATTTTAACAATACAACCCATGTGACTTAGTGGATAAATGCACCCCATTTCTCTCTCCTCTTCTTTTGACCTTCAAAGATGATTTATGGATCATACCACCCACTATGGGTCATGCCATGTCATCACCTATCCACATCACTAACCATCCACATCACCATCAATAAACATCACCATAATAGTGACCATGAATAGTGACTTCACATCCTAGCATTCTCCCACTTGAAGTCAATATACATAGGCTTTTACCACACTTGAGTATTCTAAAACTAGTTGTTCACCAATTCCCTCTATTATCCTTACACAAACCTAGTAGAAGATTTATTGTACTACTAAAACTTCTTTATCCTAACTAAATTTATCAACATATGTTCCTCCATTAAAGATTATAGGACTAAAGTGACCAATCACTTCCCCACACCATAAACCAATCCTCCAATGGTATTCTTCTATAAACCATTCACAACTCCCACTGCTTGGGAATAGCTGGTCTAGTACTCACCATGGCATTATGAGGCTTCCTAATCCTTATGAATCCAAGACATAGGGCACAACATTTCTTATCCTCCTCTGAGACACTCATAGGAAGTCAACTCAAAATGTAAGAAGTGGGGTATTACCTTTCTCTCTTATCCTTGTGAATCTCCATCCTTGGTTCGCTCCTCCTATCACCTTCATTTCATGTGTCTCTATTGAGCCATCAAAACAATGATAATATTAGGACCTACTTACAACAAGTCATAACACATAGGCTCCCATGAAGGTATTGAAATTACTATACTATATGTGCGGTACCAGTACTAACCCATATAGTGATTTCATTGCAAACCAATAACTCTTTGCCTTAACTCTTTTTCTTTATCACTCCCTAAGAGAGATCACCATGTAAAAATCACATTTCTCTATCTCCTTAAGCAGAAATAAGTGCACATAACACTCTTGATAATAGTGAGGAGAGAAAATATCACATAAGTCAACACCAGTCTTCTCGATATAGCCTCTAGAAATCATCATGATACAAGTGGACAAATCACAGCTCCAGGGAAGTCATCACACAACTCAGTGCATCACTACACCTACCAATTTTTTGATCCTCAATAATGAGTCCAAAATGAATCATGATCTACCAAACATTTCCAAACACCAACTCATGTACATCCAATGTTACTCCATGCATCAATTTACTTGGCCAATGCCACAACCATATACACAACACTCTAGCACCCTGAGTCAAATGGTTAACACTATCCTTCTCCTTCAAGGAGCACTATGTCTCACTTTTTCATCTCCATATTCATCTTCTCCTTCTTTAGCCTTTTTAAAATAGGTACACCTTCAGGTTTCTTTGTACCTCCTTCTTTTGCATGGATTTTTCTTCTTTTGCAACATCTTGACTAACATGTGGTGAATAGGATACCACATCAAAAATGACTTTTGTTTGTTTCCAAGAACTATAACAAGTTCATGTTTTGTCTCCACCTCCTCTAAAGGAGTCCAGATATCTCCTCATAATATAGAGTTACTTCTCCAATAGGGACACTATGTAGGCTGCTAACTTAGTAAAGCTTTTTTAGCTTTTTCTTCAACTCTCCTATGGGATTCTCCTCATCAACATTAAGATATTACAATCTTCATCAAAATATCCTCCAAATTACTCCATAGAGAGATACCTACTAAAAATAAACTCTTTTTTTATTAATCTCCACTTGGTCTCTCCCCCTGCCATAGTAGTTTTATCTTGTACACAACCAGTCAATATTAGAAAACACTCACATAGAGTTTTTTACCACGGATCTGATACTAGATGTTAGGAATAAATTCCTAATACCACATGTTGGATTAATGAAATATATCCTATTATGAAATGAAATAATGCAAAAAATAAGCTATAACAAAAATAAATACAAACAAGAGGACACATTACACAAAGATTATGGGGAAACCTTGAAATGTGAAAGGAAAAACCCTAGGCAAAATGGTAGCTTCTAGACTTCATTAATTCACAACATCAATCTCTCTTATACAATAGCTCCTCTATAGTAACTCCTGTAATTCTTACAATTAAAGCACTCAATGCTTCCACCTGAAGCATTCAAGTTTTAAACCAAGCTAACTAGCCTAAAGAATCTAACCTCCAAGCATGAAAGCCCAAGGTTTGCATGGATCTTCTAAAAAAATGAATAATAAATGAGAGATCATACTAATAAATATCATTCACAACATAGAGATAAAATAGAGAGAGAAGAAAATTGTGCCATACTCCATGTGAGAGCACTATTCATCAATAGGGAATCATGTCTCCCCATGTGCTAAATCAAGCCTTTGAATGGCATCTCATCATGCCCACTTGACCACTCTATGTGCACAAGCATGTGTTCTCCATGTGTTATGATCCACTCCACATGTGACCTCAATCTAGCATAATGATCCTTATCTCCCACTTTCCATGTGCACACATATGTGAGTCAAAAGATTCCCACTTTTGGCCTCACCAAATAGGAGCCTATAGAGAACTATGCCTCACAAGCACATGCTCAAGTGAAAACATGTGATCCTATATCATTATGCCCTCACATTCTTTTAATAAGCCAACCCATGTGACTTAGTGGAGAAATTCACCCCATTTATCTCTCCTCCTCTTTTGACCTTCAAATATGCTCTATTGGCTATACCACCCACTTTGGTTCATGCCAAGTCATCACCTATTCACATCACTAACCATCCACATCACCACCAAGCTACATCACCATAAATAATGAATGTGAATAATGATTTATGAATAGTGACTATGAATAATGACTTCACATCCTAACATGGTGGGTTTGAATATGCTTAGATTATAAAAATTTTGTTGTGATGCTCAAGTGATGATTCAAAGATTCTACAAATACATTCAACTAGCTCGACTGTGTTTACTAACTTGTATGTTGAAAATAAAAACTATAAATAGAGTTGACATGTTTGAATATATATTTAATCATGTAGCTGAAGAAGAAGACTATGCTAGTTGATTTATCCCATCACCTATATTTGGAGAAGACCTACCTAAATAGAATAGAGTCATTTTGAAGTGAATGTGTGTTAAATTTGTGCACAGATGATTACAACTATAATGATAGGTTTGATATAGTACTAAAAAAATATAAATATATAATTTGATGATAAAATGAAAGAGTAAAAGAAAATATGTAAAGGTTATATCATTTTGGGTTCACTAGAATGTATACAAATAAAAATTTAGCTGACCTATTAATCAATTCTAACTCAAAGAAGATAAATCCTACTTGAACTTTTTTTGTTGATAAATTAGATATTCAAGTTCATAACCAAGATGGATCTGCTAGACCTAACCAAGGGATCTTTTCCCATAATAACATCACCAAAGAGGGTTCCAAATCCTCTAGTTAAGCAACACTATGCAATAACCCTAGATAGGTCCTATGTTTTCATATTCACTAAGTCTATGTAAAGTAAAGTAAAATATAATTTTGTGCTCACCAAATCTTATGGAACAAAGTGGAGGTAATAAACATAAAAATTAAACATGCATATAAGATCTATACTCTTGTCAATGTATAGGAAATACTAATGTATAGGAGAGAGTTACAAATGAAAATCTATCTACTCTTACAAAGGAGGAATAAATTTAGGAATACATACCTTTGAAGATGAACCCGCTGAGCCTCAATCTCTCCCTTGGCCAAGGTGTTTCTCAGGAGGTTCTTGTGGTATGTAAGGATAATAAGGATAAGTCAAGTCTAAGCTGCACGACTTCTTTATGCATCTAAAATAATTCTCCACAAGATAAGATACATATATCCAAAGAAAGAATTAAAACCCTAAGCAATGTTCCTTAAGTAGAATGGTGGCTAAGCAGATGCACAACATATTATTATTCTTCTCTTCTCTCCTAAATGATGAAAAGGGATGTGTATATTGATGAGGCCAGGATATGCCCAATAAATGTATAATAAATGACCTCATCTTACTCTCTCTTTCTATTAAGTTTGATTGCATTTTGTAACTTTTATATTGATCTGAGTTGAGTTAGGATATGATTATCCATATTTTGTTGATTATGAATCTAACATTTTAAAAGACCTGTAATTCCTAACAAGTGTGTTGGAAAATTATAGTTTTGCAATAAAATAGGTCATCATCAGGATAAAAAACAAATATGAAGTGGATTGCATGTTTTTGGAAGCATTGGACTCAATTTTGACTAGTTTTAGAGCCTACAGAATCTGTTCTAGAATCATCACAGTTAGTTCTGAAACCTACAAAATCTATTTTGAAACCATCATAGTTAGTTTCAAAACTCCACCATACTATTTCAAGTTGTCACATTTTTGGACTTAGCTCCAAAAATATATATTTAGCTCTACTACTCTTTCAGATAAGCTCCAAAACTTTTGCGGCTAAAAATGGAACTAATGAGGATCTATTCCAAATGGTCGGTGATTTGTCAAGATCAATGATCCCATTAAATTAGGAATAGATTCCCAATTTTTTGAACTGACAGAATCAAGACAATTATTACACAACTAGACATCTAGCCACATCTTGATTTAGTATCTATCCTGGGCATGATTTAGTTCCATCATAACTATGAAACAGTTACAACCATCAAAGCATCTATATATACAGACCTAGGAATTTAGTAAAAATGTATATGGATAGAGATATAGAAAAATAGAGAAAAAAGGATAGCTTAGTACATTTGTAATATATAACATTTTATCAATGAAATAACCATTCCTATTTTGAAAGCAAATTGAATTGTTCAAATCCAGTTCTAGGCAGAGCAAGGGCCCACTCCTCCAAAGAACTAGGATCTTCATTTTGTTGGTATTTATATTTCTATTTGCAAAAGTAAATAGGTAACTCTGTTAAATTTACAAATGCTTCCAACTCTTTAAAGTTAAGATTTGTTGTAAATTTGTTCCTGTAGGCATTTTAGATTAAATTTTTGTTTCTACAATGTGTGCTTATTTCCAGCAATCAATTTCATTCCTACAATGTGTGTTTGTTTCTAGCAATCAATTTCATTCTTGTAACGTGTATTTGTTTCTAGCAATCAATTTCATTTTTGCAACATGTATTTATTTCTAGTAATCAATTTTTTTTTGCAACATGTGTTTATTTCCAGCAATCAATTTCATTTCTTTAATGTGTGTTTATTTCCAGTAGATTTGCATAGTTTGATTCCAATAAGGTTTTGATCAAGAAATCATTAAGATATTAAAAACCCCCCAAAACAAATATATACAAATATGCATTCAATTAATAAATCGTTATGATTCCTCTTCTTGCATATAGCTTTAGACACAGCCCTAATTAAATATGACATCAACAAAAAATTGATTAAATGAAGGGAATGACGACACCCAACATTTTTCGTGCCATTGCTGGGGAACACTAGTTGTAATTTTCTAATTAGGTGTCAATAAGAGCAACAATCATTCATTTAGTAATTAAAGATATTTTCCCTAATTTATGAGTAGACCACGAGATTCTAAGGGAAGATTTCTCCCCAAAATATCTAAACAAGAAATTTCATCATCCTCTAGTTTAAGAAAGGACGTTAAGTAAGAATTGGAAGCACCATTATCTCCTACAAGACAAGAATCAAAATTACCATCTTTGGAATTTTTGGATCAGTCACCAAACCAAGTAAAACCTTAGGAAGGAGGATTATTTCTCAAGATCCATTGAGGGAAAGTTTTGATTCTCAATTGAGTAGTCAACCCCCTACTCCTAACTTTTCACCATCCCTAAAATAGACCACATACCACATTGATTGAGAGAAAGGATTATAAAATACCAGAGAATTGGAATAAGAAGCTGGAAGAGAAACCGAGAGAACCTTTACCTATCCCATTGATATTGAGGATGATGAAACCACTATGAAAAATATTTCACCTGCACACTTTCTCACATTTAGAGGAATGTCATCTAAGGATCCTAACAAATTTATATTTAAATTTAAATTACTATGTCAGTCTTATGATTACAAGATAGATAATCAAAAATTGAAGTTGTCTCCATCTACCCTGAAGGATGCAACAATGAGGTGGTTTATGGGATTAACATCTAATTCTATTACCAATTGGGAACAAATGGAAATTGTCTTCCTAGACAAATATCAATATTATTTTGGAGGAAGAAATCGAAAGGAAGAATTTTTCAAAATCAAACAGGAAGAAGATGAAAATATAGAGGATTATTTGGATAGATTCCTCTTTATGAGTAAAAAATGTGGATTTGTACTTCAAGAAGATTTAAATAAAACAATTTTTCTCAAAGGACTGGATGATGAATCTATGGAAAACCTTGATTTAATTGGTGGAGTAAACATTTCTCAATTAAGAATGGATGAAATCATAGAAATTTCTAGAAACTATTCAAAAACAAGGGGTGGACCTAGAAAAGGGAAAATAGTTAAAAATTTGAATCCAGATATGAACAAATTGATGGATGAATTGAAAAACTTTAAAATAGATATATTAGTTCAATTAACCTCCACCATGGATGGATTGCAAGATAAATCAAATTCCCAACTTGAACCATTAGCCATATATTGTCCTAGATGTAGGAAGAAGCATGCAAAACGAGAATGTCTTTTGGATAAAATAGAAGTATGTCTTGTCTGTGAATCTAAAGAATATGATACTCACACTTGTTCTCTTCTTCCACTCATAAAAAATCAGCTCAAACAAAGCAATACATCATCCACCATAGAAGAATTAAATTTTATTCAGAGACAACCTAATCAAGGATAGTTTATGCCAAGACTAGCTCTTAATCATTGGATGATGCCATGAGCAGCTCAAACAGTACCACAAAGTTGGGGACAACCACCTTGATCCCCTCAACCCACATGGCATCCTCAGGATTGGGCAAGTTAATCTTGGAATACTCAAGGACATTAGCAACCTTGGGTTGGTCAAGGGAATCCTTATGCTTGGCCACAACCTATATGGAGCCCTAGCAATTATGTGTAAGGAAAAACATATCCAAATCAGAACCAACAAGCCATAATGGGACCTCTAGCACAAAATCCATAGACTAAAAATATAGTCCAAACCCAAATTCTAGCACAACTAGTAGAAAACCCAAGAAACAAACAAATAACTCCTGTATATGAAACATAACTAGAAAAATCAGTTGATTTAAATACAATGGATTGTAAAAACATTCAAACTAGATCTGGCAAAATAGTTAGCAGTCCACCTATTATAATCACTGAGATGACAGAAGAAGCTAAAACCCTAGCATAGTTACACCTAAGGAAGATGACAAAGAAAAAGATAAGGAACCAAAAAAGAATTCTACTGAGATTCCATTTCCTAAAAGACTTAAAGAAACCATAGAACTTAAGGAATCTGAATTGGTGCAGGAACTAAGAAGATTGAATATTGAAATACCATTGTTACAAGTAATTAAGGATATTCCAAAGTTGAACAAGTTAATCAAATTTTTATGTTTTAAAAAACTTGGAAGAAAGAAGTAGTACCCCAGGACTATTCAAGTAGATAGAAAACTTGCTAATTTATTAGCAAGAAAACTCTTACTACCTAAATATGGAGATCTTGGAAGCCCTGTTATTTTTGTTTCTATAGGGAATAAGGATATAGATAATTTTTTGATTGATTTGGGCATAGCTATCAATTTAATGATAGTGGACACTTTGAAAACATTACCATTAATAGGCGTACAACCTACCAATACCATATTGCAGATGGCAGATCAATCTGTAGCAAAACTAGGAGTTATTGAAGATGTGGTAGTAATGGTGGAATCATGAGAGTGTATAGTTGACTTCCTTATATTACAGCCAAAAGGTAAAACACTTGGTTATCTTATTATTTTGGGGCGACCATGGTTAGCTAAAGTTGTTTCCTTAATTGATTGCAGGTCAGGTGATATGACTATTTCAAATGATAAGAATTCTAAGCAAATTTCATTATATGTATCTACACGACCTTTTATTGATAATCAAGCAAAATTATGGGTTGATAATCCTAATATTAATGAGCAAAATCTATCTTCTTTGGCTATGATAACATTGTAGGATCATGTATGGGAAATATATGATATGGTTAATCCTTCATTAAATGAACATCAGTCATCATTGGAGTAGTCAAGATTAGTTTTGAAACCATCTCAGTTAGTTTTAGAACCATCACAGTTAGTTCCAGAACCATCACAGCTAGTTTTGGAACCATCACAGTTAGTTTCAGAACCACACCAATTCTTTGCAAGTGAAGATAACTTCACTCCAGAGTGTTGGAAATATTGTCATTGATGTCAAAGGTTTAGTATTATTGGTGATAAAGGCCCCATTGCATTCAATGTTGTTTATCTTGGCTAATGTGAGTTAATATTTATTTAATATTAACGAATATATTTTTGGTTGCATATGAGACAAAAGAAGGGCCCATGGAGAAGTCGAAGAGCCATGGGGTAAATACAAAAGAAGGATGGGACATATTTTCCCATGAAGAGTCATCTTGGGGAATATCAAGAGTCACCAAGTGAAGACAAAAGAGTAAGGGCACAATTTCTCATGAAGGGACACTTTGAGGAATACAAAAAGTCACCAAAGATAAGGACAAAAGTGGGAAGGACATTTTTGGTTATGAAGGGTCACCACATGACTTTTCAAATGCTTGAATATGAAGGGTAATCCAAGATTGGCACCATTTTCCATGAGGATTGAAGGGTCACAAAGGGGGATGGCCAAAGGTCATTTGGAAAGCTATAAATAAAGGCTTGAGAAGCCATTTGTAAATATGAGAGTGAGAGGTTGATTTGATATTGTAATATCTAGCTTAGAAGAGCAATTGTGAATATGATTTGTGTTTGTTATATCTAGCTTAGAAGAGCAAAAGTGAGAGAGAGGAAAGAGATGTTGTATTGATCTATCATTTGTTGAGATAACAACATTGAGAGATAGGTGTGTGGTATACACAAAGGTGTTGGTGCTCATGAATTGTTGTTGGGTTGGTGCTCGGCAAAGGGGTTAGTGTTCTTATGGGTTGGTGCTCATGAATTGTTACTGGGTTGGTGCTCGGCAAAGGGGTTGGTGCTCCTGTGGATTGGTGCTCACAAATAGTAGCTAGGTTGGTGCTCTGTAAAGGGGTTTGAAGCTCCTATCGATTGGTGCTCATGAATTATAGCTAAGATTGGTACTCGGCAAAGGGGTATGGTGCTCCTGTGGGTTTGTTCTCATGAATATACTTTAGATTGTTCTCTATGGTTTTTCCCACATTGGGTTTTCACGTTATATCTGGTGTCTCTCTCTATCTTGTGTGATGTTTATTGTTTGAGTTTTATTTCATATCCTGAATGTTTGATTAAGTGGAATTTGGCTAAATCAAAGATTTATAAGATATATGATATATTGATTCACCCCCCCCCCTCTTAGTATATCCCATGCTTAACAATTGGTATTAGAGTAGGTTCTTTTTTGAAAAGTTTTATAGCTTGAAGGTAGATCGGGAAAGCATGATGGCTAGGTCATAGGAAGGATTTTCTAAAAATAAGGCACCTTTGTTTGATGGGATGAATTATGCTTTTTGGACCATGAGAATGAAGGTTTATTTGATGGCCCTTAGATTTGACATATGGAAATCAGTGGTGGAGAAATATGAAGAGCCACATACATCTACAATTACTCCAGTAGAAAAGAAGGCAAGTGAATGTAATGCTAAAGCTTTAAATGCTATTTTATGTGGTTTATGTGAATCTGAATTTGTTAAAGTTATGTAATGTAAATCTGCTCATGAAACTTGGGTAAAACTTGAGAATATTTACAAAGGTGATGGAAAGGTTCAGCAAGCTCAGTTGCAGACATTTAGAAGGCAGTTTGAAAGTTTGAAGATGGAAGAAGAAAAAGATATAGAAAGTTATCTTTTGTGAGTTGATCAAGTCATAAATCAGATTCAAGGTCTTGGAGAAACATTGGATGAGTCAACGGTGGTGCAAAAGGTTTTGAGATCTCTACCAATGAGATATGATGCAAAGGTTTCAACAATTGAGGAGATGAAGAATTTAGCCAAGCTAAAAATAGATGAGCTTCATGATATTCTCATGGCATATGAGATGCAGACAGAACAAGATAAACCCTCAAAGAGAGAAGCAGCTTTCAAGACATCAAAGAAAGAGAAAGCTAAGATTCAAGAATCAAGTGATAGTTCTAGTGATGATGAAGATGACAATGGAGCACTTTTCATTCACAAGACATAAAGATAAATAGGTAAATATCAAGGAAAATTACCTTTTAAATGTTTTAATTGTGGAAAGATTGGACATTTTTCAGCTAGATGCCTAGATAAAGTTAAAGATGAGGAAGAAGAAAAGCCTACATACAAGAAGAATTTCAAAGATAAATCTAAGAAGGGATTCGAAAAGAAGAGCCTGTATTCTAAAGATCCTAGCTCAGGCAAAGATAGTGGAGTCAGCGATTCAGAAGAAGAAGAGATTATATTCATGGCCATACATGAAGATGATCGAGAAGAAGAAGAGGAGAAAGTTGAAGTGAATATGGAAGGAGAGCTCATTTGTGCCTTAGAAGAGTTAGAAGCTGTTCAAAAGAAGAATCAAAGATTAAAGCGCCAGATCGAGAAAAATGAACAAGAGTCAAAGGAAATGATTGAAGATCTACAAGCACACTTTGAAGAAGCCAAGAAGAATGAAGAAGATCTCATAGCACAATTGGAAATAGCAAGAAAAGATTGTGAAAGGTATGTTATTGAAATTGCCTCTTTAAAAGAAGATATTAAGAAAGCAGTTAGTGATAAAGTAGTCAGTGATTCAAAATTTGAAGATAGCACTAACATGCTGAATAAGATATTGGAAAGCCAAAAAGCATATTCAGATAAGATAGGGATCAGTTTTGAAAAGAAAAAGAGCTATGTTGAAGCTCTTACACAAGAGGAAACAAAAAGGGGAGAAGTGAAGAATATAGAGGACATTTCAAATAGAGAAGGCTAGAAGGAATAAAGCTACAAAAGGAAATCAGGTCAGAGATATACAAACAGGTCTTATTTCTATGGCTATTGTTTTTATTGTAATGGATATGGTCACAAGAAATTAGAATGTAGAAAAAGAGCTAACAATTTCAGAAATAAGGAGAAGGAAAGTCAAGTAGAGTCAAGCAAAAGCCACAACTCTTTTGCTCCTCTATCAAGCTTTGATGAAGAGACCATAGTGTGCTACAAGTATAACAACTTTGGACACATAGCTTGGTATTGCAAAAGCATGTTCGAGTTAGTTCAGAAGGATCAAAGTTTCAAAGCTCCATTCATCAAGAAGAAGGTTCAGACATGTTCATGGCAGAAGAAACAGCCTAAAGATTCTATGATGGTGCAGACAGCTCTGCATGTGAGAGGTAAAGATCAGCCATGGTTAATTGACAGCAGATGTTCGAGGCATATGATAGGAGATAAAAGTAAATTCATATCTCTAAAGAAGATCAATGGTGGTACAGTGAGATTCAAAGATAAAACCACTGCCAGGATAGCCGAAAAAGGTACTTTGAGTTTGGATTATGGTAGAACTAAGACTAAGAATGTTTTATATGTAGAAGGCCTTAAGCATAATCTGTTGAGTGTTAGTCAAATATGTGATCAAGGATATACATTAAAGTTTTATAAAGAGGGTTTTGATATTAGAAGAAAAGATTCAAATGAGTTGATTGCAGATGCTCAAAGGACAGGGAATAATGTATATGTTTTGTCAGATATCTTCTCAAAGGCAAAATCAAAGGATACATTCAAAGATTAGTGAGAGGAGTTGGGAGTAATTTCTATTACTTCCTGCCATTGATGTTCAGCATCAAGTGAGGGGGAGCTAAGCATTAGCTCTAGGTAGGCCATTTGCCATTGATGTCAAAGCGGGAGAATAACATGTACAGGTATAGGTGTAGAAAACAAGTACAGGGAATAGGTACAGGTTGCTACAGTAAGGGGGAGTTATTGTATGTTTTTAGATGATAGGATGTGCAAGTGACAAGATGTGGCAGTTTCAGGATTGAGGTTGCCATCAATGACAAAGGGGGAGATTGTTAGAAATATTGTCATTGATGTCAAAGGTTTAGTATTATTGGTGATAAAGGTCCCATTGCATTTAATGTTGTTTATCTTGGCTAATGTGAGTTAATATTTATTTAATATTAACGAATATATTTTTGGTTGCATATGAGACAAAAGAAGGGCCCATGGAGAAGTTGAAGAGCCACGGGGTAAAGACAAAAGAAGGATGGGATGCATTTTCCCATGAAGAGTCATTTTGGGGAATACCAAGAGTCACCAAGTGAAGACAAAAGAGTAAGGGTGCAATTTCTCATGAAGGGACACTTTGAGGAATATGAAAAGTCACCAAAGATAAGGACAAAAGTGGGAAGGATGTTTTTGGTCATGAAGGGTCACCACATGACTTTTCAAATGCTTGAATATGAAGGGTCATCCAAGATTGGCGCCATTTTCCATGAGGATTGAGGGGTCACAAAGGGGGAAGGCCAAAGGTCATTTGGAAAGCTATAAATAAAGGCTTGAGAAGCCATTTGTAAATATGAGAGTGAGAGGTTGATTTGATATTTTAATATCTAGCTTAGAAGAGCAATTGTGAATATGATTTGTATTTGTTATATCTAGCTTAGAAGAGCAAAAGTGAGAGAGAGGAAAGAGATGTTGTATTGATCTATCATTTGTTGAGATAGCAACATTGAGAGATAGGTGTGTGGTATACACAAAGGGGTTGGTGCTCCTGTGGGTTGGTGCTCACAAATTGTTGTTGGGTTGGTGCTCGACAAAGGGGTTGGTGCTCCTGTGGGTTGGTGCTCGACAAAGGGGTTGGTGCTCCTGTGGGTTGGTGCTCATGAATAGTATCTGGGTTGGTGCTCGACAAAGGGGTTTGAAGTTCCTGTGGGTTGGTGCTCACAAATTGTAGCTGAGGTTGGTACTCGGCAAAGGGGTATGGTGCTCCTGTGGGTTTGTTCTCACAAATATACTTGAGATTGTTCTCTGTGGTTTTTCTCACATTGGGTTTCCACTTTATATCTAGTGTCTCTCTCTATCTTGTGTGACGTTTATTTTTTGAGTTTTATTGCATATCTTGAATGTTTGATTAAGTGGAATTTGGTTAAAGGAAAGATTTATAAGATATATGATATACTGATTCACCCCCCCTCTTAGTATATCCCATGCTTAACACAGAGGAATGTGACTTCTCTTGGGGAGAGGAAGGATCTGTAGCATCAGCTTTATAGATATCAGGAGATGGTGAAGAATTTTTTGAAAATAGCAGTAACGAGGAGTTTGACCTACAACAAAATAAGTATCAGAACTCATCTTGTTGTCCTTTTTCTAGCATTTTGCCTCTAGGAAATTTTAGAGATGTTGCTACATATCATATATTGTTAGCACATGCCTATCCACTAAACACCTTAATGGAACCCTTTCAGTAAATCAATTCATCATATCCTAAAACTGAACACGTTGAGATTCAACTAGGAAATTTTTTGAATATTAATAGTTGGTTAAAGAATGATGAAGAAGTCAAACTGTTTGATGTTCTGAAGAATCATACTAAAGTATTTGCTTGAGACTATAGAGATGTGAAAGGAATTTATCCAAGTATCTGCGCCTATCACATTTATACTAAAAATATTAGGCCAGTTAGGCAACCTCAGAGAAGGATTAATCCAGCCTTAAGGGATATAGTCAAACAAGAAATTGAAAAACTATTACAAGTAGGTTTTATCTACCCTATCTCAAATAGCCAGTGGGTGTCTCCTCTTGTAATTGTTCCTAAAAAGAATGTAAAATGGATAATTTGTGTTGACTATAGGGAACTAAACAAATCCACCTTGAGAGATTATTTTCCCTTACCATTCATAGATCAAGTCTTAGACAATTTTTCAAGTAAATAGTACTTTTCCTTCTTGGATGGATTTAGTAGATACAATCAAATCAGAATTGTTGTTGAGGATCAGGACAAAACTACATTTACTTGTCCATGGGGTACCTTTGCTTACAGGGTATTGCCATTCAAACTATGTAGTTCTCCAACAACCTTTCAAAGAGCTGTATTAGCAATTTTTGTAGACCTTATAAATGACTATGTGGAGGTATAAATTGATGACTTTATTGTGTATGGAGATACATTTGATGATGCCTTATAAAATTTGGACAGAGTATTAACAAGATGTGAACAACATCACTATCTCTTATTCATGAGAAATGTTTGATGATGGTTGATGAAGGGATCATATTCAGGGACCATATTTGAAAAAGAGGAATTTAGGTTGATCAAAAAAAAATCAAGATTATCTCAGACTTGCCTATTCCTCAAACTCCTACAGATATCAAATCATTCTTAGGACAAGTTGGATACTATAGGTGTTTTATCAAGGATTTTAGAAAAATTTCTGCCCCCATGTTTAAATTGCTTACCAAAGACTATGAATTTCTTTGGGATGAACAGTGTCAACATGATTTTGAAGAAATTAAAGAGACATTAGTAACTTCCCTAATATTTCAAGGACCTAATTGGGAGAAACCTTTTCACATCTAAACTGATACCTCAAACACCTCAATTGGTGTAGTTTTGAGATAGAGAGATGAAGAAGGAAGAATGTATGTTATTTACTATCTCAGTAAAAATCTTACTCCCACTAAAAGAAATTACACTACCACTGAAAAATAATTTCTAGCTGTGATCTGTGTAATCAATAAATTTAGACATTACATTACAGGTTATAAGATATTTATACATATAGATCACTCAACAATTAAATATTTAATGAACAAACTTGTGGTTGGAGGTAGAATAATTAGATGGTCATTACTTCTACAAGAATTTGATATTACCATTGTGGATAATCTAAGCAAATTTAATGTGGTGGCTGATTTCTTGTCAATATTGACCAGTACAGGAGAGCAAGATCCAGTCAAGGATAACTTTCTAGATGAACAATTGTTTGTTATTTTAGCTAACGCACCATGGTTTGCTGACATGGCAAATTATCTTACAATAGTGAAGTTTCCTCCTACTTTCACTAAAAAAAAATTAAAAAATTAATCAAAACTAGTGCACAGTTCAAATGGTTAAATGGAATGCTATTTAAATATGGTCTTGATTTGGTTTTACACAGGTGTGTAAGAGAAGATGAAATTTTTGACATCCTTCAGGCATGTCATAGACACTATTCATTGAAAAGAATATTTCACAAGATACTTGTCACTGGTTACTATTGGCCATCTTTATACAAAGATGTGAAGAGATATATCAAGTGGTGTGACCCTTGTCAAAGGATGGGACAGCCAACCATTACCAATGAAATGCCTCTGCAATCACAAGTAGTGATTAAACCATTTGAGAGATGGGGATTGGATTTTATTGGAACTTTTAATCCTCGTTCACAAGGAAAAGAGCATATTATTATGTGTACTAATTATGTAACAAAATGGGTAGAAGTGCAGGATTTAACAAATGCCACTGAAGAAGCAGTTGTTGATTTTCTTTGGCACAGAATTATGGTAAAGTTTGGAGCACTAAAAAGCCTATTTTTAGACTAGGGACCACAATTTATGTCTAATATGATCCAAGATTGCATAATGTATAATCAAATCAATCATAGGAAGTCATCTCCTTATCACCCGCAAGCAAATGGACAAGTTGAAGTAACAAATAGAGAATTAGAAAACATCCTCACTAAAATAGTTGAAGCTGAAAGAAGAGATTGGGTAAAAAGACTACTTGAAGATGTTTGGGCTTACAATGCAACTTGAAAAACCACAACAGGGTTTTCACCATATGAGTTAGTCTATGGGGAAAAGCCCTTGTTGCTTATTGGGTTTGAACTACAGACATTGAGGACAACAACTAAGGTGGGAACTGAATTGGATGTAGCTTAAAAGGAGTGAATCCTTCAACTCAATGAATTAGATGAATTCAGAATGGAAGCACTTGACCAGATAGAGATAATCTAAGGTTAAAGGAATCAATGGCATGATTCACATATCAAGGAAAGACAATTCAAAGTAGGAGACTAGGCATTGTTGTTTGATTCTAAGTATCAACAATTCAAAGGTAAATTAAAAACCAGATGGTTGGGACCTTATCAAATCAAGCAAATATTTGATAATGGTTCTATCCAGTTATTTCCCATTGATGGTAGTAGCAGAATACTCTTTGTCAATGGACACAGGATAAAACTTTATAGGAAGCCTCCTACTAAGGATGAATTCTTGAAGCAGATTGAAGCAAACAAAGAATTTGATCATATGGAAGAACCTAGTTCTTCCAAAATGATCAAATAATCAGATGAAAAGATCTAGAATAAAGGGAAGAGAATGAAAACCAGTAAATGGCATTCTCTTCCCAAAAATAAATAAATAAATAATAGAGATCAATTGAAAATCAGTGATGACGATTGATCTTGGTTAATTCAAATAAAATTTTTTTGAATTCTAATTATTTTCTAACTATTTTTTAGGGATGATGTGTCTGCATGTCAGAGAGAATACATCATCAAGGATGGTAATTATATTTTTAACTTGTTAAAGGTTTAATGAAAGTTTGCATGTGTGATTAGACTTGATTTAGAAAGATTAGTATGATGAGTCATCTATTATACATCATGGTTAAATGTGCACAATCATGAGAAGGATATTGATGATGGAATGAGTTGGTGGATAACCATAAATAATCATTCTTATGATTGAATCTACTGAATCTGATAGTTCCATAGCTGAGTATAGTAATTCTGCATCTGAGTACAGTAATTTTGTAATTAAATTTGCCAAACTAGCAACTGAATCTGTTAGTTTCACAGCCATAATCATCAATTATGTTGATACAAAAAATCAATTTTTAGCTCACCTGTGAAATATTCAAAATCAAGAAAAATAAAAAAGAATGAATCATGGGAATCAAAAAGAAGTCAAAACTAGACAATGATACCCAACTCCTTATAGACAAAGGTTAGGAATGTTTTCATTCCTTTTTCTATGAATATCATAAGTGAGATGTCTAGAATACCTATAATGCATGTCCCAAACCCTGTCAAAGGAACATTGAAAGACCTGGCTGAAACCTTATTGAAAGAAGGGGAATTTGAACCCCAATATATTTTTAATACAAAGCAAATCATCAAAGGAGTTAAGAGGGCCAGCTTGCCTAAAATATTTAATAGAGTAGCATTCTAGATATTCAAATATTTAACTTGTGATGGACAACTTGGGACAGTATGAAAAGAAATCCTAAAAATCCTTATACACCTTAAATATGGAGCTAAAAAACTAGAATATATAGTAAACCTCCTAGGGTTTCTTTTTGACTCCATCCATACCATGGCCCAGAGGTATTCTTGGGGTGTAGGAACAATCAGACATTATGGGTTAGTGCATTTGGTATGCCAACACAATTTCCTTTCCAAAAAAAATAGGGAAGAAATGTGGGACAAGTTTCTTGGCAAATTTGGACAAAAACCTGGTATTCCGAGAAGAACAATAGCAACTCCTCCTGCTCCTTCAGTTCATTTGAAAATTGCTACCATTGCTAAAGAAAAAAAAGATTAGGGGAAGAGGAAATACCAACAAGAATAAAATATAGAATAAAAAATAAAAATTACAGACCCTACTGTACTTTTTCAAGCCATTTCTTCTTCTGTTGAGGCTATAGAAGAATTGGTACCTATCTCTGACAATGACAGTTCACCTAGGCCTGAAGAAAAGGTGAAAACTAGAAGATGTTTTAAGAGGAGATCTATGCCTACACATTTTGAGGCTCCTCAAGAAATAAAATGTCATAAAAAGTCTAAAGAAAGTTCAGAGGAGCTGGAAGAACAAGAAAGGCTAGAAACTAAAGCTGTCGATATTTTCAGTAGCATGGCTATGACTCTTCCTAGACCAAGCCAAGTAGAAAAGGAAAAAGAAGAAGAAAGATTTGAGGAGCTAGTTTTCCAAGAAATGGGTGAGACTGTAGCACCATCACATGTAAAAGATGAATAGACATCTTGGAGAAGGAAAGGGAAGTCCCCTATGGTGGAAGAGGAATGCCTAACTCCCCAAGAACTTTTAGAAAAAGAACAAAACTAGCAAATTAAAAAGGCTCTATTTCTGTCTAGAGTAGAACTCATTATCAAGGAAAAGGATGAGGAATTGAATTTCCTCAAACTCAAGTTAGAACATAAGGAAATGCTCCTTGCAGAATTAACAAACCAATTCATAGCCGAGAATGAGGAATTAGCAGAAACTAAAAGGCAACTAATGGAGAATGAGGGAAAATGTACAAGGCAGGCCTCTATCTCAATAGTCTCTACATAGACTAAATTGACTTATTTGCCACTCAAGCAGTTATGGGATGACACATGTAGAGAAATCAGTGAAATCAAAGCATCCAATACAAACTTGAAAGGTAAACTGGCAGAAGAAGAGAAAGCAAGGAAAGAATGGGAAGACAAATTTTACAAGGAGGAAAATGATAAGTATAAATGTCTTGTGAAAATACAAATAGTTTGTATGATGAGTGAGAAGCTACTTTCATGTAAAAGACCTTCTCCTATTTATAGCATGTTTTTAGAGGAACAATTCATTTGCTAGTAGTTGGCAAGGATAGCATGTGGCCTTCCACATGAAATAAAAGATGAAGCTGATTTCTTAGCCACCTACTCCTTAGCTAATACATAACAGAAAAACCTTCTTTGTGAATTTTACCTCTGAAATTTTAGGTTAGAAAGAAATACAAGTTTTATGATCAATTTGTATGTAGGAGAAAGATAGATTAACACATTTGTCTCTGTTCTTCAAAATCATATTGCATGGAAAGAAAGGGAGTCAGAGCATTGGTCAAAGGCTAGTTCATCTAGTCTCTATATGAGAATTCATTATGGTAATCCATCCACCTTTGCTACATATTTCTAATCCCATGCATTTAATGATAAATTTAAGGGACCTTATCTTTTCAGTTTACAACAAACCATGGATGTCTTCACCGCTTATGAAAGGGAAAATTTTGATAATATCTATGATGCATGTTTAAAAAGATGGGAATTTCTTCCAGTGGCATTGAAAATAAGGGAAGTAATATCCCCTTCAAATTTGATCTAGAGTTTAGAAACGGTAAAAGCTTTATGCATAATAATTCCTCAGATCAATGAAACTCCCCTAAGCATATGGATAAGAATGTGGACAAGGCCACCTCTACTTCTCACCCCCATATCTCCTTGGCAAAACAGAGTACCTCAACATCCCACTCAGTTTGAGGAATGGAAAAGAAAAGTAGAAGTAGGATCAGGGTATAGTACTTCTGAGTCAAAGCATTGGGATATTTAGTTTCAGTCATTTGATCTAAGCAATCAAATGGAATGCAGGATATACAATCCTAAATTTGAAGAATGAAGTTTGTAAATGGACTTAAAAACAAGTAAGTATGGGGGAAATGATGAGGCCAAGATATGCCCAATAAATGTATAATAAATGACCTCATCTTACTCTCTCTTTCTAAATTTTGATTACATTTTGTAACTTTTGTTTTGATCTGAGATGAGTTAGGATGTGATTATCCATCTTTTGTTGATTGTGATTCTAACATTTTAAAAGACCTGTAATGCATAACAAGTGTGTTGGAAAATTCTAGTTTTGTAATAAAATAGGTCATCATTAGGCTAAAGAACAAATATGAAGTGGATTGCATGTTTTTGGAAGCATTGGACTCAATTATGATTAATTTTAGAACCTACAAAATCTATTCTGGAATCATCATAGTTAGTTCTAAAACCTACAAAATCTATTCTGGAACCATCACATTTAGTTCCAAAACTCCACCATACTATTTGTTGACCATTTTTTGCCCAATAGGCCAGAAATTAGTCCCCCCTTTTTTCATGTTGTTCTGAGCTAGTACTTTTGATTTTGCACGAGTCTTGTAAATTTCTACAGACTCTGCAAGTTTTCTATGGACCCAGCAATGAGGTTTTCTATGGACTATGCAGGTCCATTTCTATGGACTCTACATGTTTCTATGGACTCTGTAGGTCCATTTCTACGGACTTTGTAGGTGTAGTCTTTTGGTAGATGATGAACCAGTTCAGAGAGTGAAAGGTTTTACAAAGCTTCTTCAAACTCTTGTCTAAATAAATTCATAAGGAAAGAGAGCTAAAATGGTTCAAAGACACTTTTTATTAAGGTTGAAAGAGTGGTTCAATGACATAATCTTTCCAAGAGTTAGCATCTTTGAATCATTGAACCATTGAATTGGTTCAACACTTTGGTTCAATGCGTTGACTCAAAGCCTTGGTTCAATGCTTCAGTTCAATCAGATGGTTCAATCACTTGGTTCACTCAGTCAGTTCAATAGCTTAATTCATCAGTAAAGTTTAATGCAAAGTTCATTAGCAAGTTTAATCAAAGGGTTTGTTTGCTCGATTCAAGGCTTGGTTCATCAAACGGTTCAATGATCTTGGTTCAACACTCGGTTCAAATCCTTGGTTTAACAACCATTTGAACCATTGAACCGATTCAATCAATTGGTTCAACAGTTGGTTCAAAGGAGTGGTTCAATGTGAGAAGTCAAAAGATCCTCCCAAAGGACAAGTGCCCTTGTGGAGGGCACCTAGTTGGCAAAAGCACCCTTCAAAAGGGTCAATTTTGATAAACCTGAAGGGCACTTTGAAGGCAACCAAAGGAAAACAAAAAAAATGTGCAAAAGGACTAAGGCATTGAATGAATTCTTTCAAACTTTTTATCTGAAGGAATTCCTTCGAACAAAAGTTTGAAGAAATTTGGGAAGTCACGAGCTCAAAAAAGATCTAGGGAAAATTTTGAAGGCAAAGTGGCCAAACAATTCTTGCAGACTTTTTGTCCACGAGAAAATTGTCCATAGAAAAATCCCACGGGGAAGAAACCTAAAGGAATAACAAAAGGCCGATGCAGGAAGCTGAAAGAAAGTCCAAGGGTAACGGACCCAAGGATGTCAAAGTCAAACATGGCAAACAAGCCATTGGAAATTCAAAAGCAATGACGGGTGCGCGGAAGTCAAATTCAAGGCAGTGAAATAGTCATTTGTATTTAAAATTCTTGAGTGCCAACTAGAAAAGAGCCTAAGGAACACAGCAACCCACTAGAAGATAGCCCTCAAGGGTTGAAGGAGCCAAAAAGAGACAAGGCAAGGAAGAAGATAAAGTGTAAGAAAAGACAAAGCATCCAAGTGGTGAAAGAAGGTGTCAACTCAAGGAGTTACTCCAGTAGGTGATGTAGTGTCTGCGAATTAATCATTAGGAGGCACAAACAGCTAACGACATGACCCATTTTCTTCATTTTGCATTAATGAGTAGACAAGCCACGTAATTTCCTAGAAAGAGCAGTCTATTTGTAGAAAAGAGGTGCGGCCATGTTTTCACATTAATTCTTGAATGTCAAAGTCAAGATTAGTGATTACACAGTATGGTTCCAGCAGGCCTTTTCTAGAAGAATGACATCAACAATAGTGACTTCTTCTTCTTGATGCTCTCAGCGCACATGGGCTAGCTTGTCAAGAGCACCAAAGTCTTTTCAAAAGAAGCACCAAGTTCTCTTCTCCTCTTTCTATATATATTGTAAACTTCTCATTTGAGAAGGATCCATTCTCTTAGCCTTAAGGCAAAACTCTACCCAAAAATCTCTCGGGCTTGTAAGGCAGAACTCTACCAAATTTTACCTTGAATCAGGACTTAGCATTTTTACCTCCATCTGGACTTGCACTCAAGCACATGTCTATGTTTTATTTTTATGTTAAGTCATTTCCTTTTATGCTTCCCATAGATCAATTCCAGCATGTCTAGCTCATTGTGAAGTTTTTTTTCTGTAGGTCTGCCAGAAGTGTCCCTAGAAGAGTGTAGGTGCCTGTGAATAGGCTGCCATAAGTGTGTTTGAGGATGCCTCTGGTAGTTTCTTCTTCCCTGTATTTCCACAGACCTCTAGCTCATTGATGCAGAAGGATTCCCCACATTAGATGAAGTGTATGGGCACTTCTTCTTGGTGAAAAGTGTATATTTGGGCCTAAGTGGATCAAACTTTTCTAGTGGATCACCCTTTTTATTTTTAGGTTTAGGTTTTGTTTCAATGTCTCTTTCTCCCTTTTCATCCCCCCCCCTTTTTCCATTTATTTGTTAGTAGTAGGAGAAACTAGGGCCTAAAGGATATATCAGAGGGAGCTAGGCCTTATCCAGAGACTCTCCCCTCCAGCTTTGTCGGTCCCACAAGTGAGAGGGGAGTTTCCATTGTTTCATGTGGAAGGGTGGGAGCTAGGTGTCCTGCCCTAGGTGCAATCCACTGTGTCAATAGTTTTTGGCATGCCCGGTGGGACCAACTAAGACAAGTTGTGTCCAAAGAGTTGAAGAATTTTTGGTGTGTTCTTCAACCAACCAGCCTTGGAGGCTTTTGCATCAACACCAATGGTGACACTAAGTTGAATTAGCTAGTTAAGTAGTCTAGGTGCTGTCAAAAAATCACATTTTTGTATGTATAATTCCTTTGCATAAAATCATGGACCTTGTATTCCTTCATATGACTTCGATCAGACTCAAAATTTTTTGGGAATCCCCTCAAGCAGCCCTCCTAGTTGCCCTTCAACAATAAGGGAGGTGGCTTTGGAGTTTGAGAAGTAGGTAATGGAAATAGATAGACTGGATGAGTAGTATGGATATCAGCAGGAGCTGATGTATAAAGGGGAATGCTTATTCAGGCAAGCTCAAGCCTTGCAATCCATGGAGGAAGAGGTAGCAAAATGGAGGAATCCATTCATGCAAGGTATCCAACCTTGCGCACACCCTCCTATTCTAAATAAATCCCCCTCTTATGCACCAAATCCTTTCTAGAAAATGGCACTTGCTCACTCCAGCTCATATAATGCATCAATCAACCTTACTCTTGACCTCGTGCGCCTAGCCTTCAAGCATCAAAGGGAACTGGAACAATCTCCCATGGAGATGAGCCTTCTAAATTCTTTATATCATGAATCTTCCTTTGGGGGGAATGTTATGAACTAGCACATGTCTCTCGAAATTGCTCCTACCCATCTCTATGATGATTCCTATGCGCTCTAAGAAAGACTCTTTTAGGATAATCTAGCCAAGCAAATTGAGGATTTAGAGGCTAAGATGAGACTACTTTGTGAAAGAGAGATGGAACTTTTAGACCTTGTAGAGGAGCCCTAGGACCTTGGAGAAACCAAAGTTGCTACCTATTCACAAAAGAAAAATTCCAATTTTAAGATCCTGAACTGGAAGAAAAGAGTAGAATCATGGGGCAGGAAGGAGGAGAAGAAAGGTTTTGCTCAAAACCTTGAAGAAGATGATGATGTTGGTGACCTCCAAGAAAGGCTCTTCCAAAAAGATATGGCCAAAAGAATTATAGATTTAGAATCCAGAGAGAGATCCTCAGCCAATGTGTGATGGATAGTTCAGACCCAATGGCACATTCTATGTCTAAACAAACCCCATCTACACACTTCTAAGAGAGCTATCATGCCACACCTAATATAGATGAAGTACTAGCCAAATGGAAGGAGGAGAATCATTTGATTCTAGCTCAAGGACTGCCTCCTCTTCCACATGGTTTTTCCATTTCACCCCTTCTCAAGGAGGAGCCTATTTTACAAGAGGTGAGCGAGGAATAAAAGATCCAATTTGCATCTCTTCAGGAGGCTATCATGAGCAAAAATGAAGAAGAAATCATCATCGATGCTCCTTATGAAGACATCATTGGCAATGGAGAAGACTCAGGTCACACATACATGCAAATGTTCCAGCAATACAAAGAGGAACGCAAGCATGGTGAGCTCTCTCCCCCTTTGTTTGATGAACTTCCTTGTTGTTTCGATGAGGAGGAAGACTATTCCATGGAGCTAGAGTTAAAGGAGGATCAAGAGAATATCTTTAAACATCTAAATACCCTGATCTTTGAGGAAGAAAAGGAAAGGTATGTCTACCTTGAGGAAAGCCTTGAAGAAGAAAGTTTTGAACAAAGAGGTGATGTTATGTGGGATGAGCAATCAGTTTGTGATTTCATTTTTGGCATCACCGCAATCACCCTTCTTCAAGAAGGCCAAGAGGAAGTAGAATATGAGTTTGACAGGGTCTTCAATGAAGCTGAAGGAAATGGGTCAAACCATGATACATTATAGGGGCACTGTGCAGATCAAAGGGATTATGGTGATGAGCCAGTAGCCATTGATTTCTTGGTGAAATACACCAGCATGAAGAACTAGCATTCAACAAGATTCCAAGAACAAATAGAGTACGTATATGTTGGAAGCATGTTTGAATCTAATCCACTTGGATACAAGCCAATCCAGGTGGTAGGCAAGAGGAGCAAGTCACCAAATCTCTTTTTCATTCAACCACTTGTCTGGCATCGTAAGTCTTCTTGCCAGGAAGGGGACTTAAGAAGTTTTTCCTTTGATCCAAGAGGGAGGCAAATATTCCTAGTTAGTTATACATAGTAGTTTGCTTTTAGTTTCTTTCCTGCTTTCCCTAAGTGCAGTTTGCACAAGTAGTGTTTTTATCCTTGTGCGTGTTTTCCTTTGTGTGTGGGGTAAAGGCTCATGATTGATTCTTGGATCTTTTAGGGCTATTACTAACTATGTTCAAACTGCATTTGACTCTGTGCCCAATGGACTTAAAGGCAACTGGTCTCTAAGCATAGCAGGCATGCTTCCCTTGGGAGTCGCCAATTTGTTGACCATTTTTGGCCCAACAGGCCAAAAATTGGTCCCCCCTTTTTTCATATTGTTATTAGCTAGTACTTTTGATTTTTCATGAGTCTTGCAAAATTTTACAAACTCTGCAAGTTTTCTACAGACTCTACAGGTCCATTTCTATGGACTCTATAGGTTTTCTATGGACCCAGCAATGAGGTTTTCTATGGACTCTGTAGGTCCATTTCTATGGACTATACAGGTTTTTATAAAATCTATAGGTCTATTTATACGGACTCTATAGGTGTAGTCTTTCGGTAGATGAAGAACCAGTTTAGAGAGTGCAAGGTTTTACAAATCTTCTTTGGACTCTTGTCTGAAGAAATTCATAAGGAAAGAGAGCTAAAATGGTTCAAAGACACTTTTTCTTAAGGTTGAAAGAGTGGTTCAATGACATAATCTTTCCAAGAGATAGCATCTTTAAACCATTGAACCATTGAACCAGTTTAATGCTTTGGTTCAATGTGTTGGTTCAATGCCTTGGTTCAATGCTTCAGTTCAAACGGATGGCTCAATCACTTGGTTCACTCAGTCAGTTTAATGGCTTAGTTCATCGGCAAAGTTCATCGATAGGTTCAATCAAAGGGTTCATTCACTTGGTTCATGGCTTGGTTCATTAAATGGTTCAACGAGCTTGGTTCAATGCTCAATTCAAAGCCTTGGTTTAACAACCGTTTGAACCATTGAACCAGTTCAATCAATTGGTTCAATGATTGGTTCAAAGGAGCAGTTCAATGTGAGAAGTCAAAAGAGCCTCTCAAAGGACAAGTGCCCTTGCGGAGGGCACCTAGTCGGCAAAAGCACCCTTTGAAAGGGTCATTTTTGATAAACCCAAAGGGCACTTTGAAGGTAGCCAAAGGAAAACAAAAAAAATGTGCAAAAGGACTAAGGCATTGAATGAATTCTTTTGGATTTTTTGTTCAAAGGAATTCCTTTCAACAAAAGTTTGAAGAAATTTGGGAAGCCACGAGCTCATAAAGGACCCAAGGAAAATTTTGAAGGCAAAGTGGCCAGACAATTCTCACAGACTTTTTGTCTGTGGGTAATTGTCCACGAAAAAAGCCCGCAGGGAAGAAACTTGAAGGAATAACAAAAGGCCAATGCAGGAAGCTGAAAGAAAGTCTAAGGGTGATAGGCCTGAGGACATCAAAGTCAAACATGGCAAACTAGCTATTGGAAATTCAAAAGTAATGACAAGTTTGTGGACATCAAATTCAAGGTGGTGAAATAGCTGTTTGTTTTTAAAATGCTTGAGCGCCAACCAAAAATGAGCCCAAAGAATGCAGCAACCCACCAGAAGATAGCTCCCAAGGGTTGAAGGAGCTAGAAAGAGATGAGGCAAGGAAGAAGACAAAGTGTAGGAAAAGACAAAGCATACAAGTGGTGAAATAAGGTGTCAAATCAAGGAGTTACTCCAGTAGGTGATATAGTGTTTGTGAATTGATCATTAGGAGATGCAAATGGCTAACAACGCGACCCATTTTCTTTATTTTGCATTAATGAGCAGACAAGATGTGTAATCACCTAGAAAGAGTAGTCTATTTGTAGAAAAGAGGCATGGCCATGTTTTCACATTAATGCTTGAATGCCAAAGTCAAGATCGGCAATTACACAGCATGGTTCTAACAGGCCTTTTCTAGAAGAATGACATCAGCAACATTGACTTCCTCTTCTTGATGCTCTCAGTGCACATGGGCTAGCTTGTAAAGAGCACCAAAGTCTTTTCAAAAGAAGCATCAAGTTGTCTTCTCCTCTTTCTATATATATTTTAAACTTCTCATTTGAGAAGGATCCATTCTCTTAGCCTTAAGGCAAAACTCTACCCAAAAATCTCTCAAGCTTGTAAGGTAGAACTCTGCTAGATTTTACCTTGAATCAGGACTTAGCATTTTTACCTCCATCTGGAATTGCACTCAAGCACATGTCTATGTTTTCTTTTTGTGTTAAGTCATTCCCTTTTATTCTTCCCACAGATCGATTCCATCATGTCTAGCATATTGTGAAGTTTTTTTTTCTACAGGTCTACCAAAAGTGTCCCTAGAAGAGTGTAAGTGCCTGTGAATAGGCTACCATAAGTGTGTCTAAGGATGCCTCTTGTATTTTCTTCCTCCCTATATTTCCATGGACCTCTAGCTCACTGATGCAGAAGGATTTCCCACATCAGATGAAGTGTATGGGTGTTTCTTCTTGGTGAAAAGTGTATATTCGGGCTTGAGTGGATCAAACTTTTCTGGTGTATCACCCTTTTTATTTTAGGTTTAGGTTTTATTTCAGTATCTCTTTCTCCCTTTTCATCCCCCCTTTTTCCATTTATTTGTTAGCAGTACAAGAAACTAGGGCCTAAAGGATACATCAGAGGGAGCTAGCCCTTATCTAGAGACTCTCCCCTCTAGCTTCGCTAGTCCCACAGGCGAGAAGGGAGTTTCCATTATTGCATGTGGAAGGGTGGGAGCTAGGCATCCTACCCCAGGTGTAATCCACTATGTCAACACTATTTCAATTTGTCGCATTTTTGGACTTAGCTCCAAAACTCTATATTTAGCTCCATTACTCTTTCAAATAAGCTCCAGAACTTTTGCGGCTAAAAATGGAATGGATGAGGATCTATTCCAAATGGTTGGTGATCTGTCAAGATCAATGATCCCATTAAATCAAGAATAGATTCTTGATTTTTTAAACTAATAGAATCGAGACAATTATTACACAGCTAGACATCTAGCCACATCTTGATTCAACATCTATTCTGGGCATGATTCAGTTCCATTGTATCTATGAAATAGTTACATCCATCAAAGCATCTATATATACAGACTTGGGAATTTAGTAAAAATATATATGGATATAGATATAGAAGAATAGATAAAAAAAAAGGATAGCTTAGTACATTTGTAATATAGAACATTTTATCAATGAAATAACTATTCCTGTTTTGAAAGCAAATTGAATTGTTCAAACCTTGTTCTAGGCGGAGTAAGGGCCCACTCCTCCAAAGAACTAGGATATTCATTTTGTTAGTATTTATATTTCTATTCACAAAAGTAAATAGCTAACTCTATTAAATTTATAAATGCTTCCAACTCTTTAAAGTTAAGATTTGTTTTAAATTTGTTCCTGCAGACATTTTAGATTAAATTTTCATTTCTGCAATGTGTGCTTATTTCTAGCAATCAATTTCATTCCTGCGATGTGCGTTTGTTTCTAGCAATCAATTTCATTCCTACAACATGTATTTGTTTCCAATAATTAATTTCATTTCTACAACGTGTGTTTATTTCCAGCAATCAATTTCATTTTTGGAACATATGTTTATTTCTAGTAATCAATTTCATTTCTACAATGTGTGTTTATTTCTAGCAGATTTGCATAGTTTGATTCCAATAAGGTTTTGATCAAGAAATAATTAAGACATTAAAACCCCCCCAAAACAAAAATATACAAATTCCCATTCAATTACTAAATCCTTACGATTCTTCTTGTTGCATATAGCTTTAGACACAGCCCTGGTTAAATATGACATCAACAGAAAGTTGATTAAATGAAGGGAATGACAACACCAAACATTTATATAGTTGAATATAACCCTCCAATTGTTTCTTTAATATAACCCTAGAGACATCCAAGGAAGCCTCCTGCTTGAGTGGAAGAGAAACCAATGTACTCAAAAGTGATGAAGGGTCTGGGCATGGAATTATGGCAAGTGGGAGAGAGAAAGTGGCACATTGAGCACCAACTATTGGGATATCCTAGAGTTAAATGCCTCCCAATGGAAACTTTGAGAGCTAAGGACCTATTAGAGCTATATTTGGTGCTTCTTATTGGGTTGGTTTCTTAGCTTCTACCTAAGGATGATCTTATGCCTATTGTTATTACATGATGGCCTTTGTTACCAACTTGAGTTGTTAAATAACATTTTTAGCCTACTTCTTATTTGCTTCATCCTCCTCCTCCTCCTTTTTATTCTTCATCTCTTCCTACATATATTGTATCTTTTCTTGGTCATCCTTAACCTTTAACTTCTACACATGTTCTTTTTCTTCTTTTATCTTATATTCTACTAAGGTCGTATCTTTGGCTTGTTCATGTGTAGCCTAGACCTATGCTTATTATTATGCTTGAGGTTGTTGTTATACTTGTCCCTATGCTTTTTTCTGACATATGGCTTCATCTTATTCCTCATTTTTCTTTATATCTTCCTCTACTTACTATTATTCATGCTTTGCAGCTTCTACGGCCTATTTTGCTTAGGCTACTATGCCCTATTTTTATTTTTATTCTTCCTCTACCTTAGCCTTGGTAGTAAGCTTAGCTTCTTTTACCTTTTACAACTACACCTTATGTGTTCTCTTATCTATGTCAATGGATTATTTGGCCTTCTTATCCACATCCATGGCTTTTTGTCTCTCAACCTCTGCATCCTTATCTTTTTGTATGGCCTCAGATTCTTTAGCTTGTTGAGTTGCCTATTGCTGTTGAGCTTGTTCCTTATGCTACTACTTCTCCTCCTTCCTTAATAATCATTCTAATACATGAGCTACTTCTTCTCTATAGACCTATTTTTCTTCTTTGGTGGGTTACTCAGATGTGATCTCTTTGACCTCCTAGGCCTACAATGGTGATCGCCAATCACTTGGTCAAAATTATAAGTTAGAAAAATGTGCCTTCTTACATCTGAGGGTGATTAATCTACAATTAGGTTGTGGAGAATTATATTAAAATGCATTTTTTTCTTCTTATAAAGTAGTTGGTCATCTAAAGGTGCACTCTTCAAGTGTAGGGGAGACCCTAGCCTCTTGCTTTGTTTGGGTTCAACACATAAGTGATTTTGGTGGGCTCTCTAGAAGGGGTAAAATTATATCCTTTGCTACATATGTAGAAGTAGGTTATGGATGATAAAATTTGATCCTCTACTATAGTTACTCCACTTTTTCCCTTACAGTATCAACAATAATGGATGATAAGTAAGATGGAAGGTCCACCCATAGATCTTGGGGAACTTACTTCTACACTTGAACCATGCACATAACCTTCCATCATAAGAATTAATTCTCCACTTCCTTATCATATAAGTCTCTATCCATGAATATAATCATGATTTTATATAATTCTTACTCATGTGTGCCCATCTGTGGAAGGTCACATGACTTGGTGATCTTGGGCACCTACAGATCATCTAACCAAGTTCTTGTTTTTCATGTCTTGCACTTTAATGGAAGGGATACCAATTTATGTTCTATAGAAAGATTTATTTCCCTTTTATTGCTATGAGCTATTGTCTTCTTCAGGTTACTACATTAAAGGAATGGTTTCACCAAGTGGTATGGCCTGAAGTAGAGTCACATGCCTGGCTATGAAAGATTGTTTCTTAGTAAATTCTACCTATGCCATGTCTATTATGACAAAGAATGGGTTTGATGTGAAGGGTGACTATGATAACTCATGAATGTGGATAAACACACCCTTAAGTAGAAAATTAATAGGTACATGCTGACCCAAATATTGTATGATGTCTGGTGGCACCTAAGGATGTGTTATGATTAGTTTTAGACACTCCTCCCACCATGTTTTTAATTTTCCCTCATGTGCTAGGGATATATGCTCCTAGGTACATATGAGATTACAAAAAATTTAGATCAACCAATAATCTATATTGGGGTGTACTTCTTCCTTTGGGGACTTCCATTACATGAATCAGAGTAAGAATATGAGGAAGTAGTTTTGAAATGTTTGCCTTGAATAGATGTGACACTTCTTGATGTTGGTGAGTAGCTCCTAAATAAATTACTCTATATATTTTAATTTATAATTCCTATGGATCATGTTATGGGCTATGTCCATGACTCCTTTTGGTGTTTTCTTTATAGACTTGGTCATTTTCTAGAATCTTCTTATGATACAATTGATAAGGATACGCATTAGTTCATCTAGATTTCATTAATCAAAATCTATTTGTTGCTCTGAATATACAAATCTCATTCTTATTATATAATGGGAGGCATTCTAATATTATATATAGATAAATAGTCTCCTCACATAGGCATGCCCAAAGCTCAATCCATGGCTTATGTGTTGATGATAATGGTGACATTCAGGCCAAGTTAGATGTTATCATCATTGTATCAATCAAGCAAAACATGTTTGATCTCCCCTAGGTCACCAAATTTATGCATTTGAAATAATCACTCAACATCTATGTTGTGGAATCGGTGGGGATTTATGAAAGTGAGAGGTTGTATAACATCAATAGGGTCTGGACAAAATAACTTATTTTTTGCTTGTCAGAAGAAGTCAAATGGTTCTAGATCATTAAAATTTGTCTTTCTAAGAGCCATGTCAACACCCATTGATTAAGTTTATGCCTCTATCAAACCCTTGATGAGCTATGAAATATCCATGTCTACTGAAGTGATGAAATTACAATGCTATCTACTCTCTATGTAAGAAAAGTAGCTCGGGTCTTTGCAATTACAGCCCATGAAAACTATGCACAAGGATGAGATTTTAACTTGGTTCTTGATCTTATCCTTTATAAATTTGGCACCTATTGGATTTCACATGAATGTCTCACTTAGATATCCACTCATAATAAATGCAATGGTGGATGTGGAAAATCTTTATCTAATCTAGCAATCAAGATAGTTAGTCATTAACACATGTGTGGAGTTATGTTATTATGTTCTTTAGTGTCTATCCAGGGTTACAAGTAGAGTATGTTGATGGGCCACTAATCTATTGATGATCAAGTTAATCAACCATTGGATCTGGGATTTACTTCTAGTGTATGATCATTATATGGTGGAAATCTTATTGATGTGACTTTTTTATACCTTTCCCAAGCCTAATTGCTTTTGTTCACTCCTCTTTGACATCCACGATGGTGCACATGGATTCTCCTATGCATGGATGGTACATGCTATGCTTGGTATCTTGGATGTTGATTTGTATTGAATAGATCATCTACAAACACATATAGAAATAAAAATAAAAAAACACAAAAAACATGCAAAATTTAGAAATCCTAATCTACTTGGTGTTATTCAACACCCACTCACTTATTAGAAGGAGATCAATTTGACTATTGGCGATAGGGCTTAATCCTACATCCATTTACCTGCCCTGGTAAAATAGTTCCCTGAAGATCTCCTAAAACCATGGTACCTTATTGCATTGGTTCGCTAATAACATAAGGCCATTTCCATCAAATCTGTAACTTGCCTAGAAATGCTCTTAAATGACTATCATACAATGGGACTAGTTGATCTTTATAAAATTCCTTATGGTGAAAATTCCTATCATGTCATTCTTTCTAGCTCTACTTATGAACTTATTACATCCATGTTACTCTACATCTATACTATCCATCTTATTCAATTTGATAAGTCTGTTGGTTAGAGATTCATGATCCCCTAGTCTCATGACCATGGAAATGCACTAACTGGGTACTAAGTATTCCATTGGCATAACTACTTCAAGTCCATACACCAACTAGAATGGAGTAAAACCTATGGCTCTTTTTTAGTGTGTGCAATATTCCCATATAATCAAAAGAATGTGATCTTTCAAATCATCCCTCTTGACGTCATAGATTTTAGTCAACATTTTTCTCAATACTTTGTTAAAAGATTTAGCTTGGTCATTGGCTTATGGATGGTACACAATGAATTTGTAATGAGAAATCATAAAATCATATATAAGAGCCTTGATGGTAGTATCTAATAAGTCTGTGCCTTGATCATTGACAAGTTTGATAGGTCATCTAAACCTTGTAATAATGTTTTCATAGAGAAAATTTGTTGTGTCTATCACACCATGATTAGGTGTCATATAAACTTCAACCCACTTGGTAAAATAGTTGGTCATAGTGATAATATATCTTGATTTACTACATTTTCTTAGTGGATTGATAGGTTAAAAATGTAATACCCCATTTTTCAAGGGTCACTTAGCTAATAGAGGCTGCAAAGGCATTTCATCTTTTTGTAGTGGTTTACCCATATGTTAGTAGACATCACGGTACTGTGTTACTCTATGTGCATCTTGAAAGAGATTAGTCCACCATAACCCACTATGTAACAACTTTTTGGTAGTAATATATCTATAAAAATGTCTTCATATGAATCCTTGATGTGCCTCTTATAAGAGGTTAGGTTATTCATATTCTATAATAATTCTACATAGTACTTCATCCTTCCCCAAGTGATACAGAAGCCCATTTATGATGGTGTATGGTAAGGCTCTAGTAAAAAAATCCTTATCACATTCTTGATAGTGTGAAGGGAAGACTCCTTATTTGAGGAAGTCGATGATTAATTTGAAATTTTCAAGAATCAGAATAATATGAAAGAGATGAGCATCATGAGAGTCTTCCTATATTTATTCTAGTTCTTTACCATTAGGAATGTGGTTGAGATGATCTGCTCCCACATTCTCTCTTCCTATGTTTACATTAATTAATAATTAGAACTCCTAAAATAGAATCAACCATAGAGATATGCATCCTCCTAGCATCGGATTATTGACAAGATATCATAAGGATTGCTGATTAATGAAGACTTTGAATAATATCGCAAGCAAATAGTGTCAAAAAATTTGTAGTGTAAAAATGATAGCCAATGCTTCTCATTCAGTGGTTGTGTAGTTATTCTCTACATTAGATAATTTGTGGCTTGAAAAATGAATATTATGATTTTGTCCACCATCTTCTGATTGTGTAAGTACAACACTAACTATGATACCCAAAGCATCCACGTGCACATGAAATGTCTTACTCCACTCTATAAAAATGAGGATGGGCATAATAACCAATCTCTATTTCATCTTGATAAAGGTTGTTTGGCACTCTGAAGTCTAGAAAAACTTCACACTTTTTCACAATAAGGATTGCAATAGAGATTAAATAGATGAATATCCTTTGATAAACTTCTGATAATATCTTGTATGACCTAGAAAAGATCATATCTCTATGGAGTTAACGGGTGGAGGCATACTTAAAATTACTACAATTTTATCTTGGTCTACCGAAATGCCTTCATTGCATACTAAATGGCCTACAAAGATACCAAAAGGTGTAAAAAAGAGACATTTCTTTAAATTCAAAGCAATGTGTAGAGCTCGACATCATTCTAAAATTAAGTGTAGCTTAGATAAATGTTTTTTAAACATGGTAAATACTACCCAATCATCAAGATAGAATTCTAGGAAGTCATGAATAAAGTCCTTGAGTGTAGTGACCACTATGCAAGAGAAAATTATAGGTGCATTCTTAAGGACAAAAGGCATGACCTTGTATGCAAGATATCCCCATTCCATGGAAAAAATCATTTTGGCTTTATCTTCTTCTATGATGGGTATTTGATGATAGCCACTAAAACCATCCATGAAAGGATAGACTTCATGGCCTATGATAGATTCCAAAACTTCATTTGTGAATGGAATTGTAAATAGATCATTTACACATGCATCATTTAGATTGTGATAATCCCCACATACTTAGATTTCTCCTATCTTATTTGGTTTTACTACCATGGGACTTACCCAATCTACCTTATCTATAAGATAGATTATTCCTATCTTACATTCTATCAATTTTAGCCTTCACTTTCAGCTTCATGTTTAGATTTAGCTTGTATGGTCATTTATTTGTAGGTCATGTGCACTCGTTTAGTTTTATATGCATCTCTCCTAAATATGGATCAACTCCTTAGACCTTTGATAATTTAGTGGTAAAAACATCCTGATAATCTCATATGAGTTACATAACTTCATAAATTTTAGCTTATGTCTAATAATCACCTATACGTGCTAATTTAGGAACTTCCTTAGTTCTAATGTTTTCTAGATGATTTTTGATGGGTTGTTGGTAAATTTTGCACTTTTACTCATCAATATATTCTTATATCATTTTTTGCCCTCCTTATTCTAGGATTTGTATGTTGTGCAACTTGTCTTCTTTAGTAGGTTTTGTGTTAGTGTCCTTTACTAGCTCTACTGGATATTTTGGTCCAAATAAATCAATTAAATCCATATCACCATCAAAATCAAAATCCTCAATGTCCTCTTCTTCATTTTGTATTTGGTGGCATGGTTACGTAAAAGATTGTTCTTCTTTCTTGGTAGCTTTATATCTTTGTAATGTTGAATTGAGATCAAAGGTTGCATTCTTCTTTATTGTGAATTATGTAATCATGCTTAAGTCTTCTACACAACCATGCCATAAGAATTATTTGATTTTCTATAGTGTGTTGTAAACTAGAGGGTTTTCATCTTCAAAAATAAATGTTTGTAAGAAATCATTTTGTACCTGTGCCCAATGATTTGTCTCCCTCCTACACTCTTGATGCATATACCATGTTGATGGTAATGGAGAAATTATATAATGGAAAATATGAACCCATTACTTTGGTGCTAGATGTTCCTCAGTCTAGAATTTGGCACACTTATGAATATAAATTTTAGGACACTCACCTTCTTGGAAGAAAGGCCAATTATTTATGATGATCTATGATAATTGTAACCTACTAATCATGAGCTCAAATTCATCATCCCATTTGAGTTGGTCATTTATATGAATTTCCTACTATGTCACTACAACTCACTTTAGAGCATAATCCAAAGCACTAACCCATTAGCTAATGGTAAGTACATGAAATTGTAACCATAGAATGAACTCATTGATATCCTTATTTGCATAGCACATAGGAATTTATCTCTCATGCACAAAGACCATTCTCATAAATCAAAGTTCATGATCACCTTAGGCCCAATTGAGGAGGTACATGTTTGAGTCTTCACTAATAGATGAACCTATTTCTCAAGGAAAAGTGCATTTTCTACTCAACTCTGCATAGTCTTGCATATATTCATCTACTTGATAGAGGAATTCAACTTTTTAACTGAGTAGGGGATTTTATAGACATAGACACATAGTCTTTTATGATAGATTGGGTTGTCACTGCCTACATAACTACTGGTTTGGGCCTCTATTATTCCATTTTTTCAACTATTGAGTGAGTAATGAGTGTACTTGAGGTTTAGTATGCTCATATAAGAATTTTCACTCAACTTCACATAGAGTTTTTAGATTTTCTTCAAAGTTCACCTTCATCCAACTAGTTTATTGCATGACATATGGAGACTCTATTTTAGATAAAATGATGTTCATTTTGTGCACTGTATTCAAAGTAATGATGATAAGTTTATATCCTTAGTGTGCCTCTAATTAATTTTTCACCATGTTGATAGTAATATAACCATCATATGCCCATTTCTTTCTAATTAGTGTAGGGTAATGTGTTGTTGTTATATTCATGTTAATGAATTCAAAGTTACCACACAAAGTTAATTTTGTAATTTTGATCTCAACATCTTTTAATCTACTAATAGGATCAAGTCATCTCTACTCAGCTAAGCTTAAATTTACTAGACTATAGCTAAGAACCGGTCATCCAATAGCCTCTTATGTAGACTTAGGAATCATATTGACTATGTACCCAAAATCAAAAATAACATTTAGAATCTCATAACCTGCAACCTCAATATCAATTCATACACTACATCCTAGGGATTCTTTGTTCTGATGTACCAAACAAGATTTTATGTCTTCTATTGTCCATACTATGCACATTATAATAGATAATGTAGTAGGTTTGTGATATTCTAAGAGATATCTTCATTGCATAGAGTGCTTAAAATTTTTAGAAGATTTGTTAGTGTAGTGATAACTCCATCTTGATGCATAATGCACATGATATGGCCATACATTTGATCTTATATTATTATAGAATTTCCTTTAGTAGTATCTTGATGTTGAATGTTTTTCAAAATATGCATAGCTTCATACATGAGCCCTTTTTTATAGTTGGGTTTGGGTATTTATCCTATTTTGCTTTTTAGATTCCATAATCCTAAGGCATTTCAAGTAGAGTCAAGCCTTTTTTTACATGTTGTTATCAAGTAACAACATTCAAGAATGCATCCTTATTAAGTTGTGAACTCACCATATTCACATTCTAGATGGGCCTTGTCCTTTCTTTGCTTCTCCTAGACATGACAATATTTTATGTCATGTTGGTCATATCTTCTATAGTATGCATAGTAAGACTAACTTTGAGGATTCAATAGACAATTTCATTTTACATGATTGTATTCTCCACATAGGTATCATTACAAAGGAGGACATTGATATTTATTTCTTTTACCACCTTGGTAACCTCGTCTATATATGTTCCTATCTCCTCTTCTAGTGTATTGATATCCTCCTCTATACCCTCCTTGTTACTATGTAGTGTTCCAACATTAATGTTGTTGGGTATTATCTCCAATTTTGATTTTTTTTTCATAGTTTGTGGTGTCTAACTCATTTGTTGTTGTTGCATCATGGCTGAGCTCTAGGGTGTTACATACTTGTACTATGAAGATGGTGGTGTCTAACTTGGTGAATGAGGGGTTCAACTAGACAAACCTTGAGGTTGGTATTATGGTGAACTAGGAATCCATTATGGACTAGTTTGGGTTACACAAACTTTATCAACTTTTGGGCCTAGAATCATCTACTTCGCTGAGGAAATTTATTACATAGTGATGGTGAATACATTTTAGGTGATGCCTTCCTTGAGCTCTTACAAATCCCTATAGTTATTTTCATCGTGATTGTTTGAATTATATAAATTGCAATATAGATTTTGTGAATTCTTGACATACTTTTTCAAAAGATGATACAACATTGTTGCATGCCCCAATACTCGATAGATTTCAAAAAAATCTATCTTAATCTTAGGACAATCATTCCTATGATGTCCTTATTTTCTACACTCCATACACCATAGATTTAATTTAGGTTTATCTACCTCATGGTATTGCTCCATTCTCTTCATAAAATCCTGTAGTGCCTTTTTAATCTTGGAATTGGCAATAAGATATTTTCTATAGTCTTCAATTTGTTCTATTCATAGGGCAGTAGCTCTAGTATCTGCTTTAGTAGAATATTAAGTCTACATAGTGACAAACCTAATTCTAGAGTGCAATCCTTTAATGAACCACATATATTTATCTTTGTTTGTTAAGGAAAATTCTACCTTGTTCATCACATTAGAGAATCTACGGTCATAGTCATAGATTGATTCTTCAAACTTATACCTTATCTCCTTCAAGTCCTGAATAGTTTGGCTTGTACATTTTTTTATCTTGAATTTTGTGACAAGATAGTCTTTAAAATCTTATATACTTTCCCATTGAACTTATCTTAGGTAATGAACTAAAGTTATATTATAACTAGTACCCCTTCTAACTCTCACTTTTTGATAGCTTCATCAATGATGCCCTTAGCTTGCCATCTCATTTCATAGGTTAATAAGTATTATTCAAGTTCCATAGACCCATCATAGATTTTTAGGTTTATGAATCCTCCTAGATGAACCATTATATAAATGAATGTTGATAGAATTTTATGCACAACTATTACAAGAGCAGGTTGTGTCCTGGATAATCTTTCTTGTGTACAATTTTTCACACTAGGAGAGTTAACATGTGCACTTTGTTTTTCTAGATTTTCTTATTTTCTATTCTTGGTTTTAACAAGACTGATGGCCTTCAAATCATTTATAATTGATTCTTCTTGAATTTTGGTAACCCAATGATGCACTTTCTCTAAAAATGGTCCTTCCCAACTATTATCTTTTTATCCTCTTGGCTGAAAAATTCTACTAAAAAATAAGAGATTGGGTTGCAAGGACATGTGCTCTTATGGTGAGTGATTCTTTCTTGTGACTTCTTCTACTATTGTACTTGAACTTGTGATTAACCTATGATTGTGTTCTACTTATTTAATTAAATCATCTTCTTCTAATAATATCCATTCTAATAGTTGTGCACTACATCTATAATCTAACTGCTCTACTTCTATACGATTCTCACCTTCTTCTTTGAAGATCTCTTCTTCATCTCATTCTTCATCACTTCTTTTTATTTACCAAAATTTGTCATCTTCTTCCTTCATCCTTCATTCTTATTCTCTTTTGCCACACTCATCATGTTTTCTTACTTGTAAATCACCTATTTTACTACTACTCTTACATTTACTCATAGTTACCTAGGTATTGTTCTATTTATTCCATCACTTTTATTGTTTTAGTTCTCATTCTAAATCTAGAATTTTCTTTTAACTCTTCTTCCCTTGTGTCTCCATTATAGATTTAGGTTCAAGCCTTACTTACTCATCTAACCATCATTCACCATCATTTCACACACACCCCCATAAGCCTAAAGTGACTACTCCATATTGGTTGGAGTAGGTACCATGGCCTTATCTACAACCAACATCTTCTCAAAGAGAGGTAGTCACTACAAAAATTTCCCTCTAATTCCTTGGACAAATAAGTCTAGCATGACTTCAAAAGCTATGTATCCTTGTAATAAAAACTTAGTGATGTATCCATCTATGGTGGTATCAACCCAATAATCTATTTCCCTCATCTAGTTAGTTTCTCATTTATACAACCAGTCTATCTTCTCTTCAATCTAGATGATTATTTCTTTCATTCTTGGATTAAATCAATAGAATTCTAACCAAGCTAACTAATTGGGTAGAAATTCAGGTAACTCACACCAAAATATTTCCATAGATATGATTTTGAATGATTTATTGTGTGGTGAGACCAATCCATTTGTATTCTTCTTCTACGAAATTACATACTTTCTGGTATAACCATGTCTCAATAGCTCTCTACCTTAGTAACCATCTTAACATAGTTTCCTCTGAAAGGAGTGGTTTGCATGATCACCATGCCATTTTTATTAGAGGTTCTTGAAGAATCATAACATGCTAAGGATGAGGATAACTAAGATTTACTTTATTGTGCAGGATAGTGTAGATAATTCATTGACAAGGTGGGAATACAGAAGCATAATGAAGATGAATTATTGTGCAATAGGTAGGAATTAGGAACAACCAATATTTAATTAATGTTTACAGAGCATTCAAAGAAAATTAGTTAAAAATAATCCAAATATTAAACATGAAAGTGTATGTGAGGAACAAAATAAGAAACACAATAGGTAACCATAACCAAAATAGTCTATATTGATTTTTTCAAAAGTGGAACTCTCTTATTATTACAAACATACATATATATAGTCATTTGCAGTCTATGTCTATTCATATTATTCTCATACTTAGCACCAAAAGAGTAGTTTTTTCATATTCTAACCTATTACAAGCTATGGAGATAGGATAAAATATACATATTTGACAAACTAGATACATAACTTATGAATATCACAAGAATATCATGCACAACTCTACTATCTATTTTCTACTCCTAATAACATAAGAGAAGGTTGTGTAGATAGTAAGTGGTAGTATAGGGGACAAATGGTCTTCCCACCTCTTTCCCAATGCACCCTTTAAGGCATGCACTCAAAGAGATTGAGACTCAATGGGTTCTTTCAAGAGAGAAAGCATTATTAATTGATAAAGTTTGAAAATATTACATGTATACAAGAATAAGTAGCTAGTTAAAGCACAATAAAATTTTTGAGCAATGTCATGGAGTAATGTTGAAGCCTATTGGAAATGCATTAATTATTTAGTTTGTAGCATTATTGAGGTGATCACATTGTACTGAATCAATTTGCATAGTTATAGGGAACAACAACAACCCATAGATGACTAGCATGGGGAATTTCATAATTTAAAATTTGATCAAACCAATTTGGCATGGACCTTTCTATATATATTAACAATTGAATTAATCTTTTCAAATTAGATATACTTTTTTATATGACCTTCTCATTGTTAATTCAAACCAAAAGACTAAAGTTGGTCAAGAGGTTACAAATATATGAGGAAATAGTTTGGTCACAATACAAATGATCACTTATAGTTGAAACTATCATCTTCTCATATTTTCTTCTCTTTTGAACCATCAAATTTCACACACATCTCATAGCTATGTGCCTTCAATATTATGCCATTTATCTCAATATCATTTTCTAGGATCTTGAGTCTTAGAATGTCTTGTAGACTATGCCTCCTCAAGATCATTCCACTTGTTATAATCTTGGGGAGGTCTTCACTTATTGATTATGTAACTTGTTTCTTCAAGCTCTGTTCATGAGATGAAAGCACATGGATGGCTTATAAGTGGTGGGATCTTTGACTATTCAACTATAGTTTATAGGCTCTAAACCTTTAGGATGGAGACACATGGAAGGATTGTAGAAGTTGGGTGTCTTTGGGATTTGATTTGGTTTTATTTTTATCCCAAAATTTGAATTATCCATAATTGAGACACTTGGACAATCATAGAGTTCCACTGACTAATCAATCTTGTTATTTTCCACCATTCTAAGCTCTGTGATCTTGCTACATGGCATGATCATAGGGATCTATAAATTTTTATCCATGAAACCTTATGCACAATTCTGACTCTCAGTGATTGATACATGTTCAATCTCAAGATTTGGAGGATTTTATGAATTATAACCCTTTTTGACTTTTTATGAGCTCTAGGCTTCTAATATTATGCCATGTGGCATAATCTAGGAAGCTCAAGGATTAAGAACACTTAGTTAATCTCAACTTTATTCTAAGTGAAAACTTTTAAATAGCATAAAAATCAATCCATCAAGAATCAATGTGATGATGACACTTGTCATCAATCCAAGAATTTAGATATCTTTGGAACCTGGGTTTGATCATGGGAAACTTAGATATAATTTGATAGAGTTGATCGGCTGAGGATCAACAATAACTAGACATGTGTCACCCATATAGGAGATTGAATAATTTATAAAACTATAGTTAACCATTCACTTTGAATAAGATTAGTCAAGTTAATATAAAAATTAAATTTTAAAAAATCACATGTGATAAACTATTCATAAATGAGTCTAAATAGAATTGATTCATTATATAAAAACTAGGCCAACTAAAAGAATTACTATGACAATGTGTGATTACATGTTTCCCTATTTATAAAGAAATAACATCGAAAAAATGTTTATCCAATGTTATGTTATAGAACAAAGGAACTCCAAAAAATGTCTATTTATATCCCTTCTTATTATTAAATTTTTAACACAGGCATGCATGAGGTCTAGCAATTGAAGCACACAAGACGAATATACATAAAATAATATGTCATCATAATGTCATCCTATGAAATAATAGGTTTTGAATACCAAATTGAAAGTAATGAATTTTATGTTAATTCCATATGAATTATCAATTAATATCACCCATTTAAATGAAAAAAATGAAAAATCACTCAACTATAACTAACATAGAGGATTAGAGAATACACTTCCCAAATATCAAAAGCATGTAAGCCATATTTTATGACCAAGGCTCAATGAATAAAATAGACTAATGTAAAGATTTAAATCTTAATTTTAGACCATAAACAAAGTTTTTATGATACAAATAGTTTCCTCATATATTATTATAATGGGATGCATTGGCCCTAACACAATGTAGGCACAAATAACATAGAATCTACATGACAAAGTCTATCATCTACCCTGTAGGGACGTGGTGCACGGCACCCTTGTTTAGCATCCCATAAAACACTATATAAAAAATTATACTGAAAATATTTAAAAAATAATATTTATACCTCATACCAACCACTCATACCTAAACAAAAAGACTTATAAAATATAAAATATAAAATAACCCTAATGGCATGTCTACACACCAACGACTTTCTTATTTTATTTATTAGGTTCTAGTAATCAATACTGAGAATAAAAATCATGCCTTTATAATTTATCACCCATTAAAACTTATTTCCATTTAATCTTTTAATTATCAAAAACATGTCCAGCACCTACAATATTGTCTCTCTTTGCCTGTAGCTCAGAAACTTATGCAATATATTGATCTTGCTTTTAAAAAATACAAAATAGAGTGGAACAGTCATGATGGTGGATATGCAATATTCAATGATTCAAATATGAATTGTATTAATATTACTAAAACAATACTTATTGACCTATGTAATATCTTAATTCTTGAAGAATAAGAGAAAAAAGATTAGAACTACAAAAATAAATTAAAAAATAATTCTTTTGAAAAAAATATTTGTGAAAAAATTCTCTCTTTTATCATTATATTCATCCATAATAAGCATAGAACCAATAAAGATCTAATAGCAAATGACAAAGCTATTATAGATTATAGAGAGATAAAATGATTCATTAAATTATTCTATGATTGATAGTTTTATATATTTCATCTTAATCTCCTAAAATCAAGGAGATAGGTATTATCATAATCCCTATAATCACTTCTCTTAAGATTATCTATATCCAACTATTTTATTATCTCTCATAAAAATTATTTTATGTGAGTGGTTATTCACATACATAACTATCACAAATATATTCTCTCACATTAATAATGATGTGAGTATTAAATTCCTAACAAATTTTAGATTATTTAATAGGCTTAGCCTTTTTATGTATTTATATGGGACTCTTTGAGTGATTTATCATGCATCTAACATGTGAATTATATGAGTTGACCCCTAAAGATGATTTAAATTTGAAAAATGATTATGTCTTGGCACATGGACAAGTACATTAAAATTTGACACCTAAAAAATTCTGTAGATTTCTAAATCTTTCAAACTTATCTATAAGGTAAGAATATTTATCTAATGATTTAAGATAGATTGAACATGATAATGAATAGGTTAGGAGCAAAGTATATAATTCCTATAGGTGATTGATAGAAGATCAGGAAGGTCACACCATAGAAAGCATGTGGATGTGAGAGAAGGGTGTATAAGTGTAACTTTAGGAATCTAAAGAGCAACAAATTCATTAGTTTCTTGTTAGTGAATCAAAGATAATTCAATTCAAATAAGAGATAAAAATATATAACAATATTACCTCCCTTGTCAAAATTAGTGTTCACATATTGGCATAGAAGATGTTCTTGCTCAGCTTATGGAATTAGAGACTTTGATCAATTCATTCTCCATATTGGAAGCATTTATATAAGGCCACATGTGTCTTGGCTTGGCTTGGCTTGGTGTGAAGCTTCTTAATATCAGTTTGGCATTATAAAATTACTTTGATGGATTCTTGGACGCATTCATGTAGAATAACCTTACACACAAAAGCTTATTTGGGTAGAATGAGGGCAATTATATTTATAGATATCAAAACTAACTCTAACCCTAGGGAGGTTAGGTTTAGTTATAACTTTGGTTGAGTCTAAAATAACCTAGGTTGAGTTAGGTTAACCCTGGGTTGGGTCAAAGCAATCACGAAGGATTAACAACTCATTTTAGATATTTATGAGTCATGACAACTCATAGAATATATTTATGAGGTTATGACTCACCTTTTCTTAAAGTTTAATAATTAATAAAACATTTCATTTGTTCCTTTGACTTTGACCTCATGTTTATAAAATAATTCCTTTTTTATATAAATGTGATTCTCTAATTCAACATGGAATTTTTACTCAAGAAAGATAATTGATATTTTCTTTTTAATTAATCTTGCTTAGGGTTTATAGATTTTATGAATTATTTTTAAATGTTTTACATCAATAGATCAACAGGACAAGAATTTTAATTTGCTAGCTCAAAATTTGACTAGGGTTGAATCCAAGATAGGTTATTGGTTCATACAAGGTAATAACCTAAATAAGCAAGCCTCGACATGTTTCTAGGCAATTAAATCCCTTATGTGGATGAATTTAGGTAATTCAAGTGATTTTTAGGATTAGATTATGTTGTTTTCTATAAATTGATCTAAAACCCAGTTTAGACATGAAAGTGGAAAAAATTGAGTGTCTATATTTTTCCCCTATTTGAGAATGTGTTGTGAGACACAAGCTCAGTAACCTCTTTTCAAAGAATAAAAAAATATGTTAAGACAAGCAATTCATTCCCCAAAGGGTGGTTGATTAGCCTTGGATGCCCCCTCAAAGGAGTGGGAAACAAAATAGAATCATCAAACATTCCTTTTAAATGAATAAAATGACATGATCTAGTGGAAAAAGGGGTGAAATTAGTAATTTTCCCAAAGGCAATTATAATCAGTTATGGTAGCTGAGACACTAATTTGCCCAAAGGTAGTTATAATCAATTATAGAGGGTGAGACATTGATTTACCTAAAGGCAGTTATAATCAGTAATGGTGATTGAGACATGATTTTCCCAAAGGTGGTTATAATTAGTGGTATAGGCATGTGCCCCTCGAGGATGGAGGATAAAAAATAATGATTTTCCCAAAGGCAATTATGATCATTAAATAGGTCTAAAAATAATAATTTTACCAAAGGTGGTTATAATCATTTGCACATTGAACTATGTAATTTAAAATGAGTTTACCCCAGTAAGGAAAAAAAAATAGTTGATCGATTGAAAAAGACTTTGTTGTTTCTAGGTAAATTAACAAGAGGAGCTTATTCGACAAACCCATTAAATGGATTTACGTTGAGCTAACAAGGAATAAAAACATATTTCTAGCCTAAGATTAAGTATGAAGATGCACATTCATACTAACACATGGTATAGGTAAAAATAATGTTATTAAATGGGTCTCAGAAGAGGCCCAATAAGATGGTATGGTTATAAACCATCCAATAAATAAAGCATATAGGATCAAATAGAACACAAAACACATTATGGAGGCAAAATATAGACTCTTAAAATGCACATAATGAAATTTAGTCCTTAGGGGGGTAAAATTAAATTTTTTAGGATATATATTCACTCCATGGGGTGAAAAATAATTCATTTCCACCTTAACCCCTTTGATATTTTAGCTTTGGTTTTATGTGTGAGTTATATAAGATAAATGGCATGTAGAAGAAAATGAAGGCATGTTAGCAACTAAGTGAGGGAGCATGGGTGACCTCTACATGATGGGCCACTAGTATGTATCCTAAAACGTGTCATTAATTTAATTTAATGCATATTTATTGCTAGTTTGAGGTAAAAATTTTACAAAGTCACCATTTGTGTTTTACGCAAAATGATAGCTTTGTAAGCCAAATTGGTGACTTCGTACAAAGTCATCATTTTTTAAAATTAAAATTTCATTGAAAAATATTTAAAATAACTGAATCAATAATTTTTCTCATTTTTAGATGAAGTCACCATTTTTAATAAAATATAAAATGGTGATTTCACCCAAAATGGTCAAAAATGACAAAACAGTGACTTCATCATTTGGGAAAATAATGACTTCACCCTAAAAGGAAAAAGAGATAGATTAAGGGGGCTAGATAGTATAATAGATAGAGCTTGATGCTAATCTATATGTGATTACATAAGCAATGAATAGTTTTGACAGCACGAGAGTAATCCTCCCACTAGTTATGCACATAACATATTTGGATGGTGGAAATGACTAGATTCTTATAGGATCTAGACTTATATGATGTGGCATGGATGCTAGTGATTCACACAAATCAAGCTTATCTAAGTGCATTGGTAGAGTGATGGCATAGTGAGACTTTACTTTTCATCTACCTACTAAAGAGGCCACCATTACTCTTTAGGATACTTGGTGTATCCTCAAGCTATTGATAAGAGGATGCATGCTCTTCTACATAAATCTAACATGGTAGTAGGCTATGCTAGATTATTTTTTAACTATTAGGATATTTTCATGGTGCATGGGAAGGTTGATATCAATTTACTAGAGACTTAGACAAATTTGAGACCCGACAACCTAGCACATGGGGATCCTTTACTACCAATACTGATTGATAAGGAGGTCATGGTATTGATGGTTATTATTAGTGGAAAATTAATTCCTAATAATTAAAACTAATATTTCCATATGGGTCTCAGAGGTGTGATTCATAGTTATGATGGATGAGGTAACCAAATTTACATGGGGGACAACTATATTTGCTCAGTTATAAAGGGATCTTCATATGGTGGCTTATCAAAGAGGATATAATATTGAATCATCTACACTACTGATGGTTTTTAGATCAAATCATATCTCTATCAAGTGTCCACTAGGTCAGAGATGGGTCTACGATCCACAGGATCCATTGGCATATGTTTGGGCATATACTAAAGTAAGATAGTGAGGATAATGTGGAGACATACACTTATACCATAAAATTTTTAATGAGTTGACACCATAGTTATTTATCTATAGGTTATACTTTATTTATTAGTTCTAGTGATAGAGGGATGTTTGGTACATAGCCTACATGACATTTAGATGGTTTATCATAAGCAGGTAGTCACACATTATATAGGAGTACTGGCCTGATTAGGTACTTCAGTAGTTTAACATGACACAAGATGCGTTAGAGGATGTCAGGCGGTTCAAACATGTGATTAGAAATATTATCCATGACACTCCAATCATTTAGAGGATTGTAGTTGTGTCTAGTTATTTGAATGTTCTATAAATGGCATAGACATATATAGGGGGAATAGTATACATAGGCGTTATACCTTATTTACAGTAGTGGGTATAAGTGTGCCCATTGAGGCTTATTTACAGTAGTGGGTATAAGTGTGCCCATTGAGGCTTAATATCTCAAGTTAGGCAAATGGTCAGGTTTCTATGGAAATTGATGAGGTGGGGGTTGAGACTTCTAGTGGGGCTAATGATAGTAGTAGCAACTAACATAGTAGTGGAGTTGGAGAGGATGATGATTATGATGTTTTTGATATAGGGGATGGTGGAGGATATGGTGGAGGGGATGATGGAGGAGATGACACCCATAAAATGATGGTACTGGATCCTAACATGATAATTTTATCAATTACTTGTGTTGATCTAAACTAGGCAGGGCCTTTATGCATGGCTAGGGTAGGTAGGGACAGGGATATGTTGGAGGAAGAGATCACTACTAGGTTTAGGGATATCATAGGTTTGGAGAGGTAGGTGAAAGATTTATAGACCACACTATACATCCATTATGAGTATATGACTTTCCTTTAGTCATAAATTACCTGAATGAAGGCACAGGTGGTTAGGATGGTTTAGATCTAGACACAAATCATGACAAAGAGATATTAAGCCATACCAAGTAGAGATCAAGCCTTGATATATGTTAATAGGGTCTAACATGAGCATGATAAGGCTCAAAGATCCATTACATAAGTATGTTTTCCTAGATGATTCTTGAGATCTTTTGATTTAAGGATGAGGCATCATACTATCACTAGGCATATGAGACTACGATCCCTAGGGAGCAACAAATTGCCACATTTGAGATATGGGATGTGTAGAGGGATGGTAGTAGATCAGGTTGGATCAAGATAAGGACTCATGATACATTAGCCTTGGGTCAATTTATTTATCATCCATAGCCACCAAGACCACCAAGGCCTCCAGGGCCACCTCCTATAATAGGGCCTATGGATACTCAGAGTCAGAGCTAATTTTATGATAGCTCTCTTTGAATTTTGGCATATTATTGTATTTTTGATTCCACGATGATATGTATATATTCTCAATGTATATGACATTATTGGGATACATTGACATTGATATTGGGCCCTATGAGGCCTTTTTACATGGACAACTACTTTTTTATATATGAGATGTTTTATTTATTACCATGTTGATCTCATGCTTAGTTCATGTTTTAGCATTGTGGATGTTTATGTCTATTTTAATCATGTATACTCTATTCATTTAATACTTATATTTTATGACTTATATGTATGATTATTTAGAGATGCACATTTGTATTAACACATAATAAAACATATTGCTCTATTTACTCATTGTTTTAGGCTATGTTGGTTGGTTTGATGATCTTAGAGAAGTACTACCCACTGTATTAATTGATAGGTCTCTATTGGCCTAATGTTTATTGTATTTTTTTATATTATGCATCACATTTATAAAAAAACACAATAAAAATATGTATCCTAAGTATGGAAAACTTAGTTTAGATGCAAATATAGATAACCCAGGAATAAGATATGAACAATCAAATCCCAAGTGTAAATATAAGACAAATAAACCAAGTGTAGGATTATATACAAACACTCACAACTCAAGTAGAAGATATGGATAATCAAGACTTAGGTGTAAATTAAATGTAATAGACCTATGGTAACTAAGAAAGGCACCCAAAAAAAAAAAAAAAATGAACAAACAAACAATAATTAAAAAAACAAACAAACAAACAAACAAGAAAAAATAAACAAACCAATAAATAAATAAACAAACAAAATAAATCAATTATACAAAAAAAATAAAAAAAACAAATAATCACACTAAAAAAACAACAATATATAAATAATTTTAGTCACAATGTTAGTAACAAATAGAATACAAGAAATAAAGTATTCATGCATGTGTAATAGAGGTGGTATGTTTAGCAACAGGGTTACCCCTAGGATAGGTATCAAATACATAGGTAAAAAAACAAAAGAACAAAGTTTCCCCTAGGTTATAGGGAAATAATTACAAAATCAATACAACAAACATTTCCTTTAGGCTATAAAGAGAAATGACACAAACAAGATGACAAATTTTAACCCTAGGCTATATGGGACAACAACAAAAACAAACAAAATGGGGGAATAAAATAAATAGGAAGGGGTATCCAAGATAAATCTAGATGCACTAGGCAAGTGGACATTGCCTACATAGTCCCATAGATGGTAGGTCCAACATGAAATTTAGGCTAAATGTAGTTCTCCCAGGATATAAGATAGAATAAAATTGATGATAATGAAAAGAGAATGATCATAGAGGAATATATGAATGATCTCATAAAATGGTGAGTGTGTAATAAAAGAGGGGAGTGGCATTCACAATTATGAAATCATCAAGCACAAGAAACTTGTGAAGTATGAGAGAATGCTTTAGGCTAAAACCACATTAAAATATAAAATACAAGCATCTATTAATGAACTAAATTGTTAATTCATAATTTTCACTACATCTATGGCTTGAGATGAGAATGAGATCACAAAATGACAAGAGCATTGGCTGAGGTTGCTCATAAAATAATGAGAGTGTTGGCTAAGGTTGCTGACAAAACTATGAGAGAATTAGATAAGTTTAATCATAAAATGGTGAGAGCATTGGCTGAGGTTGCTCACAAAATGGTGAGAGCATTAGATGAGGTTGTTCACAAAATAGAGAGAGCATTAGTTATGGTTGCTCATAAAATGGTGAGAGCATTAAATAAAAATAAGGATGGGGAACCTAAAGGACAAGTGGTTACTTTGAAAATATCTATAAGACCCATGATCCTTAAGGTAAAGGAGATGAAAGGATGTCATAGTGGTTGTGCTAACTTGAGATACTCCTTGTATCGAAGTGTTCCCTACAAAGTTTGTGTGGACCTCAGACTGATGTAGTTCTCCCATAAATGGGAGGAAAAGAGGAAAAGTGGTCTATAAATGAATTTGGATAGGTAAGAGAGTCCATCCTAGAAAAATTTGATGGTTTTATATCTCCATTAAGCCAATTTTCATGATTTTGTGATTTTTTGGATTTTCTTAGGTCTTTTTAAATGTTTAGGGGTTTTGGAATGTTTTGAATATTTTTATAATTTTTTAGGCATCTCAACTCAATGAAGAATTATTAATGATCCAACTTACAAAATGGAAAGAGTGTTCAAACTTAAATTGCTCTCAAAATGGTGAGAGAGTTCAAACTTAAATTACTCATAAAATGGTTAGAGAATTAAAATAAGGGTGGTCAAACTAATCGTATAAAATAATGAGCATTGCCTACATAGTCACAATGGACCTCAAGCCACTATAGTTCCACCTATAGTGGTGAAAGTTGGAAAAAATTTCCCAATGTTTTGGCATTTGTTGGTATCTCAACTTAATGGAGGATTATTATATACAAAATGGCATCACTTACAAAATGGTGAGAGCATGGCTTAAAATTCTTGAAAAATGGTGAGAGTATAGCAAAAGGGTGTGATTGCGCTGACCTCAATGTAAATTGAGCACTCCTTGCATAGTCCAGTGGACCTCAAGTCACTATAGTTTCACCTATGGTGAGGCATCTAATTAAGAAATAATAATGTTCAAGAATAGGCAAATGTCAAGGTATGGCACAATAATGGCAAGGTAATGTTGTAATGCATAGTAAAGGGGTTATTCATAATTTTCCCAAAGGTAGTTATAATTAGGAAATAATGGTGAGGCTATGTGGTATTAATTTTCCCATAGTCAATTATAATTAGTAGCATGAGTAATGAAATATAACATAATAATAAATGAATGATGCAATTACCAGGACCACTACCATACTACTTTTATATATTTCCATTCAAAAGTTTGAATCTAAATAAATTTCTAGAATTGAATCTAATATCAACCACTAAAAATGTTTGAAGTAGAAATGAATTAGAACCAAGGCCAAAAGTGATAGGGTTAAGTAAAAATAACTAGCTAGCAATAGGCTAAGGTATGGTGGGAATAGAATAGGATATGGTAGAAATAATGTGTATAGCTTGGCATAACTTAAACAATCCTTGTAGACAATAATTTGAGTCCCTCAAGTGTAAAAACATTTGAGGTGCATTATGCTCATTAGTTTGTTAAGATCATCTCCTTATGGTGTGGTGAGTTTGTATGGTCTATAACCATAGTTAGCAATAACAAATAAGGCCCTAACTAGTTAGGTTAAAACTTTCCTCTATTCTTTGTTTCATAATTGATGTTCTTATGATTTTATTTTAATAAAAGGTTACCAATCTCGAATTCTTGATGCTTAACACACCAATTGTATTGGCCATGTAATATGCTCTAATATGCCTAAAGGTTGTTCAAGGAAGCCATACACTTTCCATCGAGTAATTCTAACTCTTGGAAATGAGCTACTTTGTAGTCCTCATCATCAATGTTGTGTTGAATCAAAATACAAAGATAAGGCAACTCAATCTTGATAGGAAGAATGGCCTTAGTGTCATAAATAAGTGAATATGGGGTAGAACCTATTAGAGTACATAAAGTGGTATGATATGCCCAAAGGGAATTAAAAAAATACAATTGATAATTATGAGCAACATCATTGACAATCATTTTTAGAATATTGATAGTGATTTTATTAGAAACCTCAACTTGGCCATCACCTTATGGGTAATAAGCAGTGGATTTTTTTTTTTTGATACGGTATTTTGGGCACAAAGTGTTTCCAAATTTTTTAATAAAAATGATCCACCATTATCAGATATAATGTTGGAGGGTATACCATAGTGGTAAATGAGATGGTTACAGATGAATTTGGATATTTTCTTACCAATTATGTAAGTGAGGGGAATGGCTTTCACCCACTTAGTAAAATACTCAGTAGCAATAAGGACATGTTTATGGCCATTTGAGAATGTAGGATTTATCTTTCCTACGAGTTCAAGTCCCCACATTGAGAATGCCCATGGTGTTGTTAGTGGTTTGAGCATTTTTGATGAAACATGAATCAAATTAGCATAATTTTAACATTTCACATAGTTAGATGCGTCTATTTCCATAGTCATCTAGTAATAACTAGTACATAGTACTTTCTTGGTAAGGATGGCACTATTGGTGTGGGATACACACATAACTTCATGAACTTCCCTCAGTGTTAATACATATTTTTTTGAAGATAAAGAATGAAGTAGAGTTCCATCATAGCTTTTAAAATATAAGGTAGGTCTAAGTAGGGTATAATAAGAGGATTTATAGATGAAGGTGTTGAGGTCAACATACCCCCATTTCTATAAAAATAAGGACCCTTGTTCAATTTTACATATTGTGCTATAAATTGACATTCAAATTTATCAAAATGCACTATTAAATATCATGATTGATCTAGCTTAATTGACATGTTTACATGTAATCCTTGTTTGAATTCATCCAATGATGCTAACATTTGATTCTTATGTTTCCATGTTGAAGGTTTAATAGAGTTCTGTTTGAATGAACAATGTTTAGGGTTTTATGCTTTAATGATAATTTGACACTTTTAGGCCTTCGTCTTTAATTAATTAATTAGATCCATGTTTAAATAAGTGTTAAAAACTTTAGTCTAAATGTTTTGGCCTGAGTTCCTTTTGAAATGGATTCAAATTTACATGGGATTCATATTTACGCAGGAGCATTTTATTATATCTTAGATTTAGTTTAAATTTTATCTTAAGTTTTAATCATGTTTATTAACACATCTAAATCCTTAGTATAAAAAATAATCTAAGTATCCATATATCCCAAATGCTTGTGTCTTTGATTTTATATCCACATGAATGAATTAAATGTGGTGTTTCCAAGTGGTAAGATCTCAAGATATTGAAATGAAGACAAATGATTTGCAAGCAAATTTGGAGTCAATAAGTCAAAGGAATTGATCAACAGTGCATATTAATAAGTGTAATGGAGATTTGACAGTGAATAAAGGTCAACAAGTCAAAGATTCTAAAAAATAGCATGAGAGTGATAAGTGTCACAATCTCATCAAGTGATCAAGTAGATCAATGGCCCATGCTTGATCTTACAAATAAGTAGATTGATGGTATGAGGAAGATCAATGGCATGTATTTGATCATATATTCAAGATCAACAACATGAGTGGAGTCAACAATTCAAAGAGCCCATATTGAATGTGATGTTTTCACATGGTACAAGAGCATTCAAATGATGAATACTAATATCAAGGTACAAAAATAACTCATAAATCTTCCAAGTGTCCTGATCTTGAGAACTTGGAAGGAAGATCAATGGCTTGTGATGAAGTCAAGGCTAGGAAGACTTATTAAGAGATCAATGGTGTGAATTGATAGAGCTTCAAGATTGCATAAACAAATGACACATGTCCAAAAATGATAATGGTCATATTTTAAATAAATAAATAGCATGACATGGCCATGCCACATAGGTATAACACATCATAAGAAAAGATCTCATGGACCTAAGCATGCAAAAGGTATAAATGTGCAATCCAAATGCAATCTAAGTCATCAAAGCACATATTTTGAACTTAATTTCCATCATTGAGCTCTACATAAACCTTCAAAAAACACTAGATTGTATGGATTACCCTAATTATCTTTGGATTCACTGTAATTGAGTTAAGAGAGTTGGATTATGTCTGCAATTGGATAATTCAATTAGTATTATAGAAATGATGACCCAAAAGCATGTTTTAAATTAAGAAATTGAACTATATTTGACATAAGATGTAGAAGGTCATGTGTTCAAAGACACAAAGTTTGTAGCTATTACTTTAAACATATAAGATAATAATTGTTCTAAATTATTTTGGACAATTGATAACTAGCTAGTTATCACCAAGGAAGAAGAAAAGGTTATCTCAACAAAGAGACTATACAATGACATTATATCTATCCAGATGATTGGAATTCTCTATGTAACTGTAAAACTAGAGGTAATTCATTGTATTGATATTCTTGATCTCATTTTTAAGGAAGATAAAATAGACAAGGGCATGTTAATTAATAAACATAATTAGAGGAAAGTTTCTTACATTTCCCCAATTCCCTTTGAGTCTTATTACAAATTATCCAAGCCCCAGATTGACTTAACCTTAATTAATTCATGAGCTAAGCAAAACAACATGATGGACACCCTAGTTATGTGGTTAGAATTTGGTAACCAAGTTGTTATAGACTCTAAAAAGAGCATCCCAATAAGTCAATTTAGACCTAGAATTAGTATGGTGATGACCATGTTAAAGTTGTATGGATGTGCAACTATAGCATATGCAAATCAAATGTGGGTACCCATGGTGTATTTCATCATTTAAAAGTTGATAGTTCCTCCATTGGGTGAGATAATCATAATCTCCTTAAGTATACAAATATATACAATTAGGCATAAGGAAAAATATTGAGTTTTACATGATGTCCTATCTTTTAGATGCCCTGTGTGCAACCAAAAAGATTCCCAACTAGAGATAATGGTCTCCAAGTGGTATTCAAACCATCTCCCAATATTATTCCAAGTTTCATGCCTATAATTATAGAGACCACATTCAATTTATTTGTGATTGTGTCTACCTTGCATTAACTGAAGTTATAATCGATATCCCTATGAAGAGAGTTAGCCCTCTAAACAAGAAATATGTTGAATCAATGGGAGACATATGGTTTTACCCTAATAGTACTATTATGAGAACTGAATGAACTCAAAATTCTCCTCTAAAATTATTAGTCCATATTCTTGATAAACTAGTAGAACAAGAGGTGGCCTATCAATTATTCCATGGTATAGATGGCCTTTGCAAAACTAAGAGAAAATTTCTCTTGCATAACTTTATAATGATAATTGGAAAGATAACTTTCAGATAATGAGATCATATTGAGGCTACATCAAAACATAGGTTGTCTTTCAACCTAAAGATGGATGATCTTAGGCAATGGGACCCTTATGGTAGGGTAAAAGAGCATCTAAGGATCAAGGGTATTTTGAATGTACTATATGAGCATGAGACCAATTCATTTGAATTCACATACATTAAAACATCCTCATATTTTGAAGTAACTAGAAGATTCAAGGAGCAACTATTGAATCATTACTTCAAGTTCATCAGCTCCTGAATCATCTAAGGTAGTAGAGCAATAGTTACCTCAAGAGGAGGTGCATATGATAGCCCTACATACTAATGAGTCTATTGAAGATGAATTTAAGATGCTATCTATGGCTTATTATACAAATTCAAACAAAGAGAAAGCAAGTGTTGACAAAACTAAATAAGAGTAGGATAAGGGGAACTCTTTAGACTTGGTTCTTATTGACACTCCAAAGAAAAAAGTCAAGACTACCATTATTCCAAAGGAAAAGAAACTAAGGGTAACCATCACTCCTCCTTTGAGTGAATTCAACTTATTTAGCAAGGAAAACATATTTTATGGTCCACCTATCCCTGAGTGGTTAATTTATGAGTCAAGGATAGAAAATCTTCCCATTATTCACCATCAATGGGCAATGATGAAAGCTACTAATATCCCTCTACAGCAAGAATTAAAACCCTAGAAATTTCTCTAAAAGAAGAAGAAGCAAGGAGATTAGATACTCCAAGTCAGCCAATAGCCCAATCACAAGTAGAGGTCCCAGTTCCACATGTGACCCACTCTTTAGTTGGAGTCAGATTGATCTAGAGACTACTAGTTTGCAAAGAGTGACTAAGGAAATAGTCAGGTAGGGTGGTGAAGAAATCATATATCAAAAGTTGGAGCCCTTAACTAATTTGACCTAGGAGAAATGATAGATACCTGGTGAGGATCTAATATTTGAGGAGGATGTCAGGCAGGGTGGTGAAGAAATAATATATCAAAAGCTAGAGCCCTTAACTAATTTGACCTAGGAAAAATGATAGATACCTGGTGAGGATCTAATATTTGAGGAGGATGTCCTTGAGTTGTCTCAAGCATAGTTAAAATAGTTTCAAGCTAATATCAAAGGCTTGAGGTAGCAAAAGAAGAATTTGTAGGAGTAATCCATTTTGTCTATTCTAGGAGATATGGTCAATAAGTTTGAGACCACCATGTATGATATATTCAGATCTCTAAAGTCAACAAGAACCAAGAAAGATATGGTGATCAAGAAAAGTGCTATGGCTATGAACCAAATAAATCAATGACATATTTCATACAATAAAGTAAAGGAATTAGTCAATATATTGATAGAGGACTAGATTCTTGGATTTAAAATGGTCAGGTTGGCACATTTAATTATGGCTATGGTTATATTGATAGATATATCAAGGATTTGAACAAATGGTCCAAAGCCATGGATGATCTTTCAAAGGATTTCAAATAGTTGGAAAACTAGAGGGTGCATATATGGGAAGCTTGATCAAGGACCCAACTACCCTCAATCCCAATGGATTAATAACTAATGAGGATTTTAAACATAGGGTTAATCAATTCATGCAAGAAGTGAAGAGAAAAAACATGGGAAAATGGGGGAAGATAACAAAATAATCTTAAACATGATCCTATCTACAAAGGAAAAAATTGGTGATGCTAGGAGTATTAGAGAGGCCTTAGATAGAGTTGATAAGGACTTTAAAGGCCTTATAGATCAAGAAGAAGAGATTTTCATGTATCCCATCATCAACATCAAGCTGATTAATTAACAACATGATAAGGTAATGAATATGAAGTAGCAAAAATAGAAGACTATAACTAGAGGAGCTTCTCAAAGTCAAATTTGTTGACTTAGCATATTATTTTTATAGAAAAACATGCATATCATTTGAAAAGAGAATGTTATATTTTGTAAAAGCATGCGAAACTTGTAAATCTCATTGCTTATAGGTAATTCCATTTTTAAAGTTTTTAATTCTAGAATGTTTTAGAAGGATAGTTGTCTTTTAAACATGTTCAATTATCATTTGATGAGACTGACTGACATACCTCAAGGTATTCTATAAAAGGGGTATTGTCATTTGTAAAAAAGGGGGGGGTGACTTTTAGAGAAAAAAACACTTTATAAATTTGGAGTAAATTAATGAAAGCAAGGGAATTGTGCAAGGATTGTCTCATCTTTTTTTGTGTATTTTGTTATCATGGTTGCTTCCTCAACTAACTAGTTTGATGTTTATATGTGAATGGTTTTTATCGATTCTAGATGTGCATATTTGATTACAGAGTTGCTAATTTATGCTTATGATAGATTGATTGAAATATGTTAGATTCATTTCACTTTCCTTACTTTTATTGTAGATTTGCTAATGTAATTCCCCTATGAGATTAAATATTTAAATTTAATATGGTTTCTTATTTTCATTGTTTCAACTATCCTTAGACATTTTCTTGATATATGATAGGATCTGTGACTTTGTAATTTCATGTCATATATTGGTTTGAGTACATGTTTTGATAAAATTTAAACTATCATAATGTCTAGACTGAAGATCAGAAACCCCTTCCTTTTTCTCATTTTTTATCAATTCATTGTAGCTTAGCTTTCATTGTAAATATACATGCTAGATTAGACTTTATACTTTAGGTTTTGATCATAATTCATTAAACTTAGTTCATATTACTTTCATGTTCATAAGAAAGATTTAACACCACTGTTGTTCCCAACAACCATCTACATTTTCATTTGTGAAATATTCATTATCTTTACTACTACTCCACCAAAGATATCAAGAATATCAAAACCAACAAATCATGTAATGGATTATTTGAATCCAAAAATGAGAAATGTTTCTTAAACACTACTGAAACACTATGATGCGGTTTCAATCATAAAAAAAAGGCCTTTTATTTCTTATGGGAAATGTCTGAGGGAATAATTTGGTCTTGAAGATAGGTATATAGGTTAGAATACTAAGTATACATGGGACCAATAATATTACAAAACATATTGATGGTTGTTTTTTTATGCACCAGTGATAGGATATATTGCACAATAAACTAATAGTCCCTAGCTCTATCTATAATCTGAATCATGGATCTAATTATATTCATGGCATCAACTATTCTATTATTAGCTCTAGGTATCCATTTAAACTAAATGTTGGCAAAAAAAAAATTAATAATATCAACCATACCTTTATAAGTAACCAACTTCTCATACTTTGTCTAGTATTAGTCTATTACCTAATTGATTATAAAATATGAATCACCATGAACCATTAAATGTTGGATGTTCCACTACACTACCTGGTAAATCCCTATGATGAGTGTTTTATATTTGGCCACATTATTAATATAGGGAAAAACTATTTGAAAGGACTTATGAATAAGATCCTCTTACAACATGATAAATAATATGATGGTGCTTGAGCCACATACCATGAAGGAACCATCAAAATACATTATTCATTGTTTGACCATAAGAGGTGCTTCTACTTTTATTTTCATGATGGATTCATATGGAAATCCAAATATGAGAGGTTGAGTATTAAGAAGAGGAGCTTTTACAAGATGATGTACAAGGACCTTTCCCCTAATAGATTTTTTATTAGCATATTCAATCTCAAATTCACTCAAGAACATGATCCACAAGGTCCTTTTATCTCAAAGTGATAGGATATATTGCACAATAAACTAATAGTCCCTAGCTCTATCTATAATCTAAATCATGGATCTAATTATATTCACGGCATCAACTATTCTATTATTATCTCTAGGTATCCATTTAAACTGAATGTTGGCAAAAAAAATTATAATAATATCAACCATACCTTTATAAGGAACCAACTTCTCATACTTTTTCTAGTATTAGTTTGTTACCTAATTGATTATAAGCTATGAATCACCATGAACCAGTAAATGTTGGATGTTCCACTACACTACCTGGTAAATCCCTATGATGAGTGCTTTATATTTGGCCACATTATTAGCATAGGGAAAAACTATTTTAAAGGACTTAGGAATAAGATCCTCTTACAACATGATAAATAATATGATGGTGCTTGAGCCACGTACCATGAAGGAACCATCAAAATACATTGTTCATTGTTTGACCTTAGGAGGTGCTTCTACTTTTATTTTCATGATGGATTCATATGGAAATCCAAATATGAGAGGTTGAGTATAAAGAAGATGATCTTTTACATGATTATGTACAAGGACCTTTCCCCTAATAGATTTTTTATTGGCATATTCAATCTCAAATTCACTCAAGAACATGATCCACAAGGTCCTTGTATCTCAAAGTGATAGGATATATTGCACAATAAACTAATAGTCCCTAGCTCTATCTATAATCTGAATCATGGATCTAATTATATTCATGGCATCAACTATTATATTATTAGCTCTAGGTATCCATTTAAACTGAATGTTGGCAAAAAAAAATTTAATAATATCAACCATACCTTTATAAGGAACCAACTTCTCATACTTTGTCTAGTATTAGTCGGTTACCTAATTGATTATAAGCTATGAATCACCATGAACCAGTAAATGTTGGATGTTCCACTACACTACTTGGTAAATCCCTATGATGAGTGCTTTATATTTGGCCACATTATTAGTATAGGGAAAAACTATTTGAAAGGACTTAGGAATAAGATCCTCTTACAACATGATAAATAATATGATGGTGTTTGAGCCACGTACCATGAAGGACATCAAAATACATTGTTCATTGTTTGACCTTAGGAGGTGCTTCTACTTTTATTTTCATGATGGATTCATATGGAAATCCAAATATGAGAGGTTGAGTATTAATAAGAGGAGCTTTTACAAGATTATGTATAAGGACCTTTCCCCTAATAGATTTTTTATTGGCATATTCAATCTCAAATTCACTCAAGAACATGATCCACTTCACCATATGAACATCTAAAGTTATTTTAGAAAGTATATACTTGAAAAGATCTAATTTTTTAGTTATAATGGTATTGCTATTCAACATGTAGTGATGCAACTTTTGGGCTACAAAAACCATAGCTAAACAGGCTTTCTTGATCAACGTATAATTGCGCTCATATAAAACCAATGTTTTCCTTAGGTAATAAATGGAATTATCTTTACCATGTTCATCATGTTATGCCAAAATTTCCCCTAAGGCATTTTTAGTCACTAATAGGTAAATTAATAATGGCTTGTTCAGCATAGGTGAAAATAAAATAGGTGGATTGGCTAGATATTCTTTAAAATGGTTAAATGTTTTTTGGCAATCCTCATTTCATGAGAAAGTGGTGCCCTTCTTCAAAAAGTGTGTAAAAGGATGACATTTTCTAGTTAGTTATGATATGAAGTGTTAAATTGACTATATCTTGCCATGTAAACTATATAGATGCTTCAAGGTAGATGGCAGTGGCATTACGGTAATGGCTCAAACTTTGGCAAGATAAACTTCAATGCCCCTATGAGATATAATAAAGCCTAAATTTTTTCCAAAAGTTACACCAAATACACATTTCATAGGGTTGAGCCCAACTCTATACTCTCAAATTCTCTAAAAGATTTATTGAAGTATGATTAGATGATTAACTCAGGTCTTAAATTTACCCAAGATGTCATCGACATAGTCTTTAATAATGGCATGTATCATATCATGGAAAATCACTATCATGGCTCTTTGGTATGTGGTTCCTAAATTTTTGAGTATAAATGACATCATCTGATAACAAAACATTCCCCATCGAGTGGTGAATACTATTTTGTGTTGATCTTCTAGTGCAATTCTAATTTGGTTATATCTTAAAAAACCATCCATAATGAAAAACATTTCATATTCATCCATGGAATCAAAAACCACATCAATATTTGGTAGAGGAAAGTTATCCTTTGGTTAGGATTTGTTAATATCTTAGAAATAAGAGCCTGGTCTAATACTCTCTTAGTTCTTGTTAACTAATACAATGTTATAAATCCATTTTGAATTATCAATTGACTAAATGCATCTTGCATCTAAGAGTATTTATAACTCTTTCTTGACTAAAACAATAATACAAGGATGCATTTTTCTTAGAGTTTATTTAACTGATTTAGCATTGAGATGTACAACAAGATGGTGTACAACCAAGGTGGGGTCCAAACCTAAGATATCCAAATATTCCCATGAAAATATATCAACAAACTTTCTTATAAGGGCTATAAATACTTCATGTTCCTCCTCAAAGAGGGACATTCCTAATTTAATCCATTTTGGGTCCTCTAGAGTCCCAATATTAACTTTAGAAGTATCCTCCAATATAGAACCATCTTCTAAAGGAGTTGGAAAAGAATTAAATTGGTTAGAAATGTTAAATTACTCTTGCCATATTGGCTCATCTAATCCTCCAAAATAAGATGAATCATAATCTCCTAATGTTTATAAAGTCCATGTGAAAAATACCTTTCAACACTCTTATACAATCTATTTAAAAGCTTGTCACTCTTCAATGTTGATTTTAGATCCATATATAATCCTTGGACTAGTGGTCTCCTACATTTCATGTGAATAGGGGTGAACATCCATGTCTAACGATGCCTTAAATAGGTTTTCACCAAGAGACTTGCCTTTTTCTTTACATTTACCCTAGTTTGAAAGCACCTTAAATAGGTTTTCACTTTTAGACTTAAATGTTTGATTTTCCTTTTTCTTTTGGCCAAGGAAGTTCACCCCCTCTTCAAAATAGGTAGCAAGATCGAATCTAATAGAAAATCCCTATTTATGATCTCCCAAAGGAATATGATCTATCAAACCTAGAAAGTTGTAGGTGGCCTCATCATTCTTAAACTTGTATAATAACATTATTGACTCTTGTTGGTGCTAGTCTATCAACTATGGGTGATAAGGGGTAAGTGGTGAAGGATGATAAACATGGTTAATGGTACAAATGGCATAAGGGTTAAACAAATTCTTATTGGAAAGTTCATCATAGATGCTATAGTTAGACCCTGTATCATTGTCGACATCATCTTCGCTAGTCAATGGTGTAAAAACTCAAATAAGGTATGTAGAGTCACCCTTAAGCAATTTAAATCTAATATAATGTGTTCCTTTCTACTTGGTCATTGAAATTAACTCAATTATCCCTTGATAATTTATCCTTAGGAATTTGCCTTTGTAAGCTTGATTAACCATAATATGGTTAGGTATAGGATACTTGGCACTTTGGTAAAAATCAACTAAACTATTAGTATAAAGCCATGAATCATCATTGGCTAAAGTGTCTTGTTCTAGGCTAGAGGCTGATTTAAAAATAATGGGTTTGTTGAGATGGTATTTTCCCTTAGTGTGCCACTCCATGCCATTAGTCTTGGCTTTAGGACTCTCATAGGATTTTGGATTATGTAGAAACTTGGAAATGTGGAAGGAATCATCCTTATTATACTCTCTTATACCTTTGTTAGATATATAAAAATGGTTGTAAATATCTGGTGGAGGTGTAGGTGAGGTAGAATCTAGGTCTTAGGGCCAATGTAATTAGATTCTAGTTCTAATTCAATGGCTTTGGCTTTATTATTTTTTCATCCGTTAGGTTTAGGCATAGCATTTAGGCTAAAATGATAACTGTGGCTTTTATACTCCACCTTAAGACATTTATAATACTAGTAAGGTTGGATATCAACTAGTATAGTTACTTCTATCCCTAAATGGGGAAATTTAATGCATTAATGTAGTGTGGAAGGTATGGCCTTGATTTCATGGATCCAAGGTCAACCCAAGATCAATTTGTAAGATAATTCTATCTTGAGAACATGGTATAGATTTTTGTGGGTCAAAGGCCCAATGACCATCAACAAGCTAGTGGTACCTTATGATTCTTGTTCTTCATTATCATATGCTTTGATAATAATGGTATCTGGCTGAAGATCAATCATTGTGTATCCAAGATGCTTTACGAACTTCAAAGACATAATATTTATGTCCCAACCATTGTCTACAAGGATGCATTTAACCATATGTCGAGTTATACCAACCTAGATGTATAAGGGGTTATTATACAATGGGACCAAGAAGGACATGTCACTTTGGGCAAAGGTAAGTCATTGGTAAGGGACCAAATTTTTTACCATGTCTTGAAATTTACTAGTCATGATGTCATAAGGTATAAAGGATTGGCTCAAGTATTCATTCTATATTCTCTTATGAACATTAAATGTGCAAAACAAATCTATGATTGATATTTTTGTAGGTGTCTTATGTAGCTTCTCCACAATGTCATAGGTCCTCCCTTCAATTTTGGCAATCAAATTGTTTTTTATAGGCATGGAGGTAGGAATGAATTCATTCATAGAATTTGGCTATGATCCCTTGATGTTAATCTTGGATCATCAAATTTCAATTACATAATCTCAATCAAATATAGGGCCTTGGTAATTGGATGAAGAGGTAATAGGTCTTAGAATGGTAATTCTTGGGTGGTGTTGAGCTTGGCTGATAACATAATCCAAAGAAGTATTACTGGCATAAGGAGGTTGGTAGGCATTATTTAGTTGATAGGCATTATTAGGTATAGGTCTTGGTCTATTGGCATTTATCAGGGGGTTAATGGTAATGGTGGCAACATGACCACCCAAATATGTCCTAAAGCATTTTTGTAAGTATATGCAATGACATGATGGACTCCTTGGTCAATCTGACCTTGCTTTTGACCTTTATATTATTGTTATTGTGGCTGATGTTGTTTTTATTGCTATGTAGTAGTGTTATTTGTCATTATTGTTGTTATGGTTGGTGTTACTATTAGTTTTTATGTTAATAAAATGGATTTTTAGATATACCCAAGTTACGATTAGTCATAGGAGCATGGGTATCCTAGTGTATAATTATATTATCAATCATATTCTTAATTAGATGCCTTAGTTATGTACACCAGGGTATGGAGTGTCCTTTGACTTGATGGTACTCTCAAAATTCATGTTATTTGTACCAATCAATAAAAAATAATTCCTTTAGGAAATGGCTTTAGCATAGGCCAGCTATTAATATTTTCCTGAACCAAATTATGGAATATAAAATAAATGGGATCAATGAGGTCACTAAATGTTCTAGCATTGGGTGGTATTATCCTTAGATAAGGAACTTACAATTGGGCTTGATTTTGTGTTTGGTTTTCTGAAGGTCTTGGTTGAATGAATGGAGGCAGTGGTTACTAGATGGGTAGAGATAAATGGATAGTTAGTGTTTTAACCCTTTATACATGATGTGATTCAGTAACCCCATTACCAAAAACATTATTATTGTGGTTATATGCCTTTATTCTTTCATTATTGTTTGCCTAAACTAGCATTAAATTTGATATTTTGATAGGGTTTTGGTTCTAATGTTGGCCTTGATGTTGGTTTTGGCTCTGGTTTTGTTTAGAAGAAGATAGTTTGATAATCCCTTTATTAAAAAACAAATTTCAATCCATATCCCTTTCTCAATATCTTATTCAAAAATGTGAGCACATTGCATTTTGAGATGATATGATATCTCATCATGTAGGCTCTTACTAAATATCATAGCCAATTATTTGCTTGGTAAATTGTGAGTGAACCAGCTAGTAAGTGCTCTCCATTATTATAAGTAGGCAATAAAGATTTCACCATATCTCTATTTTGCTTGGCCTAAATCCACCACTGTAATATCATGTTATATATTATATGATAAATGATGTACAAACTTTTCTAAAAGATCATCAAAGTCTAACAAAAAATTCTTTGACAGTTATAGAAGCCATTCTAAATCTTGTCCAACTAAACTTCTTAAAAAGAGAAGAAAATATATGTCACTATAGGCCACTAGTTTGAAAGAAATAAATAATTATTTTAAACTATTTTTGGGGTCTCCTTTTCCCTTATATTTATCAAATTTGGGTGGTGCATAACCTAAAGGAAATGGTATTGAAGATAATCCATATTAAAGGATACTAGCATATCTCATCTAACTTAAACTTCTTTATTTACTTCCTAGTTTGAATAGATTGAATTGCATCCTTAATTTGTTGTATATTTTAAGCTAGGAAGTTGGATGGCATAGCCTATTGTAGTTAGGTTTGTATGGTCAAAGGTAGATTACCTTGATCAGGATATGAAGGAATGGCATACTAGGGAATGTTTATTTGATTGGTCAAATGACCAAGAATATGTATATGTATATTAGGATTGTACTATTGATACACAATATGTTGTTGTTGGTAAACATTTTATCTAGGGTTGGAAAATTACAATTGTGGTAGTAATATTTGGCTAGGTGGAATATGTTAGTATTTTTGGGTTTGGGTGAGAACTTATTGTCTACTCATTGAAACCTGTTGTTTGAAGGGTACCCACTACTATATAAAACCCTAATTTTGAATGTGTTAAACTTTGGATCATTATTGTATGTGTGGTACCCATTGGGTGAAAGGTAATTATTTCCTAGAACCTGGTACCTAATGTACATTAAAACCTTGTTATTGGTTAAACACCTCTTGTTGACAAGGCACTTATTGAGAGTTTGGAATCTTTTATGAAGTAACTGGCACTCTTTTTTGACCAATAGAAGCATGTTATAGATTAGGAAAAAAATTTGATGTTTGTGGAATATTGGTTTTTGCTTGTTATGGCATAACATTTGTTACTACCTATTGAAGTGGTGTAATGTTATGCACTTTTTATGGTGGTATGTTGGTCTATTATTTTTGGCTATTTACCCCATATTGCATACTTGAGGAAATAATTGATTAAGGATTATAAGGTTCTTGTTATGTTTGGTAACTAGGCATACCTAACCCTTATTGTTGTAAGCCTCTCGAGTTACTATTTAAAATAATATACTATGTGTTTTTCTAAGGTACATTAGACCCACTTTGGTTTACATTAAATTCACTTGAATGTTATTTGTTATGTTTTAAGTGAGGTATTTTATATGAACTACAGTTTATTTTGTCATAATTAGGACATTTGACATGTCTCCTACCAACATTCTTTAAAGGGATCTATATTCTGATTTACATAGATCGAAGAATAATTTTATGGCTCTATTGAAGAGCTAGCTCTATAAGTGGTGTGTTTAAAATAGCCACGGCATTAAAATTCCAAGCCAAATTAAGTTAATTTGGGTACACTTGTTGTACCTACTCTAATTGATCATCCATTAGACCTTTTCCTTTTGTAAGTGCACTTCAGCTCTATTGAGGTATGTTTAATAACTATTGATTATAACTAGTTTATGCATGTTCAAACTATTGGTTATGAGGCACATTACTGAGTGTTCTAATTAGACTAGATAGACTTTCATGTGGGAATTTGGGGGGGGGGGATTTGGATCCTATTTATACTATCCTGACTAGAATTTCATCTTTATTTTCTAGAAAATGGTGATCAAACAAGTATGGGTCACAACTTGTTGGTTTTGTTACATAGTAGGGATGTTATTGTTTCCTTTGTTTGATAATAGGTGTCATTTGATCAATATATTAAGCTATTTATTGTTGCTCTTATCCTATATGGGATGGTGCATTTACCAAGTACTATGCTAGTGGATCCTGCGTTTATTCTTCATATGGAATATTATAAAAGGGATATGGATCCGTCTCATATGTTATATGATTACCATTCAACTCTTGAACATAGGGGTCATTAATGAAAAATATTTCATAGTCTATATTGTATATGGTCCCATAACATGTATAACGAGGCATGTTCAGATGTATGACTAGGTCTCTTGAAAACAAATAAGGTCTAAATATGTCAAACAACCAAGGTCTAAGGCAAACAACCTTTAGATTTATAAAAGAGGTCCAAAGGGAAAAGGTATAATCTAGGTCCAAGGCAAAGGTAAAACAAAAAACATGAAACTTGTATAATAAAGGTATTGGTTTTCCAAAAAGTGATTATAATCAGTGGTAAAGGTATCTAGATAAGGTAGAATAATCACGAACTAGGTCAAACAACAAAATATAAAGGTGTTAGGTAATTGTTCAAATGGAACAAAGCTAGACTTTTAAGATAAGTTGAAAGGATAATTATTTTACCAATGGTGATTATAATCATTAGCATGGAAAACAATGCTAGGCCTTTAGTCAAAAGTCATGAAGTTAGACTTGGAAACAAAGGTTAATCTAAACAAGAACTCAAAAACTTAATCTAAATTTAAGGCAATTGGATTGAATAAACTCAATAAATGGATCATAAAATAATATAATTCTAATTTAATTATCTTAGAAAAACACTCGGTAATTGGCTCACAAAATAATTAGTAATTGGAACTATGAAATTTAATAACTTGGCATAAAGGACTCTAAACAAGGCACATGGAAAAAAAAACTCAACACAACAAGATACCTATAAGTCTAAGCAAAGGGGCTTTAAACCAAATGAGGAAAATAACCCAAGTTACACAATCCAAATTCAAAATGTATACCACCTAAGACAAAATTAGATGAGGCTTTGGCATAAACCTGATTAGTTTAAGATCTAAAATTCAAAAAATTGAGTTTAAAATTTAATATAAAAGACTTGGAGTTTCTAAGGCAAAAATGATAGGTTAAAATAGGTAGCCTAACTACACATTTTGAAATAAAAGGTTTGAATGGTTTTGGAACTTGGTTTCAAACAAGGAAAACATTTTAGAATAAAATGGTAGTGTAATAATGCTCTTTCAAACAAGTGGTATAACAATGGTTTTTGGAATAAAATCTAAGGAAATTGTTTGAAATAAAATGGGTAGAATAACACCTCTTAGTTAAAAGTGGTGTATAAAACATGAAGGTTTAGAATCATTTCAATTTGAAACATAAAAATTTTTAGACCCAAACACATATTCTAATAAAAGAAAATATAGAGATCACTAAGTATATGTATTATCCCTAAAAATGACAAGGTGTGCATAGCTTCTACCAAAGTTTCCACCAATATACTAATGATCAAAAGGAATTAAGCGTTAATATAAAAATTAAAGAGTGAATTTAGGTAGAGTTTTTAGTCCCCCCTCTATCTCTCAATCATTGGTATGTGGTATGAACTTAGAGTGAAAAGCAATCAACATTTGGTAAGATATTCCATGACAAAGTTGGGTTCACTAAAATCTGTAAGTTTTGAAATAATATAAATTCTCCCAAGTGTGGATAACATAAGAAAACATCATGTCAATTGGATTAAAACTCACTAAATTCATATGCAAAGGTATATTCCTTTGAAAAATGACTTTATCCATGTATTGTTTAGTGAAGTTTGATGTTTAACATGAATTAATCTAGGTTTTTGTTAGGATTAGAAAGCTAACCACTCAACCACTATTTAATCCCAATATCATGTGTCCAATTTATATACCCCACTATGAAGTGGGTTAGGTAATATGTTGGGAGATGAAACCCCAAGTCAATGCACCCTTAAATAACTTATGACGAGGCAATGAACTCCCACCCACAAGTCAATATAGAAAAAATAAACATATGAAAATTAAAAGAACTGTAGAGGTCATTTTTGGGTCACCCAAGTCACTTAGATCTTGGGGAGAGCATACACAACATATCTTATATTCTAGTCTAAACAAAAAAGGTAATAAACAAGGCACTTTTGATCATCAGAGTTCCCTAAAGGGAATGGGGTAGATCATATGTGTAAAGTTCATTTTGCCATAGAGAATTTAATCTAATAACTTTGAAACTAATTAACAAACAAGGAAAAAGAAAAAAGAAAAAATCTCTTGAGAGATCTACTCTAAAGTGAATATTCATTTTAAAAACACCAAATAAGATGTGGATGAAATTTTACCCCCATGGCCTTGTTTTGCTCTTGTAAAATTAGAGTGCAAAAATACAAGTTGTGTTAGGTCAATTTTAAAAACTAAAATGAAAGTGTGTATAAAAATTTGAAAGTATTTAAATCTCTCTTATCCACTTAATTTCTTACAAAAATGTTATGATTTTATCTTATATTTATGTAAAAAATCTAATCAACAAACAAATTTTCATTTTCAACTCTTGGGTTTTGATTTACATAGAGTGAAGTCACCAATTTTAAAATAAAGCAAAATCATCAATTTATATGTGGAAAAGATAGATATAAAGTGGCATCTATAGAATTATCCATTAGATAGGGGTGAAGTCACTAATTATTCTAGGTGAAGTCACCTAATATAGCTTGAAATAGGGTAAAGTTATATAAACCTCTAGAAAATATACCTGGCAAAGTCACTAAACTATAGGGTGAAAGTCATTATTTGCATCCATAAATGTCATCATTTGTACAGAGGTAAATTTACATAGGTCAATGTATTCAAATAATGTTGTCATTGATGTCAATCTAATGTCATTAATGTCAAAGTGTGTTGTGATTGATTTCTAGATGAGCAAGGCTAGTTGGCAATGTATGTTGTGACAAGCTTATGAGTATTGAAGGTATGTATTGATTATCATGAGAGAGAAAGGTACAAGTCCAAGTGTCTCACAAATATTTGGTTATTTTTTTGTTAAGCTCATGAAATGTAAGGAATAAGTTAATGCATCAAGTTGTCTTGTAAAGCCTTGTCTAAACCTTGTGAGAAGGTATGTGCAGGTAGCATGGTGAAGTGAGTGAACCTACGTATATGAGATTTTGTTTGAAATTTTATGGGATTGAGAGTTGAGTTTATAATCCTTCATAATTTTTTAAATTTAGGTCTTTGAGAACAAGTACTTGAGAAGCATATCCTTGTGTCAAGAATCAAGATCTTAAGAAGTCTTGTCATGTCCTAGTCATGGCATGAAGAGACTTTATATGAAGGTATGGGCTTGGTTTCTTGGTGATATGAGTGGTCTCAAGCATGTGATAATATGTATGGAAATGGTCAAGCATGAAAAAAAAATTTATGGCATGACATTGAGGTATCGAGAGCATGAAAAGAGGCCTAAAGGTCAAATACTAGAGTAACTTAACACTAATAATGGCATGTAAAGTCCTAGTGAGAAAGTTTAAGCATAGAGGCCTGGTGAGATGGATACACAGAGGCATAATAGGTTTTATAAGGTCTATTGAACATCCATATAAGTTTTTACATCACTAAGGAGAGTTTTAAGGTTATCTTATGGGAGTAAGACCTTAAGCCCAAGTCTATAATTAGATTGATTCTAGACCTTGCCTAACCTAATGAGGTATCACGAGGTGTTTTCAAGGAATATGAAGGATGTTTGACACTTTTTGAGAATTTTATATTTTATGTGATCATTTAAGTGATGTGGAGAGCACATGGAAAGAGGTTTTAAGGTCAATTAAATACCTAATGAGATGTGAAGACTCAAGTGTAGTAAAACAAGATGGTGAGAGAATGGCCTAATGAGGTATCAGGATTAGTTTCTAAGGCATGTGTGAATAGGTGAGTATCAACAAAGGAAATTCAATTTTTTCAAAGAATATTTATGAATTTCCAAGTCATGTTTTGAATTTTAAGGCATGAAAAAGTGTTTTAAGGTCTCTTGAGTGTACTAAATGAAGAATTGTCTACCCGAGAAAGTTTTTCAAGTGTTCATTGGTATGTGTAGCATATGCATGTAGACATAATTTATTCATGGTATATGGTCAATGGTCATAAATAAATTTTTTTAAAATTAGTTTCTAGAATGAGGGGATAAGCTTTATGAATGATCATTAAGACTTGAAGATGGTTTAAACCCTCAAAGAACCCTAACAATGACCTGATGTGAAATATTTTGTTCAAAATATCCAAAAATGTATAAAATGATTATATTAGTGATTTTATCATCTATTAAACTCTCCAAGGTACCTCTAGGAGTTATTGGTTTCTCAAGTGAGTGAGCAAACCCTATAGGAAAGAGCATGTTTCTTAGAAAATTATTGTAGCAGTCAGAGTTGACCAAGTCAAAGTTTATAAATGAATGGAAAAAAATATTGATAATTTTATTTTATATCTATGGTAGTTTATAAATAGTTTATATCTATCATGTTTTATAAACTAATCATCCAAGATAACATATTGCTAACAGGGCTAATGGTGCAAACAGTGAGAAACTGAAGCAGAAGTGAGAAGGTGATTAGGGATGTGATATCATAGATTATAGATGAATCCAAGTGCATGAAAACATTTTTAAAGACCTGTAATACATTTTAATCATGAATTTAAGTTTTCAAGGTCAGTGAATATGATGGAAAAGTTGATCAAAGTTAACCTATCTAGTACATATGAGACAGTAAACATGTAAGGTTATGAGATTGGTATATAAGACCAATGTTTCCAATTGAAAATGTTATATTTATATCTAATATTTTATTAATGATATAATAATATCATATAAATTAATTTTAATCATTTTATAGTGTGTGCATAGGTATTGAAGATTATTATCACCATGACTGTGTTTAAAGGTTAACTGCCAGATCTATGTAAGCAAGTTGTAGTGATGAGTTGGAGACACTTTGCCTTAATTTGAAGTATGTAATGAATATGTTTTTGTATTTTTGGAATTTAATGACATATACATGCTTTATATAATCTTTTAATACATCATAATATGTTGTAACATTGAAGCCAAAATGGCTTGTCTGGCTGAGTAAGGACTATGAGAGAGAAGGTCAACAAATTGGTCTGCAAGAAAAATAGTTACCATTAGATATTATGATATTTTTTTGGAGATTGTTATAATAATATTTTAGTATAATATTTATTCATTTTAATTCCTTAAGTGTGTTCCTTTATGTTTCATAATTTTAAGTTTCCATGATTGTGTTTTAAGACTAGTAGGTAGTTCAGAGTAAGCATCTTGCAGAGAAGAGTTTGAGCCTGTATACCTTGAGGTGAATCATATAATGAAGTTTTAAATGACCCTAAGGTAATTATGATTATTTATATGTGATTTTTTTCCATGGTTTTTCAATAAAATTGTATTTATTCTTTAGTTGTTTAAGATAATTTTTTTGTGTATGCATAGGCCTATTGTGAACAGTATTTTGAGAAGGGGTTCAAGTAATGGTTGGAATTAAAAGGTTTTGTGTAAATAAATTGAATTTTTATAAGGTATATTTTAATGATATATGAATTTATTATGTTTTTTATATATTTTTGAATCATTTAAATAAATACAAAGTGTAATGTGCTCTAATGAAGGCCTAATGGGATTAGGTCTCCTTAAGGCCTAGAAGAGGTTTCGATCCTATATGATATGACCAACCTATTTAATTGTTTGATTCATGTTTTAAACTTTTTATAAGACATATTGTAATTTTAATCCAATTATTCAAGTGTACATGTCCAACCAAGGTGTGTGAGATCAAGTGACTTGTATAAGAGCAAGATTTATTAAGCCTATTTATGTGTGTTAGACAAATGAGTGTTCAAGAGAATAAAATAACACAAAGAGGATAAGGATAAGGTCATATGTACCATAATATTGGTTTCATGAATATATAATAATTTTTTTTAATATAATTATTAAGGCCATATGACCTAATCAAGTCAAGATGAGGTCTAGTTAAGCAAAGAAGGCTAGAGGCTAATTTGAAAGGAATAAAAGTGTGTGAAGATCTAAAGAAGAGGACCATAATCTATTGAATATTAAAATAATGAAATATATGGAAGGTATAAGTCTAATTTTTTGAGTAGGTTATTGGTTAAGAGGTGGCTGAGTTGGTGCTAAGTCACTAAGGGAGTTGGTGCTTCTTTGTAAGTGGGTGCTTGATAAAGACTCTATCAAGTTGGTGCTTGATAGACTGGGGTTGGTACTCTAGTTAGAGTGGGTTCTCAACTAAATTTTATTCATTACATTATATGACTGGCTATCTAAGCTATGGTTTGTGGGTTTTATTCCCCATGAGGGTTTCCCATATAGATGATGTGTTCATCTTGCTATGTGTATATTCTCTTTGCTATGTTAGTTGATATTGATCAAATGATGATGTTTCTTGATGAATGATTATAAGATAAATTGAAATTAAAGAAAAAGTTTATAAGGAAATAGATTCATCCCCCCCCCTCTTAGTCATCTTTCTTCCAATAATTGGTATCATATTATGGTCCTTTAAAGCAAGTATAATAACTTGAAAGGTGATCTTAGAAGCACAAGAGGGCTAAGAAATTAAGGAAAGAGATTCAAGAGTTGAGATATGTGGTCAAGGATCTTGAAGAATAGATATGTATCCTAAATAGTGACATGGTCAAATAAGACATAAGTTATCTCATGGTTATTATTTTGCTTGGTATCAGTTTGGAAATAAAGCAAAGGACTTTAAAATAATGCCACCCAAGAATAAGTTTTCATGAGATAATGGTAAAGGAATAAATTGGCCAAGAAGAGATCATAGATCACAATAATCAAGAGGCATGTCTAACAAGAGTAAGGTCATTTCCTATGAGTTTCAATGTGTTATTCCTATTGTAAGATTTTGTAAGATTAGATTGAATAAGTCCTCAATTCATAACAAGATGTTGAAAGCTCCTAAGAGAAAAACTATGGTATGGAGACAAAATAAGGTGAGAACTAGTCATGATCAACCTATGGATCAAGGTGAACTAATTGTTAGGGTAGAATGTCAAGTGTGTTTGGTATCAGCTCAGATAGAGAATAAGAAGAATAATGATGTATAAATCAAGCCAAAGGTTCTAATCATAACCAAGAGGATCCTAAAGAAAGACTATTAGCCTCATGATTGTAATTTGGTTGAAAAAAGAGTGGAGATATAAGAATCTCCTCAATCTATGTTGTTCTAGTGCCTTATGGAAGGGATGACTCCATTAGGCTTTATGGAGACACTCATCAATAAGTGGAAGCATGGTGAATGCTTTTTGAGTCTAAGTTGGAAGTGTGGTCATTTGGCATATTGAGAGGTAAGTTTTTAGTATTGGTACTAAGGTGCTTGATCTATGTTGGAGCATGGTTGTGTAGTTTTGTATGATTCAATTGGATGAGATAGTTGTGAGAGAGAGTTGAGTTTTCTTTATGCACTAATATGACTTTAAGGTCATAGAGGACCAAGGCACATGGTGTATAGTCTTATTTTGTATATCATGAAGAAGAAAAGCTATGTGTAGTCATATAAATTGCAAAAATTAGTAACCTGAGTGTGGCTTGTGACACCCAACCCATAGGTCCCTCTTGTTTGCTCTCATGGCCTTTATAGGCATCTTTTCACTAATTCTCAATCATCTGTAGCCTTCTAAACTTAATCTTAGCTTAGATATACTACTCTTTCCATGACTAATCCATCCCCCTAGGCCTCATCTGCTCAATACAATAGTGCTACACTTAGACTATAATGTTAGTGCCACTTTTATCTACTTTTAATGCTCCTATCCAAGTGCATTTTTGGCCCCAATGGTCAATTCATTTTGATTCCCCATCTTTCTATTTGTTGGCCTAATGCAAACACATTCAACCCATGACCAATAAATCCCTATAAAATCCCATTCAAAGATCATTTGGAAAGGGTTGGAAAATATCACTAAGTAAGCAAGACTACAAGCAAGACTACTTCAATAATCTTCCCTATTATTTGCATATACCTAACCAATACACTTACAATCTTATTAAAACCCTTAAACTAGTCCTTATCCACCTAAACACATCCAATTTAGCATCTTGCATATTCATACACTTTATTTCATAAAGCACATCAAGTGGGAGAACTACATATGGCTTGATCCCTCTTCGGAGTATTGGTATATGGGCAATGTGCCTACATAAGGGGTGTGGATACATGTTCAATGAATATTACACACACTAACCCCCCCCCCCCCCCCCCCCCCTATTTCTTAAAATTAGTCAAAGCATAATATAGTATAGGGTTTGAAAATAAAATATACTCTATAAGGATCTATATAGACTTTCAACTGCCAAAACTTCATAGATAAGGTCACACAGACCTGGTGAACAAAACCCAAAAAGCTCGATTCCTCAAGATAATAATGACAAAGGTGGACTATAGCAATGGTGCTACTCCTATCCACTTTTGACACTCTTATCCAATCATAAAATGAAGGTCAAATCTTAGTTTGTGATAGTGTCCCAATCCTACCTAGTCTGTCTCAACTATATCAGTCAGTTTTTAGCTAAGTCTTATTTTCTCCCTTTTATTACTATTTTTAGAAAGGTCAAAATTACAATATAATTTACACAAATAAGTAGCTTAATTATTACATATTTATTTACTAATTTTAATACTTAGACCCTTTAACTAAATTAGGAATAATACCCAAATATTCCCAAACAGGTTAAATCATTTGGTGAACCTGACTTACATCATTTACACATAAAAACCCTAGGGTAAATTTCCTACTAAATTTTTCCTATTTTTTTCAATTTTTTACTTGCATAATTAAATAAAAAATTATAATTAAATTTTAAAATGTCATATTAATTTTAAAATAATTTTATTTCAAACCCTAGTTGCCCATACTAGGTCCCAATAATTTTCCAATAAAATTTTGATTTTTTACTAGCATATTAAAATAAAAAATTCACTTCAAATTTCAAAATTCAATAGTAATTTTCAAAAATATTTATTGTTCAAAACCCTAGTTACATAGACTAGGTCTCTCTAAATCACAAATTTTCCAATAAATTTTTAATTTTTTACTTGCATACTTAACTCAAAAATTTACTTTAAATTTTAAAATTTCATAGTATTTTTTCAAAATAATCATTTTTCAAACCTTGTTGCATACACTAGGTCCTATTGCTTTTAAGATATCACCTTACATTCTAAAATCAGATTTCAAAAATGGATCGCACTTATTTACAAATTTTTATTACATTTCTTGTAAATAATAAGGAGACCATCATTAGTCCTATCATGTATATGAATGATGAAGTTATCATATGTTAGTACAAAGCTTCATTATTTGTATTTCACGCTTACTCTTTATAATAAAGGATGATATTACAACATTTATTGCTAAAAATGCACAAGATTTCAATATTCCTTTTGATATTCTCTGTTGCTCATGTGGAATAATTTCCAACTCCATTTTGTTAAACATGTTACCAATGTTATGTTACATGTCAAAATTTTATATACATTCATGCACAATTTCATGTTCTCTATCCTTTCATTTATATCTCTCATTTGGAAATTTTTTAAAGTTTATCATGTTAAACACATTAGAAATGTCATATTACATGTCAATTTTTTAATGCATTTGTGCATACATTCATGCTCTTTATCCCTTGCTTGTTATCTCTCCTATGAAATGCTTGTTATAAACATATTATTGTACAACTTATCACTCACATTTCATGCATTTCATTCCATATTCATGCTTTCTACCTAGATGCATATAACTCCTTGGATACTTTTGAGTATCTCCCTATCACTACTAGACACAAACAAACTCTAGCAGTTATATCTATCCCTTCTCCTTTCAAACTTGGTACATCTAGCTCTTATCTCACACCTACTATTAGCTCTATGCCTATAGTATATCATGTGGTACATGCTATCACCCAAGTTTTAAAAGATAAGTAGGTTGATTACACCAATGGCTATAGCTTTATCAATCAAGTTAGCACCCCTTCTGATACAGTTTTATTTCTCAAGATCTTTTAGTGATTAGATGTTTTAAAATATGTGTTATATATAGCCTTTCACAATACTAGAATTCTTGTTTCCATTGAACTAGCTTATGGTGCGTCTATCCTCAACACCATGCAATGGACTAAAGACCATATTTCCTTTAAAAAAGAGGATTCACCCCCATGCCACATCATTGAACAACATTACCTCTGTATATTTAATTAATAATTAGAGATATGGGGGTCAAAAGGGTATTAGTTTATAATGGTTCAGGACTCAACATTTGCAACACTTCTTTTCTTAAATGTCTTAATATACAACCTCAAGATCTTGACCATTCTGGTATGAACATTAGAGGTGTCAAAAACATTCCATGGAAATTCATGGGTCAAATAACACTCAATATTACCTTAGGGCCTAAGACGCTACCAACTACTTGCCAAGTCATGCCAAATGACCTCAACTATAATTTATTACTTAGTCAGCCTTAGATTCATGATATGCATGTGATCCCTTCTACACTCTATGCTTATTTAAAATTTAGTCACAAAATCTACATCTACACATGCTCAATGGATAACAAAACTTTTAAATACTACTAAGTTGTTGAAACTCCACATGAGTATATTTTACACTTTAATCTTGGAAATATACCAGCATAACCTATTATTCATGGTGTACCATTTGATCATGCAACACATCAACAAACTCCAAATTCTATAATTGAATCGATATTGAATCACTAGTTTACCTCTCCTTTTACACTTAAATGTCTTAATAAGATGGGATATCATGGAAAAGGTCTTAGAAATCACAAATAAGGAATCATCAATCCTATCAAGTAATCTATACAAGATGGAACATAAGGATTAGGATATCAATTTACCTGCCTTCATAATAATCCGTCTTCCACCACTTCAAAGCATATAATGTTTTATCCACCCACTACACCAATAGACCACATTGTTAATCATACTTCAATATTATCACTGATCTATCTCGATCTCATTGATGACGTAGCTTTACCAAACATGCTCACATTAGATGAATTCTCTAATGATGAATCCCTCCTATAATTTCTTAAAGCATATGAGGACCTTGCATCTTGCTATCATAAAAATAGATTTCCTCATCACAAAAATTCCCATGAATATATAGGAAAAAGCCTATATCCTCCACAAGACATACTGGTTAATTCAAATGATATTATTCTTACCACTCCCTACACACTTGATCATTCCATATTACTTAACGAAGAAATAGTTAATTTCAATTTTGGAACTAATCAAGATCCTTGCATTGTTTTATTAGCCACTACCCTATGAAAGGAAGAATATATAGATATTCATCAAACCTTAATAAATTTTCTAAAATTCTTTTCTTGGTCTTACTTAAATATGTTAGGAATCGATACATCCATAGCATTTCATCAAATTCCTTTATACCCAGATGTTAAACCCATTAAATAAAAAATCCACAAAATGCATCCTAAGGTGGCTCTCTTAGTCAAAGACAAGATCCAACACTTCTTAGATGTTGATTTCATTCTACTAGTAGCACACCCTAAATGGGTTTCCAATATAGTCCCCATGGTCAAACCCAATGGACAAATTTGGTGTTGTTATGATTCCCATGATTTAAATAAATCATACCCAAAAGATGATTTTACTTTACCTAACATTGACATAATCATTGATTCCACAATCAAATATGAAATGTTATCATTTATGGATGGATTTTTAGATTATAACCAAATCAAAATTGCTGAATAATATCAAGAGAAAACATCTTTTACAACACCTTGGGGTATATTTTGTTACATTGTCATGCCTTTCAAATTAAAAAATGTTTGAGCCACATACCAGTGTATCATGACACATATATTTCATGGTTTGATTCACCATATTGTCAAGGATTATGTTGATGATATCTTAGCTAATTCCAAATAATGACAACATCATGATATTGATTTATGAAAGATCTTTCAAATACTCAAATAATATAATGTCTAATTGAACCCAAAGAAGTGTGTGTTTAGAGTTACATCAAGCAAACTCTTAGGTTTCATTATTTCTTAGTGTGGCATAGAGTTTGACCCTAAGAAATTCAAAGCAATCATCAACATGTCACCTCCTATGAACTTAAGGCAACTTTGATCCCTACATGGCAAGATCTAAGCAATCTATCATTTATAACTCAACTTATTGATAAAACTCAGCCATTCACTTGATTACTAAAGAAAGATATAAAGTTTGTTTGGGACCAAGCTTGTCAAGAAATATCTCCTTAATCTACCTATCTTAGTACCACATATCCCTAACAAGCCTTTCATATTGTATATCTTAGCAATAGACCATGCATTAGGAGCACTCTTAGCACAACACAATGATCAACACATTGAATGACTAGTTTATTACATTAGTCACACATTAGTTGATTATTAAAAAAATTACTTAGCCATTGAAAATTTATATTTAACATTAGTTTTTGCCACACAAAAACTTTAACATTACATGGTAAATAATGAGACTGAGGTTATCACAAAAGCAAATCCCTTGAAGTTTCTCATGGAAAAACCACATCTCTCTAGTCGTATTACAAATGGGTCATGTTATTAATAGAGTTTGACTTAAAAATAGTTCTCCAAAAATAAATAAAGGTTCAAATCATTACAGACCATTTGGTAGCTACACCACTCCCAGACATTAATCATATTAGTGACAAATTTAGAGATGATTTCACTAGCTATTATACTCATTCTGATACTTGGACCATGTTCTTCAATGGTTCTTGATGTGCATCTAGTATGGGGGAAAGTATTATCTTTGTCAACCCTTTTGGTCACATAGTTCTTATTGCATATTGATTAAGTTTTTCTTGCACCAACAACACCACAAAATATGAAGCACTTAGTTTAGGTCTATTTGCCAACCAGTCTCTCCAAATTAGATATATTCAAGTCTTTGGTGATTCCAAACTTATGGTTAACCAATTCAATGATGTCTATCAAATAAAATAATAACATCGTATCCCATACCAAAACATGGTACAATGTTTATCATCACAGTTCGATTACTTTTCTATAGAAAGTATACCAAGAAAAGATAACCAATATACAAAAACAATTACAAGTGTTGCATATTTGATTCCTATAAACATTAATGATGATCAAGCTATTTTCATAATTAAATTATTACAATCACCATCAATATCTAATGTAGATTTGATTTCACTTTCTGTTTTAGCCACTACATGTAGTTCTACAACTCCAAAATGGTTCTCTGATATCTATAACTTTCTAAACAAATCTATTACACCAGATAATTTTTTCTCAAAATAACAAATTCAAGTTATATAAACAAGCACTCTGTTATGTAATCATTATTTTATACATTTTAAAATGATCCTTTGATGGACAATTACTTCAATGTTTGACGTCAACAAAGGCCAAAATTGCTTTTACATAGATACACAATAGTGAGTGTGGTGGCCACTTTAGTAGAAAAGCCATGTCTCAAAAATTGCTTTAATAAGGGTACTACTGACCCAACATGGAAGATAAATGTATAAAATATGCAAAAAAATGTGATAAATGTTAATGACATAGTAACCTACAACATGTACCATCACAATAATTACAGCCTATTGTCAGTCCTTGGCCATTCATGTTATGGGGATTTGATCTTATTAGAAAAATTAACCCTAAATCTATCAATGGACATAAATTTATAATCACATCCACAAAATAATTTATCAAGTGGGTATAATCTATTCACTTCAATCTACTACAGGGGAGGACATTTGTAGCTTTCTCATGACTCATGTTATTTCACACTTTGGCTTGCCCGCAACCATCATTTTTGATAATGAAACATCATTCAAGAACAAAACTATCAATAAATTTTACACAAAATATAATATTCAACACACATGCTCCACTCCATATTACCCACAAGGAAATGGTCAAGCAAAGGCCACCAATAAAACCATCAAAAATATTTTGAGAAAAAAACTGACCAAATTTGGAGATGATTGACACAATCAACTAGTCTTTGCATTATGGAAATATCACACAAGTATCTGCATGCCCACATGAGCCACTCCTTATTCACTTGTGTATGGTATAGAAGTAGTTTTACCATTGGAATTAGAAATCCCATCTCTTAATGTCTCCCTTAAAGGTGTTCTCATTGATGACCATTATCATGAAACGTGTCTACACCAACTTGAATAGTTAGACCATACACGCATTCAAGTAGTAGAACATATCTAAATCTACCAACAACATATACAATGATCTTACAAAAAATGAGTTCACACTAGAGAATTTGAAGTCAATGATCTCATTCTCAAAGAAAATATTCGTAATGTTAATGCCAAAGAAGAAATCAAAGGAAAATTCAAACCAAATTAGCTAGGTCCATACATTATTATTAAAGTGTATCATCTAGCCTTACTTTAAGGAAAAAAAACTATAAAATACAATGAATATTATGCATATACACAGATTCCATGTCTAGCATTTCATTTCACACATTGTATTGTACATAATTTTGTAAAATTACTTGTACATAGTTCCTTTTTTTCAAATTCTTGTACATATTAGTCTGAATTAAAAAAATGGATAAGAATATTGCATAAAAAATGCATAAAGAATATAATGATTCTTAGTCTTGATGATACAATGTTGAGAGATAAGGAATTAAGAGAGGGTATTCCACTGTTGAATGAATATCCAATGAATTATTCTTCATGTGATTGATTGTACATAGCTCAAAATCTCAAAAATCTAAAAATAATATAACATTTCAAAATACAAAAACATTCAAATATGTCAAAACACCAAAAATATTTTGATTATATGCATTATCCATGATTTACATTTCTATTTCTATGCTAAGACTTACATTTACTATTTTATGTTATTATTTGTTGATTTATCTACATTACCATGCTTCATTTTATTTCCTTTGAGTGTGTGCAGTGACATCCAGCTCTTTGATTTCTTCAATTTACCCATTGAGGGGGCATCCTACTTCTACATTTGACACATCAATCTATATACCCACTGGGGCTATCTTCTACATGACTACACCATCTAAGTTATGTCATTACTACACCACACTCTCTAGTTATCATGTTGATGTACATTATTTACTAGCTTACACAGACTACTCTATCGACACTCACTAGTATATAACACTTATGTATTTCCTAGTATATACCTAGTCTTGTACTAACATGTATTGCATACTTTCACATTCTTGCTTTGATTACTTAGATGCGATTGTATTTCCAATGTTTAAATGCTTTCCTTTCTTTCTTTACATAGATAGATTGATTTCATTTCTCAGTTCCTATTTTTTCTCTTGTATGTGCCTTAGGACATTTGCCAATGTCCTTTGATTTTATTCATATTTGGGTCTTAGGACACTTGCCAATGTCCTTTGCCTATACTCTTCTATGTGATTGTGGCTTCCATGCCAACCTTGCTTTTTTCAATTGTATGTCTATGTGGTATTTGAATATGCCGTGTATGCTTACTTTTCATTATGAGTGACATATGCCCATGTCCCTTATGTGCTTGGCTTCTTAGCCACTCTTGTACACTTCTTGCTTATTACCTTGTGTGCTTCTTGTTTATTTGATTCTCATTATTTGTAATGCCATGATCCACATCAAGAATTATCTTTCTATCTTGGATTCTATGATGGACATCATGCTCCATCCCTCCTTACCAACTAATAACTAAAAAATAACCGGAATTCCAATTCTAGTTCATTACATTGCACATGTTATTACATTGTTATATCTATCTAGGCATACCCCTATTGATCTAACAAATATTTCATTACAAATATTGTTATATCTAGAGATATCTTGTCAATTATCATTGCTACATCATGTATCATACAACATAACACACTTGTAGGGCTCTTTCTTCTGAGGGTAGTCATTTTAGGTTCTTCATTCCTACCCTTGGAAGAGGGGGCAACAAATAAGGGTTTTATCACAGATATCAGAGCTCCTAATGGTAAAAAAAGTAGCATTCATAACACTTAGAATAACAACTAGACATCAAACTAGTTATAATAGACCAAGAAGATAGTGAAAATGTTAGAACAGTTACTAGATTTGGCCCAAGACAATATCACCAAGATTCAACTACAACGTTAGCGCCACTACTATCCATTTTTGGTGCTCATGTCTGAATAGCAGAAAAACTAGACTTTTCAGAATAAAGTAGAAAAGTAAGTTTAGCTATAATTTTGAATAGTTAGACTTATTTAAAATCAGTAGTTTTTAGTACACTTTTGCTTAGAGAATCTAGATATATGGGGGTATTATGTGTGGCATGATGTTTCTCAATTCTAATTTTAGATATGGTATTTGGTATAGCTTCTAGATTAGAATCTATGTTATAGACACCAGTGATTGGGGGCAATGTGCATGGCACATTTATTTTCTTTTCTTTCTGAGTTTAGTAATACCTAAGCATTCTTAGCAGTTGTGTGCCTAATTCCATTTACACATGGTTGGCATTATTTTTGAGTGGATTTTATATAATACTAACCTCCACATTTTGGAATGGCTTTCATATAAGCCTAATACACTAATTTTGGAGTGGAATTAATACAAGCCTGATCTCCATCTTTCAAAATGACTAAGAGTGGACTAGTTTCTATCATACATTCAGCTATCCATGCCAACATTTTCATATTATAGAGCATTCATGGGATTCAGGAGCCATCTCATTTGACACACATTTTATATTGGTATCAGTTCATAGATTCACTTCACAGGGAAACAATGGAGCCAAAGGACTAGTTATCCTTTGTATTCTTGAGCCACCTATTCATAGGGATTGTACACATAGTCCAAAAATCAATTAGCACATGCATGATCACATAGATTCACTTAGTAGGTGATGATGTAGCCAAATGGCTAGCTTTTACATTATTGATCCACTCTTGGGGAATTGATCACTCAAATTTATTCATGACATTACTCTTGGTACAACATCATCCAACATTATGCAACATCACAATAGGTTTTGTATTAGTTTGCATACCCAATGAGGTGTATTCATTCCTTTCTCTTCCTCTCTCTCCTACCCAAATTTGTATGTTCTTATTTTAGATATAGAATATCTAGTAAGAATTGATATATTATTTATTTTATTTTTTAGATTCACACTTCACAACATGCTCTCTCTATACATACCCAGCATCACATAGCTTCATGAGCTTCACCTTTGCAGGTAAATTTAGGTATGCTTTCTATTTTTATTTTATCCTAGTATTTTTATTTTTTGCATCAATAGAATAAGTGGGGGGGAAATGTATTCATATAAAATACAAAAATTGGAAACTTCAGTGTGGCTTGTGACACCCAACCCATAGGTCCCTCTTGATTATTCTCATGACCCTCATAGGCATCTTTTTACTGATTCATATTCATCTATAGCCTTCCAAACTTAATCCTAGCTTAGCTAGACTACTCTTTCCATGACTAATCCATTCACCCTAGGCCCCATTAGCTCAGGACAATAGCACCACACTTGGATTATAGTGTAAGTGTCACTCCTATCCATTTTTGGCACTCCTGTCCAAGTGCATTTTTAACCCCAATAGTTAGTTTCTTACAATTCCCCATCCTTTTCCTTATCAACCTAATGCGAGAACATTCAACCCATGACTAATAGATCCCTATAAAAACCCATTCAAATATCATTTGGAAAGGTGATGCAGGAGCATCATAAACGAATTTCAAAATTATTGTATTTCCTCTAAAAGGTTGAAATTAAGGAGAAAATGTAAAAAAAAAATAAAAGTAAAAATAAAATAAAAAGTAAAAAGAAAATAGTTGGGGCTGTTGAGGGAATAATGGAGGAGTGGTTGAAATATTTTCAACCTTGGTAAATTGTTACAAATTGAAAACTGTATTTTGTTTTGTCAAAAAGCCCAAGTTGGGCGCAGAGGTTAGAGAAGAGATTTTTTTTGGTTTATAAAAAAAAAAAAAAGAACAGTCATTAAGGGGGCAAGAGAGAGGAAGAGGAGTACGTAGAAGAGAGAGGAAAAAGGCTCTCTCATTCAAGACATCAAAGAAGAAGGTAGAAATGAAGAAGAGAAGGAGAGGGGACAGAAGGATGTAAAGAGAAGAACAGAGGTGTAGAAAGAAGACAGACAGTATAGAAGACACAAAGCATGTAATCTCTGGTATATGTCATTACAGGTGTGTATTTATTTTGATTTATAAATGAATGTGAGTTCTTTTTGAGATTGTTCAAGTTGCTGGGCGTATGATTTCTGGTCATGCATTGAAATTAATAGAGATCTGGGCTGCTCAATGTTATAGCATTTCAACATATTAAATACAGCTTGGGCGCCCAATGAGTGAGCCGAACAAATACTTGTTTTTCAGAATTCGCCACATATCTTGTTGGCTGGGCATGTTTTATATTAAACAAATTGATAGAAATTCTGATTGATTTTAATTCTGGGTATGGCTATGTTGGCTGGGCCGCCCAATGCATTAACTACAACTTTGGCCATCTCAATGTTAGGCTGGACGTTCCTGTTAAGTATGTGAAACAAAACAATTGTTCGATGCTGTTGTGTCCTAAAACAAATATGACTAGATGAACCCCTGTTTGCCATTTTAAATAAGTTCGCCTATCTATTTTGAAAGATTTGGGTATTCGTAATAAATGCGTTGGAAGTCTGTTTTGACTTTTCTGAATAGAATTGCAATTAGATTTGGCGTAGGATTATATTCGGCTAGAAGGTCGAGATGTCCTTTTATACAACCTTTTTGGACTGAGGACACAGAAGGGTCTATTAGACATGCCGCCGAATGAAGTCTATTCCATTATTTCAGCTAATAAAGGTTGTAAGACTATGACAGTTGATAAGAGGAATGTGAAACTCAAAAGATAGTCCATCATTGCACAAGAGCAGGAAGCGAATGTTAAACTGAAAGAAACTTGCTAAGGAAGCGTTAAAATAGAATTCAAGTGGGTGAATGAAATAAATATGGGTGTGGAGGACAGGGCTACACTTCAGGGAAGAACTAAGCAGATGGAGACTAACCGCTCTACTCCTAGAAGGCTGTCTACGAAAATTGACAAAGATCGTGCTAAGGATGAGCCAGAGTTATGATCAACTCCAGCAACATCATGGACTTCAGATGTGGGAAGTTCTGCAAAATTTTCAAGTAAGATCTGATTTATTTGTCTTCCGCTCAGTTTCACCATTTCTTGGCTTATGCATTAAATGATCAGAATGGGATGCAACTTTGCTTATTTGTGCTTGAAAGAAACAACTGGATGGTGAGCGCTGGTGTTGAGTGTGGCCACCTTTAATTTCCTTTACCTGATACTCTTGTAAACTTCATTAGATGATTAAAAAGTCCAAGGAAATTCCGATATGCTAGATAACAAATAGTTTATCAACGAAGTTGCTATTTTCTCTCAAGTTAATCACAGAAATGTGGTAGGATGATTTAGGTGATGTCTTGACAGCAGATAACATAAGCGTACATTATAGATTGAAATACAGGTCTTTAGACACTCTGTTTGTATTCCTAAAAGTTAATTGCATCAAAAGGATTGGCAAATATCACTAAGTAAGAAAGAATACAAGCAAGACTACTCAAGCAGTCTTCCCTATTCTCTACACACAACTAGCCAATACACTTAAAAGCTTATTCAAACCTTTACACCAGTCCCTAGCCACATTAAGAATATACAATTTATCATTTTTCATATTCATACACTCTATTGCACAAAACACATCAAGTGGGAGAACTACATATGTCCCTCTTCAGAGGTTTGGTATGTAGGTAGCGTGCCCACACAAGGGGTGTGGATACATGTTTAGTGAATATTACACAAAATAACCCTCCCTCTTTCTTGAAATTAGTCAAAGAATAATGGAGTATAGGGTTTGAATATAAAATCTACTCTATAGGGAGCTATACAGACTTCCATCTATCAAAACATCATGGATAGGGTCACATAGACCTGGAAAATGAAACCCAAAAAGATTAGATCCTCATGACAATAATGGTGGAGGTGGAATATAGCACTAGTACCACTCCTATCCACTTTAGACACTCCTATCTAATCATAAAATGAAGTTAAAATATTAGTTTATGATAGTGTCCAGTCCTGCATAGTGAATCTTTGACCCTATCTCAGCCATATCAATCAATTTTTAGCTAAGTCTTATTTTCTCCCTTTTATTACTATTTTTAGAAAGGTCAAAATTGCAATATAATTTACAAAAATTAGTAGCTTAATTATTTCATATTTATTTACTAATTTTAGTACTTAGACCCTTTAACTAAATTAGGAATAATACCCAAATATTCCTAAATAGGTTAAATCATTGTGATAGAGGTCTGTCATAGTAAAGCATGTATGCACAAACTTAGTTGGTAGTGATTAGGTACATGAAAGATTTTTTATGATGAGGTTTGTGCCATGGTGGATTGAGAAACATGAAGGATAAATATTTATGCAAGATAGAAGTCTAACAGACAGTGAACTAGGTATCTTATAGACCTAATGAGTAGTGAACTAATACAAAAAGGGTTGTCATGATATTGGTGGATCAGATATGGATTATGGAGCTCAAATAAGATCAAAAGATATTATTTTTATAGTGTGTAAATAAATAATTATAGATTGGGGAGAATTTATGTGAATGGTTGTTATAATTTCTATCATCTAATGTATTTGAGAGAACATTAGCTTAGAAAGATCTAATCAGATAATCCATAAGCTTCAAGAGTAAGTGTATAGTATAAATAAGGTATGTAGAATCATGAAACTGGATATCATTCATATTATTATCATCAAGGTTCATAAATGAAGGTAACTAGTATTGTATACCTAAGTCCATTTAAACAAGATCTTTGTCAGACAAGAACAAATGAGACAGCGTAGTAAGTTTGAGTCATATTAGTCATGTCAAGGATAAGATGTATGGTCTTGTACTATGAGTTAATTTGGAAGAAGTATGCATGAATTAATGGGTATTATGTTCCTATGATGATTCATAACCTATGTTTCAAGAAGGTGTAATTAAAAATGACAATTTGTGGAAGACCCTTTGTCATTAATGTCAAAGGGAGAGAAAGTTCAATAAGGTTGACCAGTTTGGGGAAGATGTGAGTGATCAGTGATCAAATTGTAGAATGTTTTACCATCAATGACAAAGGGGTAGTTTGTTGGAATATTTTTTTAATTTATGTCAATTTTATGTCATTAATGTCAAAGTGTGTTGCCATTAATGTCGAGCATGGTGTCTATATAATCAAGATCAGCTGGTAGTGTATGTTGTGAAAAGCTTATGAGTATTGAAAGTATGTAGTGATTTCCATGAGATATAAAGGTACAAGTCTAAGTGTCTCATATTTACTTAGTTGATTTTTTTTCAAGTTCATGATATGGAAGGAATAATTCAAGTCATCAAGGTGTCTTATAAAGCCTTATCTAGACCTTATGATAAGGTATGTGCAGGTAACATGGTGAAGTGAGTGAGCCTAGGTATATGAGAAGTTGTTTATCATTGTATGGGATTGATATTTAGGTGTATAAGCCTTTATAAGTGTTTAAAGGTAGGTATTTGAGGACAATTTTGTGAGAATTATATCATTGTGTCAAGTATCAAGAGCTTAAGGAGTCTTGGCATGGCCTAGTCATGGCATGAAGAAACTTTGTATGAAGGCATTAGCTTGGTTACTTAGTGAGATGAGTAGTCTTAGGCATGTGATAATATGTATGGTAGTGGTTGATCATGGTAAATTTTGTATGGCATGATAGTGAGGTGTTGAGAGCATGAAAAGAGGCATGAAGGTTAAATACTAGAGTAACCTAACACTAGTTAGGACATGTAAAGTCCTAGTGAGGAGGTTTGAGCATAGTGGACTAGTGAGATGGATGCACAGAGTCATAAGAGGTTTTATAAGGTTTATTGAACATGAATATAAGGTATTAGATCACTCAAGAGAGTTTCAAGGTTAGCTTATAGGAGTAATACCTTAATCTCAAGTCTGCAACTAAACTAGTTATAAACCCTGCCTGACCTAATGAGGTATCATAAGGTGTTGTCAAGGAATATGAAAGATGTTTTAAAATGTTTTATAATGTGATATGTTATGTGAGCATGTAAATGATGTGAATATCACATTAAAATAGGTTTGAAGGTCATTTCAAGACCTAATGAGGTGCGAAGACTCAGGGGTAGTAAAATAAGATGGTGAGAACATGGCCTAATGAGGTATCAAGATCAGTTTCCAAGGCATGTGTGAATAGGTGATCATTAAAAAAGGTAATTAAAGTTTTTTAAATCATATTTATGAAGTTTTAGGTCATGTTTTTAAGGTTAAGGCATGAAAAAGTGTTTTAAGGTCTCTTGAGTGCACAAAATGAATAATTATCTACCCAAGAAAGTTTTTCAATTGTTCATTGGTAGGTGAAGAATTTTAATGAGGACCTAAGTTATTCATGGTAGATGGGGAAGGTTCCTATATAAAATTTATAAGCATTAGTCTTTGGAATGAGGGGCTAAGCTTTATGAATGATTATTAAGAATAGAAAATGGTTTAAACCCTCAAAGAACCCTAAAAATGACACGATGTGAAATATCTTCTTAAAAATAGCCCATAATGGTATAAAATTAATAGATAAGTTATTGGATCATGTATTAAACTATGTTATGCACCTACAAGTGTGATTTTTTTCTCAGGTGATTGAGTAGACCATACATGAAATAGCATGTTTCTCATAAAAAAATTGTAGCAGTTAGAGTTGACCAAATCAAAGTTTATAAATTAATGTAGGACAAATATTGAGACTTATATTTTATTTCCATGGTTGTTTTTGAGCATGTTATAACCATCATTTGTGTTAAACTGGTCATCCAGGACAACCTATCACTAATAGGCCTAATGGTGCAAATAGTGAGAAACCCAAGTAGATGCAAGAAGGTGATTAGGGATGTGATATCATGGATTAGGGATGAATAAAATTGCATGAATAAATTTTTTAATACCTTTAATACATGTTAATGATGAATATAAATTTTGGAAGTCAATGAATATCATGGAAAAATTGCTCAAAGTTGACCTGTCTAGTACAGATGAGACCGTGAATGTGTAAATGAGATTGGTTTCTAAGACCATATTATAATTTGAACATGGTAAATTTATATTTTAGAGTTTCATAATGATCTCATAATATCATATAAATGAATTTTAAGTCTCTAAAAGTGTCTAAATAGGTGTTGAAGGTCATTATCACCATGATTATGTTTGAAGGTAAACTGACAGATCTGTGTAAGTTACAGTGATGAGTTAGAGGCTCTTTGACTTAAGTTGAATTATGTAATGAACATGGTGTTTTTTTTTTATAATTTAATGACCTATACATTATTTTCATAATCTTTTAATTTAGTGTAAGAGGTTAGAACATTGAAGCCAAAATGGCTTGTTTAGCTGAGTAAGGACAGTGAGTGAGAAGGTCGACAAATTGGTTTGCAAGACTAATAATTGCCATTAGATATTGTGATATTTTTTTGTATATTGTTATAAGGATGTTTTAGGATCATATTAATTCATTATAATTCCCTGATTTTTTTCCTTTAGGTGTCATAATTTCAATTTTCCATGATTGTGTTTTGAGGCTAGTTGGTAGTTTAGAGTAAGCATCTTATAGAGAAGATTTTGAACCTATATACCTTGAGTTAAATAATATAATGAATTTTTTTATGACCCTGAGGTCATGAAGTTTTTGGATATGTGATTTTTTCCATTATTTTTCAACAAAATTGTGTTGATGATTCAATTGTTCAAGGCATATTTTTTGTGTATGCACAGTCCTATTGTGAATAGTGTTTTGAGAAGGGGTTCAAGTAATGGTTGGACCTAAAAGGTGTTGTGGACCTAAATTTAAATTTTATAAGGTATATTTTAATTATATATGAATTTTAATATTTTATATTTATTTTTTAATCATTCAAATAAAGACAAAGTGTAATGTGCTCTAATGAAGGCCTAATGGGATTAGGTCTCCTTAAGACGTAAAAGAGGTTTTGGTCCTGTATGCTATGACCAACCTATTACATTGTTTAAATTATGTTTGAAACATGTTATAAGACATATTTTAAGGTTAATATAATTATTCAATTTTCCATGGATGACCAATGTGTGTGAGAGCAAGTGATTTGTATAACATCAAGACTAATTAAGCATATTTGTGTGTGTTAGACAAGTGAGTGTGCAAGTGAATAAAAGAGAAAAAATAAGAGAAATATAATTTCATGTGGAACATAAAATGGGTGGAATTAATATATAATATAAGGTTTTAATATTAGGATCAAGGTCATCTGACCTAATCAAGTCAAGAAGAGGGATAGTTGAGCGAAGAAGGCTAGAGGCCAGTTTGAAAGGAATAAAAGTGTGTGAAGAGTTGAAGAAGAGGACCATCTTCTATTTAAGATTGAAAAAAGTACATAGATGGAAGGAATAAGTCTATTTGTATGAATATGTGCTTGTTTAAGAGGTGACTGAGTTGGTGTTGAGTCACTATGGGAGTTGGTGCTTCCTTGTAAGTGGGTGCTTGTTAAAGACTCCGTCAAATTGGTGTTTGGTAGACTAGGGTTAGTGCTCCAAGTTGAGTGGGTGTTAAAATGAATTTGATTAATTTATTTATATGAATTTTTTTCCAAGTTATGGTCTTTAGTTTTTATTCCCCATGATGGTTTACCATATATATGATGTTTTCATACTTGTTATGTGTATATTCTCTTTACTATGTTAGTTGATATTACTCATATGATGATGTTACTTGATGATTGATTAAAAGATCAATAGAAATGAAAGAAAAAGTTTATAAGGAAACTGATTCACCACCCCCCACTCTTAGTCATCTTTCTTCCAACACAATGTCATTGATGTCATTACAGATCAATGTCATCATTTCTAGTGAAGTCATTGATGCAAATTCACTGATTATACAAAACAAATGATCACAAAGGACAAAAATAGGTGAAGTCTTTGATTAGTAATAGAATAAAATGATGGGAATTTTAAGCATAAAACTCTAAACTTGAATATTAGAGTGCTATTTTTATGAATTTCGAATGTTCCACATCATTCATCTATTCCAACGGGAGCATGGTCCCACCGGGCATGACATTATATAAATTTAGGAATATAAAGAGAGTAATAAATTTATTAGTTCCTTGTTAGTGAAACAAAGAGAATTTAATTATAAAAATGCAATGAAAATAAACCACTCTTGCCTAAGTACTAGGTTGAGCATAACACAATGAACAAAATTACAAATAAGAGATAAAAACATACAACAATATTACCTCCCTTGTCAAAACTAGTGTTCACTTGTTGGCATAGAAGATGTTATTGCTCAGATTATTGCATTAGAGACTTTGATCAATGCATTTTCCATCTTGAAAACATTTATCTAAGGCCACATGTGGATTTTCTTGGCTTGACTTGGCTTGGTGTGAATATTCTTGCTATCAATTTAGCATTATAAGATTACTTTTATGGCTTCTTGTAGGCATTCTTGTAGAATAATATTACACACAAAAGCTTGTTTGGGTAGAGTGAGGGCACTTTTATTTATAGGGCTCAAAACTAACTCTAACCGTATGGAGGTTAGGTTTAGTTCTAACCTTGGTTGAATCTAAAATAACCTAGGTTGAGTTAGGTTAAACTTGGGTTAGGTCAAAACAATCATGAAGGCTTGACAATACATTTAGATATTTATGAGCCATGATAACTCAGAAGATATTTATGAGGTTCTGACTCACCTTTTATTGAATTTTAAGAATTAAGAAAACATTTATTAGCTCCCTTAACTTTGACCTCATGTTTATTGAAAAATTCCTTTTTTAGATAAATGTAATTCTCTAATTCAACTTGGAATTTTTACTTAAGAAAGCTAATTGAGATTTGATTTTTAATTGATCTTGATTAGTTTTTTTTGGCTTTTATGAATTATTTTTGAATGTTTTACATTAATAGATCGATAGGGTAAGAATGCCAATTTAATGGGTCATAATTTTACTAGGGTTGATTACAAAATAGGTTATTGGTGTGTATAGGGTAGTACCCTAAATAAGCAAGTCTCAACATGTTTTTATGAAATTAAATCCATTGCGTATATGAAATTGGGCACTTTAGGTGATTTCTAGGCTTAAATTATGTCATTTTTTAGAAATTGATCCGAATCCTAGTTTAGACATGAAAGTGGCTAAAAATGAGTGTCTGCAATAAGAACCATATGTATACACAAGTCATGAAAGGTGAAAGTAGGTCAAAATTGACATTTTAAAATGTCTAATACCAAATTTTAATGTCTACAATAATTTTATTTTTTCACAATAATATATTTATATATTGTTAAATATATTTGTAGATTAAATTGATGAGTCTAGGTAATAAATTCATTTGAGATTCATTTCTTAATCTTAAATCATGAATTCAGAGACATGAAGGGTTGATGAATAGTATGTATATTTTCTATCTTACAAAGATGGAGTGTCTTTATTACTCAAGTGATCTAAATAATGCATAGGATTCTTTATCACATGTATTGTAGTTATGATTTTTTGCGTAAATTGTTTATGAATGCAATGGGGGTAACTTTATTTGTTTAGAATAATATCAATATTGTAATTAGATGTCATTGAATATGTTTGTAAATGAGATTGGTGAATATAGGTAATAAAATTATTTTCAATGCCTTTGTTTTTATCTTAGTATGTGAATTCAAAGATGCGAAGGTCCATATCCCAAAAAACATCACAGTAATTTTTTGTTCTAATAGGGTTTTTATTCTCTATGCACATCACTACTAATTTTTCCTTGTTTGCAGTTGTCACTTCATAGTCCTTTCTAGATTATATGGGATAATAGTATTTGTTGACCCTCTAGGGAACCTTGCCCTAAGGTGAGCTTAGCCTATCTTATGGCCTATATTACCTTATGTCAGGATGTTGAAGCCATGATGGGATATAGTGGAGCTCTGATCAATGGTACCCTTATTCAAATGACTAAGGAATTTTGTATCCAAAGTCCTCCATGAGGCACAATATCTTAGCCTGATGTTATTCCACTTCATCCTAAGTTTAACTTTATTTTTGAATGGTTAGAACACTTTTATTTAATAGAGTATTTTATTGGTCACATTCCTTTTAAAAGTATGCTCAATTATTGGGTTCAATCAGTTTGGTATTCTCATGGAATCAAACTTGAAAGCATCCAAAATATGACCAAGGGTTTCTTTTTTCTTTTTCTTTTTTGACCCTACCCATGTTGGAGTGATTATGAATGAATCCTCCACCTAGTATGATCACAAACACCTTATGGTTATTTCTAATTGGAAAATATGTTTTGTTGTATTAGACTACATGTCTCTTAAAGTCCCCATCTAGGTTAATTTTTATAGTCTACCATTTCCTTGTTGGCATTTTATCCACCGAATCACATCGTATATTGGGTGTGTAATTTTCCATGAACCTAATCAATTGTACTCGGCTTGACCTTAGAAAAGGGTATGCATTGAAGTTTATTTATCCAAATACCTTAAGGAGTTTTTTGATATATAGGTCAGTGACTCTCATCATTTTTAATGTCTTGTATATCAACTTGCCTAAAAGTTGCTTTTGTTGTCAAGCTATCGATCACAATATAAAAGATTGTTCATTGTATTTTTCTTGCAACAAACCAATGCCCAATATTGTTACTAGTAACTCTAATAACACTCATGAATAAGGGTGTAAAATTATAGGGGGTATACAAATAATTACAATAAAGGTGTTATCATCCAAAATCCTACTAACAATGTCAAACCCTATTCTAGCTCTATGCCATAAGTGCTAACATCCAATGCTCAAACCACTATGGATTCTACTAAGATAATTCAATTCACTAAGGAGCATGTTCATACTGAAGTTAAATAGATAAACCTAGGTTTTTTATCACTTCCATGGCTACTAATGTTCTTTCCAATTTGTAGGTTTCTACCTAGCTAGTCTCACAAAAGATTACCCTTGATACTGTGTCTCTCCCCTCATATGTATCTCCCCATCAAGGAAAAAGAAAATGCTCTTGTAGTCCTTTAGGATGGAGTTCTCTAGTGCACTCTTATATCCCTCCTCATTAAGAGGCTAAGGAGGACAAAGAGTATGAGGAGGAATATGTAGACAAGTGGTTATTTAGATTTATTGAATTCGAATAATGTTCAATTCTTGAAAAATTGTTATGAAGCCCTCGAGGGCTTGGATGTTGAGTATATGTCTCTTAACACCCATAATCTATGAATTGGTTTGCATGGAATGTTTGGGCTTTACTAGAATTGAATCATAACTATGTTGTGCAACATTTTCAAAGTAAATTTTTAGAAATAGACATGCTCTACCTTCAAAAAGTTAAGGTGGTAGATTTCCTTCTTTTTGTTATCAATAAAATTAGCTGGATTGATAGCCTTGTTCTAAAAATTAATCATGATGCAAGTCATGGAGGTTTAATTACATTTATTTATCATACATGGTTGTTATATTACATGAACTCTAGCTCTAACCCCACACATCATGTCATCTAGGTGCTTTTTAATTTTAATAACTACTCTTTTGGGATCATTAATGTGTATGTCATATTTATGGTGATGGATTGATAACAAAATATTTGATGCCCATTGGGAAATTTTTGGTGACTTTAATATGATAGAGTAGCCTAATAATAAGATTGGTCATTTATTAATGCATTTATAGATGACAAAAGGGAAGCTTGGATTTTCATGCACAATAAATTTGATAAAACCCCAATTTCACATGGCATCTCACATCTTATGTTTGGTAAACTTGGCCTAATATCTGAAAAATATTTGATTCTATGCTTAAGCATCTTGATTGGGCTATGGTTTCCACCTAACCATACTTCTCCTTCAATAACATTTTTTTTGTTTCTAGTTGAAGCTATGCCAAATATTGTCCTTTTTAATCATTTTCCCATCTATTTTCACATCATGTGGTAATTCACGTGGCCAAAAATCTAAAGAATGTAATTTTTTTGAATATTGCATTGTTGGAGTACGAGCTCATTTTCACCTACATTCATAGAGTTTGAAACCTTGTCCATCATCTAGTTAAGAAAATAAGTTATATTTAGTGGTGGTCTAATGCTCTCACATGCACCGCTTAATTTTTCCAAATTTATGGCTGATAGTTGGTAAAGTTAATGTGGTGATCCTACTCCACCACCTCTTTTGAGTTAAGCCATGTGGTAGTAGTGCTTTAGTAAACACCTTTATATGATCCTCTATAACTGTAAGTGGTGGAGTTTAAGAAACACATTCAAATTTTAGACAATTGCAATGCTAAGGGAGCTCAAATACAAGCCCATTTGCATTGGCTCAAAGTGAGTGATAGGGTATCTAAGGAATTATTTCACATGCTCAAAGTCCAACATGTCACTTAGTAGATTAAATCCATTCAATACGTTGGCCAACACCTTATTGAAGTACTAGATATGATCCAAGTCTTTGTGTGTCACTACCATCAAGTTTCCAAAGCCTAAGAGCCATCATTTAAGTGGCAACAAGCCCTTGGCCAATGATTTTTATTTATTCCCCATAAGCTAAATCCTACATAGAGAGTTGGTTACGATAGGATACTCTCTATTAAGGACCTTCAGGAGGCTACCATGAAAATGGCAAATGCAAAAGTTCTTGGATGTGATGTGTCAGGATTCGGAGCATAATTGATTACCTTGTATAAGCAACTAAACACGAAATTTAACTAGAAGTAACAAGTAACAAGAAATCAGAAACAACACAAAATTTGAGAGACAATACAATCTTGTATTCAACTCATCCAGAAAGAAAATACAATAAAGAAGATGCCACTTATTCTCACACCTATGAGGCTTCCCACACCTCTATGACTTCCAATAATTTTCAATCAAGAGTTCTCTCTCTCAATTACGGTCACAACAATCAACTTAAACATAGAGTTGTTGTTCACCTCCAACGAGTCAGTAACAATACTGCCAATACACAAGTACTCAAAGTACTTCAAGTAGATCTCCCATGAACTTGCTACAACCTACAATTCAAATGATCTTACTTACCATGTAGATCTAACATGATCATGCACAACCTGCAGATCAACCTGATCTTACAATTGGAAGGATCTCTTCCTTGCCTTAATTACAATACAGCCCATGAGACTATTATATAGATCTCATGCAAACAATAATTAGACACCTAATTACAATAATTAGACATGCAACTCAAGACTAAAATTAGCCTTTTACATGCAAACAATCGGTTCGTTAACAAACTATTCACAAACTAACAGTTCTAGAACCGCACAGGCAATTGACGTCAATCACTGTCTATCTAGAGATGACCAACGTTGGCTGATCCCTAACCGATGTCGACTACTTTGTAACTAGATGTGACCGATGTCGGTTGCACCTGCCAACATTAGTTTCCCTGTAACTCAGTAAACTCCTCCATGTTTGCAATAGTGAAGCTTTTAGCTCCACAACCTAAAAGTCTCCCACTTGGAGATAAACAACTGCACCTGTACATCATCTAATTTGTTTCCTAGCTTGTATCCCTCTTCAAGATCAATCTTGAAGACCAACCACCACACAACCTATGGTGCAACACCTATCATCCAAGTCCCTTGCCACATCCGATTCTACATACCCATGTAGAGAAGTGCTTGACCCTGCATCACATGTATACCTGCTGTTGGTCCCTCTCAGATACCTAAGAATCCACTGAACAACTTTCTAGTGCTTCTTTCTTAGATTGACCCCAAACTCGCTGACAACACCCACTGCTTGGGCAAACTTAGGTCTAGTACATACCATGCACTTAACCTCATTATGTGAATTGGGACACTGTTCTGTGAACTATCCATCCATAGGTGTGCAAACTGGTTCTACATCCCACATCTTGAACCTCGCCACTACCTTATTCACACAATCATCTGGAGACAAAATCAACCTGTGACCTTCCATGTCTCTAGATATACTTATGCCAAATAATCTTGCTGCTCCCAGATCCCTCATGACATACCTCTAAACTAACTTTACCTTTAGCTCAACAACTCCCTGCATGTGTGACCCTGCAACAAGCATACACACCACATACAATAACAGGATAATGTAACTAATATTATCCAACTTGGTAAAGTAAACACAATGGTTAAACCTCCATTGTCCTACAGCTTTCTCAAGACCATATACCCTGGCCTTCTGTCTCACGTGTCCATTCTCTCTCTTCTTTGAACTGGGAATCTGTTTGTCTCTCAGTGCTTTCTCTCTAGCTGGAAACTCTACCAAATCTCTCATTTGGTTCTCATCGAAGGAATCAAATTCCTCATTCATGCCATGCTCCCATTGTTTCCTGGATTCTACCTACTCTTCTTCTTTAAAACTTCTTAGTTCTTGACCATCAGTGAGTAACAAGTAATCAAAAGAAGGGGAACACTAAATTTGAGGCTTACTTACCCTTTCAATCCTCCTTATGGGTGTTTGAGACTCCTTGACAGCATGTTGTCTGCCCAAAATCTATTCTGATAGTGACCATCATCGGTCACCCCTCAGTTTGCATCTGACCGACATCGGTTCCATGCGACTGTCCTGACTATCGACGTCGGTTCCCTGACCGACGTCAGTCTTAACCTGCCCGACACCACTGACTCTGGTCTACACATGATCGACATCGATACCTGTCTATTCAACGTCAGTTCTACTTGACCGACATTGGTACCTATGTTTACCTATGAGCGATGACTTTTTACCCGCGAGCTTACTTTGAATCATTCCCTTGTTCAAACTACCCTGCTCAGAATTCTTCAGCCCCTGTGACTGATTTATATCTATCATATTCTCCTTGAACACCAAGGCTTTCCTGTTCTTGTCAAAAATATTAGATTTCTTCTTTGTGCAATAGACATGATCCTTTCTTGTAGCTTCAGCATCAAGAAACCTCACTTTCTTCTGTTGCTTACAAAAATCTCGATCTGTGCTTTCTGGATCTGAACTCTTACCCTTTGACTCAAGAACATGCATCCCCTTCTTATTCATGTGACCAAGCCTACGAAGCCACATCTTTGAATCTACAACTAAAGTAGATAAACCATAAGGAGAATCAGTAATACAAGTAGATAGATAAAGAGTACCTACTTTCTTACTTCTTGCTAAAACAAGTGCACCCTTGGTAACTTTCCAAGAGTCCACTGTGAGAGTTACTGTGTATCCCTCATCACCCAACTTTCCAATAGAAATCAAGTTCCGCTTTAGGACTGGGATATGCATGACCTCCTTCAATACCCATTTGTTTCCCGTCTGCAATTTCAGCTATGCTTTCCCTTTGCCAACCATTTGGCAAGGCTTACCATCCCCTAAATAAATCTCTCCAAAGTCCCCTTGGACATAATCATGAAAAGATGTCCTATTTGGGGTTGCATGGAAAGAGGCACTAGAATCTAAAACCCAAGATTCCAATTTATCCAAGGAACATACAAGAGCATCCTATGCAACAATATCTGCAACATCTGCATCTTCATTTCCTTCATGCTGATCTTCAACCGACCTACAATCTTTCTTTCTGTGCCTTGCCTTTCCACAATTCCAGTAGATAATCCTGCCATACCTAGATTTGGATCTCCTGCCTATCTTTGACCTTGATCTCCCTTGCTCGATCTTCTTTCTTTGCCTTCCCCTGCTTTCAACACTCAAAGCATTCCCTGATGATTCACCTATTCTTTTCTTGCAAATTTCTTCATTCAAGATTACACTAATAACATCATCCACTTTTAAGATATTTGAAGCAGACACAGTATTACTAACTGCCATTACCAAACTATCCCAACTTTCAGGTAATGAGCACAAGATTAAGAGAGCCTTAATTTCATCATCAAAAACAATATTGACTAAAACTAACTGGTTTACCAAACCATAGAAATCACTAAGATGATTGTGTACAGATCCACCTTCCAACATTTGCAAATTAAATAACTGCTTCATAAAAAATACCTTATTCGAAGCTGAGGGTTTTTCATATAAATTTGCCAAAGATTCCATCAACTCTACCATTGTCTTAACCTGTGATAAGTTAGAAATCACAGACGATGCAAGGCTCAACCTTATAGATCCCAGAGCCTTCCAATCAAGAACCTTCCATTCTTCATCTTTCATATTCATGGGCTTGCATGCAACCCCACCCAACGGTAAGTACAAATATTTTTGATACAGATAATCTTCTATCTGCATCCTCCATAATTGATAATTCTTGGCATTAAAGTTATCCATTCTAAGCTTACTTTCTTCTGCCATTGTTATACTCCCACTCAATCAAAAACCCTTGAGAGTGACCTGTAATCAACAAACACTTAACACACTCTGAAACCAAGGTGTTAGTAAACCTGCTCCTGTAACCCTAGCTCTGATACCACTTTGTCAAGATTAGGAGCACAATTGATTACCTTGTACAAGCAACTAAACATGGAATTTAACTAGAAGTAACAAGTAACAAGAAATCAGAAATAACACAAAATTTGAGAGACAATACAATCTTGTATTCAACTCATCTAAAAAGAAAATACAATAAAGAAGATGCCACTTCTTCTCACACCTCTGAGACTTCCCACACCTCTAGGACTTCCAGTAATTCTCAATCAAGAGTTCTCTCAATTACGGTCACAACAATCAACTCAAACACAGAGTTGTTGTTCACCTCCATTCAGTCAGTAACAATACTTCCAGTACACAAGTACTCAAAGTACTTCAAGTAGATCTCCCATGAACTTGCTACAACCTGCAATTCAAATGATCTTACTTACCATGTAGATCTAACATGATCATGCACAACCTGCAGATCAACTTGATCTTACAATTGGAAGGATCTCTTCCTTACCTTAATTACAATACAGCCCATGAGTCTATTATATAGATCTCATGCAAACAATAATTAGACACCTAATTACAATAATTAGACATGCAACTCAAGACAAAAATTAGCCTTTTACATGCAAACAATCATTTCGTTAACAAACTATTCGTGAACTAACAATTTCAAAACTACACAGGAGACCGACGTCAGTCGCTGTCTGTCTGGAGATGACTGACGTCAGCCAATCCCTGACCAATGTTGGCTACTTTGTAACTAGATGTGACCGACATCGGTTGCGCTTGCCGACGTCGGTTTCCCTGTAACTCAGCAACCTCCTCCATGTTTGCAACAGTGAAGCTTTTAGCTGCACAACCTAACATGATGGATTTCCTTGTGAATAATACAAAAAAATGTGGGACATCATTGGGTCATACCTATATTAAGTCTACCTAGAATATTTCAATACCCATTCTTTAGGTACTAGAATCAACAAATGACACATTAAATTCATTCCCAAGTAGGGAGTTCCTAGGTTAATTAGTAATTGACATCACATCACTTTACTCAATGTCTTGTACAAGATAATTACTAAAGTGCTTGTGTTTGGCCTTCACCATCTCTTGCCCTTTTATTTTCAGACCTGAGCAAATGAGATTCATTCAAAGTAGATACATGTTAGATAATATCATTGTTATTTGGGAGGGTATAGACTAGGCTCAAAGATCTAATCAAAAATCCATGTTCATCAAAATTGATTTTGAGAAAGCCTACAATAGTATTGAATGGGCTTTTATTTTGGTTATGTTGGAAGATTTAGGGTCTAGCCCTACTTTCCTGAAATCAGTTCAAACAATTTTTGAAGATGCCTCGGCCTTCCTTTCCATCAATGGTTTTATCTCTAAAAAATTTAGTCTATTTAGATCCATTCAAAAAGGATGCTCATTGGTGCCTATTTTATATGTGCTTGTTGTTGAAGGCTTCAGATACCTCTTAGCCAATGCTCAATATCAAGGTCTTGTTTGAGGCATTTCTATCCATACGAAGGAAACCTCTCAAATCTATAATGGTCACTTCATGGATGACTCCTTTCTTACTCTTACTAAGGATGAGAATAATGTTCTCAATGTTGTATAATGTTTATATACTTTTTGCCTTGCCTCTAGATCTTCTATTTAATGGTGAAAGATGTGGTGCTAAAGACAATCCTTCTTCCCTTTACTTCCCTGAGTGAGTTATTGTGATTGGAAATGGCATCAACATGATGATATTTTCAAGTTTTTGGGCATCCCCTTTATATTTCAAGATTCCCCTTTTGTCCTTTGAAAATATGTGGTGGACCAAGGTGCGAAAAAGCTCTTTTATTGGATAACCAAGCCCCTATCCCTTGTTGAAAAATTTCAAATGTGTTCTAAAGTGCTTGTGACTACTCATGTTTATTATTATTCCTATTGGGCACCCTCCAAAAACTTTGTTTATAAGCTTGAAAAACTTCTCAGATATTTTCTTTGGGTCATTTATTCCACTGACAAAGGTTTCTACAAGGTTGCATGTTCTCCCTAAGGAAGATGGAGGGATGGGGTTGATTGACATTTCTCACCAATGCTTAGATCTCTATGCCAAATGGATTATCCATGCCATTGAGGGGAATGAGGCATGGAAATTCTTACTCCAACATTGTATCTTTGAGGATGCTCCTCATGGTTATTCTACTTGGAAAGGGTTAGGATTTGATAGCATTCTCATTCTCTCCACTCCTGTGAAAGTTGTTGGGTCCTTCATGGTTAAAGGAATTTGGAAAGCTTGGGAAAATATTAAGCCTTGGTTAATATGGAATGGAAATGGATTTAGAGATGGTATTTTTATCAACCATGACTCCTTTTGGTGGTTCCATATTATCAATTTCCATGTTATTCCTCTTGCATAAGTTCCTTGGATTTATTCCCTAAAGTTTTTCAAAAGATGAATTCGATCAATGCAAGACTTATTTTGCAAATAATCCTAGTTTTGGCTCCCTTGGGTGGATGTGAAATCTCAATATAATTTTTCCTCTATTGATAAGGAATCTTATGAGGAGATCATTACAACCATCCCTGAAGATATGCTACACAAAATCTATATTACCTCTTCTCACCCTTGGTGGAAGGATTGAAAATTGTATGTTGACACCCATTTCCAAAATTATACCATTTGCAAGGGTATGAATGGTTTTCTGGCCTCATTTTTCAATGGTTGATAAGCTCAATGCCAGATGGGATGTTCGGTCCTCCTTATGTACTTAGGGTAAGATGACCGGTTCCAAACCATTTGTTTTTCTTGTGTTGAACCTAAGTAAGCTCCACTAAGGGCTTATGCTTGGGAGGCATCTGGTGAAATTAGGGGTGGTTCATTTGTCATGCCCATCCTATAGGCATTTGGAGACTGTTATGCACTTATTTTGGTTTTGCCCTAAGGCCAAAAGTGTGTGGAGTTGGATTCATGATTTCTTTAGCCCTTTTTGTCTAGAGCCTTTCAGTTGGCATTATATCCTCCTCGGTGCCAATCTTAAGATGCCATTGAACACCCAATTTTGGCATACTTTTAAAATATAAATTTTGTTTTGGATATGGAAATAATGCAATTCAACTTTATTTTCTAATGTTGATATTGATCACCACTTTTCTATTTATAATAAGTATATGATTATATATATTGTTCTTTTGTAGATTCAAATTTAGACTAATAAAGTTGCTATGGAGCTCATGCTTTTGTAGATATTGATCCATCATTGGGGTGATGCCCTGTGTAATGTGTCTTATGTTTCAACTTCCCTTCCTAGGAATGCTCCATAGAGAGGCTACAATGGCACTATGCAAGGTGGGCATTAGCATAACCATTCTTATCACCACTCTCATACCCAGGTCCAGGTATCTCCTCGGTGCCGCCATTCTCCCCTCTCCACCTCCAACTTCTCATGGAGGGTGGGGCTCTTTGTCTCTACTCATGCCACACACACAAGGTTAGTTTTGGCCTCATCTTCTAATGGTTGATAAGTTCAATGCCAGATGGGATATTCGGTCTTCCCTATGTACTTGTGGTAGACAATTGATTCTAAACCATTTGTTTTTCTTATGTTGAACCTAAGTAAGCACACTTTGCTTGGTGATTGCTCTAGTAAGGGCTTCTGCTTGAGAGGCATCTGGTGCAACTAGGGGTGGTTCATTTGACATGCCTATTCTATGGGCATTTGGAAACTATTATGCACTTGTTTTGGTTTTACCCTAAAGCCAAAAAGGCATGGAGTTGGATTCATGATTTCTTTAGCTCTTTTTATCTAGAGCCTTTTAGTTGGCATCATATCCTCCTCGATGACAGTCCTAAGATGTTGTTGAACACCGAAGTTTGCCATACTTTCAGAGTATAAATTTTGTTTTGGATATGGAAAGAATGTAATTGAGCTTTATTTTCTGATTTTGGTATTGATCACCACTTTTATATTTATAATAAATATATGATTATATCTAATGTTCTCTTGTAGTTTCAAGTTCGGACTAATAAATTTGCTATAGAACTCGTAGATTTGTAGAGATTGATCCATCATTGGGGTGATGCCTCGTGTAATGTGGCTTGTGCTCTGACTTCGCCTCCTAGGAATGTTTCGTAGAGAGGCAATAATGACACTCTATGAGGTGGGCATGAACATGACCATTCTTGTCATCGCTCTCATAGCCAGGTCTTGGTATCTCCTGGGCATCGTCATTCCCCCCCCCCCCCCCCCCTCCCCCTTCCTCCCCCAGTTTCTTGTGGAGGGTGGGTCTCTTCGTCTTTACTTCTTTTGCGCACATAAGGTTGGGCCTCTCTACCTCTTACAGGGCAACATAGATGGAATTCTCCATCAGGGTGCTCTCAAGGAGGTTGGCAACTGCCACAAGATCACAAGTTTTCAAGGCTTACACTGTTTATTTCCTCCTGCCACTATGATCTTATTGAATATGTTAAGGAGGAAGGAGAACATATCACTACTGCTGTTGGCTAAGACCCCGTTCTTAAAGGGAATGACATGTCAAGCTTTGGCTTAGGTGATCCCAATGATAAAAACTCTCTCCTCTACTAATCTTTTTGCCATCACTATTAAATATTTGATTCTTTTGTTTTAATGTTATAAATCCATTCATTTGTGGTGTTACTTTTGCCTATTTTGGTGATTGCTAGGGGAAAAAACGTCTTCATTATTTAAATGTTTGAAGCAATGCATAAGATTCGTTATCACAGCTATTGTAGGTAGAATGTGTTTGCATAAAGTGTTTGTAAATATAATAGGTTAACTTCTTTTTTTTAAGAATAATATAAAGTGTGTATATTAAATGTAGTTAAATTTTCTTTAAAGTCAGATCCAAAATTTAAGCCTCCGTCTACCGTTTGGAAGGTTTGTCAAAATACTTGGCGTGGAAAATAAAATTAGCGGCACCACCTACCAAAACTATCGTTGTTAACATAGGGATTGACATGAATCCGTAAAATAAGTCCTCATTCTCTACGTCTTTTGACAACTCTACTCCTGTCTGTCTACATTACTACATTAAAACAGACGTGTCCATCTGACTTATAACTCTAACCAGGAAAGAAAACTTTTTGAAATTGTAGACCTGTCACGCACGTGAAAAAAATGGCTTTGTCGTATTCTATGATTGAAACCTTAAGTCATTCGTATCGTGGGGTCTTTACCTTAACATCGAAATAATCTCAAAATTTTAAATGGGTGTAATTATATATTTTTTATTGACGAATTAATTTTCTTCAATTTAATTTAAAAATTGGGAGGTATCTTTTCTACCTCATTCTACCACATTCAAATGAATTTAATTCCTATTTTTAAGTCTATATATATACACATATGTGTGTAAAGTATTTAATATTTCTATAGTAACAAATAATGTATTTAATGTTAAAGAGAATCTCAAATTTTATTATTGAAATTGTTATGTTTATATTTTTTATCCCTTTTTAAATTGAAAAGCACATTTTATCATTAATATAAATTGTACAATGTTAATTGTATAAAAATGAGTGAAAGTTATCACACTCTAAAATATCATATTTGTCCTTATGACCAATAAAAAACTATTAATTTAAATTTAGAAGTTAAACATAACTTAAATAGAAATAGGATTTTCAATCAAAAAAGATAAAATAATAAAAATAACATGATAACTAGTCCATGGGAGACTAAAGAGTAGACATATAATTTTGGTATTAAACACTTATGCCAGTTTTAACCAATCCTTAACCTACGTGGTGTGTGTGTATATAATTGACTCTTGCTCACATTCTCACCTAGCCACTCACTCACTTAAGGGCTAGACTTTACCGATTTACCATCACTCACATAAAGGATTTCCCTAGTTTGTGCTTAAATAGTGAATCATCCTAGGCAGATAGTCACTATTCTCCACATCATCATCTTCTCCATTATAGACAATTTTGACAAAAGTTAAAAATTATTGGTTTTCAGTAGCATTTGACTTTGCTAAAAGTGTCATAGGTTATCCAAATAACTATATTTCAAATTCAAACCCTTCCCTTGGGTTGACCCACATGTTTTGCATGTCCGTTATGGAGGGAAATTACCCAAAGAGACTTATGTATATGCACATCAAACCTAACCCTAATCCTAGCTACTTTTTATCTAGACATCCCTGGAAATTTACTTTCATGCTAAAGAATACATATGCACATCCTTGATGTGTGGCCTTAAATCATCCAATTATGAAAACTCTTTAAAAGAACAACCACTAAGCCGAGTCTAAATACTATTACAAGGTCAATTTATCATAACTTGTCAAGTGTCGAAAGCCACACATGTTGCATACATTCTAGAAAATCCCTATCAAGCACACATAGTTAGGTGGGATAACTATGTGTGGTTTGAGCTCCCTTCGAAGTATTAAAACATAGGCAACACTCACCCACAAAGGAGGTGGTGGTTGGGGTTGTCCAACCCATCTTGTCTATCTTATTTTTTAAGAAAAAATAACTGTCCAAAGTAAAGCTACGGTTTCAAGTTGAAGGAGAATAAATAAGAATATATGTATAGGACTAAGCCTCTGAAATTATATAGGAACTATCTTAACAAGTAGGTACAACAACCTACATTGAAATGAACCAAAAACTCAAAGGCCATTTTTTCCAAGAAGTAGATGAATCTAGCCATCGTATGCATTTGTGCATTAACAGATCTATCCAAGTAGGTTCTAACAATTATTCTCTTTATTTGAGTGACCACATATCAATTTTAGGGCATTTCAGAGAATTGTACAGTATTACGTACTAAAACAAAAGATAAACAAACTCAGCACCCTATCTTTTTGGTCATTTATATAAATAAAAAATTCAACAAATCAATCTTATTTTGCCTTTTACATTTAGATATGCATAGTTTAGAGTTATTTTATATAATTTGAATATTCAATTTAATGTCTTTAAATGACATAAATATAAGATACGATAAAACAAGATATATCAATGCACAATAATGAACCACACAAGCAATCAGTGAAGCTCACAGTGGCAAAGGATCATCTAGCTTGTTGATAGAACCCCAACCACTATTATTGTGCCTTTCCTATTAGGAAAAATAGCCAAAGCAAGACAAGGATCTTTACCTTATGAATAAGTCCTCCATCCATTAGGTCTAGTAATGTAGAGCCACCACCACCATGAGAAACATGAGTCGTAGAGGGACAAAATGAAACACTTTGGTGCTTGCTACGTGAGTAGTGTCTATTGTGCACATAAAATCCATGATGTTGATAATGTGGCTATTAGTGAGGTTAGTTTGAAGGAACCTAATTGATAATATACATAGGTAACTACCCAAATGGGCCAATAAATTCTAGTAGTGGAACACCTCCATTTGGACTTTCTTTGCTTGAACTTATATCAATAACATAACATTGGAGATCAATTAAACTTTATTAGTGACAAAAATAATACCATCTAAATAAACATGATTGAAAATTTCCTTGTTCCTTTCTTTCCATTTATGAAAATAATTTTAGAACAAGTGTTAGAAATTTGGTTGTTCTATACAAGTATCATGGTTGATCCCCATAAGAGCACCATTTATTAAGAAAAAAATCTAAAAGAAATGGCTAAAAGAGAGTGTTTATCCATCTTAATGATGACTAAGCATGTTTACAAAACCAAAAAATATGTGTACGAGACTCTAGGTATTGGAAATCTAGACACAAAGGGCTGACCAAACATAAATGAACTATATGACTTTAATGGATAAACCTTGGTGAAAGATGCACTAAAGGAAGTGAGTATATTTGGGTTCAGTGATAGAATTTCATATTTTGTAAAACCTTTGTTTCTGAACTTGCTTAGAAGAATTGAAGTTATAGTGAGCATTTAAAGTGTCCACTTGAATGTGTTGTGGAAAAATAAGATGATAACCATGTTGAGGTTTGTATGGATGGAAGGAGGATACAAACCACTTCCAGTTAGTCCACCATGTGGCAATTTATTGAATTATAATTTTATAAAGTTACTCATTTGGAATGTCTTGTTGTACCTCAACAATTGAAGAGAGCTCACCACTCTGTAACTAGGACTTATCATGCATGATTAGTGACGTAGGATCATCTGGGTTCATGAGTAATCTTACATCAACCATAAATATGTTAGTTTAGGAATTTTTCTAAGTGTTTTCTTGTATAAGTTTTATTGACTATGAATTTGTCTTCTTATATGTTTGCACACGTATTCTATGTTGCATAGACTATCTTTGTGTTGTTTTACATTATCTTTGGTACATATGTATTCAGTGTAGTTCCATATTTCCTATGAGCACACTTGTGTCTCTAATGTTCTATATGTTCTATTATCACATACATTTGTAACCATTCTTTTTTCTAAATAAGCTTGTGAATTTCTTCACAAGTTGTTGTGGTAATTTATTCTCTTATCACATAGCTTCACAAATATTATACATATGTTTTTTTCATCCTATGATATCTATTGAAAAATAAATATATATTTGATTGAGTTGATTCTTCACTATAGTGAAAATGAGTAGGAAGAACTTTTGGAGGTAGTGGAATGTTCACTACGTAAGTTGTACATTGAGTTATAAATCATTTGGAAAGCTTACAATAAAACATTACATCATTCTTAAAATGATGTGAGGATCATGGTGCAAACATTTTCATGGAAACTGTGACTACAAATTGCTACGAGTTGTGCAATTGTGATGTGTTATGGAAGGAGCCATTGTTGATTATTTGACATTTAATTCTAAAAGACATGGAAGATAATAAGGATTAATTTAATAATGTATGTGATCTAATTTTTGACATGTTGGGTTCTAACGTGTTCTTATTTTTGGAAGTGTGAAGACATGTAATATGTGTAGCACACTAAGGTGTGTTAATGTTGTTATTGGGGTAAAAGCACTTAATGTAAGTAAGTCTTGCATCAATATAAGCATGCATCTACACCTATGATAAAGGAGCTTTGGGAGATAATAATTGGGTAATAAGAAAGAAATAAAAAAGTGGATGAAAACATTTGTAAGTATCTCATGTGGTGGAAAGAGACACCATGGCTTATGCATCAAGTCAAAAGGATGGTTCTAACATCTAGCCTAGTATTTCATGTACTATGCTTACCAAACTCTTATAAGTCACATGAGTAATAACACATATTTTTTATAGTCTTACTAGGGTGTTTGATGTAGGAGCATCCAGGTTCATAAGCAATTTCGTATCAACCAAAAATATGTTAGTTTAGGATTTTTTCTAAGTGTTGTATTGTGCAAGGTTTCTGACTATGCATTTGTCTTATTTTACATTAGTACACATATTCTATGTTACACATATAATCTTTGTGTTGTTTTTTATTTTATTTGACATGTACATGTTTATGTAGTTTTATGTTACTTTCGATCATACTTGTGTTTTTTATGTTCTACGCATTCTATTGTTACATGCATTTTTAACCATTCCTTTTTATAATTAAACTTACAAATCTATATGCAAGATGTTGTGGTAATATTCTATTGTCAAGTAGCTATGTTGAAATTTTATGTATGTTTCTATCATCCTATGATATCTCTTCTGAAATAGGATATTCGATGGATTTTATTCTTCATTGAAATGACAAATGAGTAGGAGGAACTTCCAAAGGCAGTTGGATCTTCATTGTGCAAGTTGTGCATCGAGTTACATATCATTTGGAAAGCCTATGATAAATCATAGCATCATTAATTAAATGATGTGAGGATCATGTTTCAAAGTTTTTTATGTAAATTGGTGATTGTGAAGTGTTGTAAACTCGTGTGACTATGATGTGTTATGGAAAGAGCCATCGCTAATTATTTGACATTTAATTTTGAAAGACATGAAAGCTGATAAGGATTCATTTAATAATGTTTGTGATATAATTTGGAATGTGCTGGGTTATAATGTATTCTTGTTCTTTATAAATGTGAAGACATTTAATATTTATGAAATATAATATTGGTGGTATAATAAGGTGTGTTAATACTATTAGTGGGGTAAAATCACTTAATATAAGTAGGTGGGTTTTACATCTATACAAGTATGCCCCTACAACTATGCTAATGGAGCTTTGGGAGAGATCAGTTAGCTAGTAAATATTAGATCTATGAGTTTATTTAGAGATAGATAACTTAAAAATACTTTTATTTATTTTTAGTAATTTGACCTATCAAATCCAAATGACTACCCCTGTCATTCGAAACTTTCTTAAATCTCGCCAATATCCCTTTGTAACAAGTCAAACCGATCAATTGTGGCCTAAAATCATTAATTTTGGTAAAAAAAATAAAAAATAGATTGTAAATGGGTCATTATATTTTAAAAATAGCATTTTCAAGTTTTAATATGTAGACAATCCATGCACAAGGGTCAATTTTGAGAGAAAGTTGAACTTTCTGGGAGTTATAGGTGATTTCAAGACCTCAAATTTTGTACACAGGATTATCATGACTTGAGGAACATTATGAAAAAATTTATTGGCCATTTTATGAGTGAAGATACATTATTTTTTGTAACAGTCCTTAGCATGTCTATTGGAGATCAACATTGGAGTAGGTATCGTTCTAGAGTGCTACAGAAGTTTTAAGTCTAGGTAAAAAAATTAAAATAATGGGATGGTGTTTTTACATAATAATTATACCTTTAAATATTTTTAAAACTTTAAATTTTAAGCAAACCATGCTTATACAAGCTTTTGCAAGCAAACAAGCATATAGGCCAAAAAGGGTTTTTTTGACTTTTAAAGAAAAATGTGATTTCAGAGTGTTTTAATATCATGGTAAAGAATACATGATGTTTTCAAGCATTTATAATCAATTGAAAATTTATTTTTATTTTGGTGGATTTTTCATTTTTTACAGTTCTAGGCACCCTGCCAAGCCTCCTGTTTAGATGCTCATATCTTTCACCATGAGTGGAGTTTGGATGAATGATATTAATATGTTTTGAGAAAAATTATTTAATTATAAATAATTATAAATTTAGACCATTTTATGGAATTATATTTATAAAAAATCGTTAAGAGTGTAGGCAGCTCCAAATGCAGTTAGAATCCCACAGGCAAATTTCTCCATGTGATAACTTTTCATATATTTAGAATGGTAACCCAATATTTTATGAGATGTTAGGGGGTTATTTTGATACATATAAATTAAAATACTTTGGTATTTTGATGTTTTTACTTCATGAACCATCATTTTGAAAATCTAGCTTCAAAGCCCACCTAAACCCTCAAAAAACTAGTTTTAAAAAAAGTTAATTTTATTGAAATAAAATAATATTTGATAAACCTAAAATATTTTAAAATGTAAATTAAACTCAGATAGGATTCCATAAATGTCAATTTTATGCATGAAGATGTACGGATGAGGGCATAAATCATGTTTTTTATGGAAAAAACATGTAAAATGAATTACATGAAACTTCAATGAAATCCAATCAATGAAGATCAAATCCTAAGAATTTTTATTTATATTAAAATTTTAATTTGGTAATAAATCATCCTAGAAGTATCCCAAACAACTTGATCTAAATGGCCAGTCTATTGGAAAATGGTGCAAAATGGGCCTAGTCAACCCTGTTGACTAAATGGTGAAGGTTTTCACATCAAAATCACATTTTTGGTGATGAATAAATTTTTTTAAGTGTAATTTTTTTTTTTAAGGTTTCATGTCTTCTTGTTTCAGGTTTATAGATTTCAAATTCATAGATTGGCTTTTACGCCTATTTGGTCTAATAGGCCTAGATGGTCAAATGGTCAACTTCAAGAATGGCATTAAAAATATATCAAATAAATTAATTTTTGAGTTACCATATAGAATATATATATTTTAAAGTGGATATATTATTATCAAGTCAATCCACAAGTTTCAATTCATGCAAGTTGAGCTCAAGTTGAGTTAACTAGTCTTTAAGGGTCAAATCTCTTTAGTTAACTTTTGACTAGATCATGCTTTACATGCAAGGAGGAACTTTATTATGTTCCAAAACATGTTTAAACACTTAAGTGGAGTTCCATTTTGAATATTTATGTGTAATTTCATGCATGAAATAATTTTGAATTGTCAAATGGCTCCCACCACTTTCCTTCCATGCCAAAATTTGAAGATTATGCAAGTTTTTATAAAGTTTGGAGATTTTGATGAATTGTTTTGTATTGTAAAAGGATTAGCTCTTGATTTAACTAAAAAAGACTAATAATTCTATAAAATCAACTCAAATTTGGCTTTAGGTTAGTTTTAAACATATATATGGGCTTTTTCAAGCCATTTTTAATTAATTCTTGAAGCAGAGAAGAAATTGTAATTGACACCATTTTTATCAAATAAAAAAAGATTTTTTTGCATATGGTTTTAGATCAGAATAGAGTGTAATTTGACTATGCAATAGAATAAAAGTGGTATCTATTTTTCCTTTTTTCAGGTCCTTTCCACACCTACTGTGAAAATCTCATCCTCTACTGCTCATTTGAAGAGACAAAAATAGAATTTTGCAATCCAAAATCTTTTCAATCCTTCAACTGAAATATTTATGTTTAGGAAAATTTTGAATAATAATTATTAATTTATATATGTTCCTTAATTTAAATATATTTCAGATAATACCAGTCATTCAAGTGCATCACACCTTACATTAGGATTTCCTTTCAGTTTTCCCTTCCTCTTTTCTTCCCAAAAAGTCATAGTAGTTCAGATATTATTTATAAATCTAAAGGGAACCAGCCCTATCTAGAGGTTATTCTCATCATAGAGTCACCCACACTCTGATAATTTTTAATTGTATCAGTTGGAGTGAGGGTGTGTTTTGCACATCTTCAAGCAGGGTACACTCCAAAGTGATAATAGTTATCAAAGCTAAGATATAAGGATATAATGTTGTAACGAATCTCATTGTGAGTTTTTGGTGTGAGTTTTATATGTGTGTAATTTTTAATTCCTCATTTTAATCAACAAAGAAAATTGTTATTTTAGTTAAGCATATTATTTTATCTATGTAGGGCTGAAAGTTAGTCCATCCATTATGTTAACTCTATAGGCTGCATAGTCTAAGGTTTTCCTTCACAGAGTTACTAGCCATGAATGCATATATTGGGAAAGGAATATTATCCCTTGAGAATTTATGAAAAAAATATGAGATAACCTTAATCCCTTTCTTAAAATTTGAAGATTATTACCTCAATGGACCATAGTAAATGGAATGCCATAGTAGTAAATGACTAGAGACCACCAAAGAGATTATGAACTTAGATAAATCCTTATTTTAAATCCATCACCAACCCAATTTAAGTGAGGTTTGATCAATTCCTATGTTTTCCAAATGCTCTAAGCCACAAAGTAGCCTAAAAATTTTATATGAACTTGAGTGAGAAAGATAGATTGGATACCTAGACCATTCTAATTTTATTTGATAATCAGGTTGGCTTGAGTAGTACAATGCCAAATTCAAAATTTCTAAGCTTCATATCCTTTGAGGGCCTAAATTATCCATGTGAGACATAGGGGAGTGCCTTGGAATTAGACATCTATAAGGCCAAGCCCTCCCATTTTTTAAAATCTACAAAAAAAAAACCCATGCCACCCTATGATACCCCTTAGAGCCTTTAGAATTGGCCTAAAGAGAGTTTATCAATAATATTTCAAGTTTAACATAGGTCACTTTAGAGGGAGGCCCATAGAAGGAATACTGAACATGTATTATTTCAATAACTTTGGAACAAAGTTAGAACTTTATTGTGAGGGAGAGAGGCTTGGTTACCCAAAGCATAATTTTCTTCTCTACTCTTTGAACCACATAAATCTAAAGATCACAAGGAGAGTCTTGGAAGGCAAGGGGGTGCCTAGAAACATGAATTATTCTCCAATCTAAATCCAATACCACTTATAATTTTGTAACCAATATAAAAAGGAAGAGTTAGTCTACTTACAACACTAGGTTTTCTTCCATTGAATATCATATCCATAGGCTAGACAAATATGTATAGACATTCCATGGCATTAGTGATGGATGCGTCATCCTATACCAAAGTGAGAAAGGATTCATCAATAAAGTGACCATTAACCAGCTAATTTTGAGACTAAGGTAGGGTATTGTATTTTACCATACCTTTAGAAGTGTATCTAGTTAGGAGATAAATAAATCATTCAACAACAAGAACATGAAAGAAGGGGGATATGGGGAAACTTTGTCTAATGGATCTGAACAAACCAAATTGTTCAAATTGAAATCCATCAATATTGATACAAGAACTAACATCCTAAAGTAGTTTACTAATTGTTTGTATGAATCTAGACTAAATCCTTAGGGCTTGCAATATGGCCAAAGATAAAGGCCCATTTAACTCTATCATAATATTTATAAAGAATATTTTTAATGAACATGGTTATTTTGTGAGAAGATCAAGCCCATTCTATCCATTCCCATATTTAAATAATATTTTATAAGATCTATCTCTTTGTAGACACATAAATTAGCATTTAAGCTAAAACTATGCATTTGTGACCACTCTTTTACACACTTATATCTATACCTATCTTAGGGCCTCTTTGATCACTTTCAACTACCTTATGCAGGGAATACTCACTCTTCTATGATGATAAATGACCCCTAAATGTACTCCTACCTATTCCTATCAACATTAGACATATTTTAGGCCCTGCCTAACACTCAACATGATCTATTTACCCATTAGACTACAATGCCTTAGGGGACTATTTACTCCTAAATGACCCCTAAATGTATTCCTACCTATTCCTATCAACATTAGACATATTTTAGGCCCTGCCTAACACTCAACATGATCTATTTACTCTAGTGTTTATGGCCCCTATCTTGTCTTCCCACCAAATAATGGCTAATTTGTAAAATCAAAATTTATGTAAAGGTTGGCCTATGTTTGCAGTGAGCCCTATTCAAATAAATTCTAAAGATATGACTATATAAATACATTCCAAACTATTTTGCAAAAGGGGAGGGGACTTCCACATTGAAAATCACCATAATCATAATTGTACACTGGGATCAAACCACCTATTTATCTAACATCTAATTACATACAACCCTAGTAGCCCAAATCTTAAGTCTGAATAAATATTACAAGTCACAACTCATGGTTACGACACTTAATCACATAATTATTGCACTTACATCTAGCATATTAAACTAGTTATTCAACACCAATTTACCATGGGAGAACTACATGAATTTTGATCCCTCTTTGGATTATTGATATGTAGGAAACCCTTAACACATGGGGTGTTGAGGTATCACCCAAATTCAACTACTAACCCCTTTTCTTCCATTGGTTTGCATTGGTATTCACATGTCAAATAGCTAGGGTTTTAAAGGAAAATGAAGCACGTAGTGGCCTTTGCAAGTGATCATAAACTCATGCACTAAATACATATTTTATAGATAAATATATAAATAAGCCAAAACCCTAATTTTTTCATTGTAAATGGATAGGATTATTATTAGAGTGGACATGAGAATCACCCCTCTAGTGTCTATCATAGGGTATCTAGGCACTGATCCAGTGATAGGTCCTTGATCTTAGTTAGCACACCATCACACTCAACAAATATTAACACCTGATTCCTCTTGCAACATTGTTTTCAATCTAAGTCCTTGTTTTCTATTGCACTTTTTTATTTTTAGTAAGTTTATAGAATTTAATAGTTTTAAATTAGTGAGTGCTTGATATTAATACATTATTCCCTCTTATTTTTCATAATAGTTTGTAATCTAGGTTATTATTATCCAAAATTTGATAAAACATATTGGTGAACCCATTTTATTTATCGAATATTAAAAATCCTAGATTGTAATTAGGGTTTCCTTATATTTTTTTTTCCTTTTATTAGGGTTCCATATCTCAATTTTTCTTATTTATAAATCAATGATTCCTCAAGTTACAATCCATATCTTTCCATTAGGGTTTCCTTCTAAAATTTTGTCCTCTTAAGGTTTCAATTTAAATTCCAATTTCATAATCATGTTGGAGTGTGTGCTAACATTCATATGTTTCTCCTCTCTTTTTCTCTTTTTAGTCTTTGAAAAACTTAAAATGACTAAAATTAAATCTCCTCTTCCTAACCCTGAAGAGGGTGATAGATACTTTCCCTCTAACTAGGTCCATGTTATCACTACTCCAAGGGGTAAGGTAGCCCAACCTATACCCTAACTTATAGTGTCAAAATAAGGTAACCAATATAGCTTTCCTTAAACTTTCCACATCTCTCTTAATGGTATATTTATGCATGTTCAATTCAAAGTACACAAAGTTTGTGCTTGTGAATCTCTCAAGGATCGAATCATCATTATGGGAAAGTTAATAAAAGAGTTACAAAACCAAAATCAATATTTTAGTGAAGTGCTTATGAATCTCTCAAGGATCAAATCATCATTATGAGAAAGTTGATAAAAGAGTTACAAAATCAAAATCAGTATTTTAGTGAAACATCATTGGAAAAACTTATAACATATGCACAAAATCCAAATTATGCTAGTGTTAATCATGTACTTACATCTTCATCTAGAAATATTATGCCTAATTAGATTTAATGTCAAAATGGAAAGTTATAACAAAATACATCTACACTAACTGATTAAAAAAGTATGCAAATGGATAATAAGAGTTCAAGTGAGATTTTCAAATAAATGCTTAGAAATAACCTCCTCTACATCCTCTGAGAAGATCAAAATATTATTGTGCATATCATAGAATGTATGGGTATCATAAAGATCATTATTTGGCTTTAAAGTAAAAAATATAAAATATAATTGGCATTGATGATCTTATCATTGATACATCACTTAAGCAACTTACTCACCTTATGAGTCCATCTCCTAAAGCATAAGCAATAAAATCAATATTAGTACAAAAATGGATGGTAAATGACAATTCATAGCAATAAAATGTTCAAAAGGCACAATTATAACAATAATAGATTCAACAAGCTAAATTAGAGCAAGTAAGAGTAAAAAATTCATAATAAGAAAAGGAATAATTACAGAAGGAATATATCACAAAGACAAGGTTACAAAAACATCAAGCACAAAGTTAAAAAATTAAAATCAAGGCAAGCAAAAAATCATTTTTAAAAAAGAGTTTATAAAAAAGAAATTCAAAAGCATGAAATATCTAACAAATATAGAGTTTCAAATATGGTTACAAAGGGGGAAACCATAAGTAAGCCTTTTCTCATATCAATAACCTTTCACTATCACTACTCATATAGGTGAAAAATAATTTATAGATGTCAAGGTTAAGGAATATCATGAAATCAATTTTTTTTCTATATAATTTCTTACATATCTTGGAAATAAGGATCACTATGTAGATAAAACTAGTGCATATACAAGATGTATGGGATTAATTGAGTTAAGAGTTTCTTTTGCTTCAAAAGAGTATTATATTAATTTTTATGTTATTTCAAATTCAAGTGACTATAATATTTTTATTGGAAGATCATGATTAAAATTTATTGGAGCAATGATTTATAAAAGCAAAGGTTTCATATCATTTTATTATGAAGGTAAGGTCAAATCTTTTTTTAAACAAGGAACATCTCTAGAGAGAAAGCATACAACAAAACACATACTTTCAATTAACATATACACAAATAAAAGTAATAGCATATTAGTAGAGGCACATGCCATCGTACATATTGAAAAATAAAAATTGAGAAAGTCAATACCACAATATGGGGCAGTTGGTTTTACATATCTAAATACAACAAAAGATAAGAGTGGCATTTCAAAATTTCTAAATGCAGATGATGATGCAGATGATGATGATGATATGATGATGATGATGATGATGATGATGATGATGATGATGATGATGATGATGATGATGATGATGATGATGATGATGATGATTATTATAAAAAAATAGATTGGTATGATCCTGATGATATTGATTATACAAAATATGAACATGGAAATGGTACATAACCTACACAGTTGGATGATACTCCTCATTTAAAAGAGATCAACATTCCTTTGTTCAATATAAGATCTACTGATGGCAAGACTTTTAAGGGATTCATCGGTTAGTATCATTCTCTCTATTTCTTAGTTCATATATAAGTAAAAATTAAAAAAATAGTAAAATATTCTAGAAAATACGAAAATTAGAACTTATGCATGCTTATATGTATTTTATCATACAATAGTTCATTTATACACAACTATTCAATATTTATTTTAGCCAATTTCATATCATACATGCTTTCACCAGTATACATGAGTGATTGTAGATTACATAAAATATCAGTCCTAAATTCAATTACATGTTATCTCTTATTGGTCAAATTACATAAACATGTATGTTTCCACATTACAGTTTCTAGCTTAGTGTCTTGTATGCATTATTTGTTTCTTTGAGGACATTTGAATATGTTATTACCAAGTGGATCTAATATTTTATATCTTTAATTATAAGCATGTGAGGACATTTGAAATGTTATTTTGTTTATCTTCTATTCATTTGTAGACATTTGAACATGTCCTTCTATGTGGATCTAAGCCTTCATTGTTACTATCTATACATTACCATGATATTTATCATGAATATTAGGTCTATATGTGATCACATTGGTTTTGTGTTCTTCAATGATACATTTAGCAAGACATGTTTCTTTATATACACTACATGTTTACACTCACAAATTAGATAATTGTCTTACCATTTTGAGGTGAGGTAACTACTAGTTCTTATTTTTTTCTCACATCAAATATAGGGATATTAGTGGGGGAATATCATAGAGACATGTCTTCCACACTAGGCATAGTTCTCATATTTAGTGGGGGCATGATTTAGAAGCATGTTCTCCACACTCCTTTAGTATATGGTTCTTATATTAGTTTGCAGATTCAGTGGAGACATGTCATATGAGAATGGATTCTACATATTTACAATTTTTATATTTAGTGGAGGCATGATTTGGAAACATGTTCTCCACATTTATTGAGTATATGGTACTTATATCAGCTCCTCGATTCAGTGGGAGCATGCTTTGAAAGCATGCTCTCCACACCTATTTAATATGTAATATCTTCAGTTTATAGTGGGAGCATGTTTTGAAAAATATCTCCTCCACATTGATACTTAATATCAATTTTTAGGTTTCTCCATATATTGGGGGCATGATTTGGAAGCATGTCCTCCACATTTCATAATTACTGAATTGGCTAAAACACACAATTATATTATTCACATTCATAGTTGTGGTATAATTATATAAATTGGTACTATTGTTATACATAATTTTAGGATGACAAATATATAAGGTGCATATGCTATGCCACATGTGTCTAATATTACAAAATCTAAATTATTTTTAGATTCTAAAACTCTTTTATGCACTGTTACCATATCACAAACTTTTTTCATCCTAATACCCCATGGAATTTTATGAACTTTTATTGAGCCAATCTACTGCAATAATTGGTTCACCTTTTTGTTATGATTAGCCGTAATAGGATCAACCAACTTCACCAAGTTATAATTATCATTGATTTTCATGGTTAAGTGAATCTCAATTGCCAGGTGGCAACTCACTTTTGCTCCAAAGTTAGGGGCATGTGCCTTCCAATATCTCTCTCCCTCTCTCTATCTCTTTGGATATATGCACTTCAAAGATTTATTTATATTTATCTTAATTTCATTTTTAGAGTCTAACAATTATACATATTTTTAAAATCAAATTGACAATAGGCAAGGTGATTACATTGACACACGTGTACTCCTAAACTTTACTTTTTCAATTTCTAATCTATTTCAAGTACTTTTAACTTAGATTATATGCATTGGTTTAATACTATAACATGCTCTTGGTTGTAGGTTAGTCACCAACAAAACATTTAAGTTGGGCACATGCAAAGACAAGGTGTGTATACACACCCAAGTACACATTTATTTCCTTTAAACTAGCAATTTTATTACTAGATAAAAGGGGAGGAAATGTAAATGATATTTTATGATTATATAACACCTCAATCTTGTACACTTGGCAAAATCAGACCTTACCTATTCCTCTCAATTTTCTATTTTTCTCACTTCTAAAAGACTCATATATGCATTATCTTATACCCCTTGTCCTATTTCTTAGTCTGACTAATCTTATGTTGATGACATATACCTTCTCTCTTGCCCAAAATGCTTAAAATATACTTATCTTCCATCTCTAAAAGTTTTGAACCGATATTTGATTTTCTTCTCCCTAAACACTAATTTCTAGGTAGATAGTAGCATTGACATTACTATCCTATCTCGATGCAAATGTCTAGTGTCTTAAAGTAATCCAAATTATAAATAAAATGTATCCTAATGGTTGGCCTAAGTGCTTTAGTGTGAATTATTACTCCAATATGATTGATATAAATACAAGATCAACCCTCATTCATTCTTCACCTAGAAAAGATCAAAGAAACCAAAGACAACTTGTCAAAAACACTCTATCAAGCATTCAATTAAACAAAGCTTCCCTATTTCCATACCAGTCATAGGGATTGCACATCTATGTGTTTGAAGTACTAACAAAGCAGCCCAAAATCTTGATTTGCCAAGTTACCAACTAGATCACTATTATACTTGCTTTGCACATATTGTATGATTCATTCACACACAAGCCAACATGTATGGAAGAACTACATCAATCTGAGGCCCTCTTTGGAGTGTTAGATATATAGACAACATCCTTTGACAACATGGTCATTGGGATCAACTCAACACCATATTGATTATGCCAATTATTTCTGTTACCATCATATTTATTAACTTTATAAAAATTTCAATTTTTCAATATATATATATATATATATATATATATATATATATATATATATATATATATATATATATATATATATATATAAGTGCATCTCTTACAATAATATATTTTTAAATAATTATTTATTAAAAAATATGAACAAAGTAATTATGCTCCAAAACATTATATCCAAAAAAATATTAAATTATACTTTGAATAAAATTGTATTTTTTTAATTTAAGATATTTGTAATTTTTTTGTGTTGATCATTAGCTTATGCGATGATCTTAGGCTAAGAACCAAAGTATCCGTTCTCGAAATTTATCCCAGGTATGATATTGACCTCATCTTCTATATTTTGATAAGGTTATGCTAAATTTATCTCGAGCATGATCCTGACCTCATCCCTTATATCTTAATAAATTTTGCTAATAACAAAAATTAACCCTGATAGATTTTTTATGAACTAAACATCTTCACCAATTAACCCAACTACCGTCCAACCTTTATAAATTTCACAAATTAAAATTAGAAAATAATGCAAGCCATAAAGAATTCTATGTATGACTTGAAGCACTAAAGAAATAAAAGACATATTTTTAGTAATGGAACAAATTTTCAACTTACAAGATGAAAAATGAAGGCATCTTAAATGGGTTTTGATATGTTTAGCAATTCCATTCATTATTAAGTATAAAAAACAAGACTATTAATGCGCTAATATGTTGAGTATCCATCTTCTTCCAAGATGTTACAAGATTTGCTATTAATGTCCCAAACGTATCCTGGTTTCACTATTTGAATCAGTCCATAAGATGTGAACCGATCCAATTTAGTTTTTACAAAACTCGGTGTTCCCTGTCATTTTCAAATAAAATTCTAACAACAAGAACACAGATGAGTCATAGATACTGCCTTTCATGATTCCTGATGCTCGTTTTTGTATGTATGGGATCTTGTGAAAGAACCATAACCCTTGTCATGAGCAGGGGCAGATGGACAGGCTATTCGATCTCTTGCTCTTCGTCTTGTTCACACACTTTGTACACTGCAATAGATCTATACCCTCTAGCGCAAAACACATAGGCAATGAAGTCAATTGAAGTAAGGGCTGCCAATAAAAAGTAGAAACGATCCAGATGTCCCTGGTTGAGGTTTCCAGGTATCCAACCAGGACTGTTCTCCCTCTTTGTAATACCCATTACAATTGTTACCAGCAAACTGCTAACATAATTTCCCAGTGAAATGGAGGTCATGCAGAGGGCACTGCCAAAGCTTCGGAGAGCATCAGGTGATTGGCTATTGAAAAATTCTAGCTGACCCACATACATGAACACCTCGGAGGCCCCTATTAGAGCGTACTGAGGAATTTGCCAGAAAATGCTGAGCGAGCTTGCGTTATCGGCTTCACTTCTGACTCCTTTTAATCTATACAGCTCAACCACAGCTGCTGCAACCATGGCAAGCATGCCCAAGATCAATCCCACACCCATCCTTTGCAACTCAGTTAGGCCCTTTGAATTTCCAGTGATCTTGAAACCAAGAGGGATCAATGCCCTTCTGTATAGCACTATCCATATTGCAACGCTAAAAATATCAAACATAGACATTGCAGCAGGTGGGACGTCGAAGCTTCCCAAGGAGGTATCCATTGCAGCACCTTGTTCCACAAACAAGGATGCCATTTGGGTGAACACAACTGAGTAAATAATTGTGCACAGCCAAATTGGGAGTAACCTCAAGATGCACTTGACTTCTTCGACTTGAGTAACAGTACAAAGCCTCCACGGATCTTTGGATTCTCCTTCCTCTCTCTCGCCCTCTGTTTTTATTGCTGCCTTGTCAAGTAACCTACAAAAAAACTAATGGAAATCAGTCGAATTTATCGGCAATTACAAAATTATTCTTACATGCTATGAGCACAGTTCACAAATCTTTAGGTGCTCAAATGAAAGAATTTCTAATTTCGAGGTAGGAATATAAGTACAGTTCACAAACCTGAATCCTGCAGTGTGCAGTATTTTTCGACTTCCATTGATTGCGCTCTCTTTACTAGGTAGCTCGTGAAGCTTCTCAACATTTGATGGGAGCTGCAACCTCCATTTCCGAGTTGCTGCTACAAACACTTGACCAATACGAGGTAGCGGATTGCCTCCTGGTATGTGATGCCTATACCTTGTTGTCCCAACCAGAAATACTATTATGGAGATAATGGCTGCTACAGCAGACAACCAAAAACCTAATGGCCACATACCATTATTCTCAAAGTATCCTAGTACCGTGTTAGAAAACAGAGAACCAAGGTTAAGAGCAAGGTAGAACCAGCTAAAAAAGGCTACTTTTGACTGTCCTTCTGTTTCATCTTCTTCATCGAACTGATCTGCTCCAAATGTAGCTACAGAGGGCTGGTATCCTCCATATCCTAAAGCCACAAGATAGATAGACAAGTAAAACAACCCAATTGCTATAGGTGTTGCCTGCTTACATCTTAAACTTCCATCACCACATCCAGAAGGCTTCAGCAAGAGTAGTTGAGATGACAATGCCAGGAGAATTAGACCCTAGTTGAAAAAGTAAAAAAAAAAAAAAAAAAAATGGTTTAGAAAGGCTTTTAAAGGCTCACGTCACATACAAGTTCTGTACATTAGTCCTCTTATTTTTGGAATTTACCACATCTTATGTTTTTTTGGACCTTATCCTACACTAATAACTCTATTTCTCATAGGATACTCATGCAAAATTTGATGATAATTACTGTAGTATGATTGCAAGTGGTATTTTCCACTCTATCAGGGTGATGTCGAATACAACAGACAAATCGACATCTAAACTCTGCATATATTTTTTATAATATGCATAAAAATACATTTGGCAGTTTTTCATGCGTACTAAATTGAATGCTTAAGCGCAGGCACAGGCAAAATAGCACATGCCTCCTTGAAGTCCTTCAGGTGCCTATCTGGAAATGTATCAACCAGTTCCATATCTATCAGTCCACTTACTAGAAAAAGAATTGAATGGATTCAACTTACCCCAACAAAAATGAAGAGAAAGCTAGTGCATGTCCGGTAGCGCCCTATGTATGAATCACTAAGAAATGCCCCCACAAGAGAAAACATATAAACTGTTCCAGTCCACTTGCTCACATTGTTTGCTGCCGATGCATTGCTCTGCTGAAGTACTCTCGTCAAGAATAGAACCAGGTTTACGCCAACTCCGAAGAATGCTAACGTGGCAAATCCTTGGTTTACTAGTAAAAATCATGGACGGGTACAAATAATCAACTTAACCTAATTTATGAGTTTCATAAGAAGAATGGCCAATACTAAGATCATAATTATCCATAAACAGTGGGAGCCAACCCCATTCCTTTTATTTACTTTGATTTATAGTGTATTTGATGAAAATAGACACAAAAGTTTGAGAGTACCTAATATCAAAACTGCACACTTCCAACTACCAGTCCTGGCTTTGATAGCTGGTCTTCCAAGTCTATCAACGGCACCATCTTTAGCATATTGAGGGGTCTCCTCTCCTGCATATGGCAATGAACTTTCACGGATACTTGACTCGAAGCCACTCTGGTGGTGTTCCTGCAAATATTCGAGTAGGGTTCATTTAATTCCCTATTTTTTCAATGCATACAATTACGTTTACTCGTAGAAATAATAGTTTTGTATGGTCAAGTATTTTTCGTAGATGCGATACTTTTGTAAATTGAAAATAAATTTGAGAGTTGAAAAAATACTATTGTTACAAGGGTTAGGACTAAAAACACAAACCCCTTACTCTGATGAAACTGATTTACGATAACAGAGACCTGAAACTTCTTAGTCCATAATTATTGAAAACAATAATAAAAACTAAAATATTTAAAAAATGGACATTGACGAGTGATCCAAAGTGCTTTTTTTTCTCAAATCATTTGTCATAATCTGTTTTCGATTTGTAACATATTTAGTAAAAATACTTTATTTGGATATATGCACTAGATTATCATACAAGTATTGTTTGTAACTCAAGAGAAGGGTGGATTTTTCTCAAAACCTTTGTCAGATTTTTTTAGGAAAAATCTGGTTTCAAATTGTATTATAATTAATCCAAAGAATGCATATGGACATAAGCACTAGATTACCATACTGTCTTCCATTGAAGAAAAAAGCTGGTAACATGATGACATGAACTAGATTAAAATTTAGGAAATAGAAAAGGTAGATTTGTTGGAAGAATTTTTGGCCAATCGAGACCTCATAGGGGAGGTAATAGAGAAATTCTAGCAAAATCTTGGTGAGAACATAAGATTTGAGTCGACGTTTCATGAGTTGGGAAAACCATATGCAGAGGTGATGAAAATTGGGTTTTATTAGAAAAAAGTGAGAACAGTTTCGAGGACTAGAATCTCTACTCTCATATCTATGTATGTTCTCTAATTCCTTGGAATCACATGTAAATCATGTAACCAGGGCAGTAGTGGATGTTGGAAATGGTGAACTGTAGTATCGGCACATAAAAATTTTTAAAAGTGTAAACCTGAAAGATGTTAAGAAGCTTGCTTATGCAGTGTGCTTTACAACCAAACTTAAAAATAAATAAATAATCTAAAAACAAAAAAACTTCTTATAAAAAAACATAATCTGTACAAACCTTTATACAAGCCTGCTCAGGAAACTTTTGGGTTGGTTGGTGCTTATTATTGTCGAAGTTGTTCTCCTCCATTTTACTTATTGATACCTGAAATAAAAGCAGCTCAAGGTTATCTGCAAACACACGGAATCAATTCTCTCCTAAATGTAAATCCATAGCAAAACATAGATCTCTCTTTTGAGGTCCAACTAAAATTATTAGCAAGATGAACTATAATGTGCAGATTCTTTGAGTAAGAAAAGAAAACGGATTTACTTATTTTCATGTTTAACTGATTCCTATCTCCCTTGGGAATGAGACTAACTTGCCGGCACATTCTGCTGAGTACTTGAACAAGTGATAGACTCATCTATGCTCGTGTAAACATGTTAAACATGCACCCGATTGTATATTAAGCGATTGCTGTCGATTTCTGAATGTGCCGGCAAGATAGTGCGTCCCCACTTGGAGGATAGTTAAAAAATAAACCCAATCGATTCAAAAAGGTCTCAAAGTTACAACCAAATAAACTGTCCGTGTGCGTCTATGACAAGAGGATTGAACAATTTCAATAAATATATAGTTTACTTATCACAATTTTCCTTCATACTTTAATTTTCATCTATTACATTAACATAAATAGCCCTAAAACCTCACCTCATTTAACCATATGCATACACCAATACTTGACGCTATAGCCCAAAAAGATGAATTACCAAACTGAAAGCACATTTAAACAAATGCAGATAAGCAGAACTTACTTGCTAGCTATAATCCTTTCAGGAGGTGGCAATTGTTAACCACACTTCAACCTGGCCAAATAATTGCGTATTCCTATGATATTTATGGTGGCACTTTGAAGTTGATAGGCAAAATTGGAAAGCAAAAGCCATTTCAAACTTTACATCAAAACATGTTCCAAAAATATAATGTGGTCAATGAAGTACACCTGGCACCCACAAATCCATAATGGTTTGGAGTAGACAGAAGTTAGCTATGTGCAGTCTCAACATCAGATTTTTTTACCAAAAGTTGGCGTGCCTTGTTGGACATATCCATTAAACAATTCTTAGTAAATGGCTGAGCTAAGGATGAACAGCTGTTTTAATTTTACTTATTAAAATAGATTACTGTTTTTCTTTTTTTTTTTTTTTAACTTTTTCTTCTTGAAAGTGATTGGATTAGTTGGTGAAGTTGTTTTGTTTTTAAAAAGTCCATAAAAATTTATTTCTTTAACGTTATGCTGAAAATTTGATCAATCAAAAACATAACAGCTCAAACCATCACTATAAAACGTCTCTATTAAATTCATTGCAGATGTTGTTAGTACTGAACTATTGTAAGCGATTTGGCAAGATTACAGGTCATGGTTGTAGACAATTATTTTCTGTCACCTCGGAAATGATGAGAAGCTTATTCATGCAATCGCAGAAATTTACTGTAGATCAAAATTACAGGATGAAATCCGAGTAACTCCATATGAAATCTTAGTTGATATGACGTTTGTACCGAAGAAATTGAACTCCGAAATTCGGTTTCCCTCTACATGAAGTTAAATTTGGTATTGTCTGTGAATGGGTGTAAAAGATTTAAAACATGCACGACTCTACGATGACTTTTGAAGCTGATAAGCACACTTTCAAAGATGACATGCTACCTACCAACTCTTATAAAGGGAGAGCTTATCAGGTTTTTTTATTTGAATTCTCAGTTTGACAACAGTGGATGAAGTCTCTAATTTTCTTTAATCGCTAACAATTTTGACAGCCTACCAAATGGTAGGTGGAGCCTGTAATTTGGGTACCCATGGATTTGACTTTAAAGACAATTATTTTTTTTATTGAAAGCCTGGGCTGGTATTTTTGATGCTTTGTAATGAGCCACCAGACTAAATAGAAAATATTAGTCATGAATAGGAACAGAAAAGGATATATATATTTTAAAACTTTTAAGATTCATACAAAAAGTTATTCTGAAATTCATACGAGATGATTTTTCATTTTTAATTTAACTTATTTAGTTAGGTAATTCAATAATTTATTTAATATTTTTTTTTTAAAAATTGAAGAACATGTTTATATATTAATAAAATAAAATTATGGAACAATGTTAATCATATAAAAAAGTGGAAAAGTCACACCTTAAGAATAAAGTTATATTGGAGAAAAAATTATCTCAAAAATATGACTTTTTATTTAAAAATATTCGATCATTTTTAAAAAAAAAAAAAAAATTATATAAATAAATATTTGGTTGATCTCTTATTAATATAATCTTTATCTTCCCAAAATTATTGTGTAAAGGATTTTATATAAAGCCAATATGCAAGGATCTTAACATTATGGTCTTATTGATTTTTGCATTATAGAAATAATTATATTTTTATAATAGTTAATAATAGTTTAAACCTTGAAGAGGCATACATAGTTTTTAAGATGTAAATATAGTTTTTTTTATTAAAGTTTCATGTGATTGAAAAACTTTGATACAATATGTTTTTACAATATAAGAAGTATTTTTAAGGTATGTATTGAATTAATGATAGTTATCATCTTATTGATGAGAGGTGGGTGAATTAGTTAAAGTGGTTTGGTTGTGTTCAACTCCACCCAAATTTAAATCTTATTGGGCCTGTTGGATTGGTTGTGGTTGTTGGTTCAATTTATAATTAAATTATAATACTTTTCTATGGAATAAATACTTATTTATTTTTTGAATTATGTATGCAAAATAGTCCCCCTCGACCGATAGAGAGTATCATTAGGAAGAGGGATGTATATGGGAGTGAGGCATAATGGAGAAAAACCATGTACACAAATTATATTTTGTTTGTTTTAATTCAATCAATGTGCTTAGCTATTGAGTTATTATCACATTGTCATTAATATTAATGCATCAAAGTTTGTGTGAGTTCATATGTGAGCAACATTCTATCTTCATGCTTAGTTTATCGCATGTTGCATTTTTGAGAGTTCAATATTACATCTCTCGCAACATATTAATATGTTTATTTTCAGCTTCGGACTATTACTTTATTAGCATGTTAGAATTCTTATTTTGTATTTTACTTGCTAACACTTATCTTGAACCTAAAATTACCATGTTGAGTGTCATTTGTCTTTGATGTGCTTTAATAAATCTCAAATTATTATTTTTCCTTGGTAACTTTCTAGAGCTTTTATCTTGTGCATGTTGGTTAATTTTATTAAAAAACCCAGTGTCAAAATATATTAGTGTGTCATATTTAACAACCAAAAAAATAAATATCCAAAAATAGTTTGTGCGAGTTCATGTGTTAGTCACATTCTTGCTTCATTCTTAGTTTTGTGTGTGTTGCATGTTTGAGAGTTTGGAGTTACATATATTGTGGCATTTGTTGCTTGTTTTTATTTTTGGTTTGGATGTTTATTTATTAACATGTTAGACTTCTTATTTTGGAAAATTTTGATAACACTTATATCTCAAATCTAATTTTATAATGTTGAGTGTTGTTTGTCTTTGATGTGCTTTGATGGAGCTTGAATTATTATTTTTGCTTAGAAACTTGCCATGGGTTATTTTCCTATACACTTCATAATATGATGTTGATTGATTTTATTAATAGTACACTACTATGCAAGAGATATTAGAGCATAATAATATGGAATGATTGAGTGGAGGAATGACTATCAAAAAATTCAAATAATTTTTGGGTAGGACGATGCATGGTAGGACCAGGATAATGGGGACCTAGATGATCCAACCATATATAAGGAAAACCATAACAATGTTGTTGAATTGGAGGAGGACAAAAATGGTGACAAGAAGCAAACAAAGAACCCACATGTGTTGGATGAAAGGGACAAACATATCAATAGGTCTTGGGCAAACTAATTAATAGGTTTGTTTCATTCAAATCCTTATTCCATGAATCTTTAGTCCTTAATATTGATCTCAATGATGAGGACTATGCCTTAATATTCTAGATAAGCTTGTGGATCTAGCTAGTTCCAAGAAGGAAAATTCATTGGTTGGGAAATTTATGAGAACTAGAACCAATATAGATGTATTTAGAGACTAGGAAAAAAGGAAATGGAGAACCAAGGGTCAATTATAAATATATTCCAAGACCAATGATTATTTCCTTAGTACCCCCACAAACCAAGAGGAGTGTACCAATATCATGGAGGGAGATCCCTAATTTTTTAGCAAGTCTAACCTAGTTCTTAAGATATGGGAACTATGCTTTGACCCACTAAAGGAATCATTCATGATGACACCCTTGTGGGTCAGATTACTTGGCCTCCTTTAAGAGTAATGGGAAGATGAAATCATATTAGGTATAGCCAAAGCTATTAGGCAGATCATAACTATTGACACAGTAAATAAGGTCATAAAAAGATTAATTTTTACTAGATTTTATGTCAATACTCCTTACAAAAAAATTCTCCTGACAACTATTAAGCTGAAATCTAAGTTGGAGAATTGTTTCAAGAGATAGTTAATGAAATAACAATGAAGATCTATTCTAAATGTAATATGTTGGGTTATGAACCCAACAAATGTCCAAATATGAAGAAATAAACTTGAGTGTGGAGAAGAATAGAGGAATGAATGGATAATCAAGAATCAAAAAATGAGGCCAATCACATAAAGAGAAATGATAAGGATCTTAATCTGGAACCTCGAGAAAAGGCTCAACATGAATAGGAAAATGTAGATGGTAGTCCAAAGTTGAGGGAAGATTCAGGGGAAGCTATCAACATAAGTAAAAACTAAGAAAGAACTAAGGTTTTCTTCCCAGATCATGTGAATAAACTAGAAGAAAACCTAACCTAAGGTAGGCCAAAAGAGGTTAGTCCACAAGCATAAGCTAATGAAGGAAGATCCAATATGTATGAAATAGGTTCAGAAGGAAGAAAATACCATTGTATATACATTGAGGGGGAAGAAGATGTGTTCTTGAAGAAAGGAATATTATACAAGGAGGAAAAGGTACCATGTACGCCTTCAAGCCAATGAAAAAAATCTCCCAATATTGAAAATAACTTCAACTATAGAACTACTAGAAGCTCCAAGAAGAATTTTGACGTTTTGATGGTTTCCAAACTAGTTAGACCCAATAGGGGATAGGTATAACTAAAGAAAAAACCAAAGAAGTGGCTAATGGAATTAAAAAATTGTTAGAGCTAAGAAGGATCTCTAAATATGATTGTGGTCCTTAAGCAAAGATGGAAGGGATCTTGTAAGAATTACAAGGAGGATAATGAATTCAAGTAGAACCTAGAGGAAGGGAGGAGAGGGAGGAAAAGGAAAAGACAATCTGTATTCTATTCATAACTAATGGTTGAAGGTTGTTTTGTTGACTGTTAGCTAAAAAATTGGCCTATTTTATGTTGAACTATTATCGAGTAATTAAATCTCAAGCTTGATATTTTGATCATTTTCATGATGTAATGTTTATTCTATAACATGTTTTGGGTCCCTATCAAAATCCACATTCACTTTAATAAAAAAAATAGTATAATAGCATATATTTTGGATAATTTATCGATCGACCTTAGTTTTAATGTAAGGTACATGTATATTTAAGATTTTAGAAAGACCTTCAAAGGTCTAAAGCTTACAATGTTTTAAACCATGGTTTGAATAACTTAGGTTGTTTTAAATTTATCATTAGGTCATTGACTTATATTCTACAATATTTATTTTTCCACATTCGTTTAAGACATGATTGATTTTTTTGAGTGTAATGATGGTGGTAGTCGAGCTTGAGGTTCATTTGTAATGACACCTATATTTTGGGGAATTTATTCTATGAATCCATTCAATGATTTCTTTTAGATTTTAGTTTTAAAGTATTTATTCGAGAAGCATTATTATGTTTTAGTTGAACTCATCTTCCATATGTGATATCTTAGTGGTGGTTGTAGTCTTTGTTGAGTCCCCTGCTATGTCTGAAACTTGAGCTTAGGTATTTTCCAGTCCTTATTATGTATTTTCTAATACTTATTTATTTATGTGACGTGTTATTATTTACGCAGTGACACAAGGGAAAAATAAAAAATTATTGGTTTTTATTTTGAAAGTGGTTTATTAGAAACCTTAATTTATATTTAAATTTGCATGTGGGAGGCATATCTAGAGGATAACTTTAGAACACATGATGAGCTAGCGATATTAGGGTGAATTTATAGGTAACATTATGGTGATTTTATAGGAAACATTTGGATGACCTTATAGATGATGTTAGGATGTCCCTAAGAGGTGATGTTAATGTGACTTTAGGGAAACTGTATAGGTGACATTAGGGTGTCCTTAGGATGAAATTTTAGAGTGTCATTACTAGGTGATTTTGAAGTGTATTTAGAGGTAACTTTGGGGTTAATTTATTTGTGAATTTGTATCTATCTTTAAGAGTGACAATGGGGTGTCCTTAATGATGAAATTTTTACCATATTTAACATGAATTTAATATACAGCTAAATTTTTGAGTTGATTAGTTGCATGTGGGACTAAATGGGGATGAAGTGAACACCTAAAATCTAATTTCAATAACCTAATATGACTATGGGCTTTATTTTACCTATTTTACTACCTTATTTCACCAATCACTCGATTGGTTAGTTGGGGATGTATGTAGGAAAAAATGAGCCCCTTAAAACTAATGGTGATAACCTACTTTGATTTGGGGGTTTATTTTTAATAATTGAGTCCCCAATTCAACCAATCACTCAATTAGATGTATGGGGGATTAAATTAGGTAAAATTGAGCCCCTCAAACCTAATTAGGACAACCTAATGTAATATGAGGCTTGATTTTCCTTAATTGAGTCTCCCACTCAAATAATCACTTGATTGAATGCATGAGGATGTAATTAAGGAATATCAAACCCCTTAAACCTAATTGTGACAAACTAATTTGATTTGGGGCTTTATTTTACCCAATTTACTCCCCCATTAAACCATTCACTTTAATGGTTACATGTGGGACTAAGTTATATAAAATTGAGCCCCTTAAACCTAATTACAACAACCTAATGTGATATTGGGATTGATTTTCAATAATTGAGTCCCACATTAAACCAATCACTCAATTGGTTGCATGGGGGACTAAATAGGGAAAGTATAGCTCCTTAAACCTAATTGTAACAGCCTAATTTTTTAGGGCTTATTTTTTCCTATTGAGTCCCCCTTTCAACTAGTCACTTGATTGGTTGCATTAGGGACTAAATTATAGAAAATTTTAGGATGACCTTATAGATGATGTTAGGATGTCCTTATAAGTTGATGTTAAGGTGACTTTAGGGAAATTATATAGGTAAAATTAGGGTGTATATAGGAGGAAATGTTAGATTGTCATTACTAGGTGATTTTAAAGTGTATTTAGAGGTGACTTTGGGGTGAATTTATTTGTGACTTTGTGTCTATATTCAAGGGTGACATTGGGGTGTCCTTAATGATGAAATTTTTATCATATTTAACATGAATTTAATATCAAACTAAATTTTTGAGTTGATTGGTTGCATGTGGGACTAAATGGGGATGAAACGAGCCACTAAAATCTAATTTCAATAACCTAATATGACTATGGGCTTAATTTTTCCTAATTTAATACCTTATTTCACTAATCACTTGATTGGTTAGTTGGGGGATGTATGTAGGAAAAAATGAGCCCCTTAAAACTAATGGTGATAACCTAATTTGATTTGGGAATTGATTTTTCCTAATTGAATCCCCCATTCAGCCAATCACTCAATTGGATGTATGGGGGACTAAATTAGGTAAAATCCAACCCCTTACCTAATTAGGACAACCTAATGTAATATGAGGCTTGATTTTCCTTAATTGAGTCTCTCACTCAAATAATCACTTGATTGAATGCATGAGGATGTAATTAGGGAATAGCAAGCCCCTTAAACCTAATTATGATAAACTAAGTTGATTTGGGGCTTTATTTTACCCAATTGATTCCCCCATTCAACCATTCACTTGATTGGTTGCATGTGAGACTAAATTATATAAAATTGAGCCCCTTAAACTAATTATGACAAACTAATGTGATATTGGGCTCAATTTGCCATAATCAAGTCCCACATTCAACCAAACACTCAATTGGTTACATGGGGGACTAAATAGGGAAAGTATAGCTCCTTAAACTTAATTGTAACAACCTAGTTTTTTAGGGATTATTTTTTTCATATTGATCCCTCCTTTCAACTGGTCACCTAATTGGTTGCATTAGGAATAAATTATAGAAAATTTTACGATGACCTTATTGATGATGTTAGGATGTCCCTAGGAGGTGATGTTAAGGTGAATTTATGGAAACCATATAGGTGACATTAGGGTGTCTTTAGGATGAAATGTTAGAGTGTCATTAGTAAGTGATTTTGAAGTGTATTTAGAGGTGACTTTGGGGTGAATTTATTTGTGACTTTGTGTCTATATTTAAGGGTGTCATTGGGGTGTCCTTAATGATGACATTTTTACCATATTTAACATGAATTTAATATAAAACTAAATATTTGAGTTGATTGGTTGCATGTGGGACTAAATGGGGATGAAGTGAACCCTTAAAATATAATTTCAATAACCTAATATGACTATGGGCTTGATTTTTCCTAATTTACTACCTTATTTCACCAATCACTCAATTAGTTAGTTGGGGGATGTATGTAGGAAAAAATGAGCCCCTTAAAACTAATGGTGATAACCTAATTTGATTTGGGGATTAATTTTTCCTAATTGAGTCCCCCATTCAACCAATCACTTGATTGGATGTATGGGGGACTAAAATAGGTAAAATAGAGCCCCTTAAACATGATTAGGACAACCTAATGTAATATGAGTCTTGATTTTCCTTAATTGAATCTCCCACTCAAATAATCACTTGATTGAATGCATGAAGATGTAATTAGGGAATATCAAGCCCCTTAAACCTAATTATGACAAACTAATTTGATTTGGGGCTTTATTTTACCCAATTTACTCCCCCATTCAACCATTCACTTGATTGGTTGCATGTGAGACTAAATTATATAAAATTGAGCCCCTTAAACCTAATTATGACAACCTAATGTTATATTGGGCTTAATTTTCCATAATCGAGTACCACATTCAACCAACCACTCAATTGGTTGCATGGTGGACTAAATATGGAAAGTATAGCTCCTTAAACCTAATTATAACAACCTAATTTTTTAGGGATTATTTTTTCATATTGAGTCCCCCTTTCAACTAGTCACCTGATTGATTGCATTAGGGATAAATTATAGAAAATTTTAGGATGACCTTATTGATGATGTTAGGATGTCCCTAGGAGGTGATGTTAAGGTGAATTTAGGGAAACCGTATAGGTGACATTAGGGTGTCTTTAGGATGAAATGTTAGAGTGTCATTAGTAAGTGATTTTGAAGTGTATTTAGAGGTGACTTTGGGGTGAAATTATTTGTGATTTTGTGTCTATATTTAAGGGTGACATTGGGGTGTCATTAGTGAAGAATTTTTTACCATATTTGACATGAATTTAATATCAAACTAAATTTTTGAGCTGATTGGTTGCATGTGGGACTAAATGGGGATGAAGTGAGCCCCTAAAATCTAATTTCAATAACCTAATATGACCATGGGATCTATTTTACATAATTTACTACCCTATTTCACCAATCACTCGATTGGTTAGTTGGGGGATGTATGTAGGAAAAAATGGACCCCTTAAAACTATTGGTGATAACCTAATTTAATTTAGCGCTTGTTTTACTAATTGAGTTCCCCATTCAATCAATCACTAAATTGGATGTATGGGGGACTAAATTAGGTAAAATTGAGCCCCTTAAACCTAATTAGGACAACCTAAAGTAATATGAGGCTTGATTTTCCTTAATTGAGTATCCCACTCAAATAATCACTTGATTGAATGCATGAGTTTGTAACTAGGGAATATCAAGCCCCTTAAGCCTATTTGTGACAACTTAATTTGATTTGGGGATTTATTTTACCTAATTGACTCCCCCATTCAACCATTCACTTTATTGGTTGCATGTGGGACTAAATTAAACCTAATTATGACAACCTAATGTGATATTGGGCTTGATTTCACATAATAGTCCCACATTCAACCAATCACTCAATTGGTTGTATGGGGGACTAAATAAGGAAAGTATATCTCCTTAAAACTAATTGTAATAACCTAATTTTTTAGGGCTTATTTTTTCCTATTGAGTCCCCCTTTTAACTGGTCCCCTGATTAGGTGTATTAGGGAAAAAATTATAGAAAATTGATCCCCTTAAACCTAATTATGACAATATAATTTGATTTTTGGCTTGATTCAACTTATTTGAGTCCCCCATTCAACTAATCACTCGATTGGTTGTATGGGGGACTAAGATAGTGAAAATTGAGACACTTAAACCTAATTACAACAACCTAATTTGATTTGGGGCTTGATTTTAACTAATTGAGTCTCCCATTCAACTAATCACTTGATTAGCTATATAGAGGATATAATTATGGAAAAATTATCCTCTTAAGATTTACTACAACATCGTAATGTGATTTTGGGCTCAATATTCCTAATTGAGACCCCCTTTCAATGAATTGTAGATTGGTTCCATGGGAGACTAAATTAGGGAAAAATAATCCCCTTAAACCTAATTATGAGAAATTAATTTGATTTGATGCTTGATTTTCCTTAATTGAGTCTCCATTAAGCTAATCACTCGATTGGTTGCATGGGGGACTAAATTAGGGGAAATAGAGCCCTTAAACCTAATTATGATAACTTAATGTGATTTATGGCTTCATTTTTCATAATTGAGTCCCCAATTAAACCAATCACTTTATTAGTTGTATGAGGGATGCAATAAAGATAAATAAATCTCCTTAAACCTAATTTTATTTGGGGCTTGCTTTCTATTAATTGAGTTCTCCATGCAACCAATCACTCGATTGGTTGCACAGGGGAGAAAATTAGGGTAAAACAAGCCCATTAAACTTAATTATAACAAATTAATGTGAGAAGGGGATTAATTTTACCTAATTTAATCCTATATTCAACTAATCACTCAATTGGATACATGGGGGACTATATTAGGAAAAATTGAGCCCCTTAAGACTAATTTGATTTGGGGCTTGATTTTCCCTACTTGAGTTACCCCTTTAATCAATCACTTGGTTGATTGCATGGGGGACCAAATTAGGAAAATATAGCCCTTTAAATTTAATTACAACAAATTAATGTGATTTGAGGCTTGATTTTTACTAATTAAATCTCCCATTTAACCTATCACTAAATTGGTTACATGGGGATGCAATAATGGGAAATTAATCCCCTTAAACCTAATTGTCACAACTTAATTTGATTTGGGGCTTAATTTTCCCTAATTGAGTATTATATTCAACCAATAACTTGTTATTTAAATTCAAGCCCATTAAACATAATTGTAATAACCTAGTTTAATTTTGGGTTTTATTTCCTTAATTGGGTCTCCCATTCAACCAATCACTCAATTGGTTTCATGGGGGACTAAATTAGGGAAAATAAAACCCATTAAACCTAATGTGATTTTAAGATCAATTTCACCTAATTTACTCCCTCATTAAAGCAATCTTTTAATTAGTTACTTGGTGGTCTAAATTATGGATAATAAATCCCCTTAAACCTAATTACAATAACCTAATTTAATTTGGGTCTTGATTTTAATCCTAATTTAGTCCCCCATTCAATAAATCATTCAATTGATTATGTGGGGGATATGGTTAGGGAAAATCAAGTGACTTAAACCTAATTACAATAACCTAATGTAATTTGGGGATTTATTTTCCCTAATTAAGTCCACCATTCAACTAATCAATCGATTAGTTTCATGAGGGACTAAATTAAGGCAAATCAAGCCCCCTTAACGTAATCATGGCAATTAATGTGTTTTGGGGCTTATTTTTTCCTAAGTGAGTGCCACATTGAATTAATAAGTTGATTGGTTACATGGGGAAATCAATTAGGGAAAATTGAGCCCCATAATTATAATTATCAAAACCTAATGTGATTTAGGGCTTAATTATCCTTATTTGATCCCCCCTTCATAATTAATGTCATATTGTCTACATACAAAGGCTTACAAGGCTTGAATTCCCTAATAAACTTTGGAAGCAACACTAGACCAACCATTATAGATATTTTAAAGGTATATGTTTATATTAAAGGATTCAAATATGATTTCCCCCAATGTCATAGCTATGGATCCTGATCAACTCCCAAGTATAATTATAAGGTTTAAAAGCTTAAAGACTCTTTTTATTGCTATTGATTTAATTTTTATTTTTACTATGATAATGTGACATAATGAAGGGGTGAAGCATATTGGTGTAAACATGTTCAAATGTATTCCCTTTGTATATTTCATTTTCATGAAAGTTTGTAGATCAAACTTTAAGCTTATTTTTAAACCACTCTAGAAAAAATAATTTTCTAAATGACAGATTTTTCATTTAATTTTTCTACAATAGACAATGCATGACTAGGAATATGAGGAGTGTAGACACTTAAAATTAGACACTTCATATCAATTCTAACTTTATTTCACTATCACTATTCATCATCACTCACCATTGTTCACTATTCATTATCCCCTATGCACAATGGATCATTTAATCCATTATCACTATTCATTATTCACTATTCACATCCTCTTTCATTAAGTTAATTAATCCAAATTAATTAACTAATTCTTATTTAATCATAAATTCCATGGATTTTGAATGTACATGATTTTTAAAAATTCATAAATCATATTTATCCTAACATCAACCTATCTTAAGTCAAACATCCAAATCATGACATCACAAGACATGGAGGGGAACAAAATCTAACCAACCCCATACCTCTTTCATCACCCAACCAAATCCCAAGGTAAGTCAATACCATGCTTGGCCCATGCCTCACTAAAATAATTCATACCTTTTACATCACATTATAATAGTTAATTAACCGTTGTTAGTTAACTAATCCATCACTAATGGAATTTTCAATAGATTTTTGGAGTTCCATATTTATTTAAATAAAATAAATATATTTATCCTCACATAAGCCCATACCTCTTACATCACTCAACCAAAACCCAAGGAAAGTCAAGCCCATGTTTGCCCCTACCTCATTAATTTTTGCCCATGCCTTCCTCAACCATCCATCTTGAGATCAAGATGGATGGTCCTCATTGATTCATCATGCCTATAAATTGAAGGTTCTCCCTCTATTATAGACAATCTTTTTAGATCTAAACTTACTCTACAAAAACACATAAGGATCTTCATAATTCTCATTTCAATTATCAAGACAAATCAAGTGTAGACAAGGGGATATTGTGCCTGCATGTGGAGTCGACATTGCCAAAGACCTCCAGTTATACAAGTCAAGTACATGCCTCTTCCGATAAAAAGGTATACATTTTTATGTTTTATCTTTTATTTGATTTATTATTTTCTTAATCTTAAACAATCATAGGGATTAGGCTTGGGATGTTATGGTCTCTCAATTTTTTTAGATGTGTATTCACTAATAATGGTCTATCCTTCTTTGGATTTCTAAACCACATTCCATTCTAATTAGGTTCATCTTGAGCCACATTTAAAGCTAAATTAGGTTTATCTTGAACCACATTTTAATTTGATTAGTTCATCTTGAACCCCATTCTAATGTGATTAGTTTTGTATTGAACCACATTCCAATAAACCCAAATAAGGTTTGGTTTGAACTAAATTCCAATTTTGATTAGGTTCTCTTGAACCACATTCTAATTCTGATCATTTTCATCTTGAACCACATTCCAATTTTGACTAGGTTCATCTTAAACTACATTCCAATTCAACTAGCTTCATCTTAAACAACAATCCAATTCTGATTAGGTTCATCTTGAAATGTATTCCAATTATAATCAGGTTTGTCTTAAACCACATTATAATTTTAACTAGGTTGATCCTTAACAACATTTTAATTTTGATTAGGTTCATCTTGAACCACATTCCAATTCAATTAGGATTGTCTCAAACCACATTATAATTTTAATTCCAAATCAGGGCAACTTTGACCTAGTGAAATTTAAAGCCAAATAATTGGAATAATGCTAAATCAAGTCTACTTCAACTAAATCTAATTACTACAAATCAATCACATTCTAATTCAAAATCAATTCTCATCTTTTCATTCAAACTCTTACACCTATTGATTGGGAACAGAGAAGTCATGTCATTCATCTTTGCTTTCATTTGAATCATATCAAGTCATTTCTTCCTCTTTAGGGCCAAAACTAGCCAATCCAATTACATTGAACCAAGACTACCCTCTTTGGGCCCATTCTAACTAAGCCAATATACCCTATTTGTTGCCAATTTATTCCAATCCATTCCCCTTTCATGTATCCTTACTTGGGGGAGTTCATCTAAGGTTAACCCAAGTCATGCATATCTTGATCCTAATCTTGTTCTAGCATGAACATTTATATGTAAAAATGTGATAGATCAACTCACCCAGCTTAGCCAATAACTAGCCCACTTTAAATCTATTTTTGACATTTCTTCCATTAGTCTACAATCCAATCTAGTCTTAGATCCATAATAGAGCTAATCATTTCCCCTTCAAAGGCCACTATCTATTAAAGGCCCAAGTGTGTCCAATTATCATAATTACTTGATCAAGATATGTCATGATCCCCTTACAAAACATGATCAGATACGTCTACTTCTAATTCAAGGTTAATATAGTCAATCCATTATTGACTTTTTTTTTCAAATCACCCATCTTTGACTAGACTTAAACCATTGTTGGTCCACCTCCATTTTACCAAGGAACTCTATTTGATGGAGGACCTATGTTTGATGAGCCCATCTTTGAAGAGCCCATTATTATTAAGCAAAAATCTATTATTTGTTCATTACTAAATATTCCCCATTTTATAAAATTCCTTCATCCCAATTCCTTCATTTTCAAGAGAAGAGTGAAAAAGGTTCTTCTAAATAATGCAATTTATCAAACCCTCTTTGTGGCTACATTTACATCAGAAACGGATTCCATTTTAGAACCCACATTATTTCTATCATCAATATCATATTCAAGTTCTATTTTAGAATTAATAATTTTTTTCTATTTTAGAACCATTATCAAAATTGGGTTCCATTCTAGAACCAATATCAAATTTAACATCAAAAGTAAAATCAATGTCAATCTCAACTTTAGATTTAGATCCCCTTGATTTAGAATCAGAATACATTAGTGGATATTACAACATTGGATATACAGTTCTACTAGATCCACTTGAGTGTGAATCAGATTCATAATTAGCAAACATTAATATTTATTCTAAAATTGCTTACACATTCCTTGTAGATCCACTCAAAAACATTTGTGATCCTTCTACGGTTATTGAGGATGTTTTCCTTAGCATTAACACAAGTTATCTTAATAGCTTATATGAGGTTTGTACTAACTTTTACCCTTACATTAACATTACATATCCTTTTAACATTTACCAACCTAGCCATTATATTGATGTTTTACCTCCCAAAAATGTTGATTCAGATCAAAAAAATCACACATTGTTAAAAATTTTCCATGGCAACATATCAAATTTAGAATTTCTAGGAAATTAAGACAACATTCAAATAGAAGAATAATCTTCTAGTGAAACCTTATTAGAGGTGTTAGGGTACAATCAAAGTCTAAAATTAACATCTTCTATTAAAACTTTTTTTGAGGTGCTAGACAATAATAAAAATCAAAAGTCAACATCCCTAAGTGAAACTTTATTTGAGGCACTATGGAACAATCAAAATCAAGAAGAATTTGTTAGTGATAAAAAATTCAATGCACCAATAGCTTAGCTAATTAGTTCCTCATTTATTGATTAAGACATTATTAAATTCAATATTGGCACAACCGATAATATGTAACACATTAAAATGATAACATATCTTAATTCTAAATAATAAAGAAATATTGTAGACTTATTGAAAGAGTTTCTAGAGGTATTTGGTCCCATCACCACCAAAATCATGTCTAATCTGGATTAAAAAATAATGTGTGTGACTAAAAATCCCAATCTTCATTTGTCCCCCAACAGTTATACATTCCATTGTGATCCTATTATTCATTCAAATCCTATGTTACATTACCAAATTAGATCATTTATCTAATGCTTATCCTTCTTTACTCTTTCTAGAAGCACTCTTTTTCAAAGAGACTATGACGACATCTTGTCTACAGATTTGAAGGAAACAAAATCAATGACCAATGAAGATCAAGATAACAACAATGTAGTCTATAATAATAACATGATATTAATAGAGTTACTGTTCAAAGTGGATATATGATAGACATTGACAGGCTCAAAATTATACATCTGATAATTCTCCATTGAGTTGAGATGCTAAAAATAAAAATAAAATCACTTAAAAAAACAAAATAATCAAAAGAGAAAGAGAAATAATTCATCCAATGGTGAAAACCATATTTGTGGAACCTTGGGAAAGTACCATGATGAAAACCAAGTATATGGTGTCATGAATAAATAATTTGTTATCTTTAAGTACCTCGACACTTGGGGGCAACCTCATTTGCATTGAAGACTATTCCATTCCATTCGAACCATTTTAGCCATTCAATACTATTTAGCCTAGCCCATATTATTGTGACCATCAATCTTCCCATCTTGACCTTATTACAGAAGTAGAAGGTATATTGAGACCTATTTGGAAAACATTTTGGCATATTATCCACATGATACTTTGACAAATAGACACATTTGATTCTCACATGACTTGGTCCTTGGATATTCCTAGTCCCTTCCCTCATTATCATCTATTATTATCCAACATTATCCATTTGTCCTTCATTCATTATTATCTCCCATTATGGAGGAACTATAGTGGCTTGAGGTCCATTTGGACTATGTAGGGAATGTTTAATTTTTGAATTTAGTTCGACCACCCTTATTTCACTCTATCACCATTTTGTGAGTTATTCCTATGATCTCACCATTTTTTGAGTTACCACTCCCATGTTCTCACCATTTTTTGAGTTAATCCATTATGGATACTTTATTCCTCCATTGAGTTAAAATGCCAAAAACCCAAAAACATTTCCAAAATCCTAAAAATTTGAAAAAGGATTCAAATCTCCATGAGAGATATTAAGTCACAAAATTTAGAAACATTTGTCTTGTCCTAAATCTAGTTTATTCTTGATTTATCATTGAGCCACTCATTTTAGCAACCGTTGGGATGCATCCTTCTAAAATATATTCTATTGAAGTAGATTCGTTATTGGTTTCAATCATTTAATCCACTTTGGGATGTGTATTTTCCTCCATGAGATGTTTCATTCCCTTGCATACAGCCTTGCTTAGGGGAACCATCCATTTACCATTTCATTGAGCCTTCACATGTGGATTTTGACTTGATTCATAATAAGATGCTTTCTATTGATTTTGTTTTTAGGTTTGTGTGTGTGTTTTCTTGTTTATTTATTTTTATTGTTGTTGCCTTGATTTAATCCTTTGTTTCAACAAGGTCATCATTATGTTGTTCCTTGTCATGCACTTGCCCTTAGCTCTATACATTGACATACATCAACATTATTATCATGTTTTTTTATCATTGGTGTGTTTTTGTCATTTATCTATTAGATCAAGAGTCAGTCCTTATGAACACTATGGCCAACCCATCATGATGTTTTATATCATGGTGCATATTGGGATGTGATATATTAAAAATCAAGTACGGGAGATTATATGAAAATGTCATATTATTAGTTTATCCCCTTGAAAAACCATCTATTATCTAATCCCACCATCTCATTCATCTTTGATCACATCACATCATCACATTTTTTATGATCCAATTAATAATTAAACATTCTGGCTACATATATTATAATTATGATGTGCATCTCCAACTAAGCATATTAAATAGAGTCATACACATTGGTCCACCATCACTCTTTATATATTAAACATTTCTTCATCTACCATTTTTCATCATATTTTCTCCCATTTCTAGGAGAACTACATTGGCCTGAGATCCATTTGGACTATGTAGGCAACACCTAGTTACATTCAATTTCTTGGGTCAACTTGACCACAATTATCTCATTATTTTTCAACTATTATTGTGTTCTTCCAATCATTTATTTCATTACCTTTGTGCTTGGTTTTTTATGGATTATTAATTCTTTAAAAAATCATTATACCATCACACTTACATTTACGTCATCGTCTCATCTGTAATATACATTACATCTTCAATCCTTGAGTTATGCTTATAAATCAATCAATTAATCAATTAGACCGATCAACAATAAAATTAGCCCTGCTTGGGAAATCATTTAAATCAATGAAAATATGCCCTACTAGGAAAAAATAATTACATTGAACAATGATCAAATCTTCCATATTGGGGGAAAATAATTAGATATATCAATGATAAAATCTACCTTGTTGAGGAAAAATCATTAATCAATAAATCCCCCTCTTTGGGTAAATTCCATCATTTAACCTTTCTTATAATTACAAACTCATAACTTTCACCCTGTTTGGGGTATATCAAAGTGTGTATCTTGTTTTAGGATCAATCATTCCCTAAGCACACAACTTTTTCCCTATTTGGGTTGAGTCAAAGTGTGTTGCTTATCCTGGGATGCATCCTTCCCAATTCCCCCCTCTTTGGGACAAATCATTTTTATACTTTATCATAATTAGATATTAATGCTTGCAAACATTAGCTCATATGGATTAATCTCATCCATGGGATAATATCTCCCATTATATCTTCTTCCTCTATTTTTCAAGAGCCCATCCACATCCTGCATGCCCTCTTGAGGGAGAATCATGGGTCACTAATTATTTATACATCTAATTTTTCATATATCTTTATCAACTTTGTCATTATTTGAAAAATAGTTACTTTTTCTAGTGTCTCTCAATGCATTATTCAAGAGGGAAAAAATGTAGACACTTAAAATCAAACACTTCATGTCAATTCTAACTTTCCTTCACTATCACTATTCATTGTTTCTATTCATTGGTCATTATTCACTATCACTATTCATTGTTCATAATTAACTATCATTATTCATTATCCCCTATGCATAATGGATCATTTTCTCCATTATCATTATTCATCACCACTATTAATTATTCACTATTCAATAATCACATCCTTTTTCATTAAGTTAATTAATCCAAATTAATTAACTAATTCTTATTTAATAAAAAATTACATGGATTTTAAATTTCCATAATTTATAAAAAATCATAAATCTTATTTATCCTCACATCAATCTACTTGAAGTCAAAAGTCCAAATCATGACATCACAAGGCATGGAGAGGGACAAACTCTAACCAGAGCCATACCTCTTCCATCACTCTACCAATTCTAAGGCAAGTCAAGCATATTATTTACCCATGACTCATTAGTACAACCCATACCTCTTGCATAAAATTATATTAGTTAATTAACCATTGTTAGTTAACTAATCCATCACTATTGGAATTTTCAATAGATTTTTGGAAATCCATATTTATTTAAATCAAATAAATCTATTTATCCTCACATCAGCCCTACCTCTAAAAACACTCAACCAAAAACCAAGGCATATCAAGCCCATGCTTAGCCTATGCCTCATTAATTTTAGATCATCCCTTCTTAAACCATCCAACTTTGACCCATTTTCAACCATCCAGCTTGCGATTAAGATGGACGGTCCTGATTTATTCCTAAAGTCTATAAATTGATGGTTCTCCCTACATTGTAGACAAACTTCTTGGACCTAAACTTACTCTACCAAAATATATAAGGATATTCACTTTTATCCATATCATTATTCATAAAAAAATCATGTATACAAGGGGAGATAATACCCACATGTGGATACAACATCACCAAAGCACTCTAGTCCTACAAGACAAGCATAGACCTACTTTCAATCTAGTTAGCAAGTAAAGTCTACATGAAAGATATAAATATGTTTGTTTTATCTTCTATTAGTTAGTTCATTACTTATTAATCTTGCTCAATCTCAGGGATTAAGCCTAAAATGTTATGTTCTTCAAGTTGCTTTTGATTTTATGTCACTAACGACTGATTGACACCTTTTATAATATTAATCTACAGTGACATTCATAATTCAAGTGGTAAAAAATCTTATAGTGTTGACATACTTTTCAAATATGATATATTATTTAATTATTATATCTTACTACACATGATGTTGTTAAATTTTATTTTGAGATGAGTGAATTTTAGGACAAATTATCTCATTTTAAAAGGGGGGAATTTTAGTGGGATTTTCATACATGAGATAATCCTTTTCAAAGCAAAAATTAGTTTTGAGTTCAAAAATATTGTTTTAAAGGTTCAAAATGGTCAAACTTTAATCATTAGAAAAAATTATGTGGGCATATGCCATGTATATGCACCTACATTAGAGGATAAAACTAAAATATTGATATAATTTTAGGTTCATGATATAGGTTCATTCACAAGTTTTATACAAAATTTACAAATTTACATCTATATATAGTTACTGATTTTACACACTATGCTATTTTTCAAAATTTAAGAGGGCATGATATGGATTCATGTCCTAATTTTCAATACTAATTTCTATTTTCAAACATATTAGGAGCATGTATTTTATCCATTCTCTTTTGATTATGCATTAAATAACAAATGTAAAAAGTGACACTTGAATCAACAAGCCATGTGCAGTGGTTGATTCAATTAAAGTGCATAATGTATAAACTATAGGTTTAGTTCCCTATAACCTTAATTCAACAAATCCATTATGTATTTAAACCCATTTAAATTATTAGGGTTATAAATACCAATAATGAAAATTGATGTTTGTGTCCTTTAATGAGGTTTATTTTATACACAAGTTCAATCCAATTTATGATATGATCACCCTCAAATTTTCAATTGGTTAAGCGAATGAACCAACTTCTCCAAGTGCTTCAAGGGAAGAAAAAACTCTCCAATGATTTAAAACAACATCATATCCAAGAAACATTACAAGAAAAACATCAATTTTCACAAGTACAAGTGTAATCCTTCCTTGTTCTTTTCAATCTTTTCAAATTTAAGTTATATTTCAAATTTTCAATTTCATATATGAGGATTAATTGATTTTACATCATTGTGGAATTTTTCATAGAAAACCTTTTATGATTTAGAGTTTTTCCCAAAGGCAAAGTGTGTTTTACACACTCAAGTATATTTTCCCTTTAATCTAGTAATTTCATTTCCACACTAAATGGGGAGAAAATATAGTCACTTAAATTTGGTCATGATTACTTGATAATGTCAGCTTTGGTACTATTTTACTTTAATTAACTTGAGAGCTTAATTTGGACCCATTTCACCACCTCACTCTATCATAAACACCTCTATGGAAGTATTTATTTCCTAAATTAATGTGATTCTTAAAAAAAATTTAAACTACTAAAACCCCCTCCAAGCATATTTATAGATATCCCTTGACCAGAAAGTCACATGTTTCTCTTAAGGATAAAAAATGTCTAGTAGGAAAAAATAGTGGAAAATGTTCCAATCCCGTATTGGTTTGGATTCCCTCTTCAGATTATTGGATACATAGGAAAAACTTGTCATCATGGGGGTTATTAGGGTCAACTTACTCCATTACACTCCCCTCTTTTCTATTTACATGTTTTCAATCATTATAAAACCTTATTTAGGGCTTCAACCTTGAAGAAGGTATTTGTAGGTATTCCACACACCTTTGAAGGTCAAATATATACACACAAAACTAATTTAAGTTGTTACAAATGATCATGACTAGAGTTCTTGATTTTAAGTAAATGAAAATATCAACCAACTTAGGACTATAGTGGTAGTCATTATTGTACCAAGTTGGATGATTATGTCCCTCACCAATTTTAGTTCTAACTTCTATGTACACTTGCATATTTAGTTCTTGTTTGTAAGTTTCAGCCTCATGTCAGCTTCACATAGTTGGATCTCAGATGGAAACAATTATTTTTATCATTTATTTCATATTTAGTCTTTTTTAATTTGATTTCACATTGTTGAATTCAGTATTTTTATTTCATTCTGTTTACCAAAATTTGATTTACAACATTATTTTATATTCTATTCAATTTATTTAAATTGGGGTTAACTCATATATTAATTCAAATTCTAGTAAAATGAGTGGTAAATAATGAGCCAAATGTTTTTGGATATCATTCATGTGTGATAAGTCTAAACCTTTTTTTATCAACCATGTGAAAATGATGCTTCCAATGTCCTAATATGATTATTCCTATATTATGGGCTCACTTGTGACTATCTAGTGATATCATTCTAGTTTTGGTGTTATCCCATTCTACACTTCATATCTATGTGGATGTAAGTGTAAGCTAAATGTTAACATTAATTATAGTCCTTGCACTAGTTTGTTATTAGTTATTATTTATGGGGATGTGTGGGTAATGTATTGTCACTTTATGTCAAATCCAATTTTTGCTTCAAGGAGATTTACAAATCTGAACACTATTAGTTACCTAGACAATTCACTAGTTCATTCTTTCTTTATTAAATGTGCATATAAACTTGTGAATCCAATATCAATTTTTTGTGAGGTATTGATATGAAATTTATGTTGTGTAAGCAAGTATACATATATTAGTGACACATAATTAGGTATGTGTACATAGTGGTTATTGTTTATTGACCAAATATAATGCATAAGTGAATTTCTCATCAATATTACACAAAAAATCCTCATAGGGAAGTTTCATGGGTGTTTAGAGATATAATTGTGGAAGGTAGATACCTCTTTAGATGTTATTACATAAGTTTAAACCTGATATAAAAATAGAATTGAAAAAAAAAATTATCAAAAGATTCATCCTCTTTTATGTTAAAATATTGAGGTGCTAATTTGAAATCCAACATGGATAACTATTGTAACTTGAGATACTCATCCTTATAGTATTTAAAGGGTTAATACATATTCCACACAACACTGAAAGATGATATCCAAGTCACAATGGGATATATAACTTTATCTTACTACATGTTTAAGGTTTCCCACTTTTAGACACCTAAATTTGGTCATGAATACTTGATTATGTATTTTTTGTCCCTTTTACACTTTAATTGGCTTGTGCACTTAATTCAGACCTATGTTGACACCTTGGCCTATCATAATCACATGTGAAGATATTTTATTTTCTAATCTATCATCCATCACCTACATAAATGGTATATCATTTTAAAATATCCTTAATCATATGCTCAAATGGAACCAAACCCAAAATGTTGCACATTTCCTTAAGGGTCAAAGCCATATATTTTTTTTAGGAGTGGAAAATGGTCTTGACCCCTATGGGACATTTTTTACCCTTGTCTTCTAATGGAAGTATTTTAAAATTTAACCATACCTTAATTTGTATTATGTGTTTTTAGGATTCCAAGCATGTGATTTATTATTTTATATTGATATAAGATAACATTCAAGTCACTTATTATTGCACTCAAAAATTTCTATACAGAGGCACATGTACACTATTGAACATTGAGCAACTTTTCTCTATTCTTATAAATTCTAGTTATAAGCATTACAAGTAGTCCTCAACCAAGTCAAATTTCAATCATCCCAAAGAAAAGAATGATCAAGTATTTGAGTCATCTCTAGATGCATTCATATAGTCAGAATACCAAAATTTAAAAAAATATGTGGGAAACTACATAGGATTAAATTCCCTCTTTGGATTATTGGATACACAAGCATCACTTAGTCATCATGAGGGTGATTGGGGTTAGATTATCCCAATTACACTCTACCTTTTTTCCATTTTATAGTTTTAAATCGTTCAAAACCTTATTAGGGTTTTCACCTTGGAAAAAATATTTTCTTGTTTTCTGCACACTCCCAAAGGTCAACTATGAACCTAAAAACCTAATTCCAGCTAGTGCACAGGATTTTTCCATAATTTTATATTTTATTAAAAGGGTAAAAACCATCTAGTTTAGGTCAAAAGTGTAAAATGATCTTGACCCCAGTTGGACTATCCTGACCTCCCTCATCCTCAGTTTCAGTTTGTAGGTTTCTACATAATTTATTCTTGTTTTACTATTTCAGTGTTTTGTCCATCAACAAAGTCAATTTTTAGACAAAAACAACTAATTTTGCATTTCCAATTCATATTCAGTATTTTTTCAAGTATTTATACTTTGTCAAATTAAGTTAATTTCTTTCAATTTTATTTTCAAAAGTATTTTTTTAAGAATTCTATTATATTCTAATAGTTTTAGCGTAATTAGGGTTGATTCACATTTTAATCCAAATTTAGGTAAAATATATTTGTGAACCCAAGCTAGTCATGTAGTTTCATTATTTCAAAAAAAATTCCCTTAGAGTTTATAAATTTCTGAATGTGTTGTTCCTAAAATCAGCAACACTCATTTTTGGAACAACCCCTGCAAAACTTGTCCATTTTGCCTCTTTTTATCTAAGTTCATTTTTCGAGATGAGTTTTTCTTGTTCTCGTGTTTTCCCAACTAGCATCACTTAAAGTTCATAACATCTCTTTATTACATTTTCCCTAGAACGTGAAAGTCATTACAGTTTTGATGTGACTAGGGGACAAATTTCTTGTTTCCCAGAGTTGGTCTTTTTCTTGCTTTTTCGTGCAAAAGTGGCAAATTTTTCCAACAATGCAATTTTCTCTTTTCCATGTAAAGGTGGAAAATTTTGCCGCCCTTGCATCTAGAATGTAGGAGTGGAAAAATTTGTCTCCCCTACATTTTTCTCCTTCTAGTGCAAGGGAGGTGAATTTTGTCACCCCTACACTACCTCATTTTTTGTGCGTGGCATTTATGGTTACACACGTCGAGTGGTTGGGGCCAATTTTCACCCCATTTAATCTATTTTTGGTTCTTTTTTGATTTATTTCTTCCAATCCTTCTCCTACCCTCTACCTCTAGATGATCTAATAATCGAGAAGAAGCATTTTTCGTCAGCTTCAAGTTCTCGTCGTGCATTATTTTCTAGGTAGGTCTTTGTTTTTGCAATTTATTTCATGTTATTTCCTCTTTTTAGGTTCTCTTTTAGTTTTTTTCCTCCTCTTCCCTTCCTCCCATCGAGACACCTTTCTCCTTCCACCACACTACTTTCCTCCTCTTCACTTCTTCCCCGCTCGGCTTTTCATCCTTTTCCTCCATGCTAGGACGGCAATTTTTGCCACCCTCCCTTTTTTTCCTAAGTTTTCCTACCTGTGTAAGGGTGGAAAATTTCACCACCCTAACACTACATTTCCCTCTCTTGCACTGACGGCAAATTTTGCCACCGTTACACCTAATTTTTTTTCTAAGTGCAAGGGCAGCAAATTTTTCCACCCTTACATGTTCTTTTCCCAACATGCATAGGTGATAAATTTTGTTGCCGATGCATTTTCCCATATCACATGCACAAGTATCAAATTTTGTCTCCTATGCATGCAGCCCATCCCACATGCCAGGGTAGCAAATTTTGCTGCCCTTGCATCCTTTTTCTCCATTTTTCCCTAACTATAGAGAATTTTCATTCCTTCCATTTTTCGTGCCTCCTCCCCATTTTCCTCTCACTTTCTAACCTACTCGCACCATAGCCCTATCAAGTGCCCTTCCTTGTTCATGATCACCCAACATGCAATTTCCCTAAATTACCAATTTTTCCCTAATTGCACGATCATGATTCTTCTTGCAGTTCCCCCTAAGGATCCTCTTTCATCGACGTGCTCTCAACAAAGGCTCATCTCAATGATTGAAGCTTTTTTGAAGAAGTATCAAGGTGTTTTCCCAATCACCTCAGTCACTTCTAATGTCGATGACATTAGAGACACAAAGATCAACCATATGGATATGGCTGAGTTCATGGAAAGAACCAAGGAGACAAACCCGAGCTTGGAAATGAAAAGAATAATTGAGAGCAACGTCCATCTAGTCTCCTCTTTCCTTGTGGTGATGCATCACATAGAGTTCATCCTTTAATGTGCAAAGTTTTATAACAGAGAAAATAGGATAGTGTCAGATGTCAGTGGCAACACGATAATTCGACTAGACCCCAAATTTACTGATAAAGTTTTCATGTGCCCTCCTGATACCGAAGTGTTGAAAATTGACTTCATTGAGGTATAGAAAGAGTGTGATAAATATTTTGAGAGGGCAAAAAAGGTGATGAACAATAGATGGCTCAAGAATCCCAGAGCCAACTTGTCTAGATGGCTGCAAAAAATTTTGAGAAGTGATTTTATAGAGGAAGTTGGTGACTTAATTACTCTTCTCAGTAGAGTACGAGGTCTACCATCTTCTTCCCAATTCCACAAATGGATGTATCCCTTTATTAAGATAATTTTACAAGGGAAACAAGTCATCTTCTGGGGTGAGCAGATCAGTAACGCTCTTCATGAGCAATTGACAAAGGTGTCTACTACTTCAAAGTTCTATATGACTTCATACTTAGTATACATTATGGCTTCAATGCGAACCTTTCCAGGTTTGACAATAGAAGGAGATAGAAGAACCACCCCTATTTATTCATATTACCCTCAGTTGACACTAAAAGGATCAATTTATCACTTTAGGAGGGTAAATGATGCCTTCTTCATGGTATTTTTGTGCCTTTTCGATCCTCAACTAGAATAGAAAAGAGTATCAGATGAAGCCTAGATGGTTGTCAATGATTTTGGCTACATGTTTTAACAATTCCCCTCCTTTTGCTATCTATTGGGTTGGCTTTTTCCAAGGTTATCCCTACATGCTCCCCTAATTTCCTTCTAACAAATTAGTCCTAATGGAGCTATGTAGATAGATTATCATCGTAAACACTAAGCAAATAGAACTTAAGAAGCCAAGTTTCAGGTTCCCAATAGAAATTGATAGATTCTCAATTTTGACTATCACCAAAGCAAGGGTAATGGAGACAGAAATGCAACTGGTCACCATGAATTAGTTCAAAAGAAGGCCCAATTTTGACTACAAGGGTGTCAAGAATATGATCAGAAGAAAGACTTAGTTTTGTGAGCCCATGATTGAAGACATCTGGATAGACTTGAGAACAGCAGAAGAGATTAGAAGAATGGACTACAATAGACTGACTCTGGAGAAGATTGAATATCTAAAGATTACAGATATTCCCCCTAATTTGGTTGATGATAAAAATATAATTAACAGTAGATACCTAGCTAAAAAAGTTGCTAACTCTCCTCTTCTTCCAATTCAGTTTTCCCAGAAGGAGTTGACTTCTTTAAGGATGAGATTCACACCAATATTGGCTAACACCAATGATTGGCTAGCAGCCAAAGGAATCACATTAAAGGAATTCATCACAAGATCAGAGGTTAAATTCCAAAAAGAAACAAGGAAGAGAGCAGAGAATAAAACTAAGAATAAAGGCAATGTTCCTTCTCCTTCTAGGCTTCACAAGCCTAGGATCATCTTTGTGTCAAAGAAATTAAAGGTTGATGAGAAGGAGCTAGAATCAACAGCTATGGGGGCTGGAGAAAAAAGCATTCAGGAACATGTGGCAAAATGGATGGAGATGGATGACAGGCCTTCAGAGAAATAGAGAACTAAAACTCTATCTCCCTAAGAAGGGGCACAACCACTTGCAAGGGTTTCTTCTTCACCACCCCAATCCCCTATGGCATCTCTTTCACCTCTTTCTCCCATCAGCATTCCTTCTTCTAGAGCCACCTCTCCTTCTAGATTTATTTTTGGTAATCCTCAAGATGCTTTTAGAGATGTCCTTCGATCCTCAGGATCTATCCTTAGTCTCTCATCTCCTTCTTTCAATATCAGAGATAGTTATGCTATTGACTAGCCAGCGGCCGATACAGCTTCACTTACTACACCCACTGCGCCCACTGTTCCCACTAGTAGTGGAGATGTTACCCTAGTAACACCAGCTGCAAGGACTATTGCCAAGGTAAGTGCTTCTGCTCTCCCACCTTGGTTATCAACTTTCACACCCAAAAGGAAGAAGCAAGCCATCTCTATAGATGACTTTGATTTTGGAAAAATAGTGCCAGTGAAAGCTAAGACCCCTAAGAAACCAAGGATCCTTTCAAAAATGGTTGAGGAAAAGGGGCACAAATTTTTGGAGATAGCCAAACCTCCATAAGATGCAACCCTAGAGGATTTTGACATGAGAAACTATTCCATTTCTCGTGTTGAGTTGGGAAAAGTAACTCACGAGGGTGTGAAGAGTGACCTACAATCAGCAATGGATATCATGGTCCAAAAATTTGATAGGGAGAAAGAGATGAAAGATTATTACAAGGCAAAGGTAGAATAATTGACCAGGTAGTCAGGAGATTCACTTTTGCTCCTGAAGCAGCAACCCTAGAAGCCTTTTCCATAGATGATCCTATTATCCAAAAAGTAGAGAAAACCTACATGAAAGGGAAAGTACTTGAAGATTATATAGAAAAGATGCATATGCAAAGAATTTCCTTTCTTACAGAGGTTGTTGAGAAGACAGAGAAAATGAAGAAAATAAGGACAGATTTAGAAGACCTCATCTATTTTATTTCTCAAGATATTGATAGTACAAATAAATATCTTAGCAAGTGGGTAGAGATGAAGGCTCTAAATAAATGCACCTTAGTATCAATCGATGTCATTGCCAATAAAGATTACTATGTTGAAATCAAATAATCACTGATATATAGAATCTAGGTACTTAAGGCGCTGATCAAAGATCTCGAGTCTTCCAAGGACGCTAGTGTGAAAAGTGACACTAGCCTGTTGAACAGACTGGAGGAATTGCCTTGCAGACTCACCTCTAGAGATAATTAATTTCTTTTAGTAGAAGATATGATTCAAGAATTCAAAGGTATGATCCAAAGGGATTTTGAAGAGAAATCATTTTCAAAAACTTCTATGGATAACATTTTAGATACTCAGTTAACTCTGGATAATCTAATAACTAGATTAACTAGTCATGCCAAAGTAATCACAGCATTGAAAGACACTACAATCAGAGTCAAAGTAATTTTCAAGAATACCATTGTGTCAGATAGTATAAGAATTTAGGCATTTATCACCATGTATGATGCTCATCTGAAGAAGTTTGGTGGCAGGAGTTAAATTATTCCTCCATTCTCTCTTCTTTCTTTCTTCTCATATACTTTTGTCATGTAAAAGTACATGCACTTTTGTAATATGTAATTACATGTAAAAAATTTGGAAACATCCCAAAGTCAACGATGACTCATCTTTGACTAGGTTTTAAATATTTTAATCTTTTTTTAATTTTGAAGGTTTCTCCCTATATATAGAGGGAACCTCTTTCGTAAAAGGATCTCTAGATTATTGAGAGCAAAAACTCTGCTGAAATTGAGACACTTCTGGAGACTTTGTGCTCAATTTGTAAATCATATTTTGTCAAATGAATGAGAAACATGTTAATTTCAAACTGTGTTGAAGTAATTTGTGTTACTTAGGAAATAGTTTTTATGTTCTCTTTCTTAATAATCTCTCATCTGTTCGATTTAATAAGCAAAGTGTGTGTATTGAAACTATATAAAGACATTTCTAAAGGATAAAAGAAAGATTTTGAGCTGCTTTTATCTTGGTGACCCTTTTATCCATTATAGTTTTAGGTGAAGACTTTGGGCTTTGTTTCACTCTACTGTTACGTGTGTTTCAAATTAGTGAAGGAGGCAATAGAAGACTTTTTGCTTTCATGGGTTTCCTTGTGGACTTTGTTACTACTTCAAGAGATTTTCTATTCTGTGTTGGATACCATTCTTGAAAGAAGAGGAATGCTTTCAACCATCGACTGGGACCTCCTTTTATTCCTTGGACATCATCTCTGAAAAAAGAGAGATGGATGGTGTTATACTACCCTGAGTATTATTTTTTATTTATTTATATACATATATAGCATATAAGTGATTCATATAGAACCTCCCCTTGATGAGAGGAGAGATTCATCTCATTAAGATGTGGTAAACCTACACTTTTTGTGGCATAAATCTCCTTGTACTATGGTTGATATACCCATTTTGTCATCAGTTAGTTGACGACAAAATATTCACCCAACAACTTTTAGCGACTCCACTGGGGAAATGAATGTGAATGTTGAAGCCTCAAGCTTTAACTTGAAGAAGCTTCAGTTCTTTTTTCATTTGACGCTCTGGTAGATCCACTATACACATGAGGCTAGAGAGCTCAGGGTATTATTGATTCTGTATTCGAGTTGGTGTGACAAACTAATTTTGAGATTTCTCCTCCACTATCTCACCTTCAGTGAACTAGGAGTTTCCCTCCTACCAATGCTAGATCTCCCATACCTGGTGAAGCTTCTAGTCTCAATACTAGTAAGGCTTTATCTTTATTGACCGCACCAAGATTTGTTATCTTGCCATTTAACCATCTTATCATAATGGCTCAAGGTCTATGGGGCAATTCTTTTGGCCCTCTTAATTTGACCCCACCCTTACACGAACTACCTCATAGTTTTAGGAAGAATTTTCTCAATTTTTTTGGTGACGAGAAGGTTCACCCTGATGAGCATATTTCTGCCTTCTCTATAGCATGCGGCATAATAGGTGTGAAATTTGAAGATGTAGCAGTGAGACTCTTTGTAGAAACTTTGCAAGGTGCTACCACAGATTGGTTTTATCACCTTCAAGCTCAAACTATAACTAACTACAATACACTCAAATCCAAATTTGAAGCTAGGTTTAAACTTACTGAAGACGTGCATGCCTTGTTAGCTTAGCTTGCATAGATGAAGAAGGAATCCCATGAGCCCATGAGGGATTTCATAGCCAAATTCAATAAGTTAAGGAACCAGATTCCTACCATCACTCAACCCATTTCAAAGAATCTCTAGTGCTTTTTCATCAACTCACAACTTCCCAAAGTAATTTTTTTGTTGAGGTGAGCTGGCCCTATGGATCTCATGATGGCTCAAAATTTCACTGCTAAGATTGAGGATGATCTTATCTTGATAGGTAAGATCAGAAAAGACTCTAGTAAAAATAGATTTTCTTCATCTACTGAAAGTTATTCTACAAGCACTACAGATCCTATGGTGTAAAAGTTGAAAAATGAACTGATAGCTTTGAAAAGACAAATGGCCTAAGGTATGTCTGCTCCTACTTATCAAGATATGCCAAGGATAACATTTTAAAATCAGCAATATCAGGGCAATGCTGCTTGAAACTAAGGGAAACCAAATCGCCTGCCTCCCCCACATGGGAAACTTGCCATTGAAGTAGCACCTACTAATTTAGCGATCGATTACCTGGAGGCTGAACATGATTTCTCACTCCAAACTGAGTTGGACCAACAAGATGATGTTAATCTCTTTGACTAATAAGAAGAAAAATTAGCTGGCAGCTCCAATATTGATATCCTAGATTATCGAGATGAAGCTAGAAGTAATGGAGAAGTGTTTGATGGATCCTATGCTATTTTTACCAGATCTCAAAACTAGGTAGCTCCACCAACTGACAAAAGAAAAACAGGGGAAGAACCATAACCAGTGATCTCCATCACTAAATGAGGGACTCCATTGCCTTTCCAACCAAAAGATCAGGTAACTAACAAAAAAGTAAGTACCTCAAACCATCCCATATCTTCCACCTCTATTTCTCAGACTAGTACCACACCCACTAAAGATCAAGATGATAGACCCTATTCCTCTATCTCAAATTCATTTCAATTATTTCATATAATTGATCACGCCAAAAAGATTAAGATTCAAATGACTGAGATTGAGTATTTGCGAGCCAATCCTGAATAGTTTGATAGGTTGGCAGAATATGTAAAAAATAAAGCCATTCCCACAGGACAAGATTCTTCAAAGGCAACTCATGATTCCCCCAAGGATAAATCCACCCAAAATAATCTTGTTGTGACTCCTCTTATTTCTCTCTGGAAAATAGAACCTTTTTATGTTTCCCTACTGATAAATGGTTATAAATTGAGTAATTGCATAATAGACTCTGGAGCTTCTGATAATGTTATGCTTGCCAAGGTGGAAAATTCCCTTGGTCTAAATTTGACCAAAACTTTTGGGATGTGTTTTTCTATGGAAAACAAGCAAGTCCCACTCCTTGGTCAAATAAAAGATGCCCAATTTGCGTTCGCAGCTTTTCCAAAAAAGAAGATAAAAATGATAGTTTTGGTGGCCAATGTTCCAACCTCTTACAACATCCTTCTTGGGCAGAATTTATACAAGGATGTTGGTGGTGAGCTAAGCATGGACTTGTCTGAGGCAAGGATCCCAATTCAAGGTATTATGAAGAGATTGCTTCCTAAAAAAGAGGCAAAATATGTAGTCACCCGATCATCAGCACTAAAAGCTCAAATTTTATTTAAGTCTTTAGGCATGGGTAACTACTTCCTATCTATAGACAAAGTTCATGAGGCATCTGATGAAACTCCTACAGGTAACAACTTGGAAATATATTCAACTGACACAATAGGAGAATTGGTGAAGCAAAGTGAATGCATGGAAGAATATCTTCCTCCAAATGAAGAAAATTTCAAAGAAAAAGCAGTGTCTAGTAAGATATGGATTTTAGAATTTGATGGTAGTTACTCCTCTACCAGTTCAGGAGCTGGGGTTGTGTTGATATCTCCTCAAGGAGATATTATTCCTTTATCCTACAAGTTGCAGTTCAGCAACACCAACAACACAGCTGAGTATGAATCCCTGTTGCTTGGATTGTAGACTGCTAGAGAAAAAAGCATTAAACTCCATGCTAAAGGGGATGCCGAATTGATGGTTTGTTAGGTAAGAAACCTCTATCAAACTAAGAATGAAAGATTGCGCCACTACCGCAATCTAGTCTAGGACCAAATTGAAAACTTTGATGCTTTTAGTATCTCTACCATTTTGAGAGAATTTAATGACCAGATGGATGCATTGGTTGTTTCTGCTACTCTCTTGGTTCCCCACCCAGACTTTAAAGGAAACAAATACACTATTGAACTGGTATTTTGACTAAGTGTACCTGATAATGCTAGCCATTAGCAAGTATTAAATAATGACAATCAAATCATTGCCTTCTTGGAGCAAAAGGACAGCTTCAAACAACTACATTTTGAAGGCAATGAACTTCATAAATATGAGACAATTTTTGAATCAAATACAGACATAGGTGAGGAGTTCTTGCAACTTAAAGGGAATAAGATTTCCAAAGCCTAGTTTCCCTAGAGAAACAGTTTGATAACCATGACAAAGTCATCAAACAATAGTGAACAGATTCAAGCTCCTCTCAGGAGTTTGATCAAGTAAATTTGGGAACCAAGGGAGATCCTAAGATGGTGAACATTGGGAAATACTGCACTCCCAAGGAGAGATTCAAGTTCACTACTCTACTTTGCCAATATATAGATGTCTTAGCATATTCCTATGATGACCTAATATCACTCAGGGTTGATGAAATTCACCATGACATTCCTCTTAAGGATAACTCAGTGCCTTACAAGAAAAATTCCAGGCAATATAATCCAAAAATATCAAGTACCATTTTATTTGAGATACAAAAAATGTTTGGTGCCAGGATAATTTTTCCAATCCATCACTCCACATGGATTGCCAATATAGTGCCTATGAGAAAGAAGAATGGCAAAATTTGAATCTGTGTGGATTTTAAGAACTTGAATCAATTATCTTTAAAAGATAACTACCCTCTCCCTATCATAGATCAAGTTTTGTAGATGGTGACAGGTTTAGAGATGTTATCAATGCTAGATGGTTTCTCAGGGTACAATCAAGTTGAAGTTGGAAAAGCAGATCAGCATAAGACTACCTTCACCACACCTTGGGGCACCTTTGCTTATCAAAGAATGCCTTTTGGTCTGATAAACGCAAGCACCACATTTCAAAGAGTGATGGACCTTACTTTCAAGGATGAAATAGTTAAGTTCATTATAGTATATCTGGATGATTTGATGGTATTTTCAAAGCATCATTCTAACCATGTCCACCATTTACAAAAAATAATAGAATGTTGTCATCAAAATGGTATTTCTCTAAATCTCAATAAATCTATCTTTGGGGTGACAAAAGGGAAATTTCTCAGACATATTTTTTCCCAAGAAGGTATAAAAATTGACTTAGAAAGAGTCAAGTCCATCCAAGAGCTTATTCTACCTACCAGTAAAACTGTGGTTCACTCTTTCTTCAAAAAGGTGAATTTTCTTTGAAGGTTCATCCTTGAGTTCACTAAGAAAACTCACCACATTGTCAATATGATGAAAGGCAAAGCCACCTTTAGGTGGACTGCAGAGGGCAAATCAGTGTTCAAAGACATTAAAGAAGCAATCACTCGCACACCAATTTTGATTTGTCTAGACTACACCAAAGACTTTAAAATATATAGTTATGCTTCTGAACATACACTCTCAGCTATTTTAGTTCAATAGAACCAAGAAAGTGTGGAATCTCCTATTTCTTTCATGAGTTATTTACTCAAAGCTCATGAGCTAAAATATTCAAACATGGAGAAGCATGTATATGCGATGGTCAAAGCAGTTAAGCACTTTAGGTTTTATATCTTGAATTCACATACTGAAGTTTTGGTGCTTGATACAATGGTGAAGTCCATTTTGACTCAACAATATTTTGGTACAAAGAGGGGTAATTGGATTGCCAAGATTTAGGAGTTTGATCTAGACATCAAGCCTACCAAACTTGTGTGTGGACAGGGTCTTTGTCAGTTGATTACTGACAACATTCTCAAGGGAGTAGCAAATGAAGAAATGGAGGTCAAAGACATGCCTACAATCCTCTTTGTTGCCACTATTGATGAGTGGTATTCTAACATCACTCATTTTTTGACCTATGGTGAGCGTCCTGCTCATCTCTCCTACAAGAAAAAATGGAATGTTAAACTAAAAGCCGCTAGCTATGTTTTGTGGGATAATGGTTTGTATAAAAGAAGCCTGGATGGGGTATTTCTTCATTGTGTCGATAAGGTACAACAAGATAAACTTTTAGAGTCTTTCCACAATTTGGCTTGTGGGTGACATTTTTCTACACCAGTGACAACACATAAAATTTTGTGAGCAAGGTACTATTGGCCTATGCTATTTCAAGATGCCTACAAATGGGTGCATAGAAGTGAATTGTGTCAATAGTTTGTCAAAAAGCCTAAACTGGCCACATTACCCCTCAAGCCAATAATAATCAAAGAGCCTTTTCAATAGTGGGGTATTGACTTCACTGGCGCAGTTAACCCATCTTTGAGTGCCAAACATGATTATGTCCTCGCAACAATTGATTACTTTACCAAATGGGTGGAAGCCATCCCAACCAAGCACGCTACATCTGAAGTGGTGTGCAATTTTTTTAAGAAAAATATCATCTCTCGATTTGGGGTTCCACTTAAAATTGTAACAAATAATGCAGCCTATTTCTCTTCACATGAAATTTCTCAGTTCTACTTTTATTATGGAATTACCCTATCTCATACTTCAGATTATTTCCTACAAGGGAATGGCCAAGTAGAATCGAGCAATAAGAACTTGGTTACTATTATCAAGAAATTGGTAGATGACAATTTGAGAACTTGGCACAAAACATTGTTTGATGTTTTATGGGTAGATAGGACTACACCTAAGAGGGCCATAGGCATGTCACCATTTCAACTTCTATACAGCTTGAATGCAGAGATACCTAGCACTCTAGAACTACCAGCACTCAGGTTAGCCAAAGCAATCGAAGATTCAACCTTAAAAAATTCAATTGATAAAAGGATCATGTGTCTAACTAAATTAAATGAGCAACAAACCATGGTGGTGGACTGGATTATGATGCATTAGAATCAGGTGAAGAAACTTTTTAACAAAAGGGCTAAGTTTCATGATTTTCAAATTGGAGATCAAGTCTTGTTGTGGGACAACAGGAGAAAACCAAAGGGAATGAACAACAAATTTGATTCTTTGTGAAGAGGTCCGTTTACCAGTTGACAACTCTGTGGTGAGAATAGCTTCTTGCTGGAATATCAAGATGGAGCATCATTTTCATTGCCCCACAATGGGCAACACTTGAAGCATTTCAATCTTTAAAGTTTAGATGGATTCATTTGTACATTTGTATTGTTTTTATCTTTTGTTTGTTTTCTTTTATTTTTTAGCGTGATTCCATAGCCCAATGGCTTGGATGAAGGCACTTAGAGACTAGTTTCTACTCCTGTCGATTGGTTCAATCAATGAAAGTTCCCCAATAGGAGCTAGTTGTTGTTCCCAAAATCAACTACACTCATTTTTGGAACAACCCCTGTGAAACTTGTTCATTTTGCCTCTTTTTCTCTAAGTTCAATTTTTGAGATGAGCTTTTCTTGTTCTCGTGTTTTCCCAACTGGCATCGCTTGAAGTTTGTAATGTCTCTTTATTACATTTTTTCCAAAATGTGAAAGTCGTTACAGTCTCAATGTGACCAAGGGACAAATTTCTCATTTCCCAGAGTTGGTCTTTTTCTTGCTTTTTCATGTAAAAGCGACAAATTTTGTTGACAATGCATTTTTCTCTCTTCCATGTAAAGGTGTCAATTTTTTCCATGCTTGCATCTGAAATATAGGAGTGGTGAAATTCGCCGCCCCTGCATTTTTCTCCTTACAGTGCAAGGGCAAAAAATTTTGCCGCCCCTACACTGCCTCATTTTTCATACACAGCATTTATGGCCATGAGCATCAAGTGGTTGGGGCTTATTTTCACCCCATTTAATCTCTTTTTGGTTATTTTTTGATTTATTTCTTCCAATCCTCCTCCTGCCTTCTGCCTCTAGACAATCCAGCAAGCAGAAAGAAGCATTTTTCATTAGCTTCAAGTTCTCGTTGCACATTATTTTCTAGGTAGGTCTTTGTTTTTGCATTTTATTTCATGTTCTTTCCTATTTTTAGGTTTTCTTTTTCCTCCTCTTCCCTTCCTCCTATCGGGACACCTTTCTCCTTCCACCACGCTCCTTTCCTCCTCTTCACTTCCTCCCCGTTCGGCTTTTCATCCTTTTCCTCCATGCTAGGACGGTGATTTTCACTGCCCTCCCTTTTTTTCCTAAGTCTTCCTACCTATGTAAGGGTGGAAAATTTCACTACCCTAATATTGCATTTCCCTCTCTTGCATTGGTATCAAATTTTACCGCTGATGTAAGTCGACCTGACCATGGTGTAAGGGTGGCAAATTTTACCACCGTTACACCTAATTTTTTTTCTAAGTGTAAGGGAAACAAATTTTGCTGCCCTTACACATTATTTTTCCAACATGCATAGGCAGCAAATTTTTCCACCGATGCATTTTTCCATCTCGTATGCACAAGTGGCAAATTTTTCTGCCTATGCATGCAACCCATCCCACATGCCAGGGTGGAAAATTTTGCTGCCCCTGCATCCTTTTTCTCTATTTTTCTCTAACTCCAGAGAATTTTCATTCCTTCCATTTTTCATGCCTCCTCCCCATTTTCCTCTCACTTTTTAACCCACTCGCACCTTCACCTTGTCAAGTGCCCTTCCTTGCTCATGATCACCCGATGTGCAATTTCCCTAAATTAATAATTTTTCCCAAATTGCATGATCATTATTCTTATCATAGTTCCCCCTAAGGATCCTCCTTCATCGATGTGCTCTTAAAAAAAGCTCATCCTGATGACTGAAGCTTCTCTAAATAACTTGAAGGCCATGAAGTACCAGTATCAAGGTGTTTTCCCAATCACCTCGATCACTTCTAATGTCAATGACATTAGAGACACAGAGATCAGCCATGTGGATATGGCTGAGTTCATGGAAAGAACCAAGGCAACAAACTTGAGCTTAGAGATGAAAAGAATAATTGCGATCAACATCCATCTAGTCTCCTCTTTCCCTGTGGTGGTGCATCACACAGAGTTCATCCTTTAATGTGCCCAATTATATAACAGAGAGAATAGGATAGTGTCAGATGCAAGTGGCAACACGATAATTAGACTGGACCACAAATTTATCAATAAAGAATTCATGTGCCCTCCTTCTACCGAAGTGTTGAAAATCAACTTCATTGAGGCACAAAAAGACTATGACAAAGATCCTGAGAGGATGAAAAAGGTGATGAACAACAGATGGATCAAGACTCCCAGAGCCAACTTGTCTAGATGGCCATCAAATTTTTTGAGAAGTGATTTTATAGAGGAAGTTGGTGACTTAATTACTCTTCTCAATAGAGTATGAGGTCTACCATCTTCCCAATTCCATGAATAGATGTATCCCTTTATTAAGATAATTCTAAAATGGAAACAAGTCATCTTCTAGGGTGAGCAGATCAGCAACGCTCTTCATGAGCAATTGACAAAGGTGTCTACTACTTTGAAGTTCTATATGACTTCATACTTAGTATACATTTCAGATTCAATGCGAACCTTTCTAGGTTTGACAATAGAAGGAGATAGAAGAACCACCCTCGTTTATTCATATTACCCTTAGCTGACACTAAAAGGATCAATCCATCACTTTAGGAGGGTAAATGATGCCTTTTTCATGGTATTTTTGTGCCTTTTTTATCCTCAACTAGAATAGAAAAGAGTATTAGATGAAGCCTAGATGGTCATCAACAATTTTGGCTGCATGTTTTTACAATTCTACTCCTTTTGCTATCTATGAGTTGGCCTTTTCCAAGGCTATCCCTACATGCTCCCCAGATTTCCTTTTGAAAAATTAGTCCTAATAGAGTTGTGTAGATAGATTATTGTCATACACACTAAGCAAATGGAACTTAAGAATCCAGGTTTCAAGTTCTAAATATAATTTGGTAGATACTCAGTTTTTACTACCACCAAAGCAAGGGTAATGGAGACAAAAATGCAACTGGTCACCATGAAGCAGTTCAAAAGAATGCCCAATTTTGACTATAGGGGTGTCAAAGATATGATCAGAAGAAAGACTCAGTTTCATGAGCCCATGATTGAAGACATGTGAATATACTTGAGAATAGTGGAAGAGATTAGAAGAATGGACTACAATAGACAGACTCTGGAGCAGATTGAATATCTAGGGCTTGCAAATATTCCCCCTAATTTAGTTGATGATAAAAATATAATTAACAATAGATACTTAGCTAAAAAAGTCACTAACTCTCCTCTTCCTCCAATTTAGTGGTCCCAAAAGGAGTTGACTTCTTTAAGGATGAGATTCGAACCAATATTGGCTAACACCAATGATTGGCTAGTGGCCAAAGGAATCACATTGAAGGAATTCATCACAGGATCAGAGGCTAAATTCCAAGAAGAAACAAGGAAGAGAGTAGAGAACATAAATAAGAATAAAGGCGATGTTCCTTCTCCTTCTAGGCCTCATAAGCCTAGAATCATCTTTGTGTCAAAGAAATTGAAGGTTGTTGAGAAGGAGCCAGAATCAACAGCTATGGGGGCTGGAGAACAAAGCACTCAGGAACAGGTGGTGGAATAGATAGATATGGATGATAGGCCTTTAGAGAAATAAAGAACTAAAACTCTATCTCCCTAAGAAGGGGTATAACCACTTGCAAGGGTTTCTTCTTTGCCACCCCAATCCCTTGTGGCATCTCCTTCACCTCTTTCTCCCATCAACATTCTTTCTTCTGGAGCTGCCTCTCCTTCTAGATTTATTTTTGGTGATCCTCAAGGTGCTTTTGGAGATGTCCTTCAATCTTCAAGATCTATCCTTAGTCTCTCATCTCCTTTCAATATTGGAGATAGTTCTACCATCAACCAACCAATGGTTGATACAGTTTCACCTGCTACACCCACTGCGCCCCTTGTTCCCACTAGTAGTGTAGAAGTTACTCTAGTAACACCAGCTGTAGGGACTACTGCCATATTAAGTGCTTCTTCTCTCCCACCTTGGTTATCAACTTTCACACCTAAAAGGAAGAAACAAGCCATCTCTACAGATGACTTTGATTTTGGCAAAATAGTGCCATTGAAAACTAAGACCCCTAAGAAACCAAGAATCCTTTCAAAAATGGTTGAGGAAAAGGGGCACAAATTTTTAGAGATAGCCAAACCTCCATAGGATGCAACCCTAGAGGATTTTGACATGAGAAACTATTCCATTTCTCATGTTGAGTTGGGGAAAGTAACTCACGAGGGTGCAAAGAGTGACCTATAGTTAGCAATGGATATCGTGGTCCAAAAATTTAACAAGAAGAAAGAGATGAAATATTATTACAAGGCAAAGGCAGAACAATTGACTGCGATAGTCAGGAGATTCACTTTTGCTCTTGAAGTAGTGACCCCAGAAGCCTTTTCCATAGATGATCCTATTATCTAGAAAGTAGAGAAAACTTACATGAAAGGGAAATTACTTGAAGATTATATAGAAAAGATGCATATGCAAGGAATTTCCTTGCTTATAGAGGTTGCTGAGAAGAGAGATAAAATGAATAAAATAAGGATAGATTTAGAAGACCTCGTCTCTCTTATTTCTCAAGATATTAATAGTATAAATAAATATCTTAGCAAGTGGGTAGAGATGAAGACTTTGAAGAGACGCACCTTAGTATCGATCGACATCATTGCCAACAAATATTCCTATGTTGAAATCAAAGAATCATTGATATATAAAATCTAGGTACTTAAAGAGTTGATCGAAGATCTCAAGTCTTCCAAGGATGCTAGTGTGAAAAGTGACATCAGCCTATTGAATAGACTGGAGGAATTGCCTTGCAGACTCACCTCTAGAGATAATCAATTTCTTTCAATAGAAGAGATGATTTAAGAATTCAAAGGTATGATCCAAAGGGATTTCAAAGAGAAAGCATTTTCAAAGACTTTTGTGGATAACATTTTAGATACTCAGTTAACTCTTGATAATCTAAGAACTAGGTTAACTAGTCATTCCAAAGCAATCACAACATTGAAAGATGCTACAATCAGAGCCAAAGTAATCTTCAAAAATACCATTGCACTAGATAGTATAGGAATTTAGGCATCTATCACCATGTATGATGTTCATCTAAAGAAGTTCGGCGAAAAGAGTTGAATTATTCCTCCATTCTCTCTTCTTTCTTTCTTCTCATGTACTTTTGTCATGTAAAAGTACATGCACTTTTGTAATATGTAATTACATATAAAAAATCTGGAAATATCTCAAAGTCAACGATGACTCATCTTTGACTAGGTTTTTAATATTTTAATCTTTTTCCAATTTTGAAGGTTTCTCCCTATATATAGAGGGAACCTCTTTTGTAAAAGGATTTGTAGATTATTGAGAGAAAAAACTCTGCTAAAATTGAGACTCTTCTTGAGACTTTGTGCTCAATTTGTAAATAATATTTTGTCAAATGAATGAGAAACAAGTTAATTTTAGACTTTGTGTTGAAGTAATTTGTGTTACTTAGGAAATAGTTCTTATGTTCTCTTTCCTGACAATAACTCATCTGTTCGATTTAATAAGCAAAGTGTGTGTATTGAAACTATCTAAAGACTTTTCTAAAGGATAAAAGAAAGACTTTGAGCTGCTTTTATCTTGGTGACCCTTTTATCCATTATAGTTTTAGGTGAAGACTTTGGGCTTTATTTCACTCTATTGTTTTGAATCAGTGAAGAAGGCAACAAAAGACTTTGTGCTTTCATGGTTTTCCTTGTGGACTTTGTTACTACTTCAGAAAAAAATTTGCTCTGTGTTGGATACCATTTTTGAAAGAAGAGGAATGATTTCAACCATTGACTAGGACCTCCTTATTTTGTTCCTTGGACATCATCTCTGAAAAAAAGAGATGGATGGTCTTATACTACCCTGAGTATTATTTTCTGTTTATTTATATACATATATAGCATATAAGTGATTCATAAGGAACCTCCCCTTGATGAGAGGAGAGATTCATCTCATTAAGATGTGGTAAACCTACAATTTTTGTGGCATAAATCTCCTTGTATTGTGGTTGATATACCCATTTTGTCATCAGTTAGTTGACATCAAAATATTCACCCAACAGAATGCCTAACACTAAAATATTTTCCTTTCAACTTTGGATCTAAATTTGACACTAGAATAACTTGCTTTAACCTCGAATATAATCACTAACACTAGAAGCATTTTATTTTTACCTTGGATCTAATATCTAAAAATGAAAGTATATTATTTTGACCTTAGATTTCATTAAAAATTACAAATCTCCATAAACATTTTTTTCCCATTTTGTCAGTACCATTTCATTTTCTATTTTTGTTCATAACATCATTTTTTATGTTATTTTTCTATGCCACCTAAGATACTTTCTTATAGTATTACTTAAAGGTGAAGTGATATGTTAAGTGGTGCCCATATTTAACATATTCAAATCCCTTTAACCACTATTAAAATGGATTATACTAATGCACACATTGGATCCTATTTTGATGAACAAATTTATAAAGAAGATTTTTAAGAAGATAATCATAATAAACAAACTAATCAAAATGATCCTAATGCACAAGATACCCATGAGGGTTTATATAGGATCTATCCTGATGAAATAATTAGTGTAGATCAAGAACAAATCCAAAATTTATCCATACTTTAAGAAGTACTTCATAAAATGCCACAAGATATACCCAAAGTAATTAAAGTCCTTGTATCTTTTAAAATTTCATACAAATCAAAAATTTCTATTCCTGATGCATAAGAAGAACTACTCTTTAAAAATTTTAACCCTACCATAAGTGTTGTTACTAATATTATCGATTCTATTATTATATCTACACCTTTAAACTTGGGGGAAGCACATGGTTTTAAAAATATTTTTATACCTACAAATAACTAGGTGACTCATACAGGACCTTTGATTACTACACATACTACATCACATACCTTATCTCATGCACAATACATTTACCAACATATTACATTTTTGCATGCTAAGGTGTTATAGTTAGATAAAGGTATACAAAAATTTAGTTAATAATTGGATTCCCAAGATTTAATTCATAATCTTATAGCACATGATATTATATTAATTGAGTCTATGAAGCTCAAATAAGCCTTAACAATTTTATCACAAAGGCTCAGGGACTTAAGATTCATGCTTTCTAGTTGGTTTTCATCACATTCCCACCTATTATATTCCTCATAAATTATATAATCTAACTTGACCTACCTTTTCTTGGCTTTCTTTAGTGCTTGCTCAGTCATAACACATTTCAATTCTTCCTCCTCAATGGCCTTAACTAATTTCATAAAGGTTTCTTATTTTTGGTAAGAAGACATCATGGTTATTAAGCTCTAATGAGTTACCTCGATGACCATATTTATGAGTGTGTTCTTGGCTTGTACCCCAAAGAAAGACATAATTAATAAGAAAAATGTTTGATATTATATGGGTAGTTATGGCAAGAGGAATCTCACCTGATATATGGATTTTGAAAACTAATTCCTCTTTGAAATATTCTTAGGCAACTGACATATATAGGCAGGTTGTTACTGAGGCTTACTTAGGTGCCATTACATCCCATAGATATACCTATGTATCCTGTATCCCACTTTGTTGCTACTTAGAAAAAAATATGTCATTCTTTATCTACCTTATTTATATTCATCATGTGGATGGATATCTTCTATGAGGATGGCCTCGTCTTCCACCTCCCTCTCTTGTCCTCTTTCTTCTTCACTAGACTGTAGTTGTTTAACCTCCTCATCTTGAGGCTTCCCATCCTATAATTAATCTAGGAGTTGTACCCCCTTATCTTGGTGCTCACCCACACCTCTTAAAGGTTATTCTTATGCTCATTATTCCCTTGACTGGGTGGAATATATTCTTAGGTGGCTTTTGTATGTATCTTGGGTTCATCATGGCTTTCTATATCCTTCTCTTATGTTCCTTTGTTGTAGATATATGATCCTTTTAGATCCTCCTCCAAAATAAACCTTTTTCCCTTTCAATTTTCCTATAGGGGAGGTGATACATCAACCTCTTACTTTAGTGTTGGTTAATATTCTTTTTTGAGGGAGGGTGACTAGGATCTCTCCTCACACCTTGTCCTCTTATGAAATAGAGGCACCTCTTATGAAAATGGGTCCTTGAACTATGGTGCAAGCACTAGTATTTCATGTTCCTTATTTCTTAGCCTCCTCTTCCTTGTTTTTTCTTGTTTTAGGAGCTCTCCCATTGTCCCTGATTATTTTTAGATACCTTGTACCTATATGGGGGGATGTACCCATTTTCCTTTTGGGTCTTGCCTATGTGGAGTGGAGGTGTGCCATTCCTCCCTTCCTCATTTCATTTTGATCCTTTCATCTACATCTTCCTCTTTGAGTTCATATTATATGGATGATAGTGGCTAAGCCCACTTCTTCCTACTTACCTCCACATGAGATACATGATCAGTTGAGTTTCCTAGCTATGGCATGGGAGGTGATAATATTCCTAGTGCTGGTGATTTTATACTATTGTGCCACTATAATGACTTAAAATAGTAATAAAATTGATGGTATTTCTTACTAATAGTAACAATTTGAATAAAATTTATGTTGCACTTTATTATCTTTTTTAGCACTATACCCCCAGTCCACATATAAGTTATATGTAGGGTGTAGATATTTGCATCAATCCTCTAAGTTTTGAGCCTTATTATCATTGAATTTTTAATTCCATTGACTACATTCATAAATTATTGTGCCATGAACCCATAGGGTAACTTGAACCAAGAGGACATGATATTATGCTACCTCTTCCAATTTATATCAAGACACAGAAAAGTGTTACATAAATGAAAACTAGGTAAAATCATTCAAAATTTTAGGTTGTGTCCTTTGGATGTACCACTCATCCCCTAGAGCTTCTCTTAAGTGCATACACCATCACTCAACCCTATCTTTATTCATGGTAATGATCATATTAAATAAAATAAATGCATTGTATTTGATAAACATAGACTTATCTCATATCTATAACATCCAACCCTCCCTTCCTTGCACATCCTCTAGAACCTTAATCCCATCAAGTACCCATACCATGAGGACCACATCAAATTTGAAGTTGTCTCCCTTCACATGAACCCTATTAACATCCTTAATGATTTAGTGTACCACAAATTTGGTAATGTTGAACTATGTTCCCTTTGAAATTTTGTGTTTTTTATAGAGGGAACTCTATTTAATATCTTGCCACTTGCTTATTGGAGCCAGTTTACTAATCACAGACTATGTTACAACTTTGGTAGTTCTATATATTATTTGGGGAATGGGGAAAGCAAACCCAATTGTAGTTAAATTCTTATGCTATTTAGTCAATTCCCCCATGGTTTGATAGTGCCTCTTTTATGTCAAGTATGATTTGGACTAACCCTATAGCCTTGTAAATCTAGGACAATGTGATTTGTATCCTTTAGCCTACAAAGTAAAATATTTACTCATGAATATGAGAAATGAGAAATATTACTAGTTCATATACCATATTGAAGAAGGGGATATCATGGAATTGAAATCATCATGGAATCTTTTCCTTTTGGTCTCATACCCTAATAAAATCCTCTCTAGCTTACCCTTGGCTTCCCTACTTGGCCAAATCCACAAATATTGGTTTTTAGAGTTATTCGACTAGGAGTGGCATCACTAGGATTCTACCTTAAGATTTATTAGTCAACTCCTTCATTCTAAATTTTCAAGCTCCTTAAATATATTTATATTATTTTTTATATGGTATCTCTTGGTTACCTTGCTCTCAACATTCAACAAATTCTTATTCTAGTTCTTTGGGGCTCTTATGCAAGAATGATGGGTATTTTTTGTTTATTTTATTTTTATCATTCATGGTGATTTTACCAAGGGTACCTTCTTAAATTCACCAATTAGTTTATGTAATGATCTTGAATTTTAAAATTCATGGTATTTATTTTCCCCACTTTACTTCTTTACCATGGTCATACCTTCATTATTAATCAGCTCATGTCAGCTATCTTATCAACTGGGACCCATGATTTAAATTTAATTTTCATGTATTATATCATGAATTGGGGATTTTTTCTTAGTTTGAATTGTAATATTACTTAATTTTGGTTCTTATTCCTCTAATACAAAGCTAAATTATTCACCTGGTCCTCTATTATAATAATTAGGAATGTGAAGGGCATTTTTAGAAAGCCCTAAAACAAAAGGAGGAGAAGACAAGTATCAAAATCAAATTGAAGATATTTAATATAAGTTTAGATAAAGTTCTTAAAAAAATAACACACAATATCCCTCAATATAAATACTTAGAAATCTAGCATGGTATTTATTTGAAGAAATTCCCCTCTCGACTCATCCAAATAGTTTTTAAGAGGAATGCCTATGATAATACCCTGACGATGCATCAAATAGGATGCTAAAAATTGAACTAAGATATGTTATACAAATAAAAATAGTAAGAGAGAAACAACATAATAATTTTCATATTCCTTATTATCACATTACATATATACTAGGTGCGATATATATTAAGCTAATTGTCATTGAAATGCCTAGGGAATATTTATCCATTTAGAGTGTGTAACTTATGCATGTTAATGTCTAGAATCCTATGGATGATGTAGGGTCCAAGAAAATAGATTTGGAGGTTTACCTAGTTCTTGAGATATCTAAAGTCATACAGAATAATAAGGGCACATTCAATCAATATCTTACCATTGATGTGTTGGTTATACCATGCTTATGTATATCTTTTTCAATAGTTTAGATCCATTGAGAAAAGATCGTCATTCATATAGCTTTATCAAATCCTTAAGATGTCTAATGAGAGACTTGACATCATCTAATTAGTCAACTTGGGTTATATAAATGGAAGGAACCAAGAACTATATGGGGAGAATAACCTCCATCTTGAATACCAATTAAAATGGGTTGAACTTATTCAGGTGCTTGTAGTTCATTTGATATTCCCATAATATAATCTATATTCAATCATTCCAATTTGTGCACACTACATCTCAAGTTTTTGGCAAATAAGTGATACAATATTATATTGAATTTTTCTATAGTTATATTATCTTAAGCCTAATAGGGTGTAGTTTTGTGATGGGAAATTGTGAATTTAAACAAAAAAATTGACTATAGTAGGGGAAAGTTAAATATAGTGATTGATGCTCTTATTTTAAGGAAACACATAGTTTCAAGGCCACCATAATAAAAAAATTAGATAATATGTTTTTGGAAAATTTTCTACGATGAGTTATAATAAAAATTTAATGAAGAAATTGAAAGTGAAATTCAAGGTCATTAGTATGATTAATATTAGTTTGAGAGAGAAGGTATTTTGATATTTGGTGGAAGAATATATATTCCCAACCTTGGTAATATGAGGACTGAAATGCTTGAGAAGGAATATTTTTTATATTTTTGCTAGGTGTGACTAAAATATTCAAAGACTTAAAAAAAATCACTACTAGTCAAAAATTATGAAAATTGTAATAGATTTTGTAGCTTAGTACCTTGAGTGTTAATCGGTTGAGACTGACCACATACACCTAATAGGACTACCATATCCACATTATATGAACTCAAGTGGAAATGGTAGGTTATCAATATGGATTGTATTCATGATTTTATAATATATAAAAATAATAATGATGTTATCTTGGTTTTAGTGGGAAAGTTTAAAATATTTCCCATTCCATTTGAGGTAACTTAAAAAATGATACAATGGTTTTGGTAAGAAAATTTATTTTAGGAAATATTTAGTTTGCACTAATCCCTTGATAGAACTACATTAAAAAATATACATGCATGACGTATTTTTTTTTTAAAACCTTGTATGTGTAGATAGACATATTTGGTACAAGCATATTTTCATAGTACATTTTTCATAGTTTTTAACATATAGACCTTTTGATAGAGAGTTAAACATCTAGGGGCATGATATTATGTGGACCCTTTCAACTCATGTCCTTTTATTTATCTTTTATTTATCTTTCTTATCTTTTGTATTACCTAGTATGATTGTATCTAATTTGCTTCAAGGATCTCTTCTATTTTTATAATCATTTCTATGTCTATATCCCCCTCAAAAATACTAGTGGTTTAGGATGATAACATTGACAATAGTGTCGAAATTCAGAAGTAGTGTCCAACCTTATATTTTAATCATTTTCTATACTTTTCACTTAGTGAACATTTTGTTTCCACATAATTTTATTCTATTATCAATTTTTTGCATGCTGCTAGGTTCTAATTCAAAACCAAGAGGTTCCCTATATATAAAACTCTATGGTATAGTTTACAACACCGAGTAGTATTCTCAATTATCATATAATTTGTATTATACAAAAGCTATTGAATTACATCATATACAAAATTTATAGAATTATAAATCTAAAGTATTTAAAAGACCAATTTGCACTTTCTATTCTTGTACCAAGGGTTGCAATAGGATAAAGAACATATAGTTACACAATCACCATTATAGACACATACCTAAGATGGACATGAAATTATAATTCCCTCTTCAAAATATATGGATATGTAGGCATCACTTAGAAACAACCAGGTTGTTTGGGCTAGTTTAAATCACACATTAGCCTATTTTACCAAGTAATAGGAGGTCAAAGATAAAAGGAGATAGGGTTTTGATAATAAACTATATTTACCATATAATTTTATTTGTTTAAAAGGAAAAAATAGGGTTATATGTGACATTTCACCTTTATTAAAAGTTTGGATGAGTTTTAACACACATTTAGGACTGGAAAACTATGTCACAGTTAGACACCAGCATTGGTGGTAATGTCTAGGTGGGAAGGATAGTTAGAACATAGAATGAACATAATAAAAAAATTCATCAAAGTCTTGAGATGGATATAGATCACTATCATAGTCTAAAATAGAGTAAAAAATAAGATATGATCTATTTATTCATTGACTACTTAGTGTTTACTATATTTATTGCAAATGATTGAATGGGTTGATTTTCAATAAATTTATTAAAACCTAAAGATCATTGTTTTATATTCAAATGTTTTATTTTATTGGTGAGGTTTATGTATTAAATCCATTTATAATAAAACATTTTGGTGAAATTTGACGTTTGTATAGTGAAGTGTGTTTATATAAAATAAAAAATCAAACATACATTTTCTACACCTTATTACCCTCAAGGTAATGGCCAAGCAAAAGAAAAAAATAAAACCATTGTCAAAATCCTTAGAAAAATGGTTGAATGATAAACTATAGATTGGCACCAATACCTAGTGTATGCTTTATGGGAAAACCACACAAGTGTTCATACACCGACTTAGGCTACATCTTATTCATTGGTTTATGGTATAGAGCCAATTATGTATATTGAATTAGAAATACCATCTTTGAAAATTTATCTCAAATATATTATAAAAGATAATGAATATCATGAAAAAAGATGACATTAGTTAAATAAAATGAGTACAAAAAGTACATAGGTTATTAAACATTTAAGGGTCTATCAAGGTCCGTCAAACACACATATAAAAATAAGGTTCGACCATGTGAATTTCCTATGGGTGAACCAGTACTAAAATAAAATCAAAATAATACCAATGCATAACAATATAATAAATAAAAAATCAAACTAAATTTGTTGGGACCATTCACAATCACAATTTTTTGGGAAAAGGCATGTACCACCTAGCTACAATTACAAGAAAACCTCACAAGAACACAATTAAATTTATGCACTTGTGAAAATATTATACCTAAATACTCTAATTTTTTTCAAAAATATAAAAATATAAAAAAACATTCAAATAAACTCAAAAACACAAAAATATTTAGCATTCCCAGGTTTTATTAGCTCCTTGAAATCTATGTTGTTTATTTGGTGTTCATAGATGGAATATAACTTCATTCCTATATACACATATTTTTCATGCATCTTTGAGTGTGATACAAACATACCCATGCACATGATTTATGCATTTTAAAACATTGGACCGTTCCTCTACTCACATCATATAGTATGTTGGGGGCATTTACTTTTTTGATCAAGATTGATGTAGGTTACATATAATTTATGATAATTTATACATTATCATATTTGTATAGACACTATTGATGAATTATATATCACATCATTCTTTTATGTTTGGAAAAAACATATCATGGATGTACCTTCAACTTTTATACCTTCTCGCTACTAAAAGGCTTGCATACACTAACTCTCTATGCCTATTACTTATCTCTTAGTTTGATGAATGTTATTAGGATGACTCAGACCTTATATCATGCTCAAAATGTTTTAAACCTACTTATCATATATCTCTACAATTTCTAGACCTCTACCTATTTTCCAACTATCTGAACACTTGCATCTTAATTAGACACCTATGTCAACACAAGTGTCCCTATCCAATGCAAGTGTCCAGTACCATAAAGTCATCTAATTATAAATGAAACATATTTTTATGGTTATCCTAAGTTATTTAATTTGAGATATCCTCCAAAGGGATTGTTATATATAAAATATAAATATTCATTCATTCATCACCTTGTACAGACCCAACAACTTCTTACCTCCTTACAAGGAAACTTAACAAAAACATTCAATCAAGAACTCAAGTGATCAAAGCTTCCCTATTTTGTCTTATTTATATATCAGTCATAGGGAAAATACAACTACAATTTTAAAATAATTAAGGATCATTCCATGAGCCACATTTTCCAAGTTAAAAGCCAGGTCACTGTTGTACTTACTTATCACGCATTGCATGATACACACATAAGCCAACATGTAGGGGAGAAACACATAAGTCATAGGCCCTCTATGGATTATTGGCTATGTAGGTAGTGCTCATTTATAGAGGTGTCTTTGGGAAATATTGACACCATGTGCCCACTAACCAATTTTTCTTGCAACCACTATGAAGATGAATAACTAGTGTTTTAATATTTGATAAAGAGTGATAATCCATGACCTAGATATGAGTACACAAGAGTGAAGGTGACATAAAAACCAAAATAATCTATTTGATCAAATAAAAATGTTGATGCAATTATCCAAGGTTGACATAAGTGTCTACAGTTATAGAGGTTCAATTTATAGAATCAGGTGACTAATCTAAAATCCATATCCAGTCTAATTTATTCCTATTCTAGATCTAGATCTATATTAGCATTAGAACCAACTAAGTATCTTGTTTTCATTATCATTGAAATATCTAACATATTTTTATCTTCTATTTTTATCATATTTTAGAATAAAAAATTCAATATATGTCTATCTAATTTTGTAAATTAATTGGCTTGCTTTAGATATGATCTACCACCCTTGTTACCTAGGCTATCTCTAATCGATTTAACCTTATATTCTTTAATCTAAATTTTAAGGTTAAAAATTTGGTGAACCTGATCTATATGAATGTAAATATTTATAATTCTTAGGGTTTTCAATCATTTAGGGTTTTATATTGTTGTATTTTTTCATTTATTACTTATATAATTTTGAATGCAACCTAGGCATATCCCTAGACTAGGAGGTGTGCCTATTGAACACATTGAGTTTCGTCTCTTACCACTTAATATGTATCAAACTAATAATGGGCCTAACCCTATGGTCCATGATGATACAAATGTTGAAAATGAAATACATACTGATGAGGTTATCATAGAAGAATATTATGATAATGAAAACCATGAGTCTAATAAAATCAATGAACATGAGCAAATAGGTCACAAGTAAATGCAAGCAATTACATTTTTTCATGAGTGTATTCATTAAAACCCTAAATTTATTAATAAAATCCTAATAACCATATTATAAAATAAAAAATCAAAAAGTCTAGATGCATAAGCCGGTTCATTTATTGATCATGCTATTAAATCTACAAGTCATCCCCATATACCAACAACCCTCCCCTTGAGCACATTTTGAATTCATACTTATAATGGGGGAAAAAGATATGTATTTAAACCTTTATTACCTAAAACTAATATTTACACATATTACATAGGAAACCTAAATGCTTCAACCCAATTGTCAATTTCAATACCTATATCTACTCGACCTATGGGTACACCTCCTTTGGTGATTTCTCAAATATCCAACCTAAAAGACCAAGAGGTGAAATATCTTGTCCAAACTATAAAACTATTACAAACTAAGGTTACAAATATTGAAATATTTTTATATATGAAATCACCTTATGCTATTAATTCATAAGAGGTGTTGCATAATCCTCTTGAAAGAGAGATATATTTGTACCCATTTCCAACTAGTTTTTCTACACCTAAGTTCACATTTTATGATGAAAAGGGTGATATTGAATAAAATATTTGGTATTTTTATGTGGCATGCCTTTATTATGCCTCTAATGATAAAATTTTGACCAAATTATTTCAAAGGAGTTTAAAATACTATGCTCTAAAGTGTTTCTATGATTTACCAACCCAATCAATATATGCATTCAAACCCCTTATAGATCAATTTTTGGCACATTTAAATATTAACATTACCAAAAAGTTATCTTATGCCCAAATCACAAAAATCAAATAGGGAAATAATGAACCTATAAATGAACTTGTATTGAGATATAAGATAATCGTAGCTAAAATGACCAATCCTGTGGTAAATAAAGAGTTGCAAGTCATCTTCAAGACAAGTTTGCTTGTTTTGTTATATGAGTCTATTATTTTCAAAAAATTAAAATATTTCAATGACTTATGCCACATTTTTCATGATCATGAAATGAAACTTATCTAATTAAATAAAATTAAGTATGTAGCAGATACACTGACTACATCTGCATCCAATACCAAGTTTACTATCAAACTATGTTATAAGTTCAAAACACCTAAGCCTAAAAAGGAAAAAACCACTATAGTTAATGTAGTGTCAAAGAAACCTAATCAACTTGTGTTATATAATGCACCACAAAGATAGTTTACATGCTTACCTAAGCCTCCTACTTCATTACTCCCATGGGTTGTAGAGTTTCACATAATATCTCTCCTTCATCCTATAGAGATTGATATGAGTATACATATAACCAAAGGGTATGATGTGAATGCTTATTGTAACTATCACCAAGGCCCTAGGCATTCTATGAACATATTCTTTAAATTGAAGCATAAGATCCAAGACCTCATTTATGACCAACAGATTAAATTTGATGATCCTCCAAAGGAATAAAGTTTACAACTAGGTGATCACCAGAACCATAAAATATTTAACACTCCTTTGCAAGGCCATTCTAAGAAATATCTAGAAGTGAAAATGGTATATTATGCACATCCTCCTCCATTAGATTAGGGTCAACCATTGGATGGAATTATTGGTAATTATACACCTCATACATCTTTTATGGTTTAGATACCCTCCATTATTTTTTATGATGATGAAATTAGGGATGATGACTCAACTTTATTCCTTATTCATTTGAGCATAGCTTAATCACTAGTATATAGATAATGTTATAATTGATAATGGTGTAATAAAAAAAAAATTACCATGAAATTACTTACATATTTGGGCTATATAAATCATGATTTACATCCTTTGACTAGATCAGTTAGAGAATTTAATGGGACCTCACAACAAGTTCTTAGTGAGATTGAATTACCTCTACAAGAAGGTCTTGCACATGTGGTTACTACCTTTAAATTATACATTCCATAGGTGTCTTTGATATATTATTGGGATGACCTTTGATACATACACTTTGAATAATAACTTCTACAGTGCATGAGTTTGTTAAATGCATTCATGACAATTTGGTAATTATAATTTATAGAATTCCATATGAATATACTCTTGAGAAATAAAAATTTACACCTAGGAAATTAATTATCAAACATACTAAGGTCAATCTTCCAAAAAAGGGTAAACAACATGAAATTTAATTTATGTGGTAGCTAATAATTAAGTGACCATTGCATCAGAGATCCATTGTGTGTTTCATAGAATACTCATATACTACACACCATATTCAGGTATCCAAAGCACCTACACATGTTCTTATTACTTCTATTTCCCATCAATCAAATAACATTCAATGATGGGTTCCATGAACCCCTACTCTTATTATTTATTCATAGTCATAGAGTTATATTTTACACACACATAGCATTACATATTTTATAGTTACAAACATTACAACTATGCATTCTCCTTGGCAGTATCACTAGGTTAAATAATGGGGAGATACCTATAAGCATCCATTGGATGAGATCATAGGATAATTATTTCTTTGACATATTATAAAAGTAATAAAAAAAAAAAAATCCAAAAATCTAAAACTATTTTCAGCATTTACATGTTCTATTAACTCCTTGGAATATATGTTGTTGGTTCCATATTGGTAGATAACATATAATTTATTTATATATGCACATATTTTGAGTGAGATTCAAGCATACATAGATATATTATCTATGCACTTTTAGATGTTGGGACTTTCCTCTATTCATATCATGTGGATATTAGGGACATCCATTTATTCAATCATGATACATCCAATTTCTATTATTCTATGATAAAATTACATTATGATGTTTGATATTATGTACTACACATGCCTATATCCATGCTTATATATTTTATAGTGTATTTGATATGATATGCACTTAACATTTTTTGCTAACACATAACTAAGGTCTAGTATGATGTGTTTATGTTTTTTTCTTATACTTTTCCTTTATGCACTTCCTTGAGTGTCTTGTTTTAGAATTTGAATATGTTCTATTTTTTATGGCCCCCATGCCTTTGTTTACCTATTTGACAATTGAATATTTCATTTTTTATTATATGTGTATATTTTAATGATAGGACTGAAACTCCCCAAAGCTCTGACACAACTTGTCAGATTTAAGAGCACACATGATTACCAATGTATAAGCAACTAAACATGCAGAATCCAGAAGAACAAATAACTATCAATGAGAAAACACACAGAACATGAGAGGCAATATACAATTATATTCAACTCTTTACAAAGGAATCTACAACAAAGAGGTGGCACTCTTTCTTCCACTTTGTGGGCTTACAGTAAACTTCCCTCCAGAGTAATCTTCTCTCATAGGTCACAACACACAGCTAACACAAGCTGTTGTTCACCTCATTGCACATCTGTACAATCGAGTACACAACTGTACTCCAAGTAGATCTCTCCATGATCCTGCTGATGTATTGATGTCACCTTGGATCTAGCTTCCCCGCTGATCTCCTTTCTGACCCTCACATCCATACACCCCTGCAAATCAAACCTGATCTTACTTAAACACACATGGGGAATCCTACTTGATTCCACCATGGGAAGAACTCTCCAAGCTTCACATAGCTCTTCTCCAAATTCTCCACTTAACAATACAACCCATGAGTCTCTCATATAGATCTCATGCATACACTAAAATTAGACAGGCGGCTCAAAGACTCGAACTGGTCTTCACATGCAAACTCTGCATTCACTTAACTGACTGTTCGTCAACAGCAGTTCTGACCGCTATAGGTGACCGACGTCGGTCCCTGCCCTCCTAGAGGTGACCGACGCCAGCCGATCCTCTACCGATGTCGGTTTCCCTTCTGCGTCCCCTGACCAACGTCGGTGTGGCCTACCGACGCCAGAGACTGCATACTTTCAGAAACCTCCTCCTTCTGTTTGCAATAAGGTGAAGCTTTTAGCTCCACACCCTAACAATCTCCCACTTGGAGATAAAGAGCTACACCTGTACCCATACCAGTACTCTATCTAATCTGTATCCTGGCTTGTATTCCTCTTCAAGCTCCCACTTGAAGACAACCCACCACACTCCTTGTGGTGCTACACCTGTGCCTGAATTTCTCCATTCTTCTGCCTTGCTATACTCCCACTCAAACAGCAACCCTTGTGAGTAACCTATAATCAACAAACACTTAATAGATCTGGGACATTTGTTAGTCAAGCTCGCTCTGAGAACGTCTAACCTCGCTTTGATACCAATTGATAGGACCAAAACTCCCCAAAGCTCTGACACAACTTGTCAGATTTAAGAGCACACATGATTACCAATGTATAAGCAACTAAACATGCAGAATCCAGAAGAACAAATAACTATCAATGAGAAAACACACAGAACATGAGAGGCAATATACAATTATATTCAACTCTTTACAAAGGAATCTACAACAAAGAGGTGGCACTCTTTCTTCCACTTCGTGGGCTTACAGTAAACTTCCCTCCAGAGTAATCTTCTCTCATAGGTCACAACACACAGCTAACACAAGCTATTGTTCACCTCATTGCACATCTGTACAATCAAGTACATAACCATACTCCAAGTAGATCTCTCCATGATCCTGCTGATGTATTGCTGTCACCTTGGATCTAGCTTCCCCGCTGATCTCCTTTCTGACCCTCGCATCCATACACCCCTGCAAATCAAACCTGATCTTACTTAAACACACATGGGGAATCCTACTTGATTCCACCATGGGAAGAACTCTCCAAGCTTCACATAGCTCTTCTCCAAATTCTCCACTTAACAATACAGCCCATGAGTCTCTCATATAGATCTCATGCATACACTAAAATTAGACGGGCGGCTCAAAGACTTGAACTGGTCTTCACATGCAAACTCTGCGTTCACTTAACTGACTGTTTGTCAACAGCAGTTCTGACTGCTACAGGTGACCGACGTCGGTCCTTGCCCTCCTGGAGGTGACTGACGCTGGCCGATCCTCTGCCGATGTCGGTTTCCCTTCTGCGTCCCCTGACCGATGTCGGTGTGGCCTGCCGACGCCAGAGACTGCATACTTTCAGAAACCTCCTCCTTCTGTTTGCAATAAGGTGAAGCTTTTAGCTCCACACCCTAACATTTAATATGTCATTCTTTATTTTGTGGATATTTGACTAAGTCATGTCCCTTTTATTGTGTGGAATTTGAACATGCCCTTTGTTTATGGTCTTCTTAGACCACTATCTTTTGTTTTTCTTTTGAGTGATCTTGTGTGTGTGTGTGCTTGATTTCTTTATGATTTTTTATTATTACTATCTAGATGTTGTCATGATTCAAATCATGCATATTTGGACTTGGTATGATCACATTCTTTGTTCTTCAATGGTATATCTACCTAGACATGTTATCCTTTTGAGGTAAGGTGACTACCCATTTCTGATTCCCCTCACCTCAAAATGAGGGGGGGGGGAATATTAGTGGGGACATGCCATAGAGGTATGGATTCCACATTCTTATTAGTTTTAGATTATCATGGGGGCATATTTTGGAAACATGTTCTCCACACTTACACCAATTTTTAGTTTCAGATTATAATGGAGGCATGTTTTGGAAACATGTTATCCACATTTACATAGTTTTCAAATTAGCCAAATTGCATAATTATATGATTTAGATACACATTTTTGGAATAATTTTATACATTAGTACCAGTATCATACATAGTTTTAGCATGAGACATATATAAAGTGTTTATGATATGAAAAGAGCACCTAAAATTTGCAAAATAAAATCAGATTTTAGATTTAAAGTAATTTTATGGACTATAAACACCGACTAGGTTGGAATTTAATGGAATGTATTGATCAAATATATTATAGTAGGTTCAATTTTGGTATGGTTGAGGTGATTAAATATTTCAATATTATCAAGTATATAAGTTGGAATTGATTGCATCATCCAATCTCACCAATTTTACAGTGTGATTTGACATGGTTCACTCATGCACACTAGGTTATAAGTAAGTTTGGGTTTTATGGTTGAGCTAATCTCAATTCTATGGTGGAAACTCATCTTTTCTCCAAAGTTGGGGGCATGTGTCCTCCAATCTCTCTCTATCTCTTTTGATACATTCACTCTACAAATTTTATATTTGTTCTAATATTATTTTCAATGATTCATAACAATACATATTTTTAAATCAAATTTCTAAAAGGAAAACTAATTACATCGATACATAGGTGTACTCCTAAACCTTGATCTATTCCATTTTTAGATTATATAAACTGATTATGTATTATAACATGCTCTTGGTTATAGGTCAATCACCAAAAAATCACTCAAGTTGGTCTCAAGTAAAGGTAAGGTGTGTTAGACACAACATAGATGCGTTTATTTTCCTTTAAAGTAGCAATATCATTACTAGATTAAGAAGTTAATGTAGAAACTATTTATGAATTATATATCACCTCAATCTTATACACTTGGAAAATACATATCATGGATGTACCTTTAACTTATAGACCTTTCTAATAAAAGGCTTGCATACACTATCTATTTATTCTTTCTGCTTATCTCTTAGTCCAACTAATGTTATTATGATAACTCAGACCTTTTATCATTATTAGAATATTATAAACCTACTTATCACCCATCTCTACATGTTCTGGACCTATGCCTATTTCCATCTGCTCAAACACTTGCATCCCAATTAGACACCTACATTGACACAAGTGTCCCTATCCAATTGTGACATATTCTCCAAAGAGATTGGTATATATACAAGACCAATCCTCACTCATTCCTCACCTAGTATAGACCTAGAAACTTCTTACCTACTCAAAATACAACTTACCAAAAGAGTTCAATAAGGTACTCAAGTGAGAAAAGCTTCCCTATTTTATCCTATTTTTATATCAATCATATGGGCAACACATATATATGTTTGAAGTACTAAAGAGAATTACATGAACCATATTTACTAAGTTACAATCCAGGTCACTATTGTACTTACTTATCACACATTACATGATACACACACAAACTAACATGTAAGGGAGAACTACATAAGTCTAAGGCCCCCTTCAAAGTATTGATTATGTAGGCATCACTCTTTGACATAGGGGTATTTGGGGCATCTTGATATTTTATGCCTACTAACCCATTTTTTCTACAACCACTATGAAGATGAAGAACTAGGGTTTTGTTATTTGACAAGGAATGATAGTCCATGACTAGGATCTAAGTGCATAAGATTAAAGGAAACATAGAACCCAAAAGTATCCAAGTGGTTAATTCTAGTTTCAATAGTTATTTCATATTGGACACTTGTATTTGAGCTAAATAGAAGTGTTGATGCAACTATCATAAGTTGATACAAGTGTTTGTATATTTCGAGGTAAATTTTTCATAATCATGTGACATATAGAATTTAGATCTAATATACTTTATTTATGTTCCATATCTAGATCTGTATTAGTATCAAAACTAGCTAAATATATTATTTTCATTATCATTGTAATATTTAACATAGATGTATTTTCTATTTTTAGCATATCTCAGCATAAAAAATTTAGTATATGTTTATCTAAGTTTGAAAAGTAATTGGCCTACTTTAGAGATAGTCTACTAATCTTACACCCTAGGCTATCTCTAACCCCTTTAACCCTAGATTTCTTAATCTAGATTTTAGGGATAAATAGTTTGAGCTTAATTGCTTGCACATGTATATACACATGCTCATATATTTCACAATGTACTTGATATGATATATTAAAAAATGTTTTTTTATATCACATATATGCAAGGACTAGTATAATATGACTATGTTAGTTTGTTATACTTCATTTATTCACATTGTCACTTCCTTAAGTGTATTCTATAACTTGATATTGTATTCCTTGTGGAACATTTGAATATGTTCCTTGCCTATTGGCCCCTATGACATTATATGTTCATTTGAAAATTTAATATGTCATTATATTTTTATTGAACATTTAAATATGTCATTAATTTTGATTATGAAGAATTTAAACATGCCCCTTGCATGAGGTCTCCTTGGACCATTCCTTTTCATTACATTGAGTGTTCTTGTGTGTGTGCTTGATTATTTTCTAAGTTTATATTGTTACCCTCTAGACACTTCCATGATATATATCATACATCTTAGGATTTGATGTGGTCACATATTATGATCCTAATTGAGACATCTAATTCAAAAATTTATGCCTATATGATAAATGAGTCATACATAGATTATACAACTACCTTATCTTTTTGAGGTAAGGTACCTACCATATTATATTTTACCTCACCTCAAAAAGGAGGGTAATTTTAGTGGGAGCATGTCATAAAGTCATGTCCTTCACATATACTCAATTTTTAGGTTTCAATAAGGGCATGTCAAAAAGACATGGTCTCCACACTTACTAAGTTCTTAGTAACTCAATATTTCAGTTGGGGCATGTCATAAAGACATGACCTCCACATTTACACAATTTCATATTTCAGTGGGTGTATGTCATAAAGTCATGACCTCCACACTTACATTAGATAGATAAAACACATAAATCACACTAGAAATGACAAGGAGCATGAATGATGTTCATTCCTTATATTGCTTACAAGATGCACTAACTTATCTCCCATATTCACTAGATTACAAATATAACAAAATAATTCACCAGGACACACTAATTACACCAAAATGTACTATTATCAAGATTTATCCATATATAATAGTTATTTATATTTATAAAATGGAGTGATTAAAGCATTCAATCTCACCATATTATAGGTTATGTTGATTAAATCAACCAACCTCACTAGATGTATAGGATGAGTTTGATTAAATCACTCATCATAAACCAGATTATACATATGTTTACACTTGAGTTGTGTTGGTTGGGATGTAATACTCTCAATGACTATAAAATCAATATCCTCATACTAGGTTAGGGGCATGATCACCTCTAAACTCTCCTTGTTCCAAATATGGCACCTTTAGGGTATAACCCTTACGACCAGTTATGTACTCATTCATTTTCTTGGAAAGAAAATCAATGAGGTCTTAAGTCCTGTTATACTTTGACAACTTCCATAGCAGAGCCAATATTCTAGAATAATCACTTACATAGTTTTATTATATCCATGTTCTTTCTTTATCTAGATACTTTATATTATTTATCTTTTTTAGATTATAGACATTGATTACACTATAACATGACTTTAGTTGTAGGTAAAATTCAAAATAATAGGGTCAAACACAACTCAAGAAAAGATAAAGTGTGTTATACACACTAAGGTACACATTTTATTTCCTTTAAACTAGTAATTTATTTTTTATGCATTTCTAGATTATATGGGTGTAGACACTCAATTCTCAACACTTTCATGTCAAAATTGTAATCAGAATTGATTTCTTGAAATAATGCATAAATCACCAAAACACCCAATTTTTCCCACACACTTGATGTGCATATTTTTTTACACATTGGGGCATACATGATTGGGACAATACACTTTAAGCAATTATCAACTTCATCTAATTCACTTTGATCCAAATTTTTGTTTTTTAAGTGATGTTCTAGGGCAATTAACAAAAACAAATAGTCAAATTATGATATTACATAAATCACATGAAAGCTAATTTGGATTAATTAGTCTATCAAATCAAATCAAATCAAATGGATAATCATAAAATACATAGAAATTGGATAATTTATAATTATTTAACATTTAAATATTTAATAAATGTCTAAATGATGACATTATCATGACATCACCTAGAAATTTATCAAGCATTAACATAAATGCAATAAATATTAGAATTTTGGAAACCATGACTCATTAATGCAACCCATTTATAAAATATTTATGGCATTAATTACTCAAATTTAGTTGAATTTTAACCACACATATCATTCTTTATCCAATGCATATAATCAATTTGGACAATCTATAAATACAAGGCTAACCTCATGCCTTAAACATGCTTTTTTGTGCAAAGAAACTCTACAAAATCCATTGAAATGCTTCAAAATTTCTTCCAATCTTAAACCAAACCACTCATAGACAAAGGGGATATTCACTTTAAATGAACAAGTGACATTTATAAAGACTCCTATTTCTACAATCCAGGCACAAATAAACTTTAATCTAGCTTGGAGAGTGAATCCATAAGAGAGGTATAACATTTGGTTATATTTTTATTTTTTTTCATGTCTTCCTAGACCTTTCATAATATGAGGGATTATGCTTGGGGTGTCGTATTTGTCAATTTATTTGATTTTGAATAACTAAAAATGAACTAACCTCTCTTGTAATTGTAATCTACATTTAACATGCTCAGTGGGACTACCATGATCTTCTTGGGAACATTCTTAGACACTCTAAATTTGTAGAATAATATCATTTTGAGATTTTTTTGCTTCATTTTCTATGTTTTTTTTTGTGTTCTAATTTTTTGTGAATTGGTGGGATCACTCTATTTTTTGGTAGGATCGCTCCCCATAATTGGCTTATATTGACCTATGCAACAATGATATCACTCCCTTAATTGGCTTATTTTTTGGTAGGATCACTCCCCATAATTGGCTTATTTTGATTTTAATTTGGTTTTAACAAATTTGTATCAAAATACAAGGTAGAATTTGAAAGCGGGCATGGGCGGCAAGTAGAATTTGAAAGTGACAGGTGGCAAGCAGAAGGAGTTTCCAAAATTTGAAAGCGATGGGCAGCAAGCAAAAGGTGCCCTTTCAGGCCTGGAAACCAATGGAACGCAGGTATGTGGAAAATTGGTAGTGGAAAACTAGGCTGGAGGAACAGATCCTGGAGGATCAGCAAGAGGAGTTGAGAAGAATGTAGGGTATGATATAAATAATGGTAAACCTTCAAGCAGATCTAACCCTTTTTTTGGGATCTGTACCTCCCAATGGGATTCTCTTCCTGCTGTGGGGGGGCAGGAGCATGAAAGGAGAAAGAAAAGGTTGATTTTAACAAGGAAAATTCCCTAGAAGTGCTGAAGGCAGAGCATTCAGAACAGAGGAAGTGGTCATCTTTGTTCGGCAAGAAACCCAATGGAAAATCTCTTTTCCCACTGGTGAATGCTAAGTCTTGCTGGGAAAAAGGTGAGTGGCAAATTTTTATTCCAGATCCTTTAATAGATTTTACTGTGTCTTCAATGGATTTCACTCTAGTGGGTAAATTTCTAGGAGCAAGACCAGATCTTGAATCTCTTATAAAAATGGTTAAAAGGAAATGGGTTATTAGAGGAGAGGTAGATATGGCTCCAATGTTGAATGGTTTCTTCTTGTTTACATTCAATTGTAAGGAAGACATGAATATGGTTCTGTGTGGAGGACCATGGTCTTTCGGTAAATGTTCTCTCACTATTAAAATTTGGGAGCCTAATATGGATCTCTCAGATTCATTTTTCTTATCCACTCCCATCTGGGTAAGACTTCTTGGCCTCCCATTGGAATTTTGGCATGAGGACATTTTTAAAGGAATTGCCAGTTCTTTTGGTGAACTTGTGGCAGTGGATAATACAACAGCTACCAGATCCAAACTCCAGAGTGCCAGACTTTATGTTAAAGTGGTAGACTTGAATCATCTTCCAGAAAAAGTGGATCTAATATCAAAGTATGGTAAAAAAACTTAAAGGATCTTTTTTGAAGACTTGCCCAACTCTTGTTATGCTTGTAAGAAACAAGGGCATCTGGTCAGAAACTGCCCTTACAAAAGTAAAAATCACTCTAGTAGTGTTTTGGAAGGGAGTAAGACCAAGATGCAGCAAAGGAAAGTTTGGAAACCCAAAGCAGATCATCGACAAGAACAATAGAATTATGAAGATGCTAAAGCTCTACAAGCTGAGGTGGAAAAATAACCTTCTTCTCAAGATCCTAATGTCAAACATACTGAGGTGGATAAAGAGCTTCCTCTTGAGGAAGAAAATTCAGTGAAAGAAGGATATGGGCTGCAACCAAAATCCATAATACCTATACAAAGAATAGAAGACTTGACAGATCTATCAAACCAAATTATTTCCTACCAAAGGATAGAAGATCGATGGAGAGATGTTGTTGATAAAACTATGCTAGAGGAAGGTGAATTCTTGGCTGAAGATGGAAAAAATTTAGAGGAAGGAGACCTTCTTTTTTCTCAGTCTAAGGAGATTATGGATGATAATGAATCCCCTATGAATGAGCCTCCTGTGTATGTTCACGGAGAAAACTTGAAGAAAATTCTAAACCAAAGAAAAAGGGCTGAAAAGAAGACCAATACCAAGGGGGTAGAAACAAGAAGCAGCAAAAAAGACCAGTATACTAAGGCAAAACATGTTGTTTCTAATCTGGTTAAATATGGAAAATGAGATGAACAGAATTTTAAGGTCAAACCAGATGTTGGTTTACCTGACAAACCAGGAAGGAAATCCATTAGGAAAACTAGAGAGCTAGAAAGTAAGCAGAATATTGCTGATGGCAGGCAGGCAACTATTCTAGATTTTACCCCTAAAAGATAGATATTAGATCTTTATTTGGGACTTTAGGGGGATGATTACTTACTAGTTTTTGAGGTTGTCTCTGTATAACCTGTTCTTGTTGCTACTTCTAAGTAGGTTTAAGGATTACTTATCCTGATGCATGGTAATGCTTTATCTTTTTTAACTGTTAAAGGGTTTCGAGGTCCCTTCAAAACCTGTTTTTACCTTAATCTAAAACAATGATATCACTCCTATGTTATTTTTTTAAATCTTTTTGTGTTTTTAAGAAAATGGAAGGATTACCATACTAAATAATGAGATTTCTCTTATAAATTATAGGATAAATCATCAACATTAAAATATTTAAATTGAGAGAACAAAAACCTTAATGATGAGAATGACCTACTTAATGATGAGATCATCTTATAAATTGGTGGGATTGCTAATGTAACGTTCTAGTTTTTTATTTCCTATAGTTTTTTGATATCAATAGGAATGCCCTAATAAAGGATAATATTGTATTGAAAATTGGTGATATCACCCTCCTAATTAGTGGAATCTCTAGTTCTATGTTATTTATTTTGCCTTTCTATAGAATGGCAAGATCATTGTGCTAAATAACAAGATTGCTATACTAAATGATGGGATCTTACTTTGTAATTATCCCATGAGTTAAAAAGTCATATTTAAACTTCCCATGCTTGTTAAATACCACATTCCAATTTTTTTAATTATTTATTATAGGTCTATCTAGCTAAAGAAGTGGATTTATTACCAAATTAAGCTTATTTTCAAATCACAATTTAGTTTAGTGCTTAATCAAAGAACCAACACTTCTATTTGGTGTTCTAAGAAAACATGATTTCTTTATTACTTTAATTTCATGTTTGTTTTGGTTACTTATTTATAGTATATCATGAATATGATCTACCATTACCCCCTTTAAGGAGTCTGGGTGATCCAAAAACACATAGATTATTTTTGTTCTATTTTCTTCTTTGTTAGTTGCATGGGGCAGATTATATCTCCTTATCACGAGTCTTTAGGGTGTGATTCCTAGGGTTTCATCTCTTATCATACATAATAACCTTGTACATATAAATAGGATATAAACTAATGGAGTTTATAATTAAGATCATAGTGAAATTCACCATTAAGGGTTTTACCCTACTGCTACACTAACAGACTTGACCCTTGGATTTCTAATTTGTGGTAGCAATTCACTGAGACATTCAAAAATGAAGTGATGACATAGGGACTAGATCCTATTTTGAATTTCATATTATTTATTCTTCTTAAATGGATTTTGATCCTCACATACCACAAGGTATATCAAGGACCATTTAGAAAAGCCATGTTAAATTTTTTTATTAAGACCTTTGACCATAAAAAAATTGTAGTGAGAGGGAAACCAATCTCCCCCAATATTTCATGATGTACTAATTGAATTGAGTATTAGGTGAAATTAATAAATCACCACTTCAAGTGAGGTAATTACATGGACTATAGTTAAGTTACACATTAGTTCTTCAACTAAAGATAGATTTTGTTCTAAATGTGTGTTATTGATTGTTTGTCATCTTATACTAATGTTGTGTGACACACCTTAGATGCCAAACAAATTTCAAAACTCTTAAGTCTAAAGAATTACCATTTTAGACTCATGTAGTGAGGCATTACTTTACAATATTTTGGTGTCATATTTTCCCTATTCTAAAGCATTATGCTTGATATAATAATTTATCCCCATTGTATCATTACACCATCTAATTCTGAACAATTATAAATCAAGTTTATTTAAACCAATGTCCATATCTCATTCAAATCCTAATCAATTCTAGTTTCAACCATTTTCTAAGTTCAAGTCAATTTCACTGTCAAGTCAATTTTTATTTCAAGTCAATTTCAATTTCAATTCCAAACTTTTCCAAGGTTAAATAAAGATAATTTTTTTTGAAAGTAAACTAAGGTCAACTTTTCAAATTCAATTAAGGTTAAATTTTCAAAGGTCAACTTTAAAAATGTCAACCCAAGCCAAATTTTAAAAATTCAACTAAACTCAACTTTATAAAATTAAAAATCATCAACTTTATACTTAAGTCAATTCTAAAAGTCAAATGTGAATCAAATTCAAATGTTGAATCAAAAATTAAGAAAAATTTAAGATTTAAATCTCAAAATTGGTAAAGGGACATTTTATAAATCATTCTTGATCTTTTGATTATCTCAATCCAGCTTGCCAAAGACTATTGAAATCAAACATTGTGTTAATTTTTACATTCAAATTCAACATGTTTTGGGACTTGAATCAAATATCATGTTACTTGAATCTTCTAGTTTGATCATGAGGTATTCTAGATGGCATTTTAACATCACAACTTGACTTTAGATTTCTTCTTAAATTATCAAAACCACTTTGAATTGTTAAAACCAAATGTCACATAGACCTATATCAAATTAAATCAAATTTAATATAAAGGGCTTGATTCCAAAATGCTTAGATACACAAGGATCGATATTATATATAACAATAATTATGATGAAGAATGGTTTTATGATCCATTTGGGTAATTCTATGTTAGCTATTTAGGACTTAGGTTATGTAAATATTATGTTGTTAAAGGGATGAGTATAACAATAACTTGGAATGAAAACTAGAAATAATTTATTTGACAAACCTTTCCCAAAATAAAAAGGATATTGAGAAAGAACACTTATTTGGAGTAAAATAGGTCCTTATATGAATGAAGAGGCTAATACAGGCTAGAGAAATAATTAGACACCTTTCATTATTTAATTGTAGATGAAATTTAACTTCGAATAGTAACAACATGTGGTGCCAGTGTCTAATTATGGTGCTAGTGTCCCTCTTAGAGGAGCTCTCTAGAACTTTCAAGGAAGTTGTTAAAGGCTTTGGGGGACATGTAGGTGGATTTGTGTCTTCTAGAAGCTCTCATGTGTCACTATTATCACTAAACATATTTCAAAACACTAATGAGTACTTTCACACATGAAACAATAACTGGATCAAATGTAAAAGAAAAGGGAGAATTAGGTTGTGGGATATTACCATTGTATGGAGTAGAACCCATGTTATCCTAAACCCCAATGCTAGGGGTCTTAAATCACATGTAGTTCTCACTTAAGGAATGTGCATAATATGCTAGAATGAATTTCAATTAGGTCCTTCTTTGATCAATCATACAATGTCTAAATGTAGTAACTGAGTAATATATAGTGTATTGATTTATAGTATTAACTAATTTTATGTAATTATGTGACAACATAGTAAGTACCCCTTGTAAAATGCATTGTGAGTATCTTTATATAGAAGGAACTTTGAATTGAATGTAATACCTTATTAATTGGTTGACAAGTCATAAAAGAGGGATAAAAACATAATAGAAGGCTCAAGGTAGGGTTAAGACCCAAAACATAGGAGAAAATGACTATTGAACACTAGATCCATATTTGGACACCAATGCCACATGGCACTACTATCTTGATAATGGAGCTAGTGTCTAAAGGCCTAAAAATAGAGTTAATACTAGGAAAGATAGGCTAGGGGCCCCTGTGATTGGGAGGAGGTGAATTAAGACCACTGGAGGTGAAACAAATAGGGAAAATAAGATATAAGAAAGATTAAAAGACCCAAATTAACCATGAAAATAAGAGATATATTCATCACTAAGACATTCACATGAAAGAATATTAAAATACATAGTACTTGTGGTTACTTGACCAAATTAGGGTGTATACATTGCCCCCTTTTATTCTAGTAATGTAGTGAAATAAAAGTACTAGGGTAAAAGTAAAAGAGAAACACATACCTCTGTGGATGTATTCTAGACCTGACTCACTTTTTGGCCATATAATTGGATAGGAGATAGAGTGGAATATGTGAAGAACAAATCCATAACGTGGGTGTCCTCTATACTAAACTTGTATACTAAACTGAATCATGAGGAATAAAACCCTATTTCTACCACCTTGATATCTAGATTGAATATGAGTATGTAAACTATATATGTAGATAAACAAGGTCTAATTTCCCCCATTCTGATGTATGTACTACATTTGAGTATGTAAATTAGGTCTAGTGGTAGGCTGGCAATCAACCATTGTAGATAGTCATGTGACCCAAATTGGTGAAACCCTAGTGGCATCCTAGTGACATCCTAGTGATGATCTAAGTGTAACCTAAAAATCTAAAAATAGAGATCAAAGATGTGTGCTCTGCATCATTCCCCCAAACTTGATATATAAGTAATGTTGCTATGTATATGAGTCAAACTATATATTTGAGTTAAACTATATATCTACGACAAACTATATATCTATGTATACATGTATATCTGAGTCAACCTATATATCTGAGTCAAACTATATATCTGAGCCAAACTATATATCTGTGTAAACTTATATATTTGAGTCAACCTATATATCTAAGTCAAACTATATATGAGTCAAACTATATATCTAAGCCAAACTATATATCTAAGTCAAATTATATATCTGATCCAAACTATATATTTCCGTAACCATGTATATTTGAGTCAACCTTGTATATATGATTCAAACTATATATCTAAGTCAAACTATATATCTAAGATAAACTATATATATACACAAACTTGTATATCTAAGTCAACTTACATATTTGTGTAAACCTAAATATCTGAGTTAACTTTTATGCCTAAATATATGTATCTAAATAGACCTATGTGTTTGAATATTTGTATCTGAGTAGACCTGTGTGTCTGAATATCTATATTTGAGTAGACCTATGTGTCTGGATATCTATACCTAAGTAGATATATACATGTCTAAATATGTGTGTATCTAAAGTGAACCTATATGTCTTCCCCCCTTTTGGTGAGAGAGCTGATATTGAGGTAAGGGTGACTAGCCAAAAGTGGTAATGATTGATATGATGGTGATAGTTATCTGGGCTGATGTTATAAGTTTGAATATTTTATCTATTGTGATAGAGTCGATTGTTGAAATTGGTAATGGGATATATGTTTAGTCTATATTGAGTTTATTATAGTAATATTAGTCTTTTTTATTTTTTAGATTTAAATGTGACCATGATATTTATTTTAAAATATATGGTGAGGTACACTGAGGTCAAGTCCCATGTGTAAGAAAAATATTGTAAATCATAGTTACAATTCTCTAGATATCATGATTGTAAGAATTTGGTATTAGTTGGTGAAATTAGCATGTAAGGTTAACCTTAAAAAGGTGGAATTTTATAAATGTGACTTAAATAGGTTAGTTTATTAGTTTGACAATTAATTTGAATCATTTGAGTTGATAGTTATTATTTATTTTGAGTTAGAGAGTATGTCAAAGAGATGAGGAGCAACTTTGACTTGGTATGAGGAGGTGCAGGCACTTATCTAGTCCAAGGAGGAGGTTACCTTGGTAATGAGCCTATAATTTTTACTATTTTTGTCATTTGTAGTATATTTTTATTGTTTTTATTGGAAATATATAGTTTAAGGCCATTTTGTAAATGTGGTGCTTCTATCCTGATATTGGCACTAGTGTCCAAGACATGGTGCTACTATCTAATGTTATTATCCTATATGTAGTGCTAGTGTCTAGTAGGCCTAGTTTGTGATGTTTGTTATTGTTGAATCATGTTTGATGTCTATTTTTTTCTAATTATCTTATATTTTGTGCTAATGCTAGATTTGGTTGCATTTTTGTAGGTTAATGTGCACATGAGAGAGTTTCAAAATGGACAAATGATGGAGACCTTATGGGTTCTATCCCTGATATACATCAAGATGCCCATGGTAGAAAGAGATTGTCTAAGTCACATGGCATCTTTAGATCTAATGCCCTGGGATAAAAACATGATGACTACATTGTGTGAGAGGTAGGATGTAAATATTTACATATTTTAGTTACCTACTAGGGAGATGACTGTCACCCTGGAGGATGTGTATATGATCTTTAGGTACCTATTAATAGGAAGAGAGAAGTATTACAAGAGGATATTAGTGATCAAGATATATAATTAGCCACTACATATTTTTTTATGATGTCTATAGGTAGTTATCATGTAGGGAGCCATAATGATATATTATTGTCACTGATTGTCATAGTGAATGTTCTATGATTGCAGTTCTTAGTGATTTTATTGGATTCATTCATGATTGTAGATGGGAGTGGGATATTTATCTACTATAGGATACATGAGATAGTGTAGCACATAGAGGGTCATGGTACCATATAATCATGGGCTCACACTATACTAGCCTAATTGTATCGATATTTTACTATTTTATGTAGGATATGTGTGCATGAAGTATTAGATCTTTAACAATATTAAATTATTGGGATATGATCATATAGTAGTGAGTACACTGATGTTGCCACCTACAATCATTTGTAGAGAAGTGGATTAGGATGACCTATTTCCCAAGAGGAGCATGATGTAGTGTCGATAGGTGATAAACAAGTTGACAACCAAAGGCATTATTTGGAGGCCCTACAGGGGTTATGAGGGATGGATTAAGGATAATACTCAATTGAGATGAGTTAGAGTGAGTGTTTGGGTGCAAGACCACTGGGTCAATATATATGAAAGGTTATAGAATTAGTAGGTGACACAAAAGTTTGATGTTACTTAAGATGTGCCCCTAGAACTAATGGTGTGGTTGATGAGTTCTTAGGCTCTGGTGAGTCTATGTAGTAGGGATAGACCATTGGCTATAAATTTAGCCCCAATTATATTGATAGAGTAGGATCTAGTTATTGACATACCATATGTGTATGATATAGGAGCTATTGATGCCTATATATCCTAGTGGAGAGAGCATAAATGGGCACCTTTATTTTTGAGAGGTGGGATTGTTATAGAAGATGTAGTAGGTGTGGAGGCCCTTAGGATTTTTGATGATAAGTTTTTATTTTATGTTTGTATATTTTGTGTATTTGGTTACTTATTGACTTGCTTAAGTATTTGATGCAATGTGTGGGTATGTGCAGGTTCAGGTGATGATGAGTATTAGGAGACTACCATCGAGTTTGCACTCTGCATACTAACATGACATATTATTGATGATGGATTAGTGGAGAGGGACATGGATGTCACTGGTGTTCATTCCCATTTATTTGATCAAGATGCCATATCTACTACAACATATAGGTAAAAAACTATGGACAGGTATGAGACACACATGGAGTCACAAATATGGACCATGATCATGCCTAATTCTTTGGGTGGGGAAAGTAGCTAGATAGTAGATGATTACATATGTTTATAGTGAGAGTATGTGGACTGTATGGTTGAGATGGGTGTGTTTTTTTGTTTTTTTTTTTTTTTTTTTTTTGTGTGTGTGTGTGTGTGTGAGTGAGAGAGAGAGAGAGAGAGAGAGAGAGAGAGAGAGAGAGAGAGAGAGAGAGAGAGAGAGAGAGAGAGAGAGAGAGAGAGAGAGAGAGAGAGAGGCATTGATTAAGGTTATGAAGGTATAATGGGGCCTCTAGTTCTAGTATAGATATGTTTGAGAGTGTGGGGGTTGGTCCTAGTGGCCATGTTTGTATTATTGAGTGATGTACAATATTTGTATTAAAACTATGTTTTGAGTTATATATATGGATGTTTATTGTTATATGGGTATTATGTTTATTGGTATCTTGATCTCGTAATATTATGCATGTTTACATGTGTTTAATTTTTTTGATTGTGTTAAATGGTGATACTAAAATATGGTATTTGTCTAACCAATGGCAATGAATTTTTTCATCTATTTACAAATGTTTAAGTAGACATGTGTAATGGAATAAGAATGTTATTTATTAGTATAGGTTTTACAAGATTTTTATAGGACATCTACATATAGATCATGTAACTATAGTATGTGCTATCTGATCCTGTATCACATGGTGAATAAATGACCATACTACTCATGTTGTGTTAGTGTATAAGTAGACTCAAAAATTGATATTACATGTGATATATTACTAGTGGATAGGTGTGTAGACTCTGTAACAAAGACCTTGATTAATTGTCATGCTAAAACTATACTCTAAGCTTTGTGATCTCTATCAAATATCTTTATTAGATGTTGGACTATGTTCTGATGTATATGATTTATTAAACATATCTTGATTGGTGGTTAAACTAATACTATACTCTAATATCTCTAATTATTTCTATATATATTAATTGGTGTGTGAATTGAGGCTATGTTATGATCTCTATGAACTAGATACCATCTCTACTGAATCTATGGTACATGTTATTGCTCATAAACAAGTGTCCTAGAGACCCCATGGCTCATATGATGAGTAACCAATGGATCCTTAAAGGGAACATCTTGGGATAACTCTATCATAGAGGAGTTTGATCTAGGAGACTATGGATACTGAGATATCGATGACCCCTGTGTGAATGTTATAATGCCTCTATTGACATACTAGATAATGCATTCTTGGAGTGCATAATAGTGATTGTTTGAATGTCCATTTATCTTATAGAATTTACAATATGGATTATTTTTTACCCTATGCAAATAGTGTGCTATATGATATTTGTATCAGGAAGTTGATCATCTCTTATCTAATAATGTAAGAAAGATGTCATGATTCTTATCTCTGTCTAAAAATTGTATAACCTCTTTGTGTATGTCATGTTATTTATTCACTATATAAGGTGCTCTATAAAGTGTCTCTTTGCCCTTTTTGAGTATCTTTATCAGTTGTTTCTATTCCATTGGTTTCTTAATTATGAGATGAGTAAGTTCTTGTACCATGTTAGATGGCTATGGATTTGAGAAACCTACATATAAATCTACATCTAAATGTGTATCAAATAGTCCCAATTCTATAGTTGTGCTACATATATGTTAGAATGATTTGGATGTTTGATATAATAATTTATACTTAAGAGGAAAAATGAATCCTCTATAAAATATGTATTGTACTTATAAATCTATCAGGTGGTAAATTAATTAATGTAAACATGATTTGAATCTTAGAATTCATTTAATTTTTGATTCTATCTCACCCTGGTGTAATGAATGTAACCTCTCATATGTAACTCAATGTCCCTTATTTTGTATGTATTGCCTGAGAAAGATTACTACTAACTCATCATAGGTATGTAGTGACCCACTAGGGATTCTATGATGGAACCAATTTATTGCCTTACCATCTAAGGACTTCAAAAATAATTATAGTAGAGTCAAATTGTTGGTGACATGTGCCATTCCTTTCTCATAAGAATGAAAGTGTAAGTATGGGCCTCCATGCCCATAAAATGTAGGTAACATTGGTATCTAAAAGTTGGGTGTCAATCTTGTAGTTGAGATTTTGCATGGAATAGGATTATCGTGGATGACATTAGAATCAACACAAGATTGGTATACTTTATTCTCCATTGTGAGATGGTGTACTTGTTGATGCAAAGCACCCACATCATGCATTAATAAAAATAACACTTATGAAGGTATATTAGCATCATCAAGGGGTTTATTTAATTATTAAATTTTGTTATTTATCTTAGACATTAGTATATTGTATTGGGAACCTTTTTTAGGGAGTATTGGTTTGTTGTATGTAACCTTTGGAGGGGCAATAACTTGGACCAAGTTAGAGGGAAATGACCTATCACCATCGTTTAGGTTAGGTTATGAAATAGGTTCTACTATAGTAAGGGGATTGAGGGAGATTCATTAGTATCTACTATTTTATTAATTTGAAAATAAGTATCACATGCTAATGGAATATAAGGTACTTTATTATCATGTGATTGTAAGTTATGTAAACTATGAACATAAGAATAAGTGTGTGTGTGTTTTTTAATATGTAACCTATCATTTGTTTGAACATGAGAAATAAATGAAGTAGGAGGATAAATATAAGGTACATAATCCATGCCTTCTTCACCATAATAATAACAATCATCATTATTTCAAGGTTCATCAAAATCAGAGTTTAATTCACTTTTAGAAGTAGGAGTAGAAGAAGTATCATTCACATGCTCATTAAAAGAGAGAGTAAGATAATATTTTATCTTTTTACTACTATGAAATGTGCCATCATGTGTGGGTGTAATGTAATGCATTTATTCATTATATATATGTGGAGTACATGAATGATTATTAATTAAAATCTTGGAGTCAAGGGTACAAGAAGTAGCAATCATGTTTTCATTTAGCATATTATGACATGTAGGAGAAGAGTTAAAACATTTGCATTATCAATATGTTACAAAGAATCATTGCATTGAGCTTGGAATGTAAAAGAAGGTGATAAAATAATTTTTTCTACCTTATTTTGTACATTGTTAAAAGGTATAATATCATTGATACATGATTTTTAAAATTTAAATGAAAAGGGTAAAGAAGATGCATTGCTCTTGTCTACTTTACTTGAATCATGTAAAAGTGTATTTTATGTATTAAACTTATATTAATTTAATTTTAATAAGGATGTAACAAAATTAGTTGAGAATATAGTATTGCATTAGAACAAAGCACTTCTGATAATAGGTTTTTTTGGCATTATATTGTTAGTTTGACTTTGAGGTGTAAGAGAAGAGGGATAATAAAGAGTAGAAGATGTATCTAGTGGATCCTCATCAACATTTTCATTGTCATGCTCATAGTAATACTCATATCCATCATTACAAAAATAGTTATCATCATCATCATTATAAATGAAATAATTATCATGTGCTAATTTTTAATCTTTAAAATTTATCCACTCATTATTATAATTATGAGAAAAATTCAAAAATTCATCAACTGGGTAAGGGGTTAGAGGCTTCTTGGATGCCATTTTAAACTTACAAAATAAGATAATGTAAATAATGAATATCAAAAATGCAAGAGGTATAATGTAATCTAACGTAGGTATATGTGCAACTATGATAAATATTTAACCCAATGGGTAGAATAAATTAGGATTGTAATTAAAACCCTAATTACCAATATTTGAATGTATATGGACCTAATATGTGTATCAAGGATTTAAATCAGGGTTGTTTTACAAAACAATAAATTATTTTAAATTATTGAAACCCTAATATAGGATTAATTTTAATGAGATAGATTGTGCCAAAAATTAGGAAAAAATAGAAGTTTGTAACCCTAATTTAGTGCACAAAAATTAGGAGAAGGTAAAATTAGGGTTTTAAGCAATATTCAAAGTAAGATGGGTTTAACAAATTTTATAACTATTTAAGATGTAAGTTATGTAAATATTATGTTTTTAAAGAGATGATTATAACAATAACTTGGAATGAAAACATGAAATAATTGATTTGATTAGTCTTTACCAAAATAACAAGGATATAAAGAAAGAACACTTATTTGGAGTAAAACATGTACTTATATAAATTAGGAGACTAAAATAGGATGGATAAATAGTTAGACACCTTTTGTTCTATAAATGTAGATAAAATTTGGCTTTAGATAGTAGTGCCCTTATGTGGATAATAACACCATGTGACACAAGTGTCTAATTATGACACTAGTGTCTCTCTTAGAGGAGCTATCTAAAACTTTTAGGGAAGCTGTGGGAGGTTTTGGGGGATTTGTAATTGGTTTTATGTCTTCAATAAGATCACCTATGTCACTATTTGCACTGAATATATTTCAAAACCCTAATGAGTACCTAAACACATAAAATAACAACTAGATCAATTTAATGTAAAAGAAAGGGAAAAAATGGGTTGTGGGATTAGATTAAACCAAATTTTAGGGGTCTTAGATTGCATGTAGTTCTCTCTTAAGGAACATGCATAATAAATGCACATGATGTGATAGAATGAATTTAATTTAGGCCCTTGTTTGATAAATCATACAATGTTTAAATGTAATAACTAAGTATTATGCAAAATATTGAGTTGTACAATTGACTAATTTTATGTAATTATGTGCCAAAATAGTAAGTGCCCCTTGTAAAATGCATTGTGAGGCTATTTACATAGAAGTAACTTTGGTTTAAATGTAAGACCTTATTCGCTAGCTGATAAGTCATAAAAGAGGGATAAAAATATAATATAAGGCTCAAGGTAGGGTTAAGACCTAAAACATAAGAGAAAATGACCATTAGACATTAGATCCATAATTGGACACTAGCACCACATGGTACTATTATCCTGATAATGGAGATAATGTCTCAAGGCCTAAAAATAGAGTTAAGACTAGGTAGGATAGGCTAGGGGCCCCTTTAACTAGGAGGAGGACCACTGGGGGTGTAATAAATAGGGAAACTAAGACATAATAAATATCAAAAGACCTAAAATGACCATGTGAATAAGGTCTATATTTATCAAGAAGACCTTCATGTGAAAGAACAATAAAAGACATAACACTTATGGTTGTTTGACTAGATTAGGGTGTATACACCTTCCAAGATAATGAAAACTAAGAAGTATATCCACTTGTGCATGATGAGGTACCACTCATAATAGAATATGTATGTGTCCATGTCCAAATAGAGGAGATACCTTTTAAGTCTACTTCCACTTAGGGAAAATACCTTATGCAAACTTTTATCCAAGTCTTAAAATCATCAAGTAGAAGAAAGGGATAACTTGTAGATCCCCTCCAAAGTATCTAACTTCTCATTACCAAACTACTACATGCTATCCAACTCATGTATTTTACTACCTTATTTTTTACTTCTTTGAATGATCCTCTACCTATGGATCAAAACTCACTCATTGAGAAATAACAATGAGATCCTTTGGCTAATCTACCATCAAATGTGGATGTTTTTATAGTTATTGAACAAATTGATATTATGGACCCATTGATACAACTTATAACTCCACAAAAAATGTTCTAAAATTTTCATCAAATTCTTCTTAGTTCCCAAAAACTTCCTCTTATTTCTCAAAAAATCCCTTCCTCTAATTTTCAATAGCATGTTGCTGATAATTCCCAATAGCCTTCCTCTAGTTTGAAATAATAATTTGATGAAAATTATCAATACATTACTTCTATTTCATAATAAGTTCCTTTGAATCCAAACACATTGCTTCTAGTTCATAATAGGTCCCCATGAAATCTCAACAAGTTATTCCTAACACCCATTCTAATTCTTCTAGTTCACAACAATAGGTTATTGATGATCTCCTATTATATCAAACCATATCCAATCCACAACAAGTTACAAATCCTACACCTCAATAGGGGGTTGTGGTTAATCCCCAAAAAGTCCTTCATCCATATTCCATCCCTTCTAATTAAAAAATTGCACTTTCCAACATCAAGCTCCTTTGAGACAAGGCCCTACCTTTCAACAGCAAATTTCATTACATTGCCAAAAAATTCCTCCAACTAAATAACGTGTTTCTAAACCACCTCTTAATACTATTAAATAATAATAAGTACCTTACCAATAATATGGTCTTGGTTATAGGGTGAATAATCCCAATAACTCATCTCAAATGGTATCTATTCCCACTTATCTTAATATTAATCCATCTAGTTACCCCAATCAAGCTAATCCCACTCTAAATAGTCAAAAAAAAATGCCTCCTTTATCTTAGAATGATCCCACTCTCTAGGAATTATAAGAGATAAAATACATTTATCTAGGAACAATAAACAAAGGTAAAAAGTACAAATTTGACTAGATATGCCCATATCCATGTGGCATAAGCATCATTCAAGTACCTTTTCCATATCATTTTTAGGCACATAAATTTGATAAATACAAAAGAAAATGTGATCCCATAGAGCATTTGAAACAATTATTGTTAGCTTGTCAGGAGGTAGCCTACAACAATGTTTATTTACTTCACTTATTTCTATGTAGTTTAAGTGGACAAGCTTTAGAGTGGTTTATTCACCTACCAAAAAGACAAATCATCACCTTTGATGACCTATCATAATTTTTTTTAATCACTTCTCGTAAAACATAAAACATGATTTGACCATGGTTGAATTATGTAATACTAAACAACATGGTGGAAAAAGAATTTTTAGTTACCTACAATGATGGAGAATCTTGGATAGACATTTTCCACATAATTTCCCTAATAAAAAACTAGTGAGTATTTTCACTTTTAATTTGAATTTAGAGGTGGATCATAACTTGAGACTCCATTATGCTAACACATTTGAGTAGATTATAGATAAAGGAGTGGAGATTGAGAAATCACTCATAGATAAAGGCCTAGTTAAAATCTATTCTCAAAATTAGGTACAAGCTCATAATCCACCACAAGAACAATCCACTAGATCTGAGAAGCCTAAAGCTACATATAAAATAAGAATGTTGTAGGAAATGGAGTAATAAAATCAAAACACATGCAAATGGCTCCACCACCACTTTACCAAAACACATCATCTACTCTAATCATTACATTATAAAGGCCACCTCCTCAAAGGAATGAATATCATAATAGGTTCTTTAGTGACCTTGGTGAACCTATTGAGGTAGTATTTTAGAAGCTAGTCATAACTAACATGGCCATCTAGCCAACTCCAAAACCTTTTCCCAAAGACCAACCAAAACTTCAATGTTATAGATACAACAAGTATTGTGACTTCCACCATGTTAAAGAGCATGGATTTGATATATGTACAAAATTAAGGCACTTCAATTAGTATTTTATAGAGTGAGGAAACATAAAATTGGATAACTTTGTTTTTCAATCTAACCAAAACATGGGTATCTACAAAGACCCATTTCCAAAGCACAAATCTAAAAATCAATGCCAATCTAGTAATCAAAATAAAAACTAAGGACATAATTAGAATCAAGGAAATCATAATCAAGGTCAATATTCCCAAGCCAATCAAATTAGCTACCATGATCTCCCATATAACTACAACAATGTTGTAGGTCATATTAATATAACTATGTAGATACTATAAAAAATGATTCTCATTAATTTTATGGCACACCTTAGGGTGTTTATCCTTCCATTTTGGGATATCCTCCTTCATACCCTAATGTCTCTTTCTAAAAAAGAAATATCATTATTTCACCTCAATGCCCATGGGTTACTATCCTAGGTCCTATACCATCTTCTTATAATTCAAGTAACCTTTCCCCACCTTAGAACTCTGTAATCATAACTCAACATTTGAAGGTTAAACTTCAATGTCCTTTACCTTCTTCCAATAATAATTGCATTCCAAACACCTTTCCTTCAAATACCAAACCTTCACCTAATAATACTCTTATACAAGGCTCTTTACATTCTAAATCCAATCCATATTTTCCTTCAATTGAGAATTAGTTTGATCTTGTTGAACAATTAAAAAATACTCTTGTGTATATTTATATCTTAGATATCTTGCATTCTTCAAAAGTTCACAAGACTATATTGTATGACCTTCTTCAACAATCCAAGGTTTCAAATGACATTGAACTAGCCACATTATAAAAACTTGTGGGGAATTTATCCCCATGTTAATATATTACATTTGACCAAAGTGACATGTCATCCCTTAGTCACATATGCAATAGTCCTCTTCATATCGAAGCCATCATAAACTACCACAAAATTAGGTGGGTTCTCATAGACAATGTTTTAGGTCTCAATATAACCTCATTGAAATTGATAAAAATCTTGGGGTATAATTAAATGGATTTTTACCTTGACACCATTACCATCAAAGTGTATGATAATGTAGAGAGAGATTCAAAAGGCACTATTTGCTTACTAGTCATCATTGGGATTATCACCCATGATACACTCTACCATGTCATTAACATTGAACTACCCTAAAATTTTCTTCGTAGTCATCCTTGCATCCTTTAAATAAGTGTAGTTCCCTATACTATTAATAAATGCCTCAACATCCCCTATTCTATAATGGAGGTCACTATACTTGGTGATTTACATATATACTAATATTGCAAGCGTTTGGAAGTTGAATATAATCAATATAACTAATGACTAGCACCAAGCATGTTCCTAAAAAGTAAAAGGCCAAATATCCTAAATATCCCCAATCTAATTACATTGTTATAAGTGATCTTGTGTCCATTTATTATAATCCACATCCCCAAATTTCTTCTCATTTCACCATTAAAGATAAGGGTATTGGTACATACAACATCAAGGATGCATTCTATATTTCCAAATTTCCAAAGTCTCTTAAGTTCTATGGTATACCCAATATTACTAAAACTCATGATAGGACTTAACATGATATGGTGCATGAATATTGGGTCTAGTCATAAGGGCCCTCTTGTATTTGTCAAAAAGACTTTTTTAGATCAATACCAACCCAATAATTTTGAATATTCTTTGTTGTATAATGATGTCTTTACCTCTTATTATCAGAGTGCTAAGAATCCCATTACTAACAGAATCTTAGAGCACCAAGATTACAAAGGGAAAGGCTTGGGGACAAATAAACATGATATTATTGAGCCTATTTTTTCTACTAAGAACAAAGGTAGTCGAGGTATTAGATACAAATTGACTGGGGGTGACCCCTCAAATATTAAAAGTGGCACTACTAAAGTGTCTAACAAAGATAATCTTGACAGTGATATAAAGTCATATTATAGTATCTATGATGAGGTCACTAAAACCAACCTATTTGATACCAATTCCACTCTCACTATCACTTATTCACCCAAAATTTATCTTATCCTTCATTATTCTAAGCTATTCGATTGGGATCATCAAGATCATGCCATACCATTAGAGGACTTCTAGAATGAATAAGCACTATCATAATTCTTAGGTCTTATAGATGGTCTAGAAATTGGGGATCACAAATAAGACTTAAATATCACATTAAACCCTATCACCTAATTTGGAGAGAAGGTTAACTTCCTTAGTCAAAATAAAATAGTAAAATAAAATCAAATATTGAGGGTCTCTAGTGAAAACCTCTCTAAAGTGATTTTGGACTAGGGAAAAAGTAAATAAAAAGATAAGTCCCATGGTGGAAACCTATTTTAGGCACCACTAGATGGGGAAGTTCACTTTTATCCTCAGGAAGTTTAAATTCCTATAGTTTTACATCTTACCTTTGGATCAGATATCAACACAAAATAACAATGGGTGTTTGAGTAGTTATTTCAATATTTTCCAGAAACATTTGTTAAATGGCCATTACTTGAAATGAATGATTCAGACTCTTCTTACATTGGTGGATCTAATGGTCCGTAATTAGATGAAGAAGATTATTTTCCCTTTGTACCTAATTTATTAGAATATGGTTTTTCATTGTTAGTGGAAGACACCACAAAAGCCAATATTGAAATAACTAATAGTCCCAAAATGGTTAAACGTGGTACATCCCTCATTACAAAGGAGCATGACTTCATTATTGCCATTATCTGAGATTTTATTGAAATATTCAAATGGCCTTATGAAAATATGATAGGTTTGGATCTATCTCTAGTCATATACCATCTTGTCATACACCTAGATGCCAAGCCCATTAATAAAAATTTATGTAAAATGCATTTGTGTATTTCCATCCTAGTCAATCAAGAATTGGAAAAGTAATTAGGGTCCAGATTTATTTGGCTAATTGATTGCTTATATCTAATATTATTATAGTTAGTAATAAAACATAAGGCATTAATTTATGCACTAATTTAAGGGACATAAATAATGCATGTCCCAAAGATAATTTTCCATTACCAAACATCAACATGATTATGGATTCAATGATTGGTTATGAAATGATATCCCTCATGGATGGATTTTCAAGATATAACCAAATCAAAATTGCACTAGAGGATCAACAAAAAATATCATTCACCACTATATGGGGAGTATTTTGCTATCAATTCATGCCATTTGGCTTGAAAATGTTGTTTCCACATACCAACATGCCATGACTCTCATCTTCCATGACATGATGCACAATATTATTGAAGACTATGTTGATGACATTATGGGAAAGTAAAAAACATGAGCTACACATTCAGAATTTATATGAAGGATATTTAAGAGACTTAATGAATACAAAGGGTGTCTCAATCTAAATAAATGTGTCTTTAGATTCATGTCATAAAAATTCTTAGGCTTCATTCCCATAATAGAATTGAAGTTGATCTAACAAAGCTAAAGGCCATCATAGAAATGCCTCCACCTTCTAATATGATAAACTCCATAGTTTACAAGGAAAAATCAATTCTATTCACCACTTAATTTCACAACTTGATAATTGTTTCCTTCATTTCACTCATCTCTTAAATAAGGAAGCCACTTTTTAATTTAATGTTGATTATCAAGAGACATTTTTTCAATTAAAAACCTATTTAGAAAACCTACTAGCTTCAGTCTCACCAATACTAGGTAAACCTTGATTACTCTATATCTTAGTAAAGAAAAATGCTATAGGGGCACTCTTAGAACAACATGATGACCATGGAAAATATTTTTTAATATACTATTTGATCAGGATGTTGGTCACCTATGAACATAATTATATTCCTATTGAAAAGGTGTGTTTGGCATTAGTTTTTTCATCACATAAACTATGCCATTATATGTTGAACAAAAAAACCATTATCATTACAAAGTTTTATACCCTAAAACATATCATTTATAAAGTACAATTGATAGGTTGTATGGATAAGTGGATCATGATCCTCAATTAATTTGACATTGAGCACACTAATAAAAAGGCCATCAAAGGGAAAGTAATTGAAAATAAACTTGTTGAATCACCTTTTTTAGGTACTCATCCACTAAACATGTATATCCCTAATGAATATATCTTCAATATTGAAGAATCACATCAATGAAATTTATATTTTGATGGTTCTTTCACAACTTGTGGTTCTAGGGAAGGTATTTTATTCATTACTCCATAGGGAGATCTCATTCCTTAGGCATTTAAAATTGTTTTCCTGTGCACCAATAATATTGTGGAATATGAGCCACTCATTATGAAACTCCTCCTAGAAGTACAATGGAAAATTTTAAAATTATTTGTATCTATAAATTAAAAATTTATCATTAATTAAGTTACAAACTAGTATTAGACAAAAGATGAGAAAAATTTTCCCTACAAAGGCATGAATGATAATCTCAAAGAACACTTCAAATACATCCAGTTTAAGTAGATACCAAGAGCTAAAAACTGATATACTAATGCCATGGAAACCATTAGGTATTTTATCAAGATATATTCAAATGTTTGTGAGTATTAGTTTCTTATTAAAAACCTTCTTATGCAAGCTTATAGTCATCTAGACATTGAAATGGTATGTGATATTATTGGCCCTGATTCCCCTTAGTACCAATATGTATATACTTATCTCCAAAACCAAATTATTCCTAATATCCTATATTGAAACCAACATAATTCCTTCATCTAAAATTCATCTTATTACACTTTACTTAGTGGTACTCTGTATCATAGAGGCTACGATGGGAAGCTATTTTGATGTTTAAACTTGGATGAATTTGAATTGGAACTTAAAGACATGTACATAGGAATTTTTGGGGAACATACAAGTAGAAAGTCCTTTTCTAAGAAACTCCTTAAGACAATATAATATTGGCCCACAATGAAATCAGATGCATGTGATCATGATAATTCATTCCTTACTAGCCAAAATAACTATGATTTAATCACTCTAACCTATCACTTCTCCTTGTCAATTTTATATACAGGGACTCAATCACATTAGTAAGATAAACCTAAATTATTTATATGGAAACATACATATATATTATGACCAACATGACCCATTTTAAAATTTTCAAATGAGGACCCTCTTTGAGCTTAAATTCCATGTTCAGGTCTTTTTGTAAAATAAATTAGTCTGAGTCTAAGCTCGAAGTCATTGACTTAAATCTAAGTTTTTTTAATTAAAAATGAAGTCTTGATCTCATTCTAAACTAAATGAGTTTTCCCATAGTTACTCTAGTAATTCAATTGATACATCGGTCTAAAGGTTAAAATGGACATGTTTATTGAAGTTAGTTTATGCATCAAATTTGGATTTTAGTGATATAATGTCCATCAAATTCATATATTAGCTTTATGGAATAATTGAGCTAACTCAATTTTTTCCCAAGGTTATTTTTTATTCTCAGGATTTTTATGGCTTCCCAAGTAACCTTTCTAAAGCTTACTTGATCCACCTTGTAAGGATCCCCTATAATATGATTGACTTTTCATAATATGTAATTTTTCTAAAGTTTCCTTGCATAAATCATCATCAAGTGTCTCTCTTGCATCTATATAAATTTTCAAATTTAAGAGTGGATATTTTTCTATAGTTTAAATTAAAGCGACTAGGTATTGAGCTCAAAGATCATTCTACATGTTGGCACCCAATTTCCTCACAATGGATTTTCAGAGAAACTAAGTATTTTTCTTTGGTGAGTATATATTTTCATAGGATTAGGATTAATTTATTCATATAATCTATATATGGATTATGAGGTAAGATTTTTAATTCATTTTCACCCAAACACTCAAATAACCAGGATTGTGCCACATGTCCTCATCCTACTTACTTGTTTTTATTAAATCAAATGGATAAGGCAATGAATATATGAGAATTTGGATTAATGATATTTATCCATGTGTCTCCATATCATTATTAAGAATAAAATAAATATATATCCAAGTTTTGAAGTCCCCTAAGCCTTTAGATGAGTGAGGATCATCCATGTGGTATCATCCTGCTCATTTAAAGCTTGTAGGTAGAAGCACATACTTCAAATGCAAGTGACCCTATGGGAAAAAAGGACCATCCATGTGAAATAATCTCATTATATCATGACCTAAATACATATAATAAAAAAATGAATCCCATGAGGCTTAGATTAAAATAATTATATCACATGTCGACATCTTGCTTATCCATAACCAATGTCCTGAGTTACATGCTCCAAGGCTCAGTGACTAAGCAAAAGAATAAGATAAAGAAACATGTTTTTATATCAATAAATCATGATAAAAATATTAATTACATATTAATAAAATTAAATTTTATCTGAAGAAGTTAGAGTAGGCCAAGTGTCATGCTATGAGTAAAGTAGTCTAGATAAAAAAATTAGGGCAAGGTGGATAAGGAATATACATGTAATAGTTGGAATCAATGAAATTATATCACATGTTTACCTTAGGAAAAATTATATATGAGACATGAAAATGGCTCCTAAAAAAATTATAGAAATACATTTGTCATTTTTAAAAAAATTACCGAGCTATCAAAGACATTGGCAAAGAACCACATGGCTAGTCCTTTAGTCATTCACAGTGTCATAGAGGCAAAAGGGGAACATGATACTCAAAATTGTTTCACATAATAGTTATAAATAAAACTCTCCTACATGACTCATTTTTTATATTACAAAGGTTTGATCTCATTGGTTGATCACTAGAAGCTCAACAAAGCCTTACAAAATTATTAAGATGCATAACACATCATACCTCTCCTTGGTACTCCTTAGTGTGCCGTGGATCTATGTTATATCTTATATATTATGGAATAAATAATCTTATGACATAATTATATTTTAACATTTAAATCCATTATGTCCAAGAGTGGGATCATGTGCCTCTTGGAGGAAATACCCATCTCTCACTTTTATATACATGTTACCTAGTATATTAGAAGGGTTGAATTTATTATAAAACAAAAAATATTAGAATAATGAAAAAATTATTTATTGAATAAATATTTATATTTTCCTTGAAGGTATTCAACTTTATTTATGATTTAATGGAATAAAACTGATGTTATAGGACTGTAATTTATGTTTTTCTTTAGAATTTATGCATTAACTAGGATGTACTTCCACTATTTTAGTTAGGCTATTCAATTCCTTTCAATTTATTTGAAGTATATAAAGATCTATATGTAATTAAATATAAACCTATTTATAGTTAATTCATTAAAGGAGTATTAAAATTAAGCATTTTCCCTTAATTAGACCTTTTCCCTATGTGACTAAATCCTACATCATCATGAAACTTAACATATAATGGAGCAACTATGCTTGTCAAATTTTGGTCCTAGAAGAATTTGTGTTTCCCATTTAATTATAATAATTTATTTATACCTTACTCTCCCTCTATTTTGATGTTTATTTATGAACAAGTGATATTTCCTTTTCTTTAGAAATAGTGAAGTGAAGCAAAGTAAAACTCTAAAATTCAATATGTTGTGATTAGCCTAGCTAGAAGTGTAAAGTTATGTAAGTTAGTGAGAAATTTGGTATTGGACCTCTAGTGGTAGTACTCCATCTCTTGGATATATATTATAAATAGGATATTTAATGGATCCCCATACTTTCATCTCATAGACTTGATTGTATCAACTATAATCCTAAAATAAGAGGACACAAGTCCCCTAATTGTCCCCCAATTATAATCCAATAGGTTCAGTTGGGACTGATATCTTGGTTGGAGTAATAAATGGAACTAATTAGGGAAATATTTATTATTTATTTTACTTTAGTGTAAATCTAAAGATTGGAATTCCTTTCAAACAACTTTTTTTGCTTGGTTATTATCTTGTAAAACTCTTAAAAGCATAAAATAACTACCCATCCTTTAGGCTTTCCTAGCCTGCTTTATGATTAAAATTAAAAAAAAGATAGTGCTATAAGGAGGGAACCCCTTCTCATTATCTAACAAAGATTTAAGATAATATATTACCTATGGGAAACATGGAGCCTAATGTGTAAATCACTAGATCTTGAGCTAGTCCTGGATGACTAATAATATCCCCACTACAATTTTATAGGATAACTAGTATTGCTAGAAGGAGAACAAGCTCAATGGTTAAACTAACTAGCTCATCCTCTCAATTTATCCCTAATACATCTCCACATATGCCTTCCCCTATGGTATGTTTGGCTGGGTCTACTATCAACATTCCAAGAGTTATCTAGGGTTTACCCAAGAACCTAGAAAGGTACCTCCCAATATTCACACCAAGTGTGGGTCATATCATCGAGGAACATGTAAACTTAGATAGAAATACTCTCAAGATTTTGAAATTTGAAATGAGGATGTTAACTAAAGACATTTCCCACTCACTCTGATGGACATGGTATGATTTGTTCATGACCTTTCCCAAAGGCTCTATCATAAGTTGGAACCACTTTAATAACACATTCCTCACTTAGTTTGGGCAAGTCATCTATCCAAGTGTGTTATACGACTAGTTTATATGCATAAAAAGGGAATACAATGATTCCATAATAAATTTCAATTCTAGGTTTCAAAATATGTATATTTGAATCACTGTGTTATATAGATTAGGTGCCCAACTATCCCTTGAAATGGATAATAATACACTAGATCCTTGGATTGTTATGTTCTTATGCAAAAACCCATTAGTGGTAGACTTGCCCCTAGATTATATCAGGGTCATAAATATAGATAGATAGTTAAATCTTTAAGGTCTATTGGCACTAGCCATCCTAAAACTATTACCAATTATGTTTGCTCTAAACCCCCTCTTTAACCCTAGAAAAAATATACCCATGCCATAACTTGTGACAATGACTAACCAACTTACTTTGAGACATGATACTCCTAATGATTCCCTATAATTACTTAGTAAAATAAATAATGAATTGTCACCTCAATCTCATAATCTAACACTGGTCCCCTCTATGAATAATGTCCAAAGTGTTCCCTAGTAGTCCACCAAAAATGAGTTGGACATTATACACCATATGGTAAAAATCACAACAATGACTTATTGGGTCTCTAGATATAGGTTATAAATAATGGTGGTGAGATATAAAATAGTAACTTCACCTAATAGATGTAAAATCATCCCCATAACCACTCTAACAACCAACAAGATCCCTCACCTAATAAGCTTCCTAAGATCAACATTTTTGAGTTGGCCTTACCTAATTAGTGTCACGTGCTCAATATAACCCAACATGGTGAATGTGACTGCATTGCATTATACTATAGTACATTCAACATATTATAAAAATATTTTAAATAGTATGAGGTAGTTCGAAACCACCCTAAGGTAACCAATCAAATTGATACCTTTTATGATTGAATATCCTTAAGAACTACCATGGTATTAGAGACATTAGACTTCCCTAACTATGAAGATAATGAACCAGAAGATGGCACCAATGAGGTGTAAGATTTCCAACAATTCAAAATGAGAAAATACACTCTTAGTTACAAGGCACAACATCAACCCATTATCACAATAACCCCTCTTAACAATGGTTCTAATCTTCTTGATACAAGAGTAAGGAATGAATTTCCACCCATAAAGAGTAAATAATCTGAAGGCAAATACAGATACCTAGTCTAACAATATCAAGACTAGGTATACCATAGTAGAGGACATAAATAAGATAAAGTCAAACATTAATTTACATGAGTTTGCCTATATAATTAATAAAAGAGATCTCCTCCTAAATTCCCTCATAAAAAAACCAATTCATCACAAACCCAATCCTACACATACTAACATGATGATACACAAATATAACACTGAGGTCCAACCCTTTCTCTTTAAGGTTAGGATATTTGGGAAGAATCATCATAATTATCTAGCTAATTTAGAAGCCTCTATGAATGTCATGCCTTCTATAATTTATCAAAAATGGGGGCCAACACCTATTAAGTAATAAAAATCAGTGGTCTAATTGGATAAATCTGAAGTTAAGGTAGTGATCAAGTTCTTGAATGTCCATATGCAACTAGAATTTGAGCCTAGGATACAATAATTTATGGATATTTAAGTAGTGGACATATTATAGGCTTATGGGATGTTGCTTACCATGGATTGGTCTAAAAAATTAAATGGATACATAGATATGGAATTCTCCCATATGTGGTTACCTTAGAGAGGTGTAAACAATCAAATCCATGTTGATATAGAACCTAGAATGAAACACATGATCAGGGAATACAACACAATCAATGAAAGAGTGAACTTAGTATCCTATAACATAGGTGTTTATACTTTGTCTATAAAATGTACTAAAAAATAATTTGACAAATATCCTAGATTTATAGGTTTATGGTCCTTATAATTTGATGGGGTCCATTATAAACAAGGTTATGGAGAAGTAAATCTTCTCATAGACCCATTATGGAAACAAAACCTAGTTGTGTATAGGCTCCATTTCCCTTGCACTAACAACTTGGTAGAATATGAGGCCTTGAACATAGGACTATAAATTTAATTGATACATAGGATCAAAGAGATGAGAGTGTTTAAATATTTTAAACTATTAGTGAACTAAGTTAGGAGCAAGGTATTATGTAAGATGTATTATTTAAGGAAGTAAAAACATAGGGAATGGGATTTGATACTAATGTTTAATGATTTGAATGTCATCCCAATTCCTAGAAAAGAATATTAGTAGGTTTATTCATTGGTAACTACCACTACAAACATGATAACCCTAGATGAATTAGGGCTACAAAAAAAATTTAGTAAATCTCATCTAATGTCCCTTAGTACCATATAATTTGAAGAACTTTGAGGTATTTGAAGATTATCACCACATTTAATAACTCCTTAATAACTTAGAGGTATATGAGATACAAGTTATAAATGTTGTGAAAAGAGATGACTCTAGAAAAAAAGAATGCGTAGATGATATTTATGGATTATATAGCACCTTAGTCTTGTACACTTGGAAAACTCAAACCTTGGCTATTATTCTTAGTTATAGACATTTCCTATTTCCACAAGTCTTGAATCTACTATATATTATACCCCTTAAACTATCTATTAGTCCAACCAATCTTATGTTGATGACTTAGGACTTCTATCTTTCATAGATGTTAAAATGTACTTATCTTTCATCTTTACTAGTTTAAAACCTGTACCTTCTTTTCTGCTCCCTAGACACTAGCATCTAGGAAAGATGATGGAATTTAGACAAAATATCATGAAAATAGTATATTATTTTAAAAATATTCCTTATTTATTGATATTTACATATTATTCATAGAAACTACACATATATTGGTTTGAATTATAAAAGGAGCAACCCAAAAGCCTGATTTACCAAGTTAATATCTAGGTCACTATTATACTTGATTTACACATATTGTATGATTCACACATAAGATAAAATGTAGGGGATAGCTAAATAATTTTGAGGCCCTATTTATATTATTGGATATGTATTCAATACTCACTAATAGATGGGTCTTTAGGATCAACTCAACACTGTGTGCCCACTAACCCATTTTCCCCCAATGTCACAGTAAAGATGAACTAGGGTTTTAAAAATTCATGAGTGATAGTCCATGATGCACATATAAATTCACCAAAGATAAGGTGAAGATAAACCTATAATCATTGAGGTAGTCTCATCTTTTTTTTATCATGTATTCCATATAGGACACTTATGTCAAACCGAGACAATATCATCGATGAAATCATCCTAGGCAGATGTTAGTGTCCAAAGCTTCATAAGCATTAGATCCAAAATTTGACGACTATTCCAAAATATCCTTCCATCATGATTTATACCTATTCTAGATCCAACACCATGTTATATTCTCATAACCAACTAATTATATTACTTCTTTGTCATTTCTATGCATAGATTAGTTTTACTTTCTATATTTAGCCTATATTCAACATACTAAATTTAGTGTATGTTTATATCCAAGCTTAGAATTTAATTAGCCTACTATATATTTAATTATCACCCTTGTGTATTTTCATATCTATATTCTTAACCCTATTAACACCAAGTTAGGATTCCTACAACGAATTTAATTTAAAACATTTGGTGAATTTGATTCATATGAATGTAAATTTATTTGGTTCTTAGGGTTTTAAGCTAGATAGGGTTTTAGATTGATGTACTTTTTAATTTACTCATTATAATTTTTTTATGAAATCTAGGTGTAACACTAGATTGGGAGGTGTTTTTATTGAACACATTAAGTTTCTATTCCCACCATCTAATTTTATCTTGTCAACATGGGTATCATCATGATCATGATCTAGGATTCCACATCCTCTTGAACATCCTCTTGAACAAGATAAAATTATATCTATATAATTAATTACCAAGCCTACTAAGGTGAATTCACCACAAAAGGTTAAGTAATAAGCAATCCCCTTTACTAAGTGGCCAATACTTGAGAGACCATTACATCAGAGACATATGGTGGATTTCACAGAATCCCCATCTAATATACATCATGTTTAGATAGTTAGAGCACCTAAACATGTTTTTAATATTGTGAATATAAAAAAAAACCATAGATCATTCAATAATGGGTTCCATAAACCTCTAATAATATTAAACTACTATTGTTTCACAACCAAAGAGTCATATTTTATATGCATAGAGCATCAAGAATACTAATGTGATAGATATTGAACCTATATATGCTCCTCAAGAATGAAAAAAGATTATTATTCTAGGTTCAGAATGAAGAGATATATATGATCATCTATTATATGACATCATAAGATGACCTATCCTCTTCAAATATTCCAAAAATACCAAAAAATAAAAAACATTCAAAAATCTAAAAACACATTCAGCACGTACATGTTCTACTAGATCTTTAGCATCTATGTGTTAGTTTGATGTTGATGGATGGCATACTCAATTACTCCTACATACACATGTGTGTCTCACTTATAATTGATTTTTATACAATCATACATAGATATATGATCTATCTATATTTTAGATGTTGAGCCTTCCCTCTACTCATGTCATGCATACATTAGGGGCATACACTTCTTTGATAGTGATACACATAGGTTATATGGTTCAATGATCACTATAAATTATCATGTTCAAGCTTACATATGTACTTATAGATGCATTTATCCATGATTATATCTTACATAGGGTACTTTATATGTTATACACTTGACATTTTTTCCTAACACATTAGATCCATGGGATACTATGACATGTTTATGTTGGTTGCTTATGATTTAATTCATGCACTTCCTTGAGTGTATTAACTTTCTATTGAATTCCTTGTTTGATCATTTGAATATGCTCCTTTACTTGTGACCTCTATGCCTATGTATGATTTCATTGACATTTGTGTATGCCATTGTTTATTGTAAGGACATTTGATCATGTCATCCTTGCTTTTGTGCACATTTAACTAAGTCATGTCCCTTCAATTGTGTGGCATTTGAACATGCCCCTTGTTTGTGGTCTCCTTAGACCATTACCTTTTGAATTTCTTTGAGTTCTCTTATGTGTGTGTTTATTTTTTTTATTGAGATTGTACTATTACTATCTAGATGTTTCCATGATCCTTATCATGAAACTTAAGACTTCATGTGATCACATTGGTTTTATGTGTTTCAATGATATATCTATCTAGACATGTTCCTTATGTATTCTACATGGTTTCATTCACATATTATATAATTGTCTTATCCTTTTGAGGTGAGGTAACTACCAGTTTCTATCTTTCCCTCACCTCAAAGTGGGGCATATTAGTGTGGACATGTTGTAGAGGCATGTTATCCACACTTATTTAGTATATGGTACTTATATCAGTTTTAAAATTCAGTGGGGGCATGTCATATTGGCATGGATTCCACACATTGATATTTCTCAGATTTAAATGGGGCATGCTTTGGAAACATGTCCTCCACACTTATTTAATATTCAACATCTCCAAATTATAGTGGGGGTATGTTTTGGAAACATATTTTCCACAATGGTACTTATACCAATTTTTAAATTTATCCATATATAGTGGGGGCATACATTGGAAGCATGTTCTTCATACTTACATAGCTTTTTGAATTAGCTAAAACACATAATTATATGATTTATATTCTTAGTCGCGGTAAAATTCTATACAATGGTACCATTATTTTTAAAAAATTTAACATGAGACATATAAGGTGAATATGCTATGAAATTTATGCCTAATATTGCACAAATTGAAATTATTTTCATATTTAAAAACATTTTTAGGGACTATCACCACCCACTAGTTGGACTTTTATTAACCATATTGAGCCAATCTATTACATTAGTTAGTTCACATTTTGGTATGGTTGAGGTGATAAAATCACTTAATATTGCTAATTTTTTAGGTTGGAATTGATATTATCATCCAACCTCACTAGTTTGATAGTATGGGTGACTTGGTTCACTCAAACTCACTAGGTTATAAGCATCACTAGGTTGCAAGGTTGAGCTAATACCAACTACTACGTGGCAACTCACTTTTGTTTCAAGGTTAGGGGCATGTGCCTTCCTATATGTCTCTATTTTTTTTCTCTCTATCTCCTTGGATATATACACTTTCAATATTTATCTATAAGTTTTCCTAATCTCATTTTCAAAGCCTTACAATGATACATATTTTTCAAATCAATTTGCTAATAAGTAAGGTAGTTACATCAACATATAGGTGTACTCTTAAAACCTGCTTTTTTAAGTTTATCTATTTCAAGTATTTTGAATCAAAAACCATATGCACTAATTATGAACTATAAAATTCTCTTGGTTGTAGGCTAGTCACCAACAATGAACTCAAGTTGGGTACATGCAAAGACAAGGTGTGTTATACACACCCAAGTATTCATTCCTTTATTTCACACTATAAATTTCATTAATATATTAACGTGTGGAAAATTTAGATGATATTTATGGATTATATATCATAACACCTCAATATTTTACATTTGGAAAATGTAGATCTTGGTTATTCTTCTTAGTTATAGACCTTTCCCACTTGCACAAGTCTCTCATATGCTCTGTCTTATGCCCCTTAGCCTATCTATTCATCTGACCAATCTTATGTAGATGACCCAATCCTTCTATATTGATAAAAATTCTTAAAATTCACTTATCTTCCATCTCTTAAAATTTTAAACCTATATCTACTTTCCTTCTCCTTAGACACTAATATCCAAAATAGACACTAGTGTCAATGTTAGTGTTTTGAGCTGATGTAATTGTCTAATGACCTAAAATAATTTAATTTACAAATGAAACATATCATAATGGTTAACCTAAGTGATTTAATATGATTTAATTCTCAAAATGGATTGATATAAATATGATATCAACCCTCATTCATTCCTTACCTAGTAACACATAAATAATACCAAGTATTCTTACCAAAGAGCATTCGAATAACATTCAATTGAAAAAATATTCCCTATTAACATACAAGTCATAGGTATAATACATATATAGGTCTGATATACTAAAATAACAACTGAAGAGATTGATTTTCAAAGTTACAAGCTAGGTCACTATTATACTTGTTTTTTTGTAATATTGCATGATTCACACACAAGACAACACATAGGTGAGAACTGCATCATTATGAGGACCTCTTCATATTATTGGATATGTAGGCAATGCTCATTGATAGAAGGGTATTTGGGGATATCTTGACACCATCTACCTAGTAACCCATTTCCCCCAAGTTCATAATAAAGATGAAGGAATAGGGTTTTATAAATTCATGAAGAATGATAGTCCACAACCTAGATCTGAATGCACTAGACCAAAGGTGAAGACAAACCCATGATCATCTAGGTGGTCATATCCATTTTAAATAGGTGTTTCATACAAGAAACTTGTGTTAAACCCAAACAATAACATTTACATTACAATCCCATGCTGATATTAGTGTCTAAAGCTCTGAAAGTGTCATATCTAGAATTTAATGACTATTCTAGAATCTCCTTGCAGCCTACTTTCTACCTATTCTAGATCCAACACTATGTTAGCATTAGAACCGACTAAGTATATTAATCCTTTGTCATTTACATACATAGATTACTTTTGCTTTCTATATTTATCCTATACTCAATATAATAAATTTAGTGTATGTTTATATCTAATTTTAACATTTAATTGGCATATTGTAGATTTGATTGTCACCATTGTGTATTATCATTTGTATATTATTAACCCTATTAACACCAAGTTATGATTCCTATATCTAATTTAGGGTTAAACATAATGTGACTATGATAACATTATGAACTTGGAATAAAATTGAGTTCCAAAATGGATGATATCCCTTAAGATATTATTTGACCTTGACAATCCCATACATACCTAAGAGGCCAATGCATTTAGAAAAAAAGTCTAGATTGATTAATTTAGGATAATTATAATAACCCCAAGATGTTCATTTAGTTTGAATTTAACTCATGTTAAAGTTAAATAACTCATAAAACTATTACTATAGTAACAAGATGTTATTACTTGGGTTTATGGAAACCTTAAGGTCAACCTGAATATAATAACCCACACTACGCCACTCAATAAGAACTAGAAGCCCTTCAGACAAAGGTAGAGACATCTGAGCCTAATATTGGAACCACTTATTGAAAAATAACTACACAAACTCATCTTATATGGGATAATCTTCCCAACTCATCACTCTACTAGGGTAGCTAACTTAGTGTCAATCCATAAAAAGAATGGATAAATCCTAATGTGTGTGTATTTAAGAAATATAAACTAAACTTGTAACAAACATAACTATCATTTGTCTTCATTAGATGAGGTAATACATATGGTAAATGGATCCTAGATGATGTACTTCCTATATGGATTCTTAGGATATAATAAGGTCTTGATAAACCTAGAATACTGAGCCAAGACTATTTTTACAACCAAGTCAGGCACCTTCACTTACAAATGAATGACATTTGTCCTTATTAAATCAAGATCCACATTTCAAAGAGATATGTAATTTGATTTCAAAGGTCTGATAGGTAAATGCATTTTTATTTACATGGATTACTTGAATATTTTTTCAAAATGTAGGTCTGATCATATTCACCATCTTGATAAGATATTTGAAATATGTAGAAGGTATAATATCTCACTTAACCCATACTAAAATGTATTTGGTGTTACTAAAGGTAAGATTATCAATCACATAATCACAAATAAAAGTATTTATATTGACCCTAAGAATGTGAATGTTATTTCCAAGATATCTTTGCTTAACATCAAAAAATAATTAGTCATTCTTTGTTAATATTAACTTTGTATGCAAACTCACATCTATTTTTATGAAAGTGTTAAACCTTTAAATACAATGTTGAAATAGGAAGTGAAGGTGGAGTGGACTCCTATAGCTATGGAATCCTTCCAAGAAATTAAGGAATCCATCATGTAAGCACCAATATTAATCATCCCAGGCTACATGAAAGAATTCTACCTCTATTCCTTCACATCAGAGCACACCATAACTTTAATTATCACCAAAAAGTTGGACGAAGATGAGCACCCTCAATTTCATGAGATTAAAATTGAAGGATGTATTTATGAAGTATTCCAACTTTAAAAAACATGTTTACACCCTAATCAAGGATGTGAATAAATTTAGGCACTACATTCTCAAAAACAAGGTACACACCATCATCTCAGACCTAGACGTAAAGCTTATGTTAGGAAAGAATAAACTAGGAGAATACAAAGGTCGATGGATGGCCAAGATTTAAGATTATGACCTTGAGATAAAACCTATCAATATTTTCTAAGGCTAAGATCTTATTTAATTAATGAAATTTACCTAAGGATCATGTGATGCAATTGGACTAGTCATAAATGGTCTATCAAGAATGGTATGATATAATTTTCCACTACCTCCTTTATGTAAACCTCTTCCAAGATTCAATTAGATGTAGAAAAAAATTTCAACAATAAGGTATCCCACTACATGTTGAAAAAGGGAGTCCGATATAGAAATAAATATGAAGGCATATATCTTAGATGCCTATCTGAAGAATAAACTAAGTCATGACTAGCTTATATGAGAAATTAGGTAATGGCCATCCTCATTAAGGATTACAACTTTGAAAAAAATTATATGATATGGGTAATATTATCTCACTATCTTTAGATCTATTTATGACCATGTGTGTTCATGCCATAAGTGCCAAACCTTCACCATGAAAGAAGTTTATTCTATAATTCCTTTAAAGCCTATGATAGAATAATGTCCTTTCACTCAATGGGGACTTGACTTTATTGGAGTCATCAACCTGAACTCATCATTTGGCCATAAGTTCATACTTACAACCATGGATTACTACACAATATGGATAGAAGTAGAGGAGATAAAGAAAATAACAACCAAGGAAGTCATCAAGTTCCTTAAGGAAAACATAACAACACAATTTGGCACCCCAACATCTCTAGTCTATGACAGTGGACCTATGTTTCAATCAGTTGAGATCACTGAATAGGATTGCCTTGAGTTTATCATCAACCTAATACCCTCAAGGGAATGGTTTGGCTGAGTCAACCAATAATAACCTAATCGATTCCATCAATAAGTCTATATAAACCACCAAAGACTAGCATTCATTGTAGAAATATACTCTTTGAACTGACCATACCAGATATAAACAAGTCCTCAAAATATATCCTTTCCTAATGGTATACATGTTGAATATCATTTTCATAATGACCTTTAAGTTTCCAAAGTACAACTTTATGCAAGAGTATATGGAAGACATTGAGAAGGTAAAATTAAGGTTTCTAGACATTATTCAATTGGAGAATGCACAAGAAGAGACTTTGTAAAACTTCAATAGAAATCAACAAATATTCAAGATATGGTTTGATAAAATGGAAAATGTTAAATCATTTTAGATATGAGACTTAGTCTTATTATGAGATAAAACACATGAGAATAAAGGGCAACACTACAAACTTGAACCACTATGGATTGGTCCATACCAAATCTATTATTTGTTAGGGTATAACATATTTTGATTAGAAGACCTTGAAGGGAATGATCTCCCACTACCTACGAATGGAGAATTATTGAAGAATTAATTCTTGGTTTTCCCTTCCAATATAATTTTAGAATATTACACAAGGCAAGTCTAGTGATGTAAATATTATATTAGAGTTAGATGTTTTTTTTAGTTGTGTGTTTGTTTTTATTTTGTCATGATTTTGATTTCTTGTTCCTAATTTCTATTGTTTTGGCATGCATTGGTTTTCTTTGGGGATTCCTCTAGTTTTCCCCTTTTTCTCCCTTGCTAACCTTAAAATAGTTTTACCTTGTTCCCATGATTCAAATTGAGAATCAATTAAACTAGTTTTGATAAGATAGAGTCTAATCTAAATATTTGTCCCCATGCTCCCAAGTTTGATCACTTCAAAATTTATAAGATACTAAAAACACAATCCCAAAATAGGAAGGAAAAAGGTGAGCCCCCATTATTGAATAATGTGATAATAAAATGAAATTTTATTGAGAAACTAAAAGGATTAGGAGTCACTGATTCATAACTAAGAAAGTGAATTGATAAAAAATCTATTTTAATAAAGGTCATTACACTACTTAAAATAAACATATCAATCATAGTCAAATAAATGAGCAAACAAAATACCTTCTTAGTGTAAAGAGTTCATTGAACCATTATTAGACCTTGGCTATATTGGTCCCCAACCATCCTAGATTAAGAAAAAGAAACATAAAAATGAAAAGAAGTCTGAGTCTCAGGAAAATGCAAATTTCTTCGTAAGAAAGGGTGATTTAGGAAACTTCCATATCAATATTTATAGCCTAGATGGAAATGAAATAAGACCTTGAGTGGGACCAAAGGCATATCTATCAAGGCAATAGATGCTTGGCTAGTAATAGAGAAATGCCTAGGACTTCCTTTCCTTAGCCGAATTCTATAAATAAATTACCTTTTAAGGAGTTATAAACACCTAAGATATGTCTAAGCTTTCCCAATGGATTTAAAATAACAACATAATCACTCTTTTCAAAAAATGACCCTTTGAAGGAATCATGGCCTAATATGTTGTTTACTAAAGTAGAATTGATCATTCTCTTTTCATATAAGTTCATTTAAAGGGATATTTAGTTGATTATTTCATAGTTCAATAATGGAGGCCCATAGTATGGATTCTAATTTTTGAGGCAATGTTTTCCCAAAAATAGTCACCACTTATTGTGACCAACACACCCTATTTTCAAAATTCAAATGACGACCCTCTTTGAACTTAAATTCAATGTTTAGGTCTTGTTGTGAAATGAATCAGTCTATGTCTAAGATGGAGGTCATTGTCTTAAGTCCATTTTTTTTTAATTTAAAATGAATTATTGATCTAATTCTAAATTAACTAAGTGTTCCCATAGTTATTGAATGTGAACTTATTCAAGAATCATAAACAATATTACAATCAGGTATAGATTTCCTTTGCCTAGAATTGATGATCTAATGGATTGTTTAAGTGGTTCAAGGTATTTCTCTAAGATAGACTTCAAAATTGATTATTATCATATTAGAATTTGAGAGGGAGATGAATGGAAGACAAAATTTAATACCAATTATATAAAATATAATGGCTTGTAATTCCATTTGGACTAACTAAGACTCTAAGCACGCTCATGAGGCTCATGAATGAGGTTTTCTAGGATTTCATAGTTAAATTTGACATTTTTTACCTATATGATATTTTGATTTATATTTAGTCAAAGGAAGAGAATTTTAAACACCTTATAATGGTCTTAAACAAGCTATAATAAGATAACTCGATAATCAATCTCAATAAGTGTACCTTCATGAAGACAAATTATTTCCCAAGAAGGCTTGAAAATGGACAAAGATAAAGTCAAATCCATAGTAGAATGACCTAATATAAGGAGAGTATTTGAGGTAAGAAGTATTCATGGATTGGATAGATTATATATAATGTTTATAGGGAATTTTAGTAGAATTTGTACTCTAATAGTGGAAACTATCAAAAAAAAAAAACTTAGTGGACTAAGGTAGCTGGGAGAATTTTTTAGTTTATAAATAAAAATATTGTAGAGCAACTAATATTAAATTTGCCTAATTTTAGTAATATTTTCCAAGTAGAGTGTGATGCAATTTGGAATTTTATAGGGCCTTTTTTGAGCCAAGAGGGAAAACCAATTTCCTAATTTAGTGAGAATCTCAATGAGGTAAATAAGAGGTACTCAACACATGAATGAGAGTTCTATTTTATTGTCTAAGATTTGAAGAAATGGAGACACTATCTACTACCTAAGGAGTTTGTACTCTATATAGATAATCACACATTACAATTAATTAGTAGTCAAAATAAACTAAGTCTAAGGCATATGAAATGAGTTGAATTTTTGTAAGGTTTTTATTTTGTTATCAAGCATAAAAGTGGACAATATAACAAATTTGTCAATGCACTAAGCAGGAGAAGTCTGATTATGTAAGAGTTCTAAGTGATTAAATTCATTTTTGATGCATTGAAAGACTTATATAAATAAGACCCTAATTTTAAAGAGGCATATGAAGCTTGTGATAATATATTAAATAGATACTGGAGTCCATGGATGGTCTATATTCTAAAAGAGGGAATTTTAATTCAGGTAAGTCAACTATGCACACCAGGAGTGTCAATGAGAGAAAATATACTAAAGAATAAACATAGTGTCAGCTTGGCAAGACACTTTGGGTAAACAAAAAAACTTTATCAATTGAGTGTACACTATTATTGGCCAACAATGTAAGCTAAAGTGAAGAGGCTTGTATAAAGGTGAAAAATATGTTAGCATGCTAAAGAATAGAGTCAAAATTCAAACATATATCATCCATTGCCTATGCCTACTAGGGTATGGGATTCAATGAGTATGGAATTTGTTCTTGGGCTTACAAATACACAAAAATGTAATGATTCTATATTTTTTATGGTTGATACATCCATTACCTATTCCTACTAGGGCATGGGATTCAATGAGTATAAAATTTGTTTTTGGGACTCTAAAGACACAAAAAGGTAGCAATTCTATATTTCTTATGCTTTATAGGTTTTATAATATGTCACACTTTATACCTTGTAAAAAAACAAGTGATGAAACTAACATTGAAAATTTGTTCTCTGAAGAAGTAGTGAGATTACATGGGATTCCTAGAAGCATTGTGTTTGATAGGGATACAAATTTTGTTGGCCATTTTTGGAGGAAAATATGGAAGAATATGGGGAGAACTTTAATATTCAACTTCGATTACCATCCTCATATTTATGATCAAATTAACATGGTCAGTATGAGTCTTGGAAACGTACTTAGGAGTTTGGTAAGTGAACATCCTAAATAATGGGATCAAGTACTAGTTGAAGAAAAAATTTCATATAACAATTCTACAAATAGAAATATAGGTTATATCCCATTCCAAATTATGTATGAAATCCATAAAATATGTATTTATGAGATGAAAAACTTGGGAAAGTAGGAGAAAAGAAGTGCAGAAGGTGAATATTTTGCTAAAAACTATGCAAGAGTTGCATGAGCAAGTAAAAAAAACAATTGGAATTGATTTTAAGTATAAAATAAGTGTTGATATGAGAATAAAATAAGTGATTTTAAGTTAGGTGATATATTACTTTCACATATAAGGAAAGAAAGATTTCCCAAGGGGGGATATAACAAGTTAAAAATTAAGAAAATTAGACCTTGTAAGGTCTTAAGAAACTTTTCTGCTAATGCTTATGAATTAGAGATTCCATTTGACATTGGAATATCACTAAGAGTTAATATAGAAGGCATTTATCCTTTCATAGGAGATGATAACTTATAGAAGTAACCTAAAGACAAAAAATATCAAACCATCAATTGGAAGCAATAATTACCAAAGGTTCAACTAGATTAGATTAAAACCATTATAGACAAGAAGGTGGTGAAAAATACTAGAGACAAGGAGTGATTTCAATAATTTATCAAGGAGAAGAACCATCCACTTGATATTGTAACTCGGATGACACCTTTAGAGATAGTCAAACATGGAAATAATGTTGAAGAACTCATAAGCAAGAGTTCATGAACAATTCTTTTATTTTCTAGTAGTTTGATGCAGATGCATGCTTATAAACAGTTAAATTGTGTTTATTTTCTATCTTAAGAGGTCTAAGAGGTCATGATTTATAAATAATAAGCATTATATTGGATTAATTGGTTAGTTTTAGGTCATGTAGAGGTCTTTTTATTTTTCCCACCAAGAGCATGATATACAAAATTTTGAATTTGTCTATAAAGTTTTAATGTGATTGTCACCCTTTTGGCATTTCAAAAGGGGACAATTACTTTTGTAATGGGTCATAAGGGTCAAAATATATGTTTTAATTTTTTTTAAATCAAAAAATTAGTCTCAACCTATCTAAAACCTATGAACTAAGAATTTGAATCAAGAGAGGTGATTAGTATTATGTTAGTTCCAAAATGAAATCAAATTGAAAGAAGCACACTAAAAAGCATATATCTCTAGGACTAGACACTGGGGGGAGATTATTTAACAAAACTAGATGGAAAACAAAAATAGAATGCAAAATACAAATGATCTATTACCTTCCTTGGATGCTCCAAATGGATTGTTGAAGTGGCTTACTCAGCTTGTGCTTCAAGAGATCTTCTTCAATGGAGTGTGGCTACCTTCATATCCTATTGGCACCTTTGGATTGTCATTTTGATTTGGATAAATAGTTTTGAAAAATAAAACTAATTACATGAATCTTTGGAATCAATTTAGCATTATAACTTTGGCATGTGAGAGCTTAAAATTCAATAAGCAAGGCCTCCTATTTATAGATTTTTGGAATGGTTTGAGGATCAACCATGACCGTCCATCTCAAGATTGAGATGTGTGGCCATGAATAAATCTAAATATGAAATTAATTCTTCAAATATCTCCATTAATATTTTGGATATAAGGGCATTGAATAGGCATGGAGGGTCTTAATGAGGCACGGGAGACCTATAATCTTGATATTTGTGGCATTTATGACTTGTGGATGCCACCCCATAAGATGATGTCATTTGATGATGTAGTTAATGACAATAAATTTAAAATAAATATTTATTTAACAAGTTCCATGGAATTATTAATTAGGCTCATGATTTTTTTAATTAGCTCTTAAGCACGATTAGTCAACTTTGATGCAAACCTTGGCTCTTTGTGCACAAATTCCTCAAATTGGTCAGAATGTCTTATTATTGGCCCAAAATTTGACTGGATTAGAATTGGGATGTGATCTTAGATGCATTAGAACCATTATACCATCTAGGATGTTATCAACACAAAATAACAAAGACACATGTCTTGTATAAGAAATTTGATAGAAAAGAGCAATCCAAAGCACCCAAGTGCAAAATTGGCATTTTAACTTGATATGCTTTGTTCAAAGTTAGCTTCTTCATAAATTGCATTGCCCCATTTAATGATACTCTAGCCAAAATAATCACTTAAGTATATCAATTTCAACTTATTTAATGTGTTTTAATGTTTTTAGGCCAAATTGTGCACTTTGGTAGAAATTGGTCAAAAGCCTGGTTGAAGGTTATTAGTGAAGTTTTAGGTGTTTACAATTTTCCCCTATTTAAGATGTTGCAAATCATAGGCATAAAAATGTCTTCTAAAATAATAAGAAATGGCCTGTATGCCAAAAAGAAGATGATTATTAAAAAAATAAAGCTCCAAATGGTATTTGGGAAGCTTATGATGATGCCCCTTTGAGGGAGTGGCCATCACATTTATTGATGGCTGGTCCTTCGAAAAGAATCAAGAAGAAAGGTGGGATTAACCTATGGTTGAGAGTAATCCAAATAAGAAAAGTATTACATTCATTAATTTAAAAAGGATATTGATTTGCCTAAAGATGGTTATAATTAGGAATAAAAGTTGAAATAATGATTTTCCCATAGGTGGTTATAATCATTAAGGGGACCTGGATTATTTTATAAAGATGATTGTGCTCTAGTTAGGATTGATTAAAAATCATAAATAAAGGATATAACTTTGAATATAGATTAAAGATGAGTGGGTGCAAAGTGATGAAATAGATGAATAGAAAAATAAGATTGATCAATATATATTATTTAGTTATACCTACTAATGAGGAGATGGTAGTCCTTATTAGCAATGATACAACTAGAATGGTCATTGGGTTGATTTGATCAAGGGTGGGATGGAAGGATTTTTCTAGGTTCCAAGGAGAAACTTATATGGCTCCATTGCTTGTAGACATTCTTGAAGTTGATTTTTATTGTAGTATATGATAGTAGGCATCATGCTAGAATATCATGAAGACTTGACCAAAATGTGCATAAGGACTAACTCTCAATCCAATAAACACTTAAAAATAATGCACCAATGATAAAAACCATGATGATAATGTTGGCATAAGAATATGGATAGACTTAAGAATAATATGCACAAGAAATCACCCAATGAACACATATAGATTGAGTCAAGGAAATAGTGCTAAAAGCAAACAAATAGGCAAGTGAACAAATAGAAAAAAACAAACAATCAACAAACAACTTGAAATAAATAAACAAACAAAAATCCTAAAAATAAAATCAAAATAAAACATCCTAATAATGTCCATACCCTAATAAGGCAAATTGAGGATAATTAACTAGGCTTAGACATGACAAATCTCTTTATATTTTTAAAATATTATGAATGTTTTTGGCATTTTGAGGTTTCTCAACTCGCTAGAGAATGACAAGACACTAAATGGTTTAATCTCATAAAATGATGAGAGTGTGTCTTAGGTTGCTCACAAAATGGTGATAGTATATGGAAAGGTAGACTAAGGTGACCTCAACATGAATTGAACATGACCTACATAGTCCTAAAATGACCTCAAGTCATAGTAATTCGATCCACACAAAAGGTAGGAAAAAACCAACTAGGTCCTAATAAGTTCTCAAATCTGCCAAATGGCTAGTTAAATGAAAATAGTGATGGTAAGGTGATGCAATAATGCACGATAAATAAATGTTTCCCATAGTTTACCCATAGGTGGTTATAACTATGATATAATGGCATAGGTCAATGATACTAATTTGCCCATAGGTAGTTATAATTAGTAGTAAGCCTAGTGAAACACTGATTTGCCCATAGGTGGTCATAATCAGGCTCACATAAACAAACTTGATAGGATGGAAAAATGAAAGATATATTACCAAATCAACTATCACACTGCTTTTATAGAATATCATTATAAACATAGATTGGATCTATTATTAAAACTTAATCAGAATCCTCTCACAAAATGTACAAGAAGAACCAAAAGAACCAAAATAAAAATTGGATTGGGTAGGATGGATATAAATAGGATTCAATCTAGATAGGAATGATATGGTAAAATAGAATGGTCTTACTAAGGATAATGATAGACTGGTAAGATGGTAGAATAAATAAGGATGTTGAGACGGTTGCCCCCAAATGGTAAGGTGAATGGTAGGAATATGTGATAATGGAAAAATGATATGGCATATAGAAATGGCATGGTACATGTTTTTGGCTTGGGTCTTATTTTGGATTCTATTATTCTTACTGATGAGGAGATGCACATATTGATCAACAAATGATACAAATATAATAATCAATCACAGTAATTGCTAGCCCATACCTCATCTGAATAGTTGATCTATGAAGAATGACCTATAGGTTTGGTTGTCAAGGATGATTCTATGATCTTCATTGGTCATTGATTCTAATTCATTCAAGCATTGGGATAAGCTATTTTTGTAGCCTCTGCAAAGAAAAGTATGGCCATGGATGGTAAATAGGGATACAAGCTAGATGATAGGTTTTTTTGTGAAATATAATGGTAGATGATAATGGAATGTATAATGGTGGGGAAAAAAATAAATATTAGGACTTTCACTCACATGTAATGTTGTTGATACCAAATTTGACATAATTTTAGTTGTGGTGGGGATGAAGACTTGTTCTCTTGATAGGACCACCATATTTTTCTATTTTTTTAGGTCTGAGAGTAGTTACCATCTGATTATGTTGTAGATAGGAAGCTATTTTGATTTAATCTTTTATTTTGTCTTCATAAAGTAGTGAAGAACTTTTTTGCTCATCTATTGATGCCTTGAGGAGGTTTCTACCAATGAAGTCTTGATTGTCCCATGGTGCTTCCAAGAAGGTTTTACTAATGAAAGTTGGATTTTAACTTTGATTTTCTTTTAACATTTACAAAAATGTTTCACTAAAAGATGTTAAATTTTAAATTTGATTGTCCCCTAGAGCCTCTGAAAGGTTTCACTGGGAGATTATTCTTATTCAACATGAATGTGGTCTTGGCCTCCTTGCTCTTCTTCAACTGCTATGTCACCATGGATGTAGTTCAACAAAGTATGATTTTGTTGATCCCAATCAACACTTGTGGGAGATGGAATGTTAATAATATGGCCATTTTGGCTGATGGTAATGGTCTATGGAATGGTAATGGAATGTAGAGAGGTTGCACAATACTCATAGAAGATACTAGGATAAATTATGTTGAAGCTAAAGTACTCATCCTCAAAAACCATAGAAGGATCACAAATGTATTCAAACTAATTTGTGAGGCATGCATAACCAATATTGTAATAACCATGAATCTATTCTTCTTCTGAATCTGATTCTAACTCAAGGCACTCTAAATTTGATGTTGAGACTGATGTTGATTCTAATTCTGAAGCTAAATTTGATGTTAGTTCAAGAATAGAACCTGACTCTAATTTTGATTCTTCATCTAATGGGTACTCTATTATAATGACGTTTTGTTGAATGTTTGGTAGTGGAAAAGCAATAGCCTATGATGGCATAATGGGCTCCATAAAAATTTGGGACTCCTCTAGGATTTAAAAAAAGGTTAATAGACAACTCCTCAGAGACTAGCTTGTCAATAGGAGGCTCTTAAAAAATAGGCATATGGTCGAGGTAATGATTTGCCCAAAGGTGGTTATAATCATTAAAAAGTGACTCAACAAAGACTAGCTAATTAGAGTGAGACTTTTAGATAAATGGTATAGGATCAATGGGTGATTCATCATAGGTTGACTTATCACAAATGGTTGGCTAAACAAAAACATCTTGGATTGGTTGGTTTTCTTGGCCTTGGTTTCCAATGAGTTGGAAAATACCAATTTGGATCACAGATTAGTCTTTGAATGATTGGTTTGGTTTAGGTTTTGATGGGATTGGTACTAGATGGGGAATGGCCTATAGTTGGATAATGGTAGGTAATCATAGAGCTTGATTTATCACATGACCCAAAGGACAAAGTTCTCAAATGGTAATGATAGGGCAATACAGGGCTTGTTTGTTCATACAAGCCAAACGACTAGTTCTTGAAATGATAATAGGGCATTATGGAGCTTGATTTCATATACAAGCTAAAGGATGAGGTCTTATAATGGTAATGGGGCATTATGGAGCTTTATTTCTTAAAAAATACAAGGCATCTAAGTCCTCCTCATAAACCATATCATCCCAATCATGAGTTGGATCATAAGCTTATTCTTGAATATGTTCCATGTACTGATTATTGTAAAGAGGGTATGGATCTCTATCCCAAACAATATTATCTATAGTTGGGTATTCAAAGTCCTCCTCATAAACCATATCATCCCAATTGGTAACTTGATTTGGATTTTGTGGATTTTAACTATGTTCCTCATATGGAGTTTTGTAGGGAGAATAATAAAACTCCTTAGAAAATCTCTTTGTAAGGGTTCCTAGTGGGATTTTGTGCAACCATTCAATCATAGTTTGGATTGTACGTGAATCCACCAGAAGTGTATCTATACATATCCATAGAAATTATGAAATCTATGAAATAAAAGGCTTAGATTTATATAGATTCTAAAAAACTATGTCCAAAGGATAAATGGTTCAAACTAGGTCTAATTTGGTCGAAAATGGAGTTGTATCTCCAATGTGGTCTAAAAATGGAGCTGTATGTCCAAAATGGTTTGTGCTAATATTTGGCACAAAATAATCTAATATCCAATGTATAATGTCAAGTTTCATACACATAAAAGGTCAAGCATCTGAATAAAAATTGATATGTCAAAGGTCTAGGTCAAAGTGTTCCAAACAAGGTCTAAACTAAGAAATGGAAAAGAGTTGCTAGATCTTTTGTCCAAATGTGGAGTCAAAATCTAGGCTCAAATAGGATGTGGTAGGACTTTTAGCCAAATGACATCAAAATCTAGACTTGAAATAAAGGCATGATGTGATTTGATTTAATATAACAAGTTTGGAAACAAATTTGACATAGACCCGACACACAGAATCAAACATAAACATGATCAATTGGCATAAGGCATGAGGTAAAAGGCTCTTGGACAAAGACTATGTTCTCTTAAACAAAGGCACAAACAATGATGAGGATAATCATTGAACAAACAAACTATCAATAATTTTCAAATTTGGGTAATCGATTAACTAAAGTTATGCAACCCAAAAGAGAAAGATCTACATATTAGCCCCATGAATTGAAGCCTAGATAGAAATCAATCAATGTTTAAATCAAAACTTGACAAGGTTAATTGAAAACTCAATGTGAAAACTAAGATTTTACCAAACAAGATAGACAAAATTGGACAACATGATGACACATAAATGAGGTTGAAACAACTGATGTGGCATGGTTTGAAACAAATAGTTTTTGGTGTAATGGTAAACAAGTCTTGAAATAAATTAAGTAGATTAATGGCATAAGCATGCTCAAATGATGTGATCCATGTTATGTTTCAAAAGACTCAAAGGAAAAAATTGTTTGACATTATTTGGGTAGAATAACACTACCTTTCCCAACTCAAATACATGGTTTTGATATGGTTTATAAACAAACAAATATGTTTTAGTCTCAAAACATACCAAGCAAAAATGACCAAAATATACTAAGTATAATCATCCAAATCTTAACAAGGGTATGAAAAAGTGGGGTTGACTAAAACTAATTAGTTTTTAAATGTCTAGATGGATCAATTAAAAAATTAATTTCATTCCAAATGATGCAAAATAAACACACTTAAATTGGGTATCCACGGCACTTGGCATATTGCAAAAAGGTCTTGTCTTTTTTGCAACCACTACATCTATCACTTGCTCAGTGTAGTACAATGTCTAAAGTACAAATACGTCATGTGTGCAACTCTAACACTAGAAGGTGGTTTAACCACTCAAATCTCTGATCTTAGTGGGATTGGGTGAAGTCAGTGTTGAGAGATGAAACCATAGGTCAAAGCTTCCCTAAAGAACTTGAGAGAGGTAACGAAGTCCCCCTCGTAAATCAAGTTTGCATAAAAATAAATGACTAATAGAAAGACTTTAGGGTCATTTTCAAGATCACCCAAACTTTTGCATGTTTTTGGGGAGTACTTTACATGACATTCTTTCTATGCCTTGAACTAGGCATGTTTGCACTAAGGATGATGTTGTTGATTCCAAAAGTTCCCTAAAGGGGACAGATAGAAGAACATACACACAACAACCTTCTTTTTGCTAAATCAAGTTCTAACTAAATAACTATTGAAAAAAAAAATTGACAAGTGTGTTCAATTTTAATCCCCAAAGGAAAGATTAGGTGGTGTTCTTTTGACCCCTTGGTCTTAAGTTGTAACTTTGAGAGCCTATCACAAAACTTAACTAATAAAGCACCCTAAATATTTTCTTTAAACACTAAAATGAAATATTATTTTTCAATTTAGACATCCAAATGAAGTGTGAAAAGACTAATTTAATATTTTTTTGGCATTTTTTTTTGGTAGATCCTATAATAAAAATGTTATCACTTTGTTTAGCATTGAAGCACATTTATGAAATGAGGTAAGTAACCATAAAGGGCAAAACCTGTCAACCCGAAGGCAAAATATAAAGAAAGTAAACATGTTATATTAGAATTTGTTAGAAAAAATCTCAAGAAAAATCTTTAAAATATAATATTAAACATATGAACAACTTCAAACAACAAATTAGAAGGCTAAAAATAAAACATAACACATAAAAGCCTGCACATAAAACATAAAAACATGTAGTTAGTATTTTTTATATAACTTTTAAAATATAGTTTTATTTTCCACAAAATGTTGATAGGTTGTCAATAACTCCATGGAACAATTCTATAAAAAATTTAAGATCCAAAAAGTCAATAAAAAAATTATTAACTCTGTTCTAGCCATTTTTACCATAAAAATAAAAAATGGAAAGTGATAGTCACTAAAATAGTCATAACTTCTAAAATATAAAGAGAGTTTTTTTGAATTTTTAAAGAATATCAATAAAATATTTAGATATACCTATAAAAAAAAATTAAAAAAATAAGTAAATAAAAAGTTATTAATTCTTTATGGGTCATTTTTACTCTTGCAAAGCAAAAACAACAAAAAAATTTAAAACTATGAATACAAAAAAATTATGGGTTGCATACTCATGAAGATAGTCCCACCGGACGTGCCATTATGTGAACTATGAATTTTAATCAATAGATTTGGTTAGTATTGTGTTATTTATAAAATGAAATCAAATTGAAAGAAGCACACTAACAAGCATACATCTTTAGGCCTAGACACTAGGGGGAGCTTAGTTAACAAAACTAAATGGAAAACACAAATATAATGCAAAATATAAATTATATATTAACTTCCTTAGATGATCCAAATGTATTTTTGAATGGGCTTACTAAGCTTATGCTTCAAGAGATCTTCTTCAATAGAGTGTGGCTACCTTCATCTCCTATTGGCACCTTTGGCTTGTGATTTTGATTTGGCTCAATATTTGGGCATAATAACACTAATTACATGAAGCTTTAGAATAAATTTAGCATTATAAATTTGGCATGTGAGATCTTAAAATTAAATAGGTAAGGCCTCCTATTTATAGATTTTTAGAATGGTTTGAGGATCAACCATGATCATCCATCTCAAGATTGAGATGTGTGGCCATTAATAAATCTAAATATAAAATTTATTTTCCAAATATCCTCATTAATATTTGGTATATAAGGGCATTGAATATGCATGAAGGGTCTTAATGAGGCATGAGAGACCCATAATCCTGATATTTATGTCATTTATGGCTTGTGGATGCCACCCCATAGGATGATGTCATTTGATGATGCAGTTCATGACAATCAATTTCCAATAAAGATTTATTCTAACAATTCCATGGAATTATTAATTAGGCTCATAATTTGATTTAATTATATCTTAAGCATGATTAGTCAACTTTGATGCAAACCTTGGCTCTTTGTGCACAAATTACTTAAATTGGTTAGAATGTCTTGTTATTGGCCCAAAATTTGACTAGATTGGAATTAGGATGTGATGTTAGATGCATTGGAACCATCATCTCATTTAGGATGTTGTCAACAAAAAATAACAAAGGCACATATCTTATACAATAAATTTGATAGAAAAGAGCAATCCAAAGAACCCAAGTGCAAAATTGGCATTTTGACTCGAAATGATTTGATCGAAGTTAACTACTTCATAGATTGCATTGTCCTATTTAATAATACTCTAGTCAAAATCAACACTTGAATATATCAATTTCAACTCATTTAATGTGTTTTAGTGTTTTTAGGCCAAATTGTGCATTTTTATGGAAATTGGTCAAAAGCCTGGTTGAAGGTTATCGGTGGCCAGTTTTAGGTGTCTACAAAACCAATTAAGGTTTATACAACATAGGAAAATGACCAAACTTAGCATGATTGGATGAGTTTCAAGTTTGTTTAGATATCCTAGCTATGTTAAATAGGAAGGACCAAGTTCAAACTTAAAAATAAAAATATGATAAACTTTGAACCATGAAAAAGGAGGATAATAATGTATGAAAACAAATATAAAAACTTAGGTTATTGTTGGTGTATGTGGAGATAGTCTACAAAAGTCTGTGTATTAGTCTTGAAGATATTTTAATAAAGGGAAACTTGATAATATTTTGGATGAATTATCAAGATTATAAATGTGTGAATACATGTTATTGGTCATTTTTTATATTATTTTATGTTTATATGATATCTCTTAGTTTGTAGGGTTTAGAAAACATTATATTGAGTGATACAGTCTAAATAAAAGAATGTTTTCTATGTACTTTTGAGAGTGTTAAGTCTGAATTGAGCACTTGTTAGAGTTGTAAAAACATGTGTAGATTTTAACCAAGGTAAAAAGAGCCATATATAGTCATTAAACCCTGATAATTCATCAAATTTTAGATCTCAGGTCACTTTCAATCAAACAAACCCTAAATTAGGGTTTCATTTATAAAAACCTCAATATCTATAAAATGAAGCCTAAAAAAACTTTAAAAATTTGTAGATAATCTAATGGGGATGTTTTTAAATGACTCAAGTGGTTTTAAATCTTGAAGATAACTCTAAGAATATATATTAGTGTTTTAGGTTCTGCAAACCTATAGATATGCCTAAAACAAGGTTAAAAAGATATTTTTTCCATTTCTCTTGATAAACCAAGATGGAAAAGAGTATATACCATGTATTTTGTCCTAAATAACATGTGAATGAATGAATGAATGAATGACGTTTCCTTTATGATTAATAAAATCTGAATTGTGTATTACAATCCCATAAAAGCTCATATCAAGCCCAGAATAAAACTATAACTAAATTGTATTTTTTGAGCACACTAAGTCTAAGAAGACACCATAAGTATCTCCTTACAAAAAAATCTATTTGAACCTCCTTTATGTCTATATTAGAGCCCCTTCCCATATCAATGTCCTACTATGAGGACCCAACATTTTTGTTTCTTCCACTATTATTCTCATTGCTACTCTTAGTACTTTCTGATCTAGAACTATAACCATGGGTACCACCTATTATAATAGTACCTCATATAATGGTACTTGTATGTTAATGGCCATCTAGACTAGCCTCACCCCTACCCTTTTATTATATATGAAATGGCCTCACCTATATCTATTATCTCTAGCATAGACTTGGTTTCTCACCTCTTGGAAACCTCGATCTAGTAATTAGTACAAGTTTGAACTATGACCACCATACAACCTAGGTCTCATGATTCTCACATTTTCAACCCTATCTCATATAATTAAACTACTAGATAAAATATTATAAATATACCCACTACCTCTACTCTCATAATTGTGACTATCACTCACCAATATCTTATGTCACATGGGAAAAATGGTGAGGCCCATCAGGCACGTCCTAAGATTGCCCAAACTACCTTTGTATGTGATTAAGACTATACCACTCAACTATTAAATCATGGAGACTAATAATGTAACATGATGTGGTCATATACTAGGTCATAATGACATCCTTGTGCCAATAAAGTTGAATTTTCATGTACATTTTATAGATAAAGTCCTCATTAACCATCTCATTGATGGATCATCTATAGTAGTATATGACTCCTTAGTGGCCTCATTGGCCTCCTTCTATCACATACTAACCATATACCAGTCAATCCTTTCTATACTATTTTCATTGGTCACTCTATAGTTATGTACTCCTTGTGATCATAGGAATCCAAGAAGGGAGGTTAGATCAAGTGTTAGAACAAGTAAGAAAACTTGAATAAAAACACACTAACATGCTAACACTTACTTGCCTAGATCATAGGGGGAGCTTAATGAACAAAACAAATGGAGAATATAACTAAAATGTAAATAATACCTAATTACTTACCTTTCTTGAATGCTCTAAAATATTTGGTGTGTGGCTTGTTTGGTTTGTGCTCAAAGAGTCTTTGGAAATGGAGCTTGGCTATCTCCTTCTCTCCTTGGCACCATGGATTGTGGCTTGATGTTGGATTTGGCTTTTGATTTTGGCATTATAACACTTGTTTTCAATCTTTATATAAAACAAACATTATAACTTTACTCTATCTAATCTCTCTGAATGAAGATGTAAATGCTTCTATTTATAGGTTTAGAAACTAACCCCAACTCAAGGTGAGTTAAGGTCTAGTTCAAACATGGAATGGATTAAAACCTAACCCAAGTGAGTTAATTAACCCTAATAGAGTTAAAAGGTGTCAAAATCTCATGATTTTCAATGAATAGGCATGGGTGAGATATTTTAGATAATTGCAAAAGGCTTAAATAGCTCACAAAAGGTAATTATGAAAACCTAGGATATTCTTGATTTTTGAATTTCTTTTTTTAGAATTTCATTAATTTCTCATGGATAATTCAATTAGGTATTAAATTAGGTTTATAATTTTAATTAATTATGTTTATAATTTTTATTATTTTCAATATTTTATTTAATTTCATGTGTGTATTTGCCCTATTTAATAGGTTTATAAGCCGAATTGCCTGTTATGATGACATATGATAATTAGAGATGAATCCATGAGAGGTTTTTGTTTATTATAGTAGGATACCCCAATTAGGGGTGTCTCAATGAGATTCTAAGCTTTGACGAATGATGCACAAGTAAATTTAGGATGTTAAATGATTCTTAGGCTTAATTTGTAATGGTTGGTAAGAATCTGTCTGAAGTCCAATCAAAGGCCATTGGTGGCCAGTTTTAGGTGTCTATAGTTTGCCCCTATTTGGGAAGGCATTAAAATATGTAAGTACATTAATATATTATCAAATAATGAAAAATTCTTGTATGTTTATGACTTCAATGATAATGGATGAACTATGGATTCTCCCTTGAGGGAGTAGTTAGCAATTGCTCCCTCAAAAGGAAGAAATAATTGGACAAAAAGGATGAAATGGGGTGGAAGGGATTGATTTAACCATAGGTATTTATAATCTATGGCATATGGAGCTACCCCAATTACAACAGACAAATAAGATTATTTTCCCATAAGTGGTTATAATCTTTGGCATAGGTGGGATACAAAAAGTTAATGATTTTACCAACGGTATTTACAATCATTAAAAAATTCTTAGGGTAACAAGATTATAATTTTCCCAAAGGTGGTTATAATCATGAAAGGGGAAGTAATGATTCACTCATATGTATTTATAATCATTGGTTGGATAAAAACATGACCCAATTGGGTGGATAGAGATAATGGTTTACACAAAGGTAGTTATAATCATTATCTAATGAAAACATACCCCAATTGTGCTGAAGAAAGAGAATTATTTACCCAACGGTGGTTATAATCATCAACCTTCAAATGGATGGAAACACAATGATTTTCCCAAAGGTAGTTAGAATCATTGGCAATGCAAATGGGATGGTATACAATGATTTTCCTAGAGGGAGTTATAATCATTATACCTTGATAGTGGTAAACATGATATGAAAGATGATGGAAAATTAGTATATAGGAGAAATTTGAATTAGGCAACCTACAAGTAGGGAGATGCACATTCAAATTAACAAGGGAAGAAATTATTTCACTATTTAATTACTCTATATAAGATATGATTTGAATTAGATCAAGAATTTTGTTGGTGCCAAGGAGTATCATTACTTCATTATCGAGTAGACTCTCTGAGCTAATTTTTGATATAGCACATGATGGTAGGCATCATGATATAACACCATGAGGACTTGGACAAAATATGCATAATTTCTAACTCCTAATCTAAAACATAATTGTAAACAATGCACCAATGATAAAAACCATGATGACAATGTTGACGTATGAATATTGATGGATTCAAGAATAATGTGTAAGGAATCACCCAATGAATGCACATAGATTGAATCAAGGCATGCCAAGAAAGAATAAAAATAGGCAAACAAACAAAAAATCAAAACACCCAAAAAATAAAGAAAACAAAACAAAGACAAATAAAAATATCAAACAAATAATGGTTAATAAAAAAATTAGTACAAAAAACATGATACAAACAAGATGATGAACATTGCCCTTAAAAAATAGGAGACAACATAACAAACAAACAAAATGGGGGAATAGAAGAAAAGTAAGGGGTGGTCGAGTTGTCTCTAGATGCACTAGGTAAGTGGGCAGTCCCTACATAGATCCATGGACATAATATCCAACAAAAATCTAGGCTAAATGTAGTTCTCCTAGGAAATGGGATAGAAGAAAATGATGAGAAAGAAAAACATGATGGATGAATAGAATAATAGGGGAATGATTTCACAAAATAGTGAGACCTTGATATGTAAGGACAAAAAGGATGGGTAAATGAAATGACAAGTGGTTTTTTTGTGACTTAGTGAGGCTTCCCAAAATCTTTAAGTCAAAGAAGTGGTCAATGTTTTTGTTTTTTCTAAATTGATTTTCAAATGTTTTTGGAATTTTTAGAGCATCTCAACTTGATGGAGTATTATGAGATATTAAATAGTTCAAGTTCAAAAAATTATGAGAACATTCAAACTAAAATTGCTCACAAAATGGTGAGAGCATGGCTAAGGGATGACTAAGTTGACCTCAACATGATATTGAGAACTACCTATATAGTCCTAGTATGGGACCTCAAGTCACTATAGTTCCACCTTATAGTGGAGGAATTTGACTAGTATAACAACCAATTCAAACAAAACAAGCAAAGTTGCCAAATGGCACAGTACAAGATAGGCATGGCAAGGTGGTACTTCAAGGCATGATAAACAATTATTGCCCCTAATTTTCCCATAGGTAGTTATAACTAAGAAATAATGACATAAGTCAATGATACTAATTTTCCCATAGGTGGTTATAATTAGTATCAAGATGGTGGGACACTAATTTTCCCAAAGGTGGTTATAATCAAGCACCCTTGGTGTAGAATGGAACAAGAAATAAAGGATACAGCTACCAAAACCTCTATCATACTACTCAAAAATATGAAATCTATTTAGAATAATTTAAAAAACTACTGAAACTTGATCTGAATCTTTATTTTGAAAGTGACTTTGTAACCAATAGAATAGAATCGAGGTCAAGTGGGTTGGGTAGGGTGGCGTGATAAAAACTTAGTCGATAGAAAGGGCATGATAGAATGGAATGGTGGAATGGAAAAGTGATAGAATGGTATGGTATAAAGAATAATATTGATAATATGGTAAAATTTTAAATGGTCCTCATAGATAATACACCATTTCACTAAAAAAAAATAATGCTTGAGGTGTATTATGTTCATTATCTCATTAAGTTCATCCCTATCTAGTATAGAGAGCATGTATGCTCTAGTGCCATAGTTTTGAATAATGATGAAATGACCTACCTAGTTGGGTTTTAAATTACCTTTATATTTATTCTTGGCCATGGTATTCTTTTGGTTTTATTTAAGAACAAGATCACCAAGCTCAAATTATATGTGTTTCATACATAGATTATAGTGGCCATGGAGTTAGTTTTGATATGCTTACAGGTTGTTTACTATAGTAAAATGTTTCTCATCGAGTAACTCTAACTCTTGTAGGCACACTACTTGATATTCTTCATCATGTAAGACAAGCTTCAAAGAGATGCATAAAGAGGTAAATCAACCTAAATGGGAAAAATGGTTTGTGTTATAAAAAAGTGAGTATGGAGTGGCTCCTATTGGACTATGGTGATTGGTATGGTATGCCCAGAGGGAACAAAATATTTGAAGGTACCAATCATGGATGACATCATTGATAATAGTTTTTAGGATGTTGATAATTATTTTGTTAAATGCTTCTACCTAGACATTAGTTTGAGGGTAATATACTATGGAAAAATGTTGTTTAATTTTATACTCAACACATAGCGATTTGACATCCTTGTTCTTGAATGATCCAATATTATAAAATATAATTTTAGAGGGGATACCATAGTGGAAAATGAGATGGTTAAATATAAATTTGTAAATTTGATTTCTAGTCACGTAAGTGAGGGGTATAACTTCAACTCACTTAATGAAGTATTCAATGGTGGGGTTTATCTTCCCAATGAGATTGAGACCCCATATAGAAAATGGACATGGTGTCAGCATTAGTTTCAAAGTCTTGGCTAGGGCATGAATCAGATTGACATGCCATTGACATTTATCACACCATTTAACATATGTAGCTATATCTACATCCATCATTAGCAAATAGTACCCAATACGTAAGATATTTTTGGATAGGACTACCTCGATGGTGTGAGCTTGATATACTCCATGAACTTCTCATAATGATAATGTATATTATACTAATGTTAAACAATGAATTAGAGTTCCATCAAAACTATGGTGGTATAGGGTTGGTCTAAGTAAGGTATAATGTTGGGCACAGTGGATGAAGGATTTGGATTATTTATAGGATAGGTCTAGTGGCATTATATGGTTATGAAGATAGGTATATAAGTCTAAATACCAAGTAGAGATGGGACCAACAATATCATAGATCATTGTGATGGTTGAAGGTTTATGAACTAGTGTTAATAGATTTTTAATGAGAAACTAGTATTCCTTGGCCATATCTATATGATGAATTAAAGATCTAATTGTGGCCATGGAATTTTTTTTTCTATTACTTACCCTTGTATATGTTTAAATTATACATTGACAATCTATTGTTTAAGAGTGTTGAAAATGGCCTTATATGGTACCAACTTGTCATCTTTGGTATGAAAATGGTCTATAAATTGATTGATGATTAATTGAGAATCACCATAAATCTTGAGATGTTATATGTTCTATTTTACTACATATCATATCATTAAAATGAGTGATTCATATTTGGCCATGTTGTTGGTACAAGGAAAGTTGATTCAAAATGACTTAGGGATTAGATCCCCTTATGGAGTTATGAAGAAAAAGCCTGCCCATGATCCATGTGCTGTGAATGATCCATCAAAATACAACTTCTAGTGCTACTCAAGATTTTTTTCCATGATGGTCATAATGGACTCATATAGGAAGTGGAATGTTAGTGATTCTATATCTACAAGGGGTGCTTTAACAAGCTAATTTGCAAGAACTTATCTCTTGATGACTTTTTGGTTTATATATTATATCTCAAACTTGTTGAGAAGTATGATCCATTTGTCCATATAGCCTTGTAAATTTGTTTTACATAGTATAAACTTAAGTGGATATACTTTGGAAATGACCATGGTCTTGTTGTTTAACATGTAATGTCACAGTTTTTGAGATATGAAGACCATAACTAAATAGGGCCTTTCAATGGGTGTATAATTGTGCTCATATGTGACTAGTGTACATATTAGATAGTACATGGCATGATCCTTTCCATTATCATCATGTTGAGCTATAATTACCCCCAAGGCTTTGTCCATAACTGATAGGTTTAGTAAGAATGAATTTCTTGACATTGGAGGCAATAAAATAGGCAGATTCACTAGATAATCCTTCAGCTATTGGAAAGATTTATAGAATCCATCATCCAAACTAAAAGTGACACATTTATTCAACAAGTGTGCAAATGGATGGCATTTATCTACCAACTAAGAAATGAAGTGTCTAATAGATTGTATTTTATGCTACAAACTATAAAGCTGCTTTAGAGTGGTCGGTGATAGCATTTGAGTTATGGATTATACTTTGGTTGGATTGAATTCAATGCCTTGATGAAATAAAATGAAGCTAAGAAATTTTATTGAAGTAACTCCAAAAACACACGTCTTAGGATTAATCCTAACTTTGTATTCATGTAGTCACTCAGATATACTCCTTAGTGATGTTGGATGGTCAACCCTAGTCTTTGATTTACCTAGTATGTTGTCGATGTAGTATTAAATAATATCATGAACTATGACACTCATGGCCCTTTGGTAGGTGGCCATAGAATTTTTTAGACCAAATGGCATAACTTGATAATAGAATGTTCCCCCTTGAAGAGGTGAACACTATTTTATGTTGGTCTTTTAGTACAATTTGGATCTGGTAGTACCATGAGAATCCATCCATCAGTGAAAGCATTTCATAACCTAATATGGAGTTGATAATCATGTCAATGTTTGGAAAAGGAAAGCCATCCTTGGGGAAGGCTTTTTTTATGTCTCCAAAATAAGTGCAATTCCTAATTCCTTTTGGTTTCTTACTAACATAACATTAGAGATCCACTCTAAGTAGTCGATTGATCAAATGCATCTCACTTCTAAGAGATTTTATAAATATTTCTTCACTAATACAATAATGTGAGGATGCATCTTGCACAATTTATGTTTCAAAGGTTTGGCATCAAGGTGTACCATAAGGTGGTGTACAAACAAGGTGGGGTCTAAACTAGGCATGCTAGAGTAGACCCATGTAAATATATAAATAAATTCCCACAAAAGGGATATAAATACTTCATGTTACTCATCAATGAGGGACCACCTAATTTGATCCATTTTAGGTCATTTATAGTCTCAATGTTAACCTATATAGTTTTCTCCATTAGAAGGGTGAAACCATCTTCTAGAATAGTTGGAAAAAATTTAAACTAGCCTATAATGGTAGAGTCCTCTATTAGGACAAGTTCTTCAAGCTCTCCTAGGCATGATTAATTAGAGTATCCCAATGGTAGGGATAGCCATGTGATAAATATAATTGTAAAATCATGGATGATTTGATCAAAATATTTTTGTTATTCAAGAATGAACTTGAACCCATAGGAAAGTTCATCATTGGTGGTCTCCTGAGTTATGTTTGAGGAAGGTTGAACACCCTCTTCTAATGATTATTGAAATAGGTTTTCCCCACTAGATTGGCCTTTTTATATACTATTTCCCTAGTCTAAAAGTTCCTTGAAGAGGTTTTCACTTTGGGACCTCAATGTTTTATTTATTTATATTTGGCTAAGGGTGTTCACCTGTTCTCCAAAATAGGCTTTAGGATCTAACTTGATTGAGAACCCTTGCTTGTGGTCTCCCAACAAAACATTATCCCTAAGGCCTAGAAAATCATATAAGGCCTCATCATTTTGGAGCTTGTTAACCAACACTATTGATTCTTGTTGGCCCCAATTTATCATTTGAGGATAATATAATGGAACTAGATTATGGTGAATAACTGGTTGAAGGGTACAAATGGAGTTAGTGTCAAATAAATTAGTGTGGGCTAGGTCATCTAAAGGGCTATGATTGGACTCTAATTCACTATCAGTATCATCGTCACTAGTTATTGGCAATAAAAGTCAAATAAGACATGTGGGTTCACCCTCAGGTAGTTTAAATCCAAGTCCATAGGTTACTTTGTACTGAGTGGCAAAAATTAGCTCAAGTAGACCTTGTTGATTTAACCCAAGGCTTTCTTCTTCATAGGTGTGATTTTACATGATTATATTTGAAATAGGATACTTGGATTTGATGTAACAATCATCCAATTTGTCATTATATATCCAAGATTAGTCACCTTCAATTGGGTCCTTTTCTTGGCTAGTGGTTAGTATAAAATTAATAGGTGATAGACTATATAGTTTGGCCTTGCCTTTTTTTCCATTCCATACAAGGTGATTTGGATTTAGGTCTTCCAAAGGAATTGGGATTCTATGAAAGCTTGGCTATATGGAATGTATCATGGGTCAAATATTCTCCTAGGCCATTAGACAAGATAGTATAATGATTAGATATTTTAAGAGGCCACATGTGGGATAGTGAATTAAGGGTATCAGGGTCAATATAGTTGGCCTCTGGTGAATAAATAAGTAATTATTTTGCCTTGTCCTTATTAGCAACCATATATAGGCCAAAATGATAATTATAGATTTTGTACTTTGCCTCTAAATTTTTGTAATATTTATATGGCTACAAATGTCCATAGATAATAACCTCCATATCAGAATGGGGGAACTTAATACAATAGTACAATGTCAAAGGCATTACATGAATCTCGTGTATCTAAGGTCCACCCAAAATCATATTATATGAAAAATCAAGGTCTAATACATGACATAGTATATCATGGGTCAAAGGCCCAATGATAACTGGCAAGCTAATGGTGCCCTGTGATTCCCATTCTTCATTATCATAGGCCTTGATTGTGATTATTTTTGGCTGAAAATTAGCTATCATGTACTCAAGAAGCTTGATAAGCTTTAGAGACACAATATTTAGGCCTGATTCATTATTTATGAGGATGTGATTCACTTTGTGCTACATTATGACAACTTTGATTTACAATGGATTATTGTGCAAAGGGCCAAGGAATGAGATATCACTTTGGTTAAAGTTTAATTATTGGCTTGGAGCTAGGTGTCCAACCAAAGCTTGGAATTTATCTAGAGATATGTCATCAGGAACTTGGTATTAGATAAGGAAAACTGTTAAGATGTTCATGTGGATTGTAAATGTATGCAAAAAATCTAAAATGTATATTTGTATAATCATATTCTATAATTGTTCCACAATATCAAATGTCTTTTCTTACATAACACGAAGTGGCTTGTTCCTAGCTAAAATGGTTGGTTGGATGGGTCAAGTGGAAGATGGTTATGGGCCTAGTATAGTAATCTTAGACCATCAAGTTATGATAATATAACTAGGATTAGATACAATACCATTGTTAATAATAAATGATGGTGGAGGGGGACCAGATAGGATAAGTCTTAGTTATCGATACACTTGTACGTGGTCATAGGCTAATGATGAGTTATCAATATAAGGTCCAAAAGTGGGAATCCCTACTTTATGGTATGATTATATGTGGTCCTAGGTCAAGGAAGGATTACTGATATGGGTTTGTTGATTAGGAATGATTATCAATGATCATGTCTCATTGGTACTTGGTCTTGGATTGATGGAGATGCTATTAACATGACCTCCTGTAATATGACCTAAAACCTTGTTGTACTCATGTGTAACTACATGGTAGGTCTATTGGTTATTGACATCATTTTAGCCTTATTTCCATCTATTCATTTGACAGTGTTGGTTTTGTTGCTAATTTTGTTGACCTTGGTTGTTGATACTTTCATTGTTGCCATCCTATTTTTTTTTGTTACTATTATTAGTTGTTATGTTGAGGAAAAGGGTTCTGATAAATACCAAGGTTCTAATTAGATGTGGAATCTCTAAAATCTAATGTGATCTCTTCATTTTCAACATATTCACAAAAAAATTAATTTGCACACAATGACACAAATTATGACCATTAACCCGATGATACTCATAGAATTCATTTTTCTTGTCCCAGTCTAGATAGTCAATGCCCTTAGGATAGTGCTTTAGAATAGGATAATAAATTAGATTAGCTATGGTGAGCTTGTGAAACATTTATTTAATGGGTTTACCAAAGTCACTAAAGACACAAGGAATATGCACATTTCTCCTTAGAGGAGGGTTTTGTAAAGGCATAGGTTACTATGGTTGTTGTGTTGGTCAAGGTTATTAATCTTGTTGTGTCTATTGAGTGGGTTATTAGTCAGGAGTAATTTACATATGTGGTATAGGCTAAGAAGATGGTGTTTTCACCATTTGGACATGTCATGAATTAGTTACTCCATTACCAATATCATTCTTGTTACGATTGAAATTCTTGGGTTTGTCATAACTACTGGCCTAGGCTGGTTATGTGCTTGCACTTAGATTTGGTTCTAATTTTGGCCATTATTCTAGTTCAAATTCTATCTCTAATTTAATGAGGCAAGTTTAACAATCCCTTTGTTAATAAATGATATTTTGATCAACAAACCTTTATCAATGATATTTTTGAAGGAATGTGCACATTACAACTCCAGATGGTAAGATATCTCATTGTATAGATTTTTGGTAAACATAACAACTAGCTGCTTGTCTGGTAGACTATGGGTGAAGTGGCTTGAAAGTTATCTCCATCACTTTAAATAACTTATAAAGTTTTCTCTGACCTTATATTTGGATTACATAAAATCTACTAATGAAATTTAATGTTGAATATTATAGGAAAAGTGTTGTAAAAACTTGTCTGAAAGATCATTGAAATTAGAAACTAAATTCTTTGGCAATTTTAGGAACCATTCCAATGCTTGTCCTACTAGGATCCTTGGAAACAATAGTAAAATGTATATGTCACTATAGGCCACTAGTTGGCATGCAACAAAGAATTCTGTAAGATGGGCCTTGGGGTTACCTTTCCCCTTATCTTTGTTGAATTGTAGTGGTTTGTACCTTAGAGGAAATAGTTTCTATAAGTACTCCATGTTAAAAGGATAAGGACATAGGTTGTACAACTTAAAATTTTTGGTCTATTTCCCTACTTGGATGAGCACAATTGTATCCTTCATTTATTGTAGTTCTTGTGTGAGGAAACTAGTGGGAAATTTGGCTTAAGGCAAAGGTTGGGTGGTTAAAAGTGGATAGCTTTGACCAGGGTATAGTGGAGGCATTTTTTGGGGAACATTGATTTAGTTCAAGAATTAACTAGGATTATTCATACATAGATTAGGGTGTTATTGTTGGAATTGCACATGATGTTGTGTTATATTCTAGTTAGGATTTGGTATATGGGCTTGGCTTTGGGGAAATTATGACTAAGATGGAGATATATGGTTGTACTATGCATACTGAGGTTGAATAGGGACTTATTACCAACTAGTCATACATTTTTAATTAAGGGGAACTTGTGAACCAAGGCCCTGTCATTGAACTTGTGGCACATTTGACACAAAAGGAAATTGTTACCTAATTGGGACTTGTGGAACTTTATAACATCTTGGTTACACAAAATCTTGTTGGGAATTAGATGCATGTTGGAGATTAAACATTTGTCACTAACCAATACTCGTTTGCTATTAGACATCATTTGGTTTTGTATTGGCATGTTGGTCTATGACAAAAGAGGTATTTTCATCATTACCTAGTGAGGTAGAACATTTATTTCCCCCTGTTAATGTGGAAAGATATTTTTCCTTTGTTAAGTGGGTATGTTGGATGGTGCCTATTGTTGTGGAATTTTACTCATCACCTATTATGTTGGAATAACATTCATCACTTTTTTTTGAGGCATGACACTGATCATTGCTTGACTACTTAATCCTTAGTGTTAGGTGCTTGAAGAATCAGCTGGTTAAGGATTAGAGGTAGTCGTTTGTGTTTAAGAGGTATAAGTTATAAACCCTACATTTTCAAACCACTCATGGTGATAACTAAAGTCACATTTTATTTTTAACTAGTTGTTTATGCGTTAATACCACTTTGGTCTAAATTAGACATTGTTTGCACATTGTCCACTATGTTTGGCTCACCATTATGCATAGAAGTAGAAGACACTTCTTTGATAGTTGGGGTATTGAGCATGTTTTCTACCGAAGTGATTTGTGTAAATGGGTTTATACCCTAATTTTATTGGCCTATCAATTCAATTAAGACTCGTGTTAAAGGAGCTAGCTCAATAAGAGGATTATTTGACATGGTCATATTATTAAAATTACATGCTAGGTTTAGGTATGTCTCATATGCTATCTACATTTGTTTGAAATGATCTTATATGAGGCCATTTCCTATGACAAGCATACGAGGGTCCTGATATGATAAATCAATACTATGGTATGGGGATTGATAGAAGAGGCTTGTTCATTGGTTTAATTGTAAGGAATGTTGTAAGGCCCTCTTACTAGACTTGACCAGTTTTCATGGGAAAAGTCTACTAAAAACTTAGCCCCTACATCTATTGCTCTAATTAATACTTTTTCCTTGTTCACAAGAAAGTGACGATCAAATAAATATGGGTCATAAGTTGATGGCATTATAATGTAGTAAGGTTGGTGTTGAACTTGTTTTGTAAACATATGTACATTAGCAAGGTATTGGACCATTTGTTATTGGTCTTGATCTTAGTATAGAGGTGTTTTGACCATATAATGGGCCAAAGGGTCTTGACTTTTTTCCCTCGATTGAGCATTGTAAGGTGGATAAGGATCCATCTCATAAACTACATCTGCTCCATAGGGGTCTTAAACAAAGTCTTCTTATAAGACAACATTTTCATATCTTAGATTGTACATGACTCTACTACATGTATAGTGAGACATTTTCAAATCTATGGTGAGTGCTTCATGAAAAAAGGTTAGTGTTATACAAACTTTAAAAAATAATATCTAAAAAAAAGACAAAAGGTTCAAACTAGGTCTAACTTGGTAAAAGGGATGGAGTTGCATCTCCAAAATGGTTTGTGAAAAAATTTGGTATAAAATAATATAAATTCAAATGTCTAATGCTAAATTTCTCAAACAAACAAGCTCAATTGGATGAACTAAAAATAAAATACCAAACTCTAGGTCCAAAGTGTTCCGAGTGGGTCTAATCTAGGAAAATAAAGGTTGATAGGTCTTTTGGCCAAATGTGGCATCAAAATATAGCTTAAAACAAGGCATGTCTGAGGACTCTTGGCAAAATGCAACATCAAAATCTATACTTTAAATAAAAGTATGATTTAATCTAACAAATTTGAAATACTTTGGCATAGACTAGGCACTTGATTTTAGACATAAACTTGGTTAAATTGATATGAGAAATAAAATAAAAGGAATTTGGAGATAGACTATTTTCTCTCAAATGATGGTACAAACAAATAGTTTTCATATTTGGGTAAATAATTAACCTATTTAATACAACCCAAAAGAGAAAGATCAGTATCTAAGACCAAATTAGACAAGGCCTAAATAGAAATCAATCAATGTTTGAATTTTAACTTGTCAAGGTAAATTTAAAACTCAACTAAGGAAAACTTAGGATTTTTGAACAAATAAGCTAGATAAAATTGAATGACATATCGATACTAAATAAATACCATAAAGGCATACATGGTTTAGTTCAAATATGAAACTTGGACACAAGACAAGATGAGTCTAAGAAATGATTTGAGTAGTATAACAATGTTATTGCTCTCTAAAGGTGTAAAAATTGGTTGGATTCAAAGACTCCAAGGCACAAACTTGAAATTATTTGGGTAGCGTAACATTAGCCATTTCAATTAAGTGACACACATAATGTTTTTGACACAAAATTCTGAGGTAAATCAAGGTGTCGAATAAATGGCATAATGCCTCCTCAAATAATGGAGTAGCGTGGACAAAAAACTTATTTTGACATGGCATAAAAAATAAAGTTTTAGACTCAAAGACCAAAAAATAAAGGAGAAATACCAAATACAACTAAGTAAATCATTTTAATCCCTAAATTGACATGGTTGGTCAAATGGGGTTGACTAAAACTATAGTTTTTAAATGTTTAGATTGATCCCAATTGTGATTAACACTAGAGAAACATCACATCGATTAAGTTCATATTGGTTAACTTACTATACAAGGGTCTATTCATTTGTATAGAGATTCCATCCATGGACTACTTAATGGAATCCCTTGGTTAACCAAACCTAACTCAGGTCTTTATTATGAAAGGAGAGGTTAGCCACTCAGCCCCCTAGCTCTCATAATATGTGTACCCTAATTTGTCTACCTCGTCATGAAGCAGGGTTGATACAATGCTGAGAGATGAATTAATAGGTCAAAACATCCCTAAATAAATCATGAAGAAGCTATGAAATCCCCTTTATAAGCTAAGTTTCATGAAAATAAAAATAAGTGAAAAGGCTTTAGAGGTTGTTTTTAGATCACCCAAACCATACAGGTTTTGGGGAGAAACTAAACAACATTATTTCCATGCCTTGGACTAGGCATAAATTTCAAGTGAAAAGACACTTTTGGTCACCCAAATTACCTATAGGGGATGAGGGGAGAGCATATACGCACTCTTCATTTTGTACAAAAAACACACAAGTAACAAACAATTTCAAAAAATTGCAATCTAAGTGAAGTGTTAATTTATTACACCAAATTGAGATGTTTGATTATGTTCTTTGGCCCCTTGGCTTAAATTTACAAAAAAATATTGAAATAAATTTCACAAAACAACTTAAGTTAAAACACCTATGTTCATTTTAATCACTAAAAAAATGAAATGTTCAAGACTTAGAAAATTCATTTTAGGCACTAATATGAAGTGTTCAAGACTTAGCCATTCTAGGTTCCTTTTAAGCATTAAATTCAAATGTTCAAGATTTAACCATTATTTTTAACACCAAAATGAATTTTTCAAGAGTTAGATAGATTCATTTTAAACATCCAAAATGAAATGTTTTAGACTTGGATAAATTTATTTTAAACACCCAAAATGAAATGTTCATGAGTCTAAACTTGCAAATTCAAGCTCTATTCCCACCTTGGACTTGTAAGGGTTAGAGAGTTTCCTCCTACTTTGAAACACTTTCAATGATGAGTAAAAAAGTTTTCAAAACATAGCTCTTAGGTTTCCTATTTTTAAAACGTAGAGACCAATATCAATCACTCATGATTGATGCTAATTACCAGGGAACTAATGTTGATTGGTAATAACTGATACTGATTGATAAAAATTGAGATCAGTTGCCTATGAACCCAAAGGCAAAACTAACATGAGATAAAAAAATTAATTAGCCAAGGTTAGATAAAAACTCTTCAAAAACTGTAACATAGTGATTAAACAAAGAGTACAAAGATCAATGAAACCAAGAAATAACTAGTAGGAATGCTAAAAAGATTCAAAATTCAAGCTTTTAAACCATGTTTTCCCTACACCCTAATTGATTATGGTCACTTATAATTGAGATTGGTTAGGTAGAACTAATTATGGTTAGGTAGAACTGATGCCGGTTATGCCTAACCAATGTCAGTCTCTTTGTAGATCTGCGTTAGCAAAAAAATTAAAAATATGGCAAAAACAAAGCTAAAAATCCAATTTTAAATCTATCCAAACATTCATCCAAAGATTAGACCAAGTCCAATGTTCCAACCCTAAGTCCAATGTTCCACCCCTATCGATATGCCATCATGTGTAGATATATATAAAGTTGGGCCAATACTACTAATCCCCATGTTAATCATGTGGTTAAGTTCATCATATATCAAATCACTCCTATTAGGCCAATGTGAAATTACTAGCTGCTCTTATCATGTAACACTATGTTGTTGAAAATGGCCATTAAAATCACCACCTCCTAGTCAATAAAAGGTTGTGATCCATATGTTGGGAAGGCCAAGTCCTTCAAGGCATAAATATCAATTACTCCATCCATAATGATGACATCATTGATGCTAATTAAGTCCTCCAACATGGTCAACCATCCCTACTACATCTAATGGATCATATACTACCAAATGGGAATTTTTATTATCTACCACACATCCTCCAATGTTATTGTCACCTCTCTATTAGGTAGGTGAAAAGTGATAGTCTCCAAGTTCTAAATCTCAAATAATGCTAATAGGTGGGATCTATTTGTGTTAATCATGGGCATCAATGTAATATATCTCAAACTAACTACCTCAAGGAATGTTAATGTCTCCTCCATCCATAGTCTAGGCTGTCATAGGATGCACAAATTATGCTCATGAATGATCAACATTGACACTCACTCTTGACAATCACAAATATGTCAAAATGATATGTCAAACAAGATCTATCTAGACAAGTTGGTAACCATATCCTATCACAAAAAATCATTCTAACCACCTAAACTAAACATTCACCCTTCACTTTAGACCAAATACTTCTTCTAATTTAGTTTATTTTTCCACCTTGGTATTTTCAACCATTTTGGTGATCCTACTATTTAGTAGAGTATTATCATTGTTTCCAGTCTTCTATTTATTTTCAGAATATCACCTTTTAACAAGAAAATACCATCATTTCCTGGTACTATTCCACTATTTCATAAGGTTTTATCATCATTTCAAGTCTCTATGACCATCTTAGTGATCTCATTATTTTTCAAGGGGATATCACCACTTGATAGGGTGATCTCATCTTTTTTTATCATGTTCCCTCCATTTTAGTGTTTCCTACTAATTAGGCATTCTATCCATTTTGGTGTTTCCGGTCTTTTTAACAATACTATCAATTTTATCATGATATCACCATTCCTAACAATGATATCATTTTTTATTAGTGATATTGTCATTTATGTGTATGATATTACCATTTTTTTTAAAAAAAATTCATAAATTTCCTACTTTTAGTGGGAATTAAATGCATTAAATGCTAAAATTGTCAACAAAAGAAAGTACTTACTAATTCCCCACTCCCATCTAGTCACTAGTACTCTCGCACTCACTTAGTAAGATGTCTCTATTGTTTAATGTGTGCCATTTTTCTCTACAATCTCACGTCCAAATTGAGAGAAAATTATCAATAGGGGAGGGTTAAAATGAACCATTTTACCCACCAAAGGTAAATATATAGCTCCAAATTTTGAATTTTTACCCCCAACCTACCATTTCATTCTTTTTCTTCCATAGAGACCTGTAGATGGATCTATGATCTATTTTTCCTCTCATTTTATTATAATTACTTCATTTCTTGGCCTCTTTGGACACATAATGACCCATTTTATTATTTTTAGGGTCTATTCATCAAATTATTTTTCAACCCATCCCTCAAAGGGGGATCATGGGTATCTCAAACAATTTTTAGGGTATCAATGTGAACTCATTTTCATGAAATTAAAAAAGAATAAATGGGTAAGTGCACTCATTTTGGGAACAAAAAATGGCCTACTCATGGACACGATTTTCAAAAAAATTAGAAATATGAACTTTTGTAGATAAGTTGAGATGGCTAACTCAAAATTTGAAGATGGTATAAAAATATGAATTGTAGAAATTTGAGTCTAGTTTATAAAAAACTATTTTTTTTGAAAAATGGTTAAGTAAAAGTAGGTATAACATCTAAGATTTGAATATTACCTCCTATTTTTTTTTTTAAAACATAGTAGATAGTTGGTCGTGTAGCCCACCATTTTTTGAGCATCGTTAAATATTGTTTAAAACCCTTTGGTGAATATTTACATAAGATATTCTAGTGTATTATGAACTTTTTTTAATATTTTTTTGATGAATTTTTTTATTAATTTTGAAATTAAGTAGATCATAAAAATTATAAAATAATGGATAACTAGCCATGTGGCCCATCTAACTACCTCAAAAAAAACAAAAAATGTTTTTTTTTTAATCTGTGTAGAATTAGGACTAATTTGTTAGCATATAATTTGTTTTGCACTTGGATCAATGATTTTTTCTGTAGATAAACATGAATAGGCATGTATAGGTGTGACATGTAGTATATTTAAAAAGGTTTTGTTAGAAATAAATATAATTTAGACCCTTAAAATAGCCCAAAAATTATAAAAATCATATATTTATAAAGATGACATCATGACTGTCATGATGATATTAATTTTTTGAATTTTGATGTTAAAATCCATTGTGTATTTGGTTATTGAATTTGAAATTTGTTGGTTTTTATCAAAACTCTCGGTCTCCAGTATAGATGCATAGTCACCAACCTTTGGCTTGGAAATCCAAGCCATTTTTGAGCCTAAAGGCTTGGTTTTCAATTCAAATTCAAATAATGCATACATGTTATAGAATGCATATGTGTTTTATAATGTGTACATATTATATAACGTATTATACAATGCATATGTATTATATAATATATTATATAATGCGTAAGCATTATATAACACATACACATTATGTTGTTATAAGATGAAAATCATCTCCAAAAGCATGTGGGAGTTACACATGAAGCCAACTTTGGCCATAATCTTATATTTAATAATCTAAATGTTAAGTATAAGTTTACATTTATATTGTTACTCAAAATTTGATAGAGTTGGTCTCACAGTTGCATGCTTTACGATGTGGAAAATAGTTTTTCAAAATTTAATCAAGTCAGTACTTAGTCATTTTTAGGATCTAAGTATTAAACCTAGGGATTTTAAGACAAGTTTTACAATTGATATCCATTTTTGGTAAGCATATAGTCATTTTTTAGGTTGTTATGCTTTTATAATTGACTCCTATAATTTCTAGGAGTCTTAGTTTGTCAAAATTGATGTTTTCAAACCACTCACTTTGAAATTGATGCAAAGTGGTGTTATTGGGGTAGCATAGGTCACATTAATGACCTACACACATCAAACAACCACTTTACATGTTAATTTCACTTGATCATCATCCCTCCCTCATCTTTGATCAATTCCTACTCATCCCTCATTACCCATAATCACTCTTTAATCATTCCTCATTGTCTTTATTAACTCCTTCATTGACCCTCACTATCCCTAGTCATCTCTAATCACTCCCTTATCATCCATAATCAGTCCTATATTAACCCTCACTATCCCTCATCATCCCTAATCACACCCTCCACATCCTTCATTATTTATAATCATGCTTTTGTCATCCCTATTTACTCTCTTCTCATCCATAATCATTCCTTCATTTAACTTAGTTATCTCTCATCATCTCTAATCACTCAGGCTTATCATACCTAATCATTCCTTCATTTATTATCACCATCCCTCATCATCCCTAATCACTCACTTCTCATCCATCATAATACCTAGTCAATCTTTCTTCATCCCTCATCATCACTAATCATTCCTTCATTGACACTCATCATCCCTCACCATCTTTCATCACTCCATCATTGACCCTCACCATTCCTAATCACTCCATCATCTGACATAGTATATACTCTAAAGATATCTTTGATTCCAATCATATGTTTTTTAATCCATTATAATATAAATTAACTCTTTTTTATGACTTGTGTTGTCAATACCCATTTATGATAGTCAATTTTATTACTAAATGAATTAGATGATCTTCCAAATTTATAGTCAAGTAACATAAGTATTAACACAAAATAGAGTATAAATTTTAGTTCATTTAATTATATTTGTTGTAAATCTAACTATAGTAAAATTTATTCAGTTCCACCTTTGATAGTTTGGTTCAAAAGATAAAAATTAAACACAAATCTCTTGTAGAATTTTCTAATTTTTAGAAGATTTGAATCAGATGCAAACTTATTTATTTTTTCCCATTCCTATATGACTTTAATCTTGGTTAGGTTCACACATTCACTCCTTTTGTTTGTAATGTGTCCTAAATATTTTATCGCTTGCATGAAAAATGAACATTTATTCATGTTATGACAAAAATATGTTTCTACAAAATGTGAAATACTAGTTCAACATGGTGCAGATGTTCAGCCCATGTTTTCTAAAGATTAAGATGTCATTAAGGTATATTAAAAAAATGACATAGGTAAAGGGACTAAGGATGTCATTCAACATCATAAAATTGATTAATTATTTATATGAGTTAACCTAAAATGCATAACCAAATAGTCAATCAATCCTTCCTTTGTTTTCAGGACTATATTCCAAATATCTAGAGGTTTAACATGAATATGATGATACCCAAACTTAAGATCAATTTTGGAAAAGACTTATACACCATGGATATGGTATAAAAATTCCTTAATATTTAAATGAGGATAATATTTATTAAATTTAATCCTATTAATATTTTTTTAATTGATTCACAACTTTGGCATAAACACAGTTGGGTTTCTAAAAGGTAATGATTTAGGCATGATGTGTTCATTAGCCATGATTTCATGGATCTACCACTTGATCTATTAATTCTATAAAAATTATATGTTGCATAAAGAGGTTTGAGGTATAGGTAGTTAAGGGATCAAATAAATAGTATTATTTAGTTTATAGTATGCAGGAACTTATTTAGGTGATTGAAAGATATCCTTGTATTTATCTAGTTTATGGTTCAACTATTTTGTCTTTATTATTATTAGATAAACCACACTATGATATGGTGGCATAAGGATTTAATTAAAAATAATAATTATTGACATTAATAGTATAGTTATTACTAGAACTAATAATATTCTTGCACTTCCTAGCACTAATGACTAAAAGCTTAATGTAAATGGTAAATATATGGTTGAACACATGTAAAAAATAACACACCTATAATGGTGAGATGTCCATAAGGATTGCATCTTTACAAAGTTTGATTTTGTACACCAAGTGACACTATTAGGTGATCAATTTCTCAATGCCTACACTGGACTATACACTAGCATATGGTTATGGATGATGTATAAATTTCAAGTTTAATTTTTGAAAATATGATTTAGGTGAAATTAAATTATTCTAAATTCCATTAAAAATGATGAAGTGTATTCTCTCACCATGATCTACATTTGTTAATGAAATAATATTTTTAATTCATATAATTTCTTGTTGGGGGAAGTAGAGATATTTTTAATACCAACCATACCATTGGGTTCATAATATATTATCTACTTAAATTTTTATAGTGATAGATAACTTATACCCACTTATTGATATGTGAAAGTAGAGATATCATAGTGTGACACTCTTTATTGGATTGAATATTAAATTTATGAATTAAGCACCACTTTCCAATATGGGATTACTTGTTCTAATCATTTGAAAATTATTTTCCACTCTCTAGTATGATGAATCAATCAATATACATACAAATATAAGGCATTAAATATAATTATTTGGATCATAAAATGTCCTCATATGGAAACCAATTGATTGGTTTTAGGAAATCACATAAATTGGTGATCCTCATGTATTTACTACCCATTTTTGGTGATATGGTGGTTTTACTTGCTTCTCTTTTTCTAGAAAATTTTAAATTATGAATTACATCATTTATAATAGGCCCATATTTTTTCATGGGTGTTAAATATTTATGTTTCAAATTTACTTGAACATATTTTTATCACTATGTCTTATATTTTATGCTATCACTTAACTATCCATTTTTAGCTTCTAACATTGTTAAAATCCAACAAAATGCCACCATCAAGGTATTGGATGGAGTATTTAAGGATGAGGAAGGATGATGAGGGATGTTGAGGGTCAATTAGGGAGTGATTAGGGAGGATGAGGGAGTGATTAGGGATGATGAGTGATGGTGAGGATTAATGAGGGAGTGATTAGGGGTGTTGAGGGATGAGTGATTAGAGATGATGATGTATGATGAAATGGTGATTAGGTGATGTAGGAGCATCACTATTAAATATAAATAGTGATATAATTGACATTTTTTGAGTCTTTAGAAGGGGGTAAAGGTAATAATAAGTTTATAGGAGTCTTTCTAAGTTTATAGTTTTGTGTCAATTTTGAATTAGAGTTGTATTGGACTTTCTTGCTAAATCTTTCATTTGAGTTTTTGAACTTTCTAGAGACTTCAATATTGTTTAAATAAGTCCAATGTTTAATTTGGTATGGTTATAAATTATCAAGGATTTTAGGATGTTACAAAACATATACCTAAACTCATATTTGATAAATATGTTAGTAGTTGAGTGAGTTGAGGACACTCTCAACATACAAAAGAAGTTAGAATTTAGTTGATGGTTATTTGGTAATAAGAGTCTTGTTCATGTCTTATTTTATATTCAGATTCATATTCAAGAGAGTTGTAGGGGGTAGGATTAGAAAGGATGAATGTAAAGAACCCCAAACAAGTGAATAAAGACAAGTTTTGATTGTTTACATCCAAGAAAGCAAATAGACCCTGCATCTTCTTGAATATGTCCAAAGATAGTTGATAATGTGCATGATAGTGAAACATGATTAGTAACAAGTTATTTGTGATCTTGGTGTGAGTGGTAAGTTTAAAATACCTTTTATTTTATGGTGATTATATCATTTATCATTTGAGTTTTAAATATTTTGAATGTTCAAATTATAAATTGTATACCTTGTACTTTTACAAACTATGCCTTGAAATCTAAGTGAAGGTCAGAGTCTTGTGGAAGAGGAGATTATATTTAGTGGTATTTTGGAATGTATGATTAATTAGTAACTCATAACAATTCATTAATAGTATTTAAACATTGTATGTTGTTATTTTTCTATGGACATTATGTGTTGAACATCACAACCATATCTTCTATGAGCAAACATTTTGAGTATACATCTGCATGAGAAGGTATATGAATGTATTAGAGTGAAAATAAAAATTTATATGCTGGTAAGTTGATTCTCATATTATCATTAAGTATTATAGTCTTTCAAGTATCTTTCATATATTTGGATGAGCAAAAAGAAAACTAACACAATCTTGTAGTCATCAAGAAACTTAACACAGTCAAAGTGGTATCTCATGGAAATTGGTAAATTTAGTGTTATAGATAGAAGGAAGTGATATTTTAAATGTGTAAAAATTTTGTAGAGGAGTTTCAACCATCATGTGGATTTATAACCCTTTTTGGAATGAATTAGAATAAATAACCTCTTTTCAAATTACTACATACCTATGACTGAGTACATAGTCTATTTAAATTGGGTTAAGTCAATCTACTGTAGCTTAAAAATGGTAATATAACAATTTTAAAATATTAATAGGGTCAAATCAGACTTAATACAATAGTTAAATTCATTGGAAACACATTTGGAATATTAAAATCTCATTTTGACCCTTCTTGGGTCTACAAAACCAATTCAAACCCTGTATTAGGGTTTCTAATTTCAATGTGAGTTTTAAGGAGTTGTAACCATCAATAATTAATGAAATTTGGTGAAAATTTAGAGTTAAACATTAAAAAATATAATATAGTGTTTTTAAGTTGTGTAAGTATGGATAAGTGTGAATGGGGGAGGATTGTGTGGTAGACAGGGTAGAAAGAATCCTAAAGACCTAATCTAAGAGTAGAAAGAGCCAAAAGAAGTTATCAAATAGTTGAACCAAAGCTTATAAATTTGTGAATCTATGGGATATGTTACAAGGTATCGATAAATGAGGTTAATTTCATGATTTGAGTCTATACAAGAAGAGTTTATGACATAGTAAGAGGTAGTGTAAAATACAAGGATTTTGTTGAGAAGTTAAGTAGGGTTGAGAAGAAGTTAGAGAGAACTTAAAGGATTGGAAGGAAGTTTTTTAGATCCCTTTTAAATCCTAAGGAACTAGAGACAATATTTGATCTAAGTTTTTATAAATCATAAATGCTAGTTATGGGGATAGTCTCAGAGTAAGAGAGATTGAATGCATTGAGTAAGGAGAATAGAATGAAGAGTTTAGTGAGACCATCTAAAGAATGGTGGAGAATAAATGAAATGAATAAAATTCAAATGTGAATTTGAAATGTATGCAGGGTCCAAAGATAGATATCAAGCAAGAAAAGATAAAGTGAAAGCTAAGTGGATATTGGTAGAGAGCTTAGATAAGTAGAGTATGCAATAAAGCTTTGAATCATGAGGGATGTTGAGGGGAAATGAGGGATAGATTATAAATGATGAGGAATGGTGAGGGTAAATAAGGGAGTGATTAAAGATGATGAGGGAAGAGGAGGGAGTAATTAGAGAGGATGAAGTAGTGATTAGGAATGGTAAAAGCTAATGAGGGAGTGATTAGGAATGATGAGGCATGGTGAGATCTAATGAGGGAGTGATTAGAGATGATGAGGGAGTAATTAGAGATGATGAGGGTCAATGAGGGAGTGATGAGGGATGAAGAGGGACATGGAGTGATTTATTAGGGAGATGAGGTATAATGAGGGTTAATGAGAGAGTAATCAAGGATCATGAGGGAGTGATTAGAGATGACTAGGGACAGTGAGGGTCAATGAAGGAGTGATTAGGGACAATGAAGAATGATGAGAGAGTGATTAGGGGTGATGAGGCATGAGTAGGAAGTGATCAAGGATGAGGGAGGGATGATAAACAAGTGAAATTAACACAAAGTGGTTGTTTGATGTGTGCAGGTCATTAATGTGACCTATGTTACCCCAATCACACCACTTTTCATCAATTTTAAAGTGAGTGGTTTTCAAACTTCAATTTTGACAAGCCTAATAGTCTTAGAAATGCCAAGAATCAATCTAAAAGGCACAAAAACCTAAAAATGACTATATGTTTACCAAAAATGCATATCAATTGCAAAATTTATCTTGAAATCCCTAGGTTTAATACTTAGACCCTAAAAATGCCTAAGTATTGACTTGATTAAATTTTGAAAAACTATTCTCCACATCGTAAGGCATGCATTGGTGATACCAACTCTATCAAATGCTGAGTGACCTTAATTTATTATATTTACTAAAATAAATTTAAATTTTAAGAAATATAATGTAACAATATGGACAAAGTTGGCCAAAGTTGGCTTCACGTGAAACTCCCACATGCTTGTGGAGATGGTTTTCATCTTATAACAAAGAAATGTCTATGAATTATAAAATACATACGCATTATTTGAATTTACATGAATGCATACACATTATTGTTTTCTCAATAACATGATCACGTTATTACTCAAAAATTGTTGAGCCATAATTTAAATAACATGATCACATTAATAAAACAATACAATTGTGTTATTTAATAATGAAATCATGTTACATAAAATGTCCATAGAATCATCCCCCAACTTTGTGCACATACCCCAATAAAAATTTAAACACATCATTATTTAATATTATCTAATTAGTTTAATGACTCTTTCATTATTTTAACATTAAGTTATTCACTTGTGTTTTTCAATGTATTCTCAAATAGGGGAAAAATGTATACACTCAATTCTCAACACTTATACGTCAAAATTACAATCATAATCGATTTCTTGTAATAATGCACAAATCAATGGATCAAGAAAATTTTCCTACACACTTGATGTGCATATTCTATAATGTATTGGGGGATCCCTGATTAGGGAAATACACCATAACCAACTGTTAGCTTAGTTTAATTCATTTTGAGCCAAGTTATTTATTTTGTGAGTAATTTTTTGGGGCAATTAACTAGAACAAATAGTTAAATTATGACATTACATAAATCACATGGAAGCTAACATAGATTAATTAGTCTATCAAATAAAATCAAATGGCTAAGTATAAAATACATATAAATTGACTAATTTATAATTATGAAATATTCAAATATTCAACAAATATCTAAATTGCCACATTATCATGCCATCACTTAGAAAGTTGTCAAGCATTGACATAAATGCAAGAAAAATCAAAATTTTAGAAACAATGCCTCATTAATGAAATATCTTTCCAAAAATTAATGGCATTAATTACTCAAATTGAATTAAATTTTACCTACACAACTCATTCTTGATCCAACATATACAATCAATCTAGACAATCTATAAATACAAGGCTCACTTCATGCCTTAAACAAAAAAATTTTGTTCAAAGAAACTTTGAATAAATCCATTGAAGAACTTCAACATTTATTCCACTCTTCAACTAAACCACTCCTAGACAAGGGGAGATGCCATCTAAATGAAAAAATAACATTGACAAAGAATCATAGATCTATAATTTAAGAACAAATAAACTTGAATCCAACTTAGATAATTAATCCATTATAAAAATATATTTTTCTATTTTTTATGTCCTCATATACCTTTCCCAATATGAGGGATTATGCTTGGGGTGTTGTGTTTGTTAATTTGTTTGATTTTGAATCACTAATAATGAAATAACCCCTCTTTTAATTGTAATATACATGGGGAAAATGTAGATACCCATATTTGGTACAACCATAATTTCATAGTAATTTTTTTTTATAGTTTTACACATATAAATAGTTTGATATAGAGTTAGACATCTAATGGCATGATCTTATGTGGACCCTTTCAGTTCATGTAAATTTATTTATTTTTACTTGATATTTCTTATCTTTTACATTACCCAATATCCCTATATCTGATGTGCTTTTTTGATCATTTCTATATTTTTACCCCCTCTACACTATTAGTGGTTTAGGATATTAATGTTGACGATAGTGTCCAAAGTTAGCAATAGTGTCCAAAGTTAGCAATAGTGTCCAACCTCATCTTTTGATAAATTTATGTACTTTTTACTTTGTGACCATTTATTTTAGACCCATTAGTTTATTCTATTTTTGACTTTCTATGTTCTACTAGGTTCTAATTAAAAATCAAGATGTTCCCTATATATACAAAAGTATGGTATAGTTTGTAACACCAAACATGTTTCTAAATTAACATATATTTTGTATTATTCAATAGTTATTAAATTGAATCATATACCAAATTGATAGAATTATAAATCTAAAGTATTTAAAAGATAATTTTTCCACTTGCATTGCTTGTGTCAAGGGTTGAAAAAGGATAAATAAAATATATTTATCCAATCACCATTACACACATACCTAGGAGTGAGAGCTACATGTGAGTTTGAGGCCCTTTTTAGAGTATATGTCTGTGTATGCAACACTTATCAATAGTTGGGTTACTAGTGTTAGTTAAAATCACATGCTAACCCCTTTTACCAAGTCACAAGAGGTCAAAGACAAAATGAGATATGGTTTTTCTCATAAACTCTATTGCACACATAATTATATGTATTCATAAGGGGAAAATAGGGTTACAAGTGACATCACACCTTTACAAAAGTTTGGAGTAGTTTTGGCACATATTTAGGGCTATGAACCTATGTCATAGTTGGAAACTAGAATTGATGGTAGTTTTTAGGTGGTAAGGATAGTCATAACACAAAAAAATAGAACAAAAGTTCCTCACAAGCTTTAGATAGATCTAGATCACTATCATAGTCTAAAACAGAGTAAAAAACAAGATATGCTCTCTTAATCCCTTGATTATTTAGTGTTTATTATATTTATTACACATTCTTGAATGGGTTGATTTCTAATAAATTAATTAAAACCTCAACATCATTATTATGTAATCAAACAATTTATGTATGTAGTGAGTTTATGTATTAAATACATTTAGCATAAAATAATATGCATCTTTGAACTTAATTTCTACATATCGACCAAAAATTAATGGTCAAAAAGAGAGGGTAAACCAAGATTTATAAGATTTTATTTAGATCTAATATATAGATTAATAATATTAATGGGAAGATTACTTACCCTGATTAAAGTTTACATATAACAATACACATCACTAAAATTTAGCTGTCTCATTTTAAGCTTTTTACAATAGAATTTTGTGTACCCATATCACTTGAGATAATAATGAAGATTGCATAGTCATTGGTCAAGATATGCTAAATGAAATTGAAGGGTAGTTAAATATTATTATGTAGTGTATGATACAATATGTTGATAGGTAAAATTACTCTGCAAAAAGGAAAAGGACTTCAAGATAATTCTTAATAGGAAATAAGGTCTTTTCGATATTAAACTTGAACATAAGTTCAACTATGTTTTTTAATTATACCAAAGTATCACTAGATATTTGGGTCCCTTGATATGTTTGAAGTCATCAAAGCACTTCCATATTGACTTATACCACTCCATGCTAACACTTGGTTGCATAATGTGTTCGATGTCACTTTTGTGAAGCATTATAATGTTGATTTTACCCAATTTTTTAATTATATATATTTATATTTTGATGATTCAATAGTGATTCTAGTAAATCCCTAGGGGTTATTAAAACTTTCAAGATTCAATTTTTAAATAAATAATCTTCATAGATTAAGGTCCAATGGGAATAATACATCATGGAGAGATTTATATGAAAGAACATATCTACCTATTTGATGATAACCCTCTAGAGTTCTCTTTTTTATAGGTCACATTTAGTGGCTATTTTTACCCCCTTTTCAAAAATTAGTGCTATCGATAGCACCATTTTTTATATAGTTTTTTTTTACATTTTTGATATTTTTAATTATAAAGTATCAATAAAATTTTCTCAAAATTTTTCTCTTTTTAAATTTTTTTTAAAACTTAAAATTTGATGTTTTTAACATTATTTAAAACACTATATTATTTTATTTTTTATAGTTTTCAATTTTATTTATTTATATACTATTAGCTAATTTAAGATTCCATACATTTTAAATACAAAATTAAAATATTATTTGTAACAGTTTACTTCAAGGCATAACTAATAGTTGTAGTTTAATAACATCACTTTTAAACATTTAGAAAAGTAATATATATTTAAAATTTAGTTTTAATGAAAAATGTATACATTTTAGGGATTTTTTATTTAAATTTTCATGTTAAATAGATAATTTGTATGGTTAAAATTGGGGGAAAAAAAAAGAGAAAAACAATAACAATTTTTTACATTTTTTTTATAAAAATCATATAAATAAATGACAATAATTAAAGTTATTATTCTTGAAGTAATGATTCAAATGAAAATGAAAATAAAAAATTAAACCAAATAATAAGGTAAAGAATATATTAAAAATATTCATCATAAAACAACAATATATACATAATTATTCTTAATGTAAAATCTTAAAGTCCAAAAAATTACAAATATAATTCATACATAATATGTAAAATTGAACATGTTGTTTAACGACATATTAAAACTAATAAACAATATATAATATGTTAAATTCATCATTTTCAACATACGCATCTTCATTTTTAGGAGTTCAAATTTTTTCTTAGACATCATTCTACTCTTTCATGGAGTCTTGTATGTCTAAAAATTATCCAAAGTGATCCTTTCCAAATAATTATTTAAATGGTGGTTGAGCTTCCTTTGACATATTTACCATATGTGATGTACTAATATATCCTTTCTTCAAACCAAATTCATTAAAAGAATGAAAAAAATAAAAATAAAAAATAAATAAATGAAATTTTTTCAAAAAATAATTTGAAAAAAAAATAAAACAAAACAAACATTTTTGGAATATGCTCCCTGTCCACACATTTTTTTAAAAATATTTAATAATAATAATAATAATAATAATAATAATAATAATAATAATAATAATAATAATAATAATAATAATAATAATAATAATAATAATAATAATAATAATAAATAAAAGCTAATTCTAGGAATGGCCATCATATATCCACAAAAATAAAAGAATGAGGAAGAGTGGTGATTCTAAAATTATCCTTATCCATCCCCAAAAATAAAAGAAGGGAGGAGGGGCAATTCTAAGAATTGTCCCCTCAACCCTTACTATAAATGTGGGATATGGGGGTAGGTAATTATTGGAGTCACTGTTTCTTCCCATTATTTTATTTTTGGTGATGGAAGGGGTGATTCCCCTCACTCTTTCCTACACACACACATATTAATTTTGTTTTATTATGTTTTTGGTTTTTTGTTCTATTTTAATGTTAATGTTTTTTTTTAAATTATTTTTTTTATGATTATATATATTTTTGAAATCTTTGTATTTAAAAGAGAGGTGGAAGGAGGATCAGAGTGTGTAGAGATGATTCCGAGAATCACCCTCCCTCAAAATCATTTTTAATATAATATATATATATATATATATATATATATATATATATATATATATATATATATATATATATATATATATATATATAAACTTTTTAAAATATAATGGCTTTTAAAAAGAATATATTTAGAAAAACATGGGTTTCCCTAGTTTTAAAGTGTTTTCTTCTATTTTTAATTTTTCCTTTAATTTTATGAAATAATTTATGTTTATATATATATATATATATATATATATATAAACTTTTTAAAATACAATGGCTTTTTTTTAAAAAAAAAAAATTTAAAAACATAGGTTTTCCTAGTTTTAAAGTGTTTTTTTATATTTTTAATTTTTCCTTTTAATTTTATGAAATAGTTTATGTTTAATTCAATGCAATTTGTGTTGAGTTTTTTAATTAATAAGTAAATAAGATATCTAAAAATAATGTTGAGTTTTTAAATTATAAGGTGTTATCATCATGCCATTATTTTTTATTTAGTGTTTGAAGGGAAAAATTAACCTTAAATAAGTGGAATTTATAAGGTTTATTTTATGGTTTTGTTTTTAATAGTACTCATTTTTTAAGTCATGGCTTCAAAAATGTTGTAATTTTAAACTTGAAAAAGGTGCTTCTAGGAGCATCACTTCTAGATTTGGGGGTTACTTTTAGGATTTTGGTAGGAACAGTTGTTAAGGCCATTATTTTAAAAATGTTACAATTTTAATTTTGAAAAAAAGATGTTATTGGTAGCACCACTTTTGAATTCAATAGTTGATTTTAAAGTTTTAGTTGAAATAATAATGAAACAATAATGGTTTTTAAGGGCATGGTTTCAAAAATGCTATAATTTTAACTTTTAAAATAAATATGCTACTAATATAACCATGTTTTGATTTGGGGGTTGATTTTAATTTTTTTATAGAAACATTATGGGTTTCCAAGGCCATAGTTGCAAAGGATTAAAATTTTAAACCAAAATAGGGTGCTACTAGTAGCACCAATTTTTTATTCATGGATTGATTTGGATGTTTTTGATATAAATATATTTATTTTTACATCCAAAGTTATTGTTTTGAGATCACAATTATTGTCAATTCGATAATTATGTTGGAGGATTATTTATAAAAAAAATTCTATTTTTTTAAAAAACTATATTTCCTTAGAACATGATGATGACTTCTCTTCCAAAAGGGAAAGTATGCCACATATTATTTTAAGAATGAACCTTAAAACAATTATTATTTAAATAATCTTGATGTTTTGATTTTGTTGAGGCAATTAATGGTATTTTTTTACTTATGGTGATCACAATCAATTTTTATTATTCATTATTATAATGTATTAATGAAAATATTTAGATAATTAAAATTATTATTAATTATTAATTACTATAATATTATTATTAACATGTATGTATATTGATGTTATGGTACTTTTCAATGGATTAACTATTACATTATTTTAATATCATGTATTGGATAGTTCCCCTCAATCAATAAAGATAATTTTTAGGGAGAGGACTATAAATGGGAGCAAGGAATAAAAAAAGTTAAAAACCTGCACACACCACATTTTTTACATTTTAGTTTACTCAATTTGCTTAGTTGTTTGAGAAATTTTTGTCATTAATATTAATGCATCATTGTTTGAGAAATTTATGTGTTAATCACATTCATTCTTCATTCTTAGTTTATTACATGTTTCATGTTTGGGAGTTTTGAGTCACAAATATCATAACATTTATTTCTTGTGGTTATTTTTTGTTTTGGAATAATGATTTATTATCATGATAGACCTCTTATTTTTTCTCTTGGAATGGTTCATCCATGATAAATTTATTGACTAGAGATGGTCATTCAACCTTAACTCATAGGTATGTGTTACTCATATCTCACTTATCTTTCAGTCCTTATTTGTAAATGAATATGTTTCTAATTATGTTAATATGCTATTTAAAACTAGCCCTTAGTATTTTTTATTTAGCTTGGTTACAAGTTATCTTTCCTTAGATTAGCGGTTGGATTATGTCTATAAAATATGATCTCTCTTCTTAAATTTTAATTTGTGTTTGATTATCCTTACTTGAATGGTTTAAAGGATTGAGTTACTAGTTATCAATTAAAATATATTCAAACCCTAATTAGTTCCTTGATATTTCAAATGGATAGATTTAAAATAATAAGGCTTCTCTTAAATATCTTATTATAGTTTCAGGAAAAAAAAAGGGCCTACAATACTTAATTTATGTTGTAATTAGTAATTTTGATCATGTGGATATCTTGACCTTTAATAATATGATTAAATATTTTGGTATGTATTATATTTTTTACTCATGTTTTGTAAAAAAATTTAGTCCTAAATTTTAAAAAACATAGCCACAACTCTATACATGTTGTAATCACCATTAATTTTTTTAGCCTTCGAGATTTTAACTTTGAATTATAGGAATTTAATAATAAGCTTAAATATTTTAACATATTCACTTGTGTTTTGAAAAATAATTGAGTCCTCAATCTTGAAAAATATACCTAAAACTATATACATGTTATAATCACCATTAATGTTTTTTATATTTTAAGATTTGAACCTTAAATGGTAGGCTTGTGATTTATGTGTACCATAGTTTTTATTTTATTTTGAGTATTGAAAATTCTTAACTATTTTACAAGGTTTGTGATTTTTATTCTCTTTATGCTTATAAGGATTCAAGTTCATTAAATTATTATTTGTCTCACTCTTACATAATATTAATTTACTTACTAGCTATTATATAGTATATTAAAATAAATATTAATTAAACCCTTGTATCAGTCTCACATGTTATTTAATTAGATTTTAATACTTAATTGAGTTTCTAAATTAGACATTTTGGCTGAAATCAAATATTCGATCCATGTTTGGTTTGATTGCTACAATATTTGAGCTTGACACTCTCAATTACCTATGGGTAACTTGTACACTATATATCTCTATAAACCAAGTAGTTGGATTCATTTTTTATCAATGGGATGTCATGTGAAGTGTTGTTAAATCTTGCTATGAATTCTTACATCGTAGATAAGGTTTTGTGAAATTCATAGTGAATTAGATAGTTGTTCAATAAAGTGGATTATTAAGATACTTGTGTTTTATCCTCATTAGCTTGAGAAGTCTTAATGTTGTGGTTTTGATATTTGTTTAGGCTCATGGGATTGTGAATATTGATTCATTGAGAACCTAGTTCTCATTGAACACCTTTCCAAAACCCTAATGGCTTTCCATGATGTTTTTGAATAAAAATTATTTTTATTGAGTTTTTTTCCTTAGTGATTACAACTTTGGTGAACTTACAAATTTTATTAATATGTTATGGACGTATACAATATATGATCATGTTGTGGTTGGATGATGAAATATGCCCCATACATGATGGATTCCTTAAATGAAATTTAATAGTGAATACATTAATGAATGATGATTAGTTATGAAATTATACTAATTATGAAATTATATTTATTTTGGATTTGTTTAATATCTTAGATAAGTTGTTTTAAGTAATCCAATGAGAGTTATGATCTAATTTCATTAGTACACACATGCCCACATAGTATTAAGTAGTAAATTATATGCTTAAATCTTTAATTATTATTAAAATTTATATGCATGAAGCTTTTAAATTATGGGCTTTTCATTGGCTTAGTCATCATGAGACTTGATTATCTATTTATTTGACATAATTATAATACTTTTTATATGGACACAAAGGTATTATATTTGATATTAATTGATGTAATTTTAAACCATGACTAAAATAGTGCATATTTTTTATGATTAATTTATAAGAAGCAAACTATAAAGGGTTCCAATTATTATTTCTTTTAATTTATAATGCAATGAGGGAACCCTCCTTAACATGGGGTTAGGAAAAATAATTATGGGTTCCTCTATACATTATGATTCAAAAATAACCTTCCAATATTTATTAAACCTTTTAAAATGATAAAGTGTGATAAACAATCTTTTTTTCAAAGTTCTTTATATGTTGTTTTTAAAACTAAGGTATAAAATGGAAGTTTATTATGAACACTTTCTTATATAGTGGACATGTGTGTAATCTTGTATGCTTATAGAACTAAGGTATAAAATGGAAATATATTATACACATTTTCTTATATAGTGTACATGTGTGTAATCTTTTATGATTAAACTTAACATGGATGGATGAAATTATATCCTAAATTTTGAGATAAATGTGTATTTATGAATATTTTTAAAATTTAAAAATAGTATGTGTATACTTATGTTATAAAATAAAACTCAAAACATTTGAGTAAAGTTTTGGGGCATTATGTGGCTTCAATTTCCTATTAATATTTGGCCAAATCATGAGTTTATTTTCTCATTTTGTTCATGTTCCGTCATTTGGTCTAGTATGATTGTCATTATTTTTCCTATAAATGGTGATGATGCTTGATTTATAGTATATAGTGTAGCATGGTTATGATATCACTTTTCATCACATGATTCTCTCTCGATGCCTCATCTTATCTTCTACATTCATTGAAGGGTAGGGATATTCCTAGTTTTTTTATGCGTGCAAGGGAATCATAACTCTATGTAGTTATAGGAAAATCATCTTGATGATACTATCCATCTCCTTATCACTATGGAATTTGTATTATGGATATTCTAGTTATGAAATTGGTGACTAAGCATATGTGAAATAGTTCAAAATATTATTTTTTAACTTTCCTATAGTAAATTTTGTATTATTGTATATAATTTTTACATCATGAGATGTTTATTATAGTGATGATAAATTATAAATGTTTTAATTTATTACTATTGTATTATATATACATTGTTTATAATTATATATTGTACTATTAATGAATAAATTAAATGTTGTAAATGGCTTGGTTACACTTTCAAATTAAAAAATTAGACTTAGTGGGTTTTTTTTATAATATCATAAATCTTAATATTCACTTTATTTAATTAAATGATGTATTTTATTCTCTTAAAAGATGAATGTTGACAAGAAAAATTGAATTCAGGTTTGTTTATACTTTGCTTACCTCCTTAAATTCAATATGGGAAATAAACTACTTTGTGATTTTTTTGGTTAATTTTATTTTATATGTTTCATTCATGTGGGATTAAGGGATCAATGGGTTATTGATCTGTATCTTTTTTTTATAGAAACTGAGAGAGGTTGCATATAAAAAATATTTTTTACATGTTTTTCTAGTTTCTAATTGGGAGATCATTACAATCCAAGTGAATTATTGAATTTTTTTCATAAAGGAAATGTAGACACATAGATTTTAATAATTGAATTAGGAAATTTACTTGTGTTTTTAATTACGCACTTGGATGTTAACATTATGGAAGGTGATATGTCAGTGTATTTTATATATGTATATCTCAATGTAATTACATATTAAATTTTTAATATTTCAAAGAATTCAAATCCATTTTATATCTTGACACATTTTTTTACTTATATTTCATTTGAGGGTCCACACTTTTTACATAATAGTTCAACATTTCACATTAAGGTATGTAGTAAAACAAGGTCTTAGTACATTCACTTGTGTTTTTTAAATAGGTAGGGATCTTAACATTGTGATAGGATAATAAATTAGTGAATTTATTGTTAAGTAAAGTATCATACATTTTTAGAAATTTATAAACTTATATAAAATCTTAAACCTTGAATGGGAATAGTTCATAATTTTTTCGAGATGTAACTATATATATATATATATATATATATATATATATATATATATATAGGTTTACATGTTGCATATGTTTCCCTCTATGAAGAAACATATGAAAGTTGTAGTTTTAAAAATAATTTAGATCTATTTATAATGAAATGAGTGGATTTGGGACTTTCAATGATATTCTATGAATAAGAAAGGATTTTAGAAATATGGGATGATAAATTAATGACTTTAATGTCATGGATAAGATCTTATATTTTTTTAATAATTTATAGATATTACCAAAAACATTTGTTGGGATTTGAAATCAAAGAATATATGAAATGGATATAATGAGAAATAAGGTCATTTCTTTTGATGAATTCACTACAATTAATGCCAAATTCATCATATTGAGAACAAAAAATTCATATTTCTCTCTTATTCTAAGTATTTAAAGTAAAAAATTAATTTTGTTTCACCATACATCCCATAACCCCCTCTATATTCCATCCATAAATCAAATCCATGCTATTCAATCATGTGATCCATCACCATTGATCCATGCAGTCAATTAAATTCTTTATTTATGTTTGTACATCAATCATCCATAATAATTTCTTACCCTTTATATTTAATATCTTGTACTTATCGATTGGGAATGACAAAACCATAAGATCCATTATTTATTAATCAATCCAACACTCACTCAATTAGTCAATTAATTTAATAGTGAATTAGTCAATCCAATCCAAGCTCACAAATTTCTTGTCGGGATATATTATTCCCGCGTCTGCTCCTATGAACTTTAATTCATGTGTCACCTCAAAGCGTGAAACTTTCTTAGAATATATCAAAAACCAATCTAATCCTTGCATACATTGTTTCTTTTGTAAAATCAATCGATCACTGCATCCAATCATAATGTGCAATCATTAGCTTAAGTGGGTTAATAAAATCCATGGGTCAGTCTTACATTATATCATCACTTTACATATCTTTCCATATTGAAAGAACTGCATAGGCCTAAGGTACATCCATATAATGTAGGAAGCACTTAGTTACATGGGGTATTTGTGGTCATTTTGGCCACAATCATCCATCCAAGTAATTTCATCTACATTTTCTATCATCATTTAATCAAAATGCTAAACATCTTTATCAATACTTGTAACTCTCAATTCAGTAAACTTTTATCTAAAATTAAAAAAATTATATTGTTCATTTTACGACCCATATCTTACCATCATCAAGATATATCATTCCCACATATTCTCATGTGACCCATGAGTCCTGAGCATTATCTAAGTATGTAGTCTACAAATGGTAAATGTTCTTTTTTCTAAACTGTTCTCTAGTAATTATCTACTAAGTGGAAATTCATTTTACACATACTCACTATAATGTTGTGAGAATTTATATTAAAAATAATACTTCCATTATTGATGGTAATTGATCCCTCCATCTATTCATATTATCTTGAAATAATTTTGAGTATTTGTCTACTTTTATGCACAACTCATGTTCATTTTTGTGAACTAGGAATTTGATGATGAAGGGGAGATTAGTATTGTGTTAGTGGATAAATCAAATCAAAATCACTCTAAACTAACACCTTCATGCATATTTACTAGGGTGAGATTAATAATAAAAACAAATTAAAAGCACAAATAAAAAGTAAGAAAAAACAAGAATCCTTCACCTTCCTTGGATGATGCAAATGCTTTGTTGTAGTGGCTTGCTCAGTTTGTGCTCTTGAAGTCTACATCAATGGAAGCTTAACTACCTCCATATATCTTTGGAACCTTACTTGGATTTAGATTCAATATTTTGGCATCATAAATTTGGCATGTGATATCTTTTTGTAATAAATTTGGCATGGTAACTTTTCAAGGCCTCCTATTTATAGATTTTTACAAATGGCTAGAATCAACCTGAACCGTCCATCTCAAGATTGAGATGTGTGGCTAAGGATTAATCCAGTTATGTAATTAAAAATACATAAATAGGCTCATCAATATCTGGGATAGAGGGTAATTTAAGAGGAATGGGAGGCATCGATGAGGCATGAGATGGGTTAACCTTGATATTTTATGCATTTATAGCCTAGGGATGTCTTCCCAAGAAATGATGTCACTTAATGATGTAGATATTCAATATTAATTTTAAAAAATAAGTATTCAAAAAGTTTTCATTGAATTATTAATTAGGCTCTAATTTGGTTTAATTAGTTCTTAAGCAAGATTAATTACTTTATACACAAATTACTCAAATTGATCAGAATGCCTTATTATTGGTCCAAAATTTGACTAGATTGAAATTAAAACTCAATGTTAGATGCATTGGATCCATTATCCCATTTAGGATGTTACTAACACCAAATAAGAAAGGCATGCATCTCATATAATAGATTTGACAGAAAAGAGCAATCCAGAGCACCCAGGTGTAATATTAGCATTTTAACTCAAAAATGATTTGATCAAAATTAATTATCCCATAAATTACACTACTCCATTTAGGGATACCCTAGCCAAAATTGGCACTTGACTATATCAGGTTCAAATATTTTATTGTGCTTTAGTGTTTTTAGGCTAAATTGTGCATTTTAGTAAGAATTGGTCAAAAGCCTGACTAGAAGTTATCAATGGCTAGATTTAGGTGTCTACAATTTGACCCTATTTGGGAAGGTGTTACAAGCTTTAAGCATAGTAACATCTTCTCAAATAATGAAAAGGCCTTGCATACCTATGACTACAATGATGGTAAACTAACTATATGATGCCCCCTCAAGGGAATAGTTGGCATAAGTAGGTTGGAAAATGGTCCCTCAAAAAGAAAGAAGTGAAATGAGGGGACCAAAAAATGGAAAGATGATGGGGTGAAAACACAATGATTTTGAAAAAGTAGTCAAAATCATTGAGAATATAAGTGGGATGGTGTACAATAGTTTTCCCAAAGGCAATTATAAGCATTATACCTTGATAGTGGCAATGTGGTATGATAACGCAATGATATTCTCAAAGGTGGATATAATCATTGAGAAGATGGAATTATCCTAGTTAAGATAGATAAATAAGATAAAAACATGCCCTATATGGGTAAAAAAAGTAAAGGGGTAACAACACAATGATTTGCCCAAAGGTGGCTATAATCATTGAGAAAATATATGTGGGATGGTGTGCAATGATTTAACCATAGGCAGTTATAAATATTGTACCTTGATTATGGAAAACATGATTTATTGGCTAAAGATGATGATAATTTAACATAGAGGAAAATGATGAATTAGAACAACCTATTAGTAGGGAGATGCTCATCCAAACTAACAAAGGTTGAATTTTTTTGTTTACTTAATTACTCTATTTAGGATATGAGTGGGATTGAATCAAGATGCTAGTGCTAAAGAGATGTTGATGTCACCATTTGTTGGTGCCAAAGAGATGGTATAAAATCATGAGGACTTGGATAAAATATGCACAAGGACTAACTCCCTAAATCTAATACTCAATAGAAAACAATGCACTAATGATAAAAACCATGATGTCAATGTTAGCAGATGAATATGGATGGATTCAAGTATAGTTGTGTATAAAGAATCACCTAATGAATGCACATAAATTGAATCAAGGGAATAGTGCTGAAAGGAAACAAAAAGTAGATAAACAAATAAAATAAGCAAAAATAAATAAACAAACAATGTAATAGAAACCATACGACCATTACCTCTAGAAAATAGGTGACAACTTAACAAATGGGGGAATAGAAGAAAAGGAAGGGGGTGGTTGAGCTATCTCTAGATGCACTAGGCAAGTGGATATTACCTACATTATTCTATGGATGTAATATCCAACAAAAACTTTAGGACAAATGTAGTTCTCTCAAGAAATGGGAAGAAAATGAGAACTAATGAAAAAAAACAAAATGGATGTGATAGAAGAAAAAGAATGGTCTTAAAAAATGGCAAGTGTGTGAGAGAAAAGGCCAAAAATGATGGGGAAACTAAGTGACAAGTGTTTTGCTTGTAACTTAGTAAGGGTTCCCAAAATCCTTAAGGCAAAGAATTGGTCAATATTTTTGGTCTTTTCTACTAGTTCTATGAATGTTTTTAGAATTTTTTAAGTATCTCAACTCAATCAATAATGATGACACACTAAATGGTTCAATCTCATAAAATGGAGAGAGCATGGATTAGGTTACTCACAAAATGGTGAGAGCATTCAAACATAGGTTTCTCACAAAATGGAGAGAGTGTTCAAACTTTAGTTGTTCTCAAATGGTGAGAGCATTCAAACTTAGGTTGCTCACAAAATGGCAAGAGCGTGGCATAGGGGTGATTGAGATAACCTCAACAAGTATCAAGTGCTACCTACATAATTTCAAAGTAAGACTTCAAGTCATTTTAGTTTTGCCTTTATAGTAGAGGAACTTGACTAACATAGCTATCAATTCAAACAAAATTGGCACAATTGGTAAAAAAGCATAGTTTGGCATAGGAAATGGCAAGTTGGTATGTCAAGGCTCAATAAACAAATGTTTCCCCTAGTTTTCCCATAGGTAGTTATAAATAGGAAATAATGATATAGATCAATGGTATTAATTTTCCCAAAGGTGGTTATAATTAGTAACAAGACTAGCGATAAGAAAGGAACAACAAATAAAGGATGAAACTACCGAAAATTCTATCATACTACTCCAAAATATGATCTCTATTTGAAGTACTCAAAACAAATGATGAAATTGATCATATTCCTTGGTGCTAAAAATGTGTAATGAATGGAAAAAACCAAGGTCAAACAGGCTAGGTAGATAGGATTTAGAAGATGCTTGGTTGATAAAATAAAATGGTAAAGCAAATGGAATGGGCTAAGAGGAATGACAAGCATGATATTCATACAAAGAAGAAAAGGGACAAAATGGTACAACTAAATAGTCCTTACAAAAACTATACCCTAGTGCTCAAGCATATTACCACTTAAGGTGAATAATATTCATTGGCTCAAGAAGTTCATCTCTATCTGATGTGGTAAGCTTGTATGCTCTTGATCCATAATCTATAGTAATGATGAAAGGCCCTATCTAGTTTGATTTGAATTTACCTTTATGCTTCTTCTCAGCCATGGTATTTTTTTGGTTTTATTTAAGAACAAGATCACTAAGTTCAAATGTTCTATAATTGACACACCAATTATAGTGGACTTTGAGTGGGTTTTGATATGCCTGAAGATTGTTTAGCATAGCTATACATTTTTTATCAAGTAGTTCTAGCTCTTGCAGGTGAGATACTCAATAATCATAATCATCTAGGGCATGCTTGAAAGATATACATAGTGAAGGTAACTTGACCTCAATGGGAAGGATGGCTTTAGTATCATAAACAAGTGAGTATAGAGTGGCTCTTATGAGGGTACAATGATTGGTATGGTATGCCCAAATGGAATGGAATATCTACAGGTGCTAATTGTGACTGATATCATTGAATTTTTTTTAAGAATGTTGACAATGGTTTTATTCGATGCTTCAACCTAGCCATTGCCTTGAGGGTAATATGCCATAGAAAAATGTTGTGTGATGTTGTATTCAACACATAGTTTATTGACATATTTTTTCTTAAATGATCCTTTATTATCAGATATAATGTCAGAGGGGATGCCATAGTGAAAAATGAGATGTTTGAAGATGAGTTTGGAAATTTTCTTTCCAGTCATGTAAATGAGGGGTATAGCTTCGACACACTTAGTGAAATATTTAGTGGTGGTGAGGATATGTTTATGGATGTATGAAGATGTGGGATTGATTTTTATGTTGAGTTCAAGTCCCCATGTAGCAAATGGACATGATGTAAACATTGGTTTTAGAGTTTAGGCTCAGACATGAATCAGATTAGCATGTCATTGACATTTGTCACACTTATTTACATATGTAGCTGCATTTACATCTATCATGGGCCAATAATAACCAGTACATAAGAGATTTTTAGATAGGACTACTCTTCTAGAGTGGGATCCACATACCCCTTCATGTACTTCCCATAATGCTAATGTAGATTCTTCCAAAGTTAAACAATGAAGTAGAGTTTCATCAAAACTATGGCGGTAGAGGGTGGATCCCAATAAGGTATAGTGAGTGGTTTGGTGAATGAAGGCTTTGGTTTGTTTTCAATATAGGATAGGTGGTAAAACTTGGTCATCAAGGTAGTTGTAAAAATCTAAGTACCAGATAGAATTAGGACCAATAATATCAAAAATCATTGTAATAATGGAAAGTACATGAGCTAGTGTGAATAAATTCTTGACAAGGAATTGATACTCTCTAGCTTTATCCATTTATTGAATTAGAGAGTTGATAGTAGCCATGGAATTTGAAGTTATATTAATATCCCTTATTATGTGCTCAAATTGGATATTTATAATTTGATGCTTTAGGGTATCAACCATATCTTTATATAAAACCAACTTGTCATCTTTGGTTTGGAAATGGCCTGTGACCTGATTGATGATTAACTAAGAATCATCATAAAATTAGAGATGAGATATGTTCCAATTTACTTCCTATCAAAGTCCTAAAATAAGTGCTTCATACTTGGTCATGTTGTTTGTACAAGGAAAACTAATTCTAAATGATTTAGGGATTAGATCCCCCTATGGTGTAATAAATAAGAGGCCTACCCCTGATCCATGTGCAGTAAATGAACCATCAAAATATATCTTCTAGTGTTGCTCCTCAAGAGGTGTGTTAATGACAATAATTATAGATTCATCAAGAAACTGAAATGTGAGTGGCTTTGTGTCTACAAGGGGTGCTTTAGCAATTTGATCTACAAGAACATATCCCTTGATTACCTTTTGATTGACATACTCTATGTCAAAATTACTAAGAAGCATGATCTATTTGGCCATTATACCTTGTAAAGATGTTTTAGATAGTAGATGCTTGAGCAGATCTACTTTTGAAATGACCATGGTCTTATTGTTCAACATGTAATGGTGCATTTTTTGAGCTATAAAGACCATGGCTAGACAAAAATTTTCAATAGGTGCATAATTCTGTTCATATGTGACCAAAGTATAGATTAAGTAATATAATTCATGTTCTTTTCCATTATTATCATGTTGAGCCAAAAGTGCCCCTAGGGCATTATCAGTAGTTGATAGATACAATAAGAATGACTTTCCTGACATAAAAGGTAACAAAATAGGTAGATTAGCTAAATAGTACTTGAATTGTTGAAAAGATATTTGGTAGTGATCACCCTAGTGAAATAAAACTCTCTTCTTTAGAAGACATGTAAATGGATGACACTTGTATGATAATTGAGAGATGAAGTATCAGATTGACTGGATCTTGCCTTGCAAACTATAGAGTTGCTTCAAATTAGTTGGCAATGGAATCTTAGTTATAGCATGAACTTTGGCTGGATCAACTTTAATGCCTTTGTGAGACATGATGAAGCCAAGTAATTTACCTAAGGTTACTCCAAACACATATTTCTTTGGATTAAGTCTGACTTTGTACTCTTGTAGTCTTTCAAATATCCTATGTAGCAATGCTAGATGGTCGACCCTGGTTTTGGATTTTCCTAATATATCATCAACATAGTCTTCAATAATACCATACATCATATCATGGAATATGATAGTCATGGCCCTTTGATATGTAGCTCCAACATTATTAAGACCAAATAGAATTATTTGATAACAAAATGTTCCCCATGGAGTGGTGAACACTATTTTATGTTGGTTTTTTGGTATTATTCTGATCTGGTTGTATCCTAAAAATCCATCCATGAGTGAAATCATTTCATAACCCATTGTGGAGTCAAAGATCATGTCAATATTAGGCAATGAAAAGTCATCCTTAGGAAAAGCTTTGTTGATGTCTCAAAAATTAGCACTAATTCTGATTCCTTTAGGCTTTTTTCTAATAGGTACTACATTAGATATCTATTTTGAGTAGTCAATGGATCAGATACATCCTACTTCTATGAGTTTTTTCAACTCTTTGTTTAATAAGATAGCAACATGAGGATGCATCTTACGAAGCTTTTGTTTCACCGGTTTGGCATCAATATTGACCACAAGTTGGTGTAGAATAAAGGTGGGGTCCAAACCTGGTATATCACAATAAGTCCATACAAAGATATCTACAAATTTTATCAATAGAGATGTAAAGACTTCACATTCCTCCTTAGTGAGGGATGCACCTAATTTTATCCATTTTGGGTATGATGGAGTCTTGATGTTCACCTCTATTATATTTAGTAGGCAAAGACTTGAATTATTGGACTATATCAGGGTCCTCTATTAGGACTTACTCTTCAACTTCTCCTAAGCATGATGAATCTGAGTCCCCTAATGGGAGATCTAGCCATGTGACAAAAATAGTCATAAATTCTTGAATAATTTGACAAAATAGTTATTATTTCTCAAAACTAAACTTGGATCCATAGGCAAGTTCATCATTGGTGGCCTCCTGGTCTAAATTTGAAGAAGAATGAACACCCTTATCTAATGGTTCTTGAAATAAGTTTTCACCACTAGACTCGCCTTTCTCTTTAATTTTTCCCTTGTCAAAAATCATCTCAAAGAGGTTTTCACTTTGGGACCTCAATGTTTTATATATGTGCTTTTGGTTAAGGGTGTTCACCCACTCTCCAAAATAGTCATTAGGATCTGATGTGATTGAGAATCCTGATTTATGATCTCCCAATAAAACATTGTCTCTAAGGCCTAAAAAATCATAGAATGCCTCATCATTTTGAAACTCATCAACTAGTAAACTAGATTCTTACTGGTCCCAATCTATCAACTAGGGATAATATAATGGCAATGGGTTATTACAAATGAACAAGGTAAGGGTAAAAATGGAATGAGAAATAAACAAGTTGGTTTTAGCTAGGTCATCAAAGATGAGGCTATGATAATATGCTACTTCAATGTTAGCATCATCATCACTAGTCATTGGTGATGAAACTCAGATAATATATGAGGGGTCATTCCCAAGTAGTTTAAATCCAAGTCCATAGGGTCTTTTATACTTGGTCATGGAAATTGGCTCAATAGTTCCTTGTTGATTCAGTCTGAGGCCTCCTCCTACATAGTCTTGATTATTCATGATCCTATTACGAATATGATACTTTTCACTCTTATAATAATTAGATTGGTTTTCATTATACAACCATGATTCATCCCCTTCAAGAGGGTCTAGTTCTAGGCTAGATGCTGGTACAAATATGCCAGGTCCCTTATCTTTGTTCTTTTATTTTTGATGCATGTGTCAGGTAACTTTAGGTCATCCAAATGTCTTTGGATTCTAAGGAAGATTATAAATATGGAAGGTATCATGGGTCACATATTCCCCTAGGCCATTATCTAAAATGGTGAAATGATTAGAAGCTTTAGGAGGTGGCATGTGGGAAAGGAAACCCGAGGTATTAAGATCTATGTAATTATCCTATGGAGGATCAATAATTATGGTCTTTCCTTTATCCTACTTGGAACTTGGATTCATACAATATTGGTAATTTTAACTTTGAAACTCAGCCTCGAGATGCTTGTAGTACTTATATGGGTGCAAATATTTAGAATATTTACTTCCATCCCTAAGTGAGAGAACTTGATACATTGGTGCAGTGTTGATGGCACTACATGAATCTCATGTAACCAAGGCCTTTTGAGAATCATATTATATGATAACTCAAGTTCAAGCACATGGCAAAGTGTATCATGGGTCAAAGGCCCAATGATAAATGATAGGCTAATGGTGCCTTGTGATTCTCTCTCATGATTATCATAGGCTTTGATAGTTATCATTTATGGCTAGAAATTTTCCATTATGTACCCAAGAAGCTTGATGATCTTTAGAGACACTATGTTGAGGCCTGATCCATTATCTATAAAGACATGTTTCACTTTATATAAACTTTTTATGTATAATGGATTATTATAGAGTGCGCCAATGGAAGACATATCACTTTGGTTGAATGTGATATTTGGGCTAGAGCTAGGTGTCTAACCAAAGCTTGAAATTTATCAAGGGATATGTCACTGGCAATAGTGGATTGGGTTAAAAACTCATTCAAAATATTTTTGTGGATTGTTGATGTTCACAACAAATCTAAAATAGAGATCTGTGCTAGTGTATTCTACAATTATTCTACAATATCAACTTATTATCTTGGTCAATGGTGAATGGTTTATTTCAAGGCTAAATGGTTGGTTGGATAACATATAAAGTGGAAGATGGTTATGGGCCTAGGATAGTAATCTTTGACCTCCAAGTTGTGATTACACAATTGGGATTAGATGTTGGACCATTATTGCTAGAAAATATTGGGAATGGTGTGGGACTAGATAAGACAAGTCTCAGTTATTGGTGCACTTGTATGCGGTCACGTGGCAAGGGCAAATTATCAGTATAAGGTCCAAAAGTGGAAGTCCTAATTTGTTGGTTTGCCTATGTGTGGTCCCACATCAAAGAAGGATTATCTATGTAATTTGCCTGAGTGGTAGTGTTTAACAATGGTCTATATTTCTTAGTGCTCGAGCTAGGATTAATGGAGATGGTATTAACACTACCCACTATAATATGACCTATAACTCTATTGTAGTCATGTGCAACTAAATGGTAGGTTTGTTGGTTATTACCATTTTGATCTTAGTTTTATCCATTATTTTGACATTATGGGTTATATTGTTGATTCTACTGATTCTACTAGTTTGGCCTTTGATTTTGATACTATTAATTTTGTTGTTACATCAACTAGTATAGTTATTGTTATTATTGTTGATTATTATGTTATTGCTAGGTGTTATGTTTAGGAAAGGGGTTTTGATAAATCCTAAGAGTTTGATTAGAGGTGGAAGTACTATTATCCAATGTTATCTCCCCATTATCTAACATATTCTCAATCAAATTCTTGATTTGCACATATCTTTATAAATTATGCTTGTTGACTCGATGATATTCATAGAATTCATTTTGATGGTACTAATTAGGATAAGGAATGCCTTGTGGATAATGCTTTGGTATAGACTAAATAATTAGATTAACAGTGGCAAGTTTATGAAATATAGACTCAATAGGCTCTCCTGGGTCACTAAAGACATGACAAGTAGGCACAATTCTTCTTAGAGGAGGGGTTTTCAATGGTAAAGGTTATTGCATTTGTTGCACGAGTCTTGGTTGTTATGATTGAAACATTGTTTGGAGAGGTTATTAGGGAAGAGTAAGATAAAAAGGTGGTACAGATGATGTTTTCATTATTTGGACAGGATTTGACTTAGTTATTCCATTGCCCACAATATTTCTATTACAGTTGAATTACTTTGATCTTAGTTATTGGCCTGTGCTGGTTGTGATGCTTGCACTTAGATTAGATGTTGGTTTTGTCCACTTCCCTAATTTTTACCTTGATTTTGATTATTAGAAGTAATCTTGATGATCCCTTTATTAATAAGGGCTCACTCAATCAATAAGACTTTGTCGATGATCTCCTTTAAAGTATGTGCACATTATAGTTCTAGATGATAAGTTATCTCACTATGCAAATTTTTAGTAAACACAATGGCTAATTATTTATCTGGTAAACCATAGGTGAATTAGATTACAAGGGCTCTCCATCACTATAGATAACTTGAAAAACTATCATTGGCTTTTTGTTTTTCTTGTGTCAAGTCAATCAATGAAATTTCATGTTCAAGATTGTAGGAAAAGTGATGAATAAACTTATCGAAAATATCATCAAAATTTATTACTAAATTCTTGGGAAAATTTAAGAACCACTCCAAGGATTGTCTAGCCAATATCCTTAGAAACAAAAATAAAAGGTATATATCGCTATATGCCACTAGTTGACATGTGACAAAGAACTCAGTTAAATGGGCCTTAGAGTCACCTTTCTTTTTGTATTTGTCAAATTTTGGTGATTCGTATCTTGGAGGAAATAGTATCTACAATTAATCCATGTTGAATGGATAATAACACATCATCCAACTTTAAATTTTTAGTCTGTTTCCTAGCTTGAATGATAACAATTGCATCCTTCATCTATTGTAATTCTTGGGCTACGAAACTAGAGGGATCATTGTTTGAGGAAGAACATTGGCTTAGGTAGATGGTTGAGAGGTCATAAGTGGGATACTTTGACCATTGTATGATGGAGATATTTGTTGGGGTATGTTGTTTAGATTGGGAAATAGACCAGGAATATGCATATATGGATTAGGATGTACTTGAAATTGCATATTTGGTTGTGTGATACTCTAGTTTCGATTAGCTATGAAGGTTTGACTTGGAGGATTTTGTGGTTGGGATGGAGGGATATAACTATACTATGCCTACTATGGTTGAAAATGGACATGCTACCAGCTAATCAAACCTTGATGTTGAGTGGGAACTTGTGAACCAAAACCCTATCTCTAAACTTGTGGCACATTTTGAACTAATTGTTGCCTAGTAGGTACTTGAGAAATATGGGAGACTCTTTGTTACATGAATCCCTATTAGGAAGTGAATGTATGTTAAATATTTGGCATCTATCATTGATCAATATTTACACATTATTGGCTAGTCATCATTTGGTTTTGGATTGGTACACTAGTCTATGACTGAAGAGGTATGTTTACCACTACCTAATGAGGTAGAACATTAGTTTCCCCTTGTTGAAGTGGAAATATATTTAACCTCTATTGAATTAGTACAATAGATTGTGCCTATTATTATTTAATACTAATCATCACTTGTTGAGGAGTATGATTCATCACATTCTATTATTGAGGCATGACATTAGTTTTTGGTTGACTACCTAATCTTATTATTTGCACACGTGATAAATCATCTGGTTAAGGTTGAAATGTAAAAAAACCTACTCCCTAATTTTTGAGAACCACTTGTCATGTTAACTAAAGGCACATTTTCTTGGATAGCTACTAACATATGAACACTACTTTGGTGTGGATTGGATGTTGCGTGTGCATTTTCCACTATATTTTGGCCACTTTGTTGTGTAGAAGCAAAAAAAACTTCTTTGATTATTGGGATATGAAATAAGTTATCGATCAAAGTGTTCTATATGAATGGGTCTGAACTTTGATTATTTGGACCAGTTAACTCTATAAAAAATTCTATTGAAGTAACTAAGTCAATAAAAGGTTTGCTCACCATGGTCATCTAATTGAAATTGTGCACTAGATTTAGGTAGGTTTGATATGCCATATACATTTAGTTAAAGTGGTCTTCCATGAGGTTTTTTCCTTTGTTAGGCATATTAGAATCTTGATATGTTTTTTGGACTAGAGCCAAAGGATTTATAGAAAAACCCTATTGATCATAAATTATGTTGTGGGACATTCTTACTAAGCTTGGTATATTCTCATGGGGTAAGTTTATTAAATATTTGGCCCCTACCTCTATGGATTAAACTAAAATATAATATATTTTCTCCAACAAATGATGATAAAAAAATAGATCATATGTAGGTGTATTAGCAAAGCATGATTGTTGAGGAACTGGTTCATCAACTATGGGTATTGTAGCTAGGTATTGTGCAGTTTGTTATTTGTTTTGTTCTAAATAAGGTGGTGTATTAACCAAATAGTTAGCCAATGGATCTTTGCTTTGTGCCCTTAATTGAGTATTATAATAAGGATAAAGATCCATCTCATAATCAATATTATTTGCGTAGGGGTTTTACACCATTTCTTCTTGTGTAACCATATTACTAATCCCTAGGTTGTACATGAGTCCAGTATGAGTGTAGGAGTACATATTGGGATCCATAGTCAATGCATTGTGAAAAAAAGGAGGTCTTCAAACTCTAAAAAGACACTGTTTACAAATATGATGTTCAAACATGTTCTAGATCCGTCAAAAAGATATAAAAAAGTTTATGCAAAGATTTGTGATAATAAAAGATAACATTAAGTATCTAACATTACATGTCTTACACAAAAAAATTAAGTAAATGAACCAAAAATTGAAATGCCAAATGCTAAGGTTGAAGTGTTTCAAATCAGTCTAATCTAGGAAATTAAAATTTGCTAGGTCTTTTGGCCAAAACATGATGTCAAAATCTATGCTCAAATATGACATGTGCTAGGACTCCTGGCCAAATGACTTCAAAAGCTAGACTTTGAAATAGATGAAATTTTTAATCTAACAAATTTGAAACACTTCTAACTAACAAACACTAGGCATTTGATTCTTAGACTTGGACTCGATTAAATAGGTATAAGGTATGAAACAAAAGGCATTTTAGAGATAGTTTGTTTTATCACAAATAATTATATAAAACTTAGCTCTTTTGATAATTAATCTAGACAAAAGTGAACATCGTAACTGTGCTAGGTAAAGGTTCACAAAGGTAGACTCAGATTGGTTTGAAAATGTTGGAACAAATTTGAAATCTATGTAAGAGGGCCTATGAAACAATTACTAAAATGTTTTAGGCAGCGTAACAATGCTAGACTACTCAAAAGATGTGACAAAATGCTTGTTTCAAAAACTCTTTAAGGCAAAGATAGTTTCACACAAATTTGAAAACATAAAACTACCTTTCTTGACTTAAAATGTTGTAGTGCATAGACTCAAAGTGAAAGTGTTTAGCACAAAATGACTTAAGTATATCAAGTGGTGATAATGATCATGAGTCTTAAATGACCTTTAACCCAAATTAGAAATTGAACCTAAGTTCCCTCAAGTTTGGTGCAAATGGTGAATCCACTTAACACATCAACCTTATGAACTTATGAAAGTGAAAATTTGAATATAGATTATAAATGGACTTAAACAAACTTTGTCAAAGGTATAGACTCAATTAGGTAGCATAACTGCACGAAAGTGGATGATATGACTCCAAGTTTTGATGAACTTTAAACAAGGCAAATTGATGATTCATATGAGTATCATAATGCCTCCTTATTCAAAGGAAAATGAGGAATATGTGTTTTAGTTTGTATCATTTTTTCACACCAATTTTTGACTCCAAACAAAAATTTAATCCAGAATAAAACCAACTAATTAATCACTCTTAGATCCTAAACTGACAAGGTTGCTTGGTATTGTTAGAATGTATCAATATACATCATTTGAAAAGATTTTAATTGTTCATCCAAAAGTAAATGCACATTATATAGTAGGGTTTTTACACCCCCCTTATCTCAAATGATAGTATTGTGACATGGACCTTGAGGCACATGTTTTACCAATAATACTTCTATGGCAAGTGGGGATTTGTCTAAGATCTACAAGTTTCTAAATGTTTCTAGGGGAATCAATTACACAATGACTTTCACGTCAAATGATGTAAAAAAAGGCATGGATTTTGAGTCCATAGCATTTGTCTTATTACATAAAATTCTAGTCCTTTTTGTAACCACTACATCTATCGCTTGCTCAGTGTAGTGCGATGTCCAAAGTGCAAATACATCTTGTGTGCAACTCCATCACTAGAAAGTGTTTTAACCATTCAATCTTTTTGATCCTATTAAGAGTGGGTGAATTCAATGCTGGGAGATGAAACCTTGGGTCAAATATTTCCTAAATAACTCATGGGAGGTAATGGCATCCCCCTCACAAACTAAGATATAATGAAATGAAGACATAAAAAAGAAAGACTTTAGGGTCATTTTTAAGGTCACCCAAACTATGATGAGTTTTTGGGAAGTGATTTAGATGAAATTATATTTAACCCTTATACTAAGGTTTTTGAAATAAGGATGGTGATTTTGAATCCAAGGGTTCCCTAAATGGGATAAATGGAAGACCATACATGTACAAACCTTCTTTTTGCCAAACAAGTTCTAATTTATATAACTAATTGAATATAAAAAGCTAGGAAAGGTGAGTTCATTTTTAAGCACCAAGTTAAACAATTAGGTGGTGTTATTTTGACCCTTTGATATTAAGTTGTAACTTTGAAAGCCTAACTTATCAAAACATTCACTTAAGAACTTAAATTTTTTATTAAGCCCAAAAAAATGTTCCTAATTTAGTTTAAAACACTCAAATGAAGTGAGAAAGGCATTAATTTAATTTGCTTAGATGAATTTTCATGTAGATCCTACAATAAAAATGTTATCAAGTTGCTTAGATTTGAAGAACATTTAGTTTTGAAACAAAAAACTTTAAAATGGAAGGTCATCGGCTACCTGTCTACCCTTAAGGCATCACCCCAAAAACAAATGTGTTAGGTTAGACAATGTTAGCACAAATATAAAGAAAAACTTGTAAGGTAAAGATTTTACAATGAAAACACAATAAATAAAATATTATTATTATTATTATTATTATTATTATTATTATTATTATTATTATTAATATTAAAACCTACAAATAACAAATTATAAGGCTAAAAATTAAAAAAAACACATAAAACATAAAAACCAGCACATAAAATATAAAAACATGCAGTTAGTGTTTATATCATAACTTTTAAACTATAGATCAGTTTGCCACAAAATTTTTAGAGGTTGTCAATAACTCTAGTCAGTATCTATCTGTAAAAAATGAGATCCCAAAATCTAATACCAAAAAATGATTCACTTTGTACTAGCCATTTTTACCAGAAAAATAAAAAATAGAAAGAGATAATTACTAAAAAAGCCATAACTTCTAAAATATATATATTTTTTTTTTTGTGAAATATTTAGAGAATATCAATGACATATTTAGATATATGCATACAAAAATTTATTCAAAAATATTAATCAAATAAAAAGTTATGAATTATTTATTGGCCATTTTTACTCAAAGTAAAAACAATAAAAATAGAATTAAAACTATGAAATACAAAAAAGGTTTGTGGGTTGCGCTCTCATGAAGATAGTCCCATCAGACATGCTATTATATGAACTAGGAATTTGATGATGAATGAGACATTAGTATTGTGTTAGTGGATAAATCAAATAAAAAACACACTAAACTAACACCTTTATGCCTAGTTACTAGGGTGAGCTTAATAACAAAAAAAATATGAAAAGCACATCTAAAAGGTAAGGAAAAACAAGAATACTTCACCTTCCTTGGATGATCTAAATACTTTATTGTATTGGCTTGATCGGTTTGTGCTCATAAAGTCTGAATTAATGGAAGCTTGACTACCTCCATCTCTCCTTGGCACCTTGTTTGGATTTGGCTTCAATATTTTGGTATCATAACTTTAGCATGTGAGATCTTTTTGGAATTAATTTGGCATGGTAACTTTGCACAAGTTAAACTTAAAATTTATGTGGCAAGGCCTCCTATTTATAGATTTTTGTAAATGGCTAGAATCAACCTGAACCATCCATCTCAAGATTGAGATGTGTGGCTAAGGATTAATCCAATTATGTAATTAAAAATCCATAAATAGGATCATCAATATTTGGGATAGAGGGGAATTTAAAAGGTATGGGAGGTATTGATGAGGTGTGGGAAGGCTTAACCTTGATATTTTATGCATTTATGGCCTAGGGATGTCTTCCCAAAAAATGATGTCCCCTGATGATGTAGATATTCAATATTCATTTCTAAAAATAAGTATTCAACAAGTTTCCATTGAATTATTAATTAGGCTCTAATTTGGTTTAATTATATCTTAAGCATGATTAAGCACTTTGTGCACAAATTACTCAAATTGATTAGAATGCCTTTCTATTGGTCCAAAATTTGATTGCATTAGAATTGAAAGTTAATGTCAGATGTGTTGAATCCATTATCCCATTTAAGTTATTAATAACACCAAATAACAAAGCAATGCATCTCATGCAAGACATGTGACATAAAAAATAAATCCAGAGCACCCAAATACAAACTTAACATTTTGACTAGAAATGATCTGATCAAAGTTAGCTAGCTCATACATTGCACTGCCCCATTTAGGGATACCCTAGCCAAAATTGACACTTGATTATATCAGGTTCAAACATTTTAATGTACTTTAGTGTTTTTAAGATAAATTGTGCATTTTAGTAAGAATTGGTCAAAATACTGATTGGAGGTTATTGATGGCTAGATGTAGGTGTCTACATTTTATAGTCACTTGGGGAAACTTTCTTCTCCATAATCATCAACACTCTACTTTGTTTTCTATTCTTCAAAACAATATTGATTCATAACACCATTTCAAAGAGGAGAAATGTAGACACCTAAATTTCAAAATTTAGTGTCAAAATTCACTTTGACACACTAATCCATCACCTTCCCTAATTAAAATTAAAATTAACATCATTTCCCTTTGCTTTCTAATAATTGATTAATTTTTAATTATTTAATTATAATCATGCACATATTTTTTCTCAAATACTAAATAAAAATATAGATTCTACACCTCACATAAACATCCTCCACATTTTTATTAATCATGTGTAGACTCATCCAACCAATCCTTCAACTTCCTCAACCACCTTATGACTCATCTTAGAACATTTCAAGCTTCTAGATGACTCAACCAACTAACTTGACCCATTATTGGTTAGTCACTCAACTACATACACTTTTTGCTCAACATGTGTAATTAGTCATCATCCTCATGGATGAGGACTTAAATCCAACATTTAATATTTAGATAATTTAATAAATTCAAATAATCCTGAATCATTCATCTTGTCTCTCTCTACCTATAAATTGACATGGAATCCTCCACTCAAGCTAACGAAGTGCTATCAAATGTATATTCCAAATGAAATTGAATTAAATCCATTAAAATCATTTTTCACTTGAAAATTATACCCAATTCTCTTTGCTTTAGAAAAGAGTTGAGCACCCACATTTAAAATTTAAGAGAAAAACTTTGCTTGATCATAGTGGAGAAGGTGACGAACACTTCACGATTGTAAGTATTATTTTATTTATGGTTTCTTTATTTATTTCTCTATTAAAGTTGAGTTGGGTTTAGAATAGGATCATTTATGTTTTTTCCTTAGTTTATTTTGCATTTTAGGTTTTATGTTTATATAAAGTGATCTAAATAACATAAACTATTAAAATTTGTATTATACAATATACATTATTTACCATACAAATATGAATGCTAAAGATAGATTGATTTCACTTAATAAATATATAAATGGCCAAATAAAGATGTCAAATAATTCACTTATCTAATTTTTTTAATCTATACAACTCATTACCCATATTTCAATCATTAGACTAACTCTGTAAGCTTTGCAACTCCTTAGATTATGAAATAGGATGTCAAAACTTATTCAAATGTTACCAATGAAGTTCTTACACTTGAAGTAACTAGTACATTCCAATATCTATTATAAATGTCTATGTTGACTATTTATTTGTATTCTTCCATATATCATTGTGCTTGCCTTTATAAATGACTTATGTGTGTTTGCTTGTCCTTGATCATATGTTTAGATCCTAATTTTGATTCTCTTTTCCTTGAAACTTTAGATTAACTTTCATCACAAGATATACTTGGTAAAATGGGTTATAAAGATAGGTTAGATTTCCCAACTATTCCCTATTAATTTATTGAATGTTTCATATGTTATAATACTCTGAATAGGGATCAAACCACACATAGTTTCCTACCTAGGTGTATGTGTGCTCAATATTGATCCACTAGAATGTAATATAATACTTTGTCATTTAACACTTGACACCATATAAGATATGGCCTTGAATTTGTATTAAAACTTGGTTTTAGGTCTACTCCTTTGAGGGTTATGCCTTTGATGTTTTTTGGATAATGTCTCAATAGTGTACATATAGATTTCTCAATGTGTATGCAAAATAGTGACCAATTTATCCCTTATCCTAAGACCTTAGGATTTATTTATACTTATATATGAATGTTTGGTATTCCTCCTACCTTCTCCCCATCCCACCCCCGATAACTAAGATAGTAAATGTTATTAGGCTGACCCAAAATAGATGTTTAAATTTGAAAAGTGGTTATTACATATTCTTGGATGTTGTCAGTGAAGGAAGACACTTGTATTAAAAATAATTATCCAATTGTTTCTAAAAATATCTATAAAGGGGTAAAAAATGATATGGAATATGGAGATAGTCTGCTTAGAAATATAAATCACTTTGGCCCAAACTAGGGAGATAATTATTATGAATGATAAAAAATTGGGTTGGCCAAGACAATAGATAGATAAATAAATAGGGTAAAGTGTGGACAAGAGTCAAATGTGTATGTACAAGTCATGAATGTCAATGGTATTTACAAATTAATGTTTTTGAGTGCCTAATGCCAAATTTATGTGTCTATAGAAGCACATGACAGGGGTAAGCAAGGATAACTAATGATTCAATCTATAACTCAAGGATAAAAATTATATGATTCAGATGTATAACTTGATGTATTAAATAAATGATCATGAGATGTGTAATAATTATCATCATATATAGGATAAATGTGTGTATAATAAGCTCATAGAGATGTTGAAAATTGTTCTAGAGTAGGTTATGGTGTAACAATTGATATTGGTTTCAATTCAATCATATGAAGTGGATGGTGAGGTGTTGTGTATCTTGGATGTAAGACTATAGGGGTCAATGCTATAGGATCTTAAGTGTTTGATTGTGATTTTTTGGAATCAAATACAGTATGTGCATTTTAGGATGGTGTTTATGATGGAGAATATGTTGGAATCACAATTAGATAAATGATTTTTACCTTTTTTGGTTTTCTATTAAGTTTGTACATGTGATATCTAAGGCATAATAGGTCTCTCATAGGGTGAACCATGTATGGTGTGTAATTAGATATTGTGGACAAAATTTATGAAATTATGTAATGTCAAAGTTATCAATCTCATTTGATTAGTACAAGGGCATCCAAGCTACACATTATATGATCATGTATCAAGTATACTATAAAACCAAAGGTAGGTATGCTTGAATACCAATCATGAGTGGAAAAGGAATGCCACCTAATGGTGTGTGTTGATAACTATCATAATTGTGAAATGTCTTGGTTATTTGAAGTAAATTTCATTTGGTGTAACCTTTAGGAGATAGGAATAACATGGAAATAGAGTTTTTTGCTAGAAGGATATCAATCATAATGCCATTTGTGATTGAATAATTACAGTTTAAAATTCCATGTATGTATATAGGACTTTTAATTGATGGATAGTTAATTATTTCATGGCCACAAAAATTATTAGGAGGTGATTTCCTTTTATATATAAAAAACATGTCAATAATTTTATCAATGCCATGCTTGAGCTTCTTTAACAAAAAAAAGAATTTCATGCTTAAGAAAAATATTATAATGGAATATAGATGTAGCCATATACAAATTATTATGCTTTGGATCATTATGGTTTAGAAATGGATTGTTAAATATTATAAATGTTGATTGGAAATTTTTACATATTCATTTTGTTTAAATTTATGTCCATTTATCATATTGATATTACTATCAGTGTTGGATCTCATGTCATAATTTTATGCATGTATTTGTTTCATGTTTTGAAGCATAGTGGTCATCATAACATAGATTGGGGCTATATTTTATAGGTGATGCTCAAGCTATATAGTTGAAATAGTTCAAGCAAAGTGATCGATTGCAATCAACTTATTTAACACTTGTTGAGGTGTTTTTGGTAATGTTGAAAAGTGTTGTTTTTGCTTAGGAGTTAAGAATGTAATCATATCATTTATTTATGAAACTATGTTAATAGTTTTGGCCATATCATTAGCTTGGATAATTTTTGCATCATTAGTCTTAGGTTTTAATGTTAATTTTCTTGATGTCTGGAGGTATTGGATGTAAGAATAATAGATGAGTACTTTAACATATTAGCATCCAAAATATTGACTTCAATGTTTCATAAGACATGAAAAGGTCCTCAAATGAATCATATGCATTAAAAATAACCTTGCATTTAAGAGAGTTAATAAAAATATTTGAGAATATGATTTGAAGCTCACTATTAGGTATTGTATGTAACATCTTGGTAAGCATGGTTTTAAATTTAAGAATATAGTTAGCAAGACATTCATTAGGTCCTTGTTTGATTTTAAAAATTTGTAAAAAGTGACATTTTGATTGACTTTGATTTAAAAAATAGAAATAATAGGTCAATTAATTCATGTAATTTAGACATAAATCCTTCAGTTTAAGAATATAAATAATTTATGACATATCCTATGAGAGTCCTATGAAACAATTTGGTCTTGAGTAAATCTTGTTGGTCTCATTAAATACAATATGAAAATTATTATTTAATGTGTAAATATGGGTCCTAATTTTGATTAAATATTGTAAACTTAGGCATGTGAAATGATGTGGGGAATGGATGAACCTATACTTTTAGAGCCAACAGCTTGTGTAGTATGTCTAAATACAAAACCACATGGCTTGGCTTGCTATATATTTAAGATATTTTTGACAATTATCTTTACAAGTCATTAAGTTGTTTTTGTATTATTATATCAGTAGATGCACCACTATATGTATGGTTAAAATTAGTATTAAAACTTGTGTTTAATTGAACATATACCTTTGGATGATTGGCATTAATATGCAAGGCATGGTTTATGTTGATATTATGTCCAAGACCAAGTGAATGAATGTATGTATTCGTATAGGCATATTGGTATTTCAGTTTTTAGGTGATCTAAGTGGATACTTAGCTAAGAATATTGGACTTAAGAGGAGCACTAGCATCACTAGATACTATAAAAGGGATACAATAAATCAATGGAGATTTATCATTCCCAGAATATTTTATCCTAATTTTTTCATTATGGGCCACAATAAGCAAATAAATTATAACATCAAGCTCATTGGGATTATTGGTAATGTAATTAAAATTTATTTTTAATCATGTTTTTAAAATTTGGTATATATTTAAAATTGGTTGTTGGATTATTATAAACATGATCATTTTCTTGTTCATTGTCCTTACTAGTAATATCACCCTCACTAGTTATATTATGAAATGGAATTTCTTCTCATAGTTATTAAAATTTTACACTTCCATCATTTTTTTTTGGTGTAAATACTTATAAGGTAATTTTTCAATATTTGGAAACTTTGAAACATGAGTGGTATGCAAAAGTAACTTTATGAATTCACAAATTATCACCACTCAACCTAAAACTATGCATAGTAGGTTTGGGAGATCTAAGCCTAATAGGCATCAAATATGTGCATGTAATGGCTCAAAAGATATAAATAAAAATGATAAAAACCCTTGATAACATTTAGATAATGTAGCCACCTAGAAATAAAATGGTAACTAGGATTTGGTTGAACATGTAAGGAAGACATGTTTATCTAAGATATGTCATGAAACCCTAGGAAAATGAAGTTTTTAGAAACCCTAGGTTGTATTTGATCAAGTGTTAGGTTAAACTATTTATGTTTATCTTATTTAATAAGGGATAAACAAATTTTACTAATGAATATATCTAACAAAAATGGTAGTAAAGCACAAAAATCAGATATGCTCTAGTGTCTAAATCAAGAACATAGTTGAAGTTTAGTGTAACATTGACAATAAAAATTCAATGAGAGTAATTGAGTTGGAGTGATCACACCTTAATTTATGTATAGAAATATATACTTGGCTATGGAATATATAGACTACCTACCAACTATGTAAAATTTGGATCTCTTATGTAGACTCATCTCCTACCACTATGATCATCAAGTCTGCCCTAGGAAGACTCTTCACTGGGCATATTTGCACATTGAGTCTATTTGGGAGTGCCAAGTCTGACATGTGTAATATTTATATATCTACACTTTTTATCATTCCTTCGATATCTGATGTTGTTCTTTCATTTATACTCAACTTTATATTTCACTAGGTAAAATATATGATTTTATCATTTCTTTTTATTTGACCTAGTTTGACACTTGTAATGAACAAAGGGTTATGGAGTCAGGAAACCACCAAAATTTTGCTCTAAACTATGTACCCCACATGCTAGAATTAGACCTCCTTGTATTTTTGAGTGTGTGTAAATAACATAACTTGAGAAAGGGTTTTAAACTTCCTCTTCCCTATAAGTGTTGATGCAACTACATGTAAAGCTAAACCTTCATTTGGTACAAGAGGGTGATGAGAGACTAGGTTAGAAAAATATGTCATAAGTATGTAAGATATGAATCAATGAGGCTCAAATTCAGGCATGGCTAGGATATTTTATTAGTTCTTTTCTCTTTGATTATCTATTTTTTCAATTCTTAAATGACTAGGAAATAATTTTTATAAATAGGGTGTTATAGGAGAAGCTATGAATTTAAGTTGACTCTAAGAGTGATGATAGGTGAATATAAATGCACATGACTTATAAAAAATGGTATAAGGACCCATAAAATGATTATGGGTAGACTATTCAAGGATACAACTTTGACCAGGGTAGACTCATATGGCCTATGAGTTTGATCAGGGATAAATAGGGGCTCTAGTACTCATACACAACATGAAAATGTGTGATTTTCAACTTAGGATTATTTAAAAATAGATCTTGATAAGTTTTAGCCATGATTTTGAGACTGAGGGGTTGACATCCAATGTGGGTAAAGATAAATACTAAAAGTAGATAATTAATTATAAGTTAAGTATGATAAATTATGGGAAATATACTAAAGAAAATAATCTTGTCCCAAATTTATGTGTCTACACCAAAGTTTCCTGCCTAAATCCCTACCTTGAGTAATAAAATTTCTAAGCCAAGATTTTTTAGACTTGTCTCCTTCCAAGGGATGAATGATCCATTTGGCACAAAAGGTAGTACCCTAGATTATAACATACAAAAGGCCAAGTATTCTCTTCATGGCTATAAAATATATCCCAAGCTACCCTATAAAATATTTAGATCCATAAGAATTGGCTCAAATAAAGTCTCCAAGTAATCTTTCTAGTTTGGCACACACTTCCTTAGAGGGAACCAAACATGAATGATAATGTACATAAGTAGTGTAATCATATAAAATGTAATTTGAGTGTAATGGATGTCACTTGAGACCACCTATCCATGGCCTAGTCTGATACCTATCTTATGGCCTCTTTCAACCCTTATCCATCTTTTATGTGGGTATCACACATCATTAGACATCCCAAATTTAGTCCCAAATCTTCCCCTAAGGATCTAGGCCCCTAGTTCCCTAGGCTCTACCACTTAGACACTAGTGCACTATACTAGTGACCAAAGGACCGTCCAAGTGTTCCTTACCTAATTTTGACCCCAATGAATATGTTTTCATTTCCTAAGACACCTAAGGTCACCCTAGACCTATTTCATACTACACACACGTACTAAATCATTATAAATACATAATTTTTATCCCTTTATCCACTAAATAAAAAGTAGATGGAAATCATATGTAAAATACACAAATAAGCTTAAAATAAGTTGTGCAAAACAAAGTTATTGATCCCTATTATGCCCTTCTTATGCATACAGTTATCTAAATCCATCCTAAGATAATAATACACATATATATCTAATTTAAAGCCTCATTCAAAGCACTCAAGTTAACACTCATACTATCATTCACTTTCACTTGCACTAACACTTAGATTGGGAGAAATGCATTAGTCTTAATTCCCTCTCAAGGTATTAGTATGTAGGAAACTCTCAACATAGTGGGGTGTTGAGGACATCCATCGTAACTAGCTAACATCACAAATTTAATAATTATACCATTTAAATACCCTAACAACATGGAATTCAAGGGTTTTCTCATAAATTAGTCAAAACTTATGCCTAGATAGTGAATCAGAGCTCATCCACATAGGCATAGGAAAATCAAAATTAGTGAGAGGTGCTCTTAGAAGTTCACATTAGTCCTTTCATAAAAACACTAACACTAAACAAGAGGACACTAGCATGGTTCACTACTATCTAAGGTACCATGCTACTATCTAAGAGGAATTTTTACACCTGGACCTGTTTATGATACATTGATCAACTTATGTGCCATTTTTTAGCCTCTAGATCATCTGTCTCAATGAGTTTCTAGCTAATTACTTATTTGTGTCTAAAACAAACTCAATTTGACCCAATTTATTTTTAGAAACATCATCCATGCAATCTATCACACCTCACATGAAAATATGATAACAACAAAATTTCATTATAAAATAGAGTCCAAAACAACCTTAAAGGTAAAATAAAGGGAAATATAATGGTCATGATCAAGAAAATATATCATAACTATTTTATTTTAATTTTACCAACCAAATAATTTCCCTCCCTTTATTTACGAATACTTAACCTTGGTATGGTTTCTAATGATGATCAAAACATGCTATAGGATAACATCTAATCTATTATAGGATGATCCATGCATGCTATAAGATAAAATTCAATCTACTAAAGGATAACATCCAATCAACTACATGAGCAAACCATTCAATAAAGTTCACTATTTCTAAGATAGAACCATTTTATCTCTTTGTATAAAATAAACATAGGTAGATATTATATTGCATTCTACCACTCGCTATAAATTGAAATCATTTAAGTAATAATAAACTAATTACAATATCTATTAGATCATCTTTTAGACACTCAATTGAATGCTAAGGTAGTAACATCAGGCTAAACTGAAATATAACCATAAATTAGAGGCTCAAAATTTGACACACTATTACAAGGAATCAATCATGTTCATGCCTCACATAATACTAAAATAAATAATATTAGTGTATCATACATTAACAATAGATCTATTATATACAATGATTATAGGAGCATAATAGTCATCCTATAACATCAGGTTTATACCAAATTCATAAGAGCACCTAATAGAGTATGAATAAAATATTCTTGGCATATTTCAAATGTTATCATATAATACACAAAGAGTTTTAGGAAGATGAAAAATTAATACATAAGGTCCTTACATCATCACTATATGCAGCAACAATAACCTTCATATCATAGAATTTCCAATGATATATAAAATCTACACTAGACACCATAACACTTCAAGCAATCTAGTACAAGTAAATCATCTAGATGAGATAATTTTGAAAAAGGAGAGTAAATAAAGGTGTTTTTTATACACTGAAAATCAAGTCAATATAATCCAACTTATAGTTGGCAAGTTGTTTTATTTCTACTAAACATTCTAATATAATAAATTGAATTGTAGTAAGTAAATTCCTGGAAGTACCAAAGCATAAAAGGGGTTTTTGAGTGGTCATATACATATTTACTTATATTATTGAATGAATGGTTCCATATTTGAATTAATTATAAAATATTTCTATATAATAATATGTATTAACACTATTAAATTAATATCCCATATCTTTATTGGAATGCCTTAATTCATTTGTAAAGATTACCAAGAGATACAATCCTAACAACTTCATAACTAAATAAATAACATAATCCATAAAATTATGTGTCTATGTAAATTTTTGAAATACAATAAATATAAATCACATTTATATAAATTAGTGACACTTAATCCAATATAACTTCATACTTACCCAAAGATAAACTTCAATAATTTCTCGATAATTAACAACATAGTCCATAGAAACATCTATTAAACATTGATCGACCATTTAGGACAAGGAAGTCATGGAAAAATATATTTATATGTAATGATTCATTCAAATAACAATACATGGCACTTATTTAAAACATCATTTCTAGTTGAAAGGAAAATAATAACTCAAATGAATAGAACAACTAGACAAAAATAATCTTTGTATTCTTCTCTTTTGCCCCACTAAGGTACATAGAGAATTAAGGTTTTTAATCAACAATTTACCTCTTGGACTAGTTTTCAAAGTAAATAAAACCATATTTAAACTATAAATTATATTCATCTAAAATAACAAATTTGTTCCACCCAGATAGGATAGTATGTAATCTTTTACCACACCCCCCTCTACTGGGCTTAATTATCACAATGGACCTTTCAATCCACATACCTTTATTCAAAATGAAATGAACCCAACCAAACCAAAACATAATAACAATGAATTGAAAAAATAAATCTAACTCAAATTAGTTAGATCAAATCAACCAAGCACCTTACAATTAACAATCCAGATAAAGAGTAGTTTTGTTACGAAAGCCTTCCAAAATGGGGTTCGAATAACAAGGTTGAAAAAGGATAAGGTTGATCCAGATTGTTGGATTCAATTCTTATGAGGTTAATCTAGAGGTATAAATTATTATTTTAAAAAAAAGGGAGTTAGATATTCTTTAAACATCAACTTTTAGGCTGCTCTAAGCTGATTTGCATAGAAAAATAGCTTAAATGGATAAGAAAAATGAGTTATTAAAAATGACCCAATTGGAAAAAATTGGTCTCTCATACAATATAAAGATAGGGATAATTTATTAAAAGTTTTATTTTTGATAAAATTAGATGAATACTATAAAACCTAAGTCTCTTTTGAGGCTAACTTGTATCATAAAAATTCAGTTGAGTTAGGAATAATTATTTTGGGTGTTCTTGGTATTTCTCATATGATAAAATAACATATTCCAAACCTTTATTATAGTCAATTTCAAGTTTAATTATTTATTTAAGGTGGTTGTTCGAGCTAATCTAGGCTGATTTTCTAGCCTAATAATATGAATTTAATTGCAAATGGTACTATAGACAATCTACATAGGATCCATATAAGTACACACTTAATTCACATGGAATTATATTATACCCATATAGTCTAAGGATAAATAGTATTTAAAATCACTACAACAATTGATCTTTTAACCAACCCCAACTATGTAAATATTGCTAACATATACCCAAATATTATTGATCATAAATCAAAATTAAAATAATAAGAAACTAACAAATTAAAAATGCACTTTGAGTCAGATTTTAACTCAAGAAGGAGTACCATGTATACAAAATAACCTCTCAAACATAAACATGACTATGCCAAAGATTATAATTAACAAATCAGAATTTAACACTAGTGGAAGATTCATAAAATCAACATGCTTAGCTTACAATCAAAATAATGGCCAAATCAAGAGTTCAATCTAGGTCAAAATAATCACATGGCTTGTCATAATGAAAGGCAAACCAACACAACCTAATTGGGGTACTTAATGTTACTGGGATATTTTGTCAAATAGTTAGAAAATAACCATAAGGACCAAGAATTGATTCCCCCAAAAAGATGACTTGTATACATTTGGATGAATAAAATATGGGCTTGTATATCTCACAACATAAGCTTATAAAAATATGCTATTCAACCATATAACACAGGATTTCCTAGTAGAAAAGAGAAAAACTTGTAGCTTTTCAAAGAAAAATGCAAACAATAATAAACTTCTATCAAGATCCCCATCTATAATCAAATTTAAACGTGATAGGGGTGCTCATATACCTGCCCTGCTCACATATAAATTGCCATGTCACATTCTTGTACCCACATAAACTTGCATATTAGAAATTAGATTATGATACTAAAATTCTTAACAAAAAGGATGAATAACTTGCCTGGAGTTGTGCCCTAGCTGCATACCAAGTCATTAATTTGTTTACCTTTATGGTGACACCAAACCTTTTCTTCTTCTATGGCCTTCATATTTGAAATGTAGGGAACAAAATACAAGTTTTTCCAGGCTCAACATACCTTTTTGAGGCTTTAAATGGTATCCTTTGAAGATTAAGCATGCATATATAGCTTTCCAATAAGTGCCACAAATTTTTTTCACTTCTTAAAAATATATTAATCGTGTCAGACTTAGGCCATGATTTTTTATTTGTTTGAGTATTTTAAACATTTAGATTTTTTTTTTCTAATTTTTGAAATATTTGATAAAGTCAAGAAAAGTCAAGTGGTAATGGTTTTAAAAATAGAATAATGGGAGGGATCTGATAATCTACAACTTACATTAAGGCATTATATGCACTAGATGTGATAATATGGCAATGTGGAGGAATTGAAAGCAAGCAATATTCCCCCACTATATATGTGTATTGCAATGATGTATCTTTATAGAGTATGTGGAGACAAAGATATGTATGCCCCTATTGGGAAAGAATCATTATGTGCTCATACATACATACATATATGATCATGTAAAATCAATAGAATCCACCAAATATGTATAAGTATTCAATATATAATAGTGATAAAGCATAATGCCATAAAGGATGTGCATTAGAATCACTGTAGGATAAGTGTCATAGATATATATATTAAGATAACAATCAAGAAGCAAGGGCCAAATGAAAATAAATTTGAGGGATAAAATAATGGTCAATTCAAGGCCATAAACACATGTATGTGAAAACATAAGAATAGATTAAAGAAGGAATCATGCCAACATCAGGTGGCTATGTACAAGAAGTAATGTTAATACCAACCAAAGAAGTCATCAAGGGGATATATATATATATATATATATATATATATATATATATATATATATATATATATATATATATATATATATATGTCTTTGTCTTTGTCTTTGTTTAATTTGTCACTATTATACTAATCTTCTTGATTATCATAATGACAATCATTAATGTAGTCATTATCTTGAGAGATAATTATTTATTTGGATTTTCTTGTCCTTCACTATGCCCCTTATTATCAATCTCTTGAAATAAAGGCTCTAGATATGAGGAATGCTTTATAGTTTCCCCCTTGGAAATCATGGTTGTGTCATTAGTCTTGTTAGGCACATCTTTATTTTGATCTTTATTCTTAGTAAAATCTGATTTATTCATATCCTCTTTCATAAGTACACCTTCCTATTTATCATGCACTTCATTTTTCAATATTTTTCTTTGTAATTGTTCTTTTTGTACCTTTCCCAATTGTTCCTTGTATAACTTTTATTTTTTCAATTGTTTCTTTTGTACTTGTTCTTGTCCTTTTTTTAATTGTGCCATTTGTGACCTTTCTTGTTCCATTTATTATTTTTGTAACTTTTATTGATCCATTTATACCTTCTATTGAGTTTACATGATCATGTATGTAATCATGTATGAGCACATATTGATTCTCTATCAAATAAATATGAATCCCTAGAAGGATGAAACCCTAAGGGAGACCTAGGGTTTGACATGGTTTGAACATTATACAAGTTCACCAATATGTTTTACCCTAACTTAGAATAATAATTATTACTAATAATAATAAAAATAAAAATTAGAATGTGAATTCAAATTGTAAGGTATGACAATTAAGCATGAATTTGAATGTAAAATTTTGAAACAAATTACAATGATTTGACAAGTGGCATATGCCCTATATAGTAAGTAAAAAGGGATAAATACTTATACTTTTGATTGACTATCTAACTATCGCTAACTTATGAAGATAGAAAATAGACTAAAGTAGGCTTGTGATTTATCCAAATTTGAAACTATGTTTTTGTCTAAACATGGTCAATTTTGTTAGCTTTGGGTTAGTATGACTATCGATATAACATATAGTGGTCAATAGTGACTTCTATAAAAAAGGGTCTATGACCATATGGTCATGTTTTCTTGTCTCTAAAATCTCTATATGTGTGATATTAAACCCTAATGATATGCACAAATTTAAAAAATAATTTTATTTACCTTGAAACCCTAGGTGTGCTTATGAGGGATAAAAACCCATATTAACTAGGAAAGTGTATTGGGTTGAGATGACCCAAATAAACCCCATTGATGATTAATCATTGCCTATGTATTTGATACTCCAAAGATGGAAACTAAGCCACAAGTAGTTCTTCCACTAGTGTGATTATGCAATTGTGTTCCTTTATTATATGAATGTAACTAATGATTTGGATTTTATACTTGAAAATACTTGTTTTGAATTGGTTTTGGTATGCTCTTAATGATTTATTTACAAATTTGGAGGAATATGGAAGTTTTTACCAATGTGAAATAGTGTATAGATGTGTATCAGATAATTGCCAAGTCCCATATCAAGTGAGGCCTTGATTTGTATATATACGAGTCTAATTGGGTAATTTTTAAAGCCATCAACATGCTAGAAAGATGGACTGACCCTATTGAAACATTTAATTTTAAAAGCATCCATTGTTGGGAGAGGTTCACTATTATTAGGTGCAGGTCAGTATTGATCATTCACTACTTAAAAATATATTAAGTACACTTAGGCAAAACATGTCAAATGAAAGTGAAAAGAGCTTCATATTGATAACTATAAATCAAATAAGTCAAACTAGTCTATTCATTGCTTTAAAATCTATTAATCACGTCACACTTAGGCCAAGATTTTTTATTTTTTTGAGTATTTTGAACATTTTTGATTTTTTAATTTTTGAAATATTTGATAAAGTCAAGAAAGGTTAAGTGGTAATGGTTTTTAAAATAAAGAATAGGAGGGATCTAAAAAATCTACAACTTGCATTAAGGTATTGTATTCAGTAGATGTGATAACATGGCAATGTGGAGGAAGTTAAAATAGGCAATATGCCCCCACTATATATGTGTATTGCAATGATGTATCTCAATTGAGTATGTGGAGATAAGGATATATATGCTGCCATTGGGAAAGAATCATTATGTGCTCATACATGATTACATACATGATCATGTAAACTCAATAGAAGGTACAAATGGATCAAGAAAAGTTAAAAAAATAATAAATGGAACAATAAAGGTCACAAATGGAAAAATTTTAAAAATAACAAGAACAAGTACAAAAGAAACAATTTAAAAAACAAAAATTACACAAGGAACAACTTGAAAAAGTACAAAAAGAACAATTACAAAGAAGAAAGTTTAAAAATTAAGTGCATGATAAACAAGAAAGTGTACTTATGAAAGAGGATACAAAAAAATAAGATTTTACTAAGAATAAAGATCAAAATAAAGATGTACCTAATAAGACTAATGACATAGTCATGATTTCCAAGGGGGAAACTATAAATCATTCCCCATATCTAGAGCCTTTAATTCAAGAGATTGATAATAAGGGAGATAGTGAAGAACAAGAAAATAAAAATAAATTAGTTGTCTCTCAAGAGAATCACTAAATTAATGATTATGATAATTATAATCAAGAGGATTAGTAAAATAGTGATAAATTAAACAAAGACAAAAACATGAATAGATCAAAGAAGAAATCATGCCAACATCAGGAGGCTATGTACAAGAAGTAATGTTGCTACCAACCAAAGAATTCATCAAGGGGATATATATATAGGCATCCCCTTGATGAATTCTTTGGTTGGTAGAAACATTACTTCTTGTACGTAACCTCTTGATGTTGGCATGATTGCTTCTCTGATCTATTCTTATGTTTTCACATACATGTGTATATGGCCTTGAATTGACCATTATTTTATCCCTCAAATTTATTTTCATTTGTCCCTTACTTCTTGATTGTTATCTTAATACAAATATCCATGATACTTATCCTATAGTGATTCTAATGCACATCCTTTATGGAATTATACGTTATCACTATTACATATTGAATACTTATACATCTTTCATGGCTTCTATTGAGTTTACATGATCACATATGTATGTATGTATATATGTATGAGCATATAATGATTCTTTCCCAATGGGGGCATACATATCCTTGTCTCCACACACTCTATTTAGATACATCATTGTAATAAACATATATAGTGGGGGCATATTTCTTGCTTTCAATTCCTCCACACTGCTATGTTATCACATCTAGTGCACACAATGCCTTGATGCAAGTTGTAGATAATTTAGATACTTACCATTCTTATATTTTTAAAATAATTACCACTTGACCTTTCTTGAATTTGTCAAATATTTAAAAAATTTAAAAAAAAAAAAAAAAATGTTTAAAATACTGAAATAAATAAATAATCATGGCCTAAGTGTGACGTGATTAATAGATTTTTAAGCAGTGAATAGACTAGTTTGACCTATTTGATTAATAATGTGAAAATAAAGTCATTTGCTTATTGCTTGACTTATTTAAAGAGAAAAATAGAGCTTGGAGAGACCAAACTAAATCAAAAAGAGATAAGATGGTGATGAGATGATAACCAAGATGAGAGGGATGCCTAGTGGTTGTAGTGGGTGCAACACAAATAGGCAACTGAGAATTTCAAACTTGTTTTGAATATTTCATTTCAAAGTAAGTATTTTATATAAATTTGTAAATTTAAACCAATTCTAGAAACTATAATTAACCCTAGGAAGTTTTTATGAGTACTAGAGGCCAAAAGGGGAAATGGGTTGAAAGGAATCAGAGTAATAAATGTTGAATATTACAAGTAGGGAAAAGAGTTATCAATATGAACCAACTAGCTTGACCTAGTCAACCTAAGAGGTTGAAGATCTTGATTTTGACACTATTAACTTAGTAAGTGTGTGTTGACTTAGTTTGTTTTTGTAAATTATCGACTTAGTTGTTTGAACCAAATTACTGACTTAGTACTGAGGGGGAAAAATGAAAGGGTGGATCTAGTTTGTTAAGTCAACATGGTCAATTGAGGATTATTTAGTCAACTTAGTGTTTGAATAAGTGGCTAGAATAGTATGAAAATGCAAGAAATAGGTAAAAAAATACTTGGAAGGCCTATAATGCTTGACTAAGTACTATAATGGCCAAGTAGGTTAAAAATAGGTCAAATTAGTCAAAAATGGATAGATTAAGGCAAATTAGGTTTGATTTTGTTAAAATTTAAAAAGAATTTATCTGACTATAAGTGATATGGAAGTTTTATACATCTTTTATTATTTGATGGTTGTAGGGGCATCCAATATTCTAGTGATTAGTGGACACAACATAGATACTAGACATATTAGAGTAATTGATAATGGAGGACTGAGTTAGGTTAGTCAAACTAGGTCTAGGAGGTATCATGGAGATGTGTCAAGTATCGTTAAGCACAAATCTAGTAGTCATGTTCTTGATAGCCTAGGAATGTTTGAATAATACTTCCAAATAGGTGGTGGGTGGGGATACCATCGAGGTGGGTATAACCATAGAGGATGTCCATGATATTATTAAACTTCTAATAAGATGGATGTTAGTGATCATGGGGGTACTAAACATATAGGAGGAGAGATGATCCTTAACCTTGTGGGTGATGGGATCAAATAAGATATATCCCAAGCTGAGAGTGAGCCTATTTGATTTGTATATATCTCAAAATTTGGATATCTAAAATGTAGTGATAGGACTTATGAAAACACTAGTGTTGTGTCACAAGTCAACTGGCAAGGTACCGCTATATGCAATAGCCTTATACCAGTCTATTTTGGAGCAGAGGGTACTATATGATTTAGGTTCTATCATCTAGGTTTACATCATGCATGATATATAAGTTATGTTGTCTAGAGAGTATAAGACCATGGGGATGATTTTATTGAGTGTTTGGATATACAAGAGGTCATTGATGCACTGACCAATTGGGTTATCCCATGTGTTTGATGATCAATTGCATTTGGTGTAGAGATAGAGGTAGGATTAGGTGGCATGGGTTATATCACATGTGTTATTGATATAGATAGTCACATGAGTAGATATCATGGGGTAGTTATATGGGCACATCATGATAGTATGGCCAAGTTGGAGGATAATGGCACCATCATTGGCATGAGCACAAATTATAGGTTACTACACATGATGGATAGAGCCACATCTAGTGGCACACATATCAAGATATTTATGACTTCCTCACCCAATAATTTTGATAGTGGTTCCCATATTTTAGGCTAAACATGTGAGAGATTCAAGGGGGAGAGGAGGATCGAGATCACTAGTTGTTAGACTAGATATCATACCATGGTGTGAGAGATAATAGACAAGTAGAGCATGATGACTAGTAGTTAGAGAGGAGATAGATGTGGATACAGGAGTACCATAAGTACCAAAATAGTAAGAGGATATGTTACCATCTTGATTTCACCATCGATGGAGATGCTAGTGATAAAAATGACCATAGAGGGTGGTCATCTGAGATGACCCATCAGTTGACTTAGGATAGAGCTAGTCTATAGAGGCACCACTAAGGTGAGGCTTAAGATGGGCATGGGTGGTGACCCTAGGTTTTGTATTGATTGGGAGACATTCCACATATGAGGTACTCATAAGACAATATGATGGAGAGATAGTGCTCAATAGTCATGCATACGAGGAGATGGTGATAGGTGATATTCAAAGAGGTAATAAATGGTTGAAATTTGCTTACATTTTTTTGAGATAGATAATAGATAGATAGATTTTTGAGATATATCTATGATCTAATATTTATCTAGTTTAAATTTTGTAGATCTTATGGAGGAGACCAGATGGGGATCTATAGTAGGGGAATCACTCCATGATATCTTAGATAAGGTGATGATGCCATACAACTATACCACACTAGATGATTCGATGGTACTATCTGCCCCAACTCAAGTGAGCTAGTTGAGACTAGTAGGAGAGGCCACAAGACTGATTACAAGAGCATGGAGATGAGTGATAGCCACTAATAGGGATGGGAGTGGGAGAGGCACATGCATGGTAGGCCTTGGCTCAAGAGAGAGCTACACATATGGTTACCATGACTTAGCTTACATAGGTATAGGCCTAGGTGGCCAACCTATAGGGATAAGTGATAGGTTTGAGATCTTATACAACCTATTTATTATTGGGTGTGGAGCCTAATTTTCTTCCAATATTAGAGGTTAAAAATCTAATGTTATTTCAACTAGGTATTAGATCCCATTGTTTGTATCCATGATGGCATGGCGGGTTGCAAGGGGGGTTACCTTATATAATTGCCTTGTAAAATGTAATTTTGTAGTCAATCTGAGCCATTGATTATAGGTTTCTAGATCTGATGGTAGATTTTATTTTTAGGTGTTTTTCTAGAACTGATGGTAGAGGTTGCAAGGGGGGTTACCTTGTAAAATGTAATTTTGAGATACGACTAAGAAAGGAGAGAGAAAAATTATTGTACATAGAGAGGAGGTAGAGAAGGTAGAGAGGTGTAATAGGTTTTGTTGTAGGATTTGTTTCTCCCTTCTATTTTTGGAAATAATAGACTAGACAAGTTTTGTAGATGTAACCCATCTCAGGTGAACCACGTTAAATTTGGTGTCTTCTATTTTATTCATGTTTATGATTATTTTATGTATGTTTGATTGATTCATTTCATAGTTTCTCTTATATGTGATTTAGATATAAATCTATGTTTTATTTTATCCTAACATTTATAACATACTATCCAAAAGAGACTATATGAGGCATATATGGGTAGCGTGGTTAGGCCATGAGATAGACATGATAGATCCCAACCTTAGAGATGGAGCAATGCATTTTTGTACTTTATATCAAAAACACACACACACACACACACACAATATATATATATATATATATATATATATATATATATATATATATATATATATATATATATATATATATATATATATATTGTGTGTGTATGTGTGTGTTTGTATTATGGTCATGGTTGTGGATCTTATATATATATATATATATATATATATATATATATATATATATATATATATATATATTGTGTGTATGTGTGTGTTTGTATTATGGTCATGGTTGTGGATCTTATATATATATATATATATATATATATATATATATATATATATGATTCTGGTAGTTCTATGTTGATCTTATGTGTTTGTATTGTGGTTGTGGTTGTGGATGCATAGATATATTTATTTTTAACACGTGTATTTAGATTTTTTGTATATTATATATGAAATATATGTGTTGTGATTTCTTTTCTAGCATTATGTAGGACACATGCATGGTTAAAAGGAAATAAGCAAAAAAAAAAGACTTGGTAAAATATAATAAATCAAAAACAAAGGTACTACACACTATTTCATGTTGGAAAATGTGTAAGAACAAGAAATGACTAAGTATAAGAAACCAAAGAGAGGTAAACAAGAGGGAAAATTTTTGTATTTAAACCATGATAAAAATTGGCACCAAATTAAAACAAGTAAGATCACACTAAATCATGTTGGGATGTATGAAAATAATGTAATAAAATGGAAAAAATGTGAAAGACTAATGGTATAAAAATAAATCAAGTAAGTCATTCAATAAAAAAAATCACATTGAGAAGTATAAAAGAGAAACACAATTGGCAAAATTGGTCTTAAATTAATCACACTAATTCAAGTTGGGAAGTATGAAAAATTCAAGAAATAATTGGATTCTTACATGCAATCAGAAAATAAGAAGATAAAAGTGAAAGAGTAATAAAATAAGCATAAAATATACTAAATAAATATGGGAAGAATTTCAATGGTGTATAACTTATAATCAATCAAATCTTATCTCATATTTGACACATGTAATTTTTTGTTGTGACTTGGATTATTGGAAAATTTTGTGAGGAAGGCTAGGTCCTATCCATGGTCTTATACTAAAACTAACGAAGAGAACACCGATGGGGTAGAATTAATATGAAAATATGATAAAATGGGATGTTATTAATATAAATGTGAAATTTTGGTAATCTATGAGGAAGGCCATGTCATATCCATGGTCTTAAAATGCAACTCACAAAATAGAATCCTTAGGGGAGTGATCAGTGAACAAAATAATATTTCTCAAGGAGAAATATGAGGATTATAGGGAGTGAAAAAAAAAATGTAAAAGGCATAACTTAGGCATCTTATGAGAAGATATTGGGAGATATGAGGCATACTAACGACATGAGAAGATACTAAGTGACTAGTGACCATCAATGTATAAAAGAGACTTGTTCTCTATAGACACAAAGTTTTATAGGAAAATAAGTGTGTTACTAAGATCAACTCATGAAGGTAGATTAGAATAAGGAAAGTAAAATATATGTACCTTCTCATAATGTGTTCCTCATTCCTTAGGACCCCTTACATATCTATCAATCTACTATGAATATTGGGTACTTGCATGAGAAAGTAGGTGGCACTAAAATATTTTTTTTTTCTCCTTTTCTAATCTACTAGCCTATAACACCATAATGGACCTCAGCTATATTGTGAGGCTGACTATGGATTTTGAGATTTGACTATAATAAGGAGATGTGTTTGAAATCATGTCTTTTAGTGTGATTTGACTTTTAAGAATTTTGAATGTTGTCTTTTGAATTATTATTTTTTGTTAAATGATTTGGCATTTGAATATTTTTATGGCTTTTAATATTCCTCCTCCATACAAAATTGGAATGAGAAATCATGAGAGATAGAGTGATATAAGAATGAGTTTTAGGCTGAGGCTAAAGGGAGCTAAGTATTCAAAGACAATAATGATTAGAACACTTAAGCTTAACCATGAACTAACATGTTATCGCAAGACTTAACCATGTATATGTTTAGTTTGTGAAAGGGAATAAAGGGGACGAAAGGAGATCCAAAGTGGATAGGTACTAGGAGATTATAATGAGATGAATTTTTTACTAACTAATCACTTGGTAAAGAAGGAATGACAAAAGGGAACAAGGTTTGTATAATCAAGTAATAATAATAATTATCCATGTTTATAGAGATAAGATATTAGACAATCATGAAAAGAGAGAAAGGGAGTCTTAAGAAAGAAACTTAAGAATAAAAATAAGGTAATTATAAAGAATAAATCCATAATCAAACATAATGACATCATAAGAAATATAAATTGTGAAACATAAGTCACCATGTAATATAGATAAGAATTTGAAACAATGTCAAATGATATAGTAAATAGATAAAGATAAAGTTGGAACACACGTCCAATCAAAATGAAAATGTAAGAAAACCATGCATATGCTCATAACTACTGATAGATTTGGCCACACATATTATCCATAACATATGATAAGTCTCTATGAAGTTGAATGAAAACTGTAGCTAATGTCTCATCTATCTTCAACAAAAACTAGGAAAATACTTCATGTTTTATCTCCTCAATAGAAAAAGTAGAAATGATTGATGGATCATGATGAGAAGGTCTATCATGTAAGTCATGTTAAGGAGAATTCATAGGAATGGAATCTATGGTGATGAATGGGTCATTGGTGTGGAAATATCTATAGTTGAGGGACTCATAGGTGGAGAAGGATCCATAGGTGAGGGACTCATAAGTGGAGAAGGATCCACAAGTGAGGGACTCACATGTGGATAAGGATACATAGGTGAGGTAAGGTCCATGAGTGAGGGATTTATGAGTGGAGGAATAATAGGTGAAGAATGGACCACAGGAAGAGATGGAACCATAGGAGGTGGAACCATGGGGGAAGAGGGGGAGCCTTATTTCTAGAATGACCTATGGGAGGAATGGTATAAGGTGCAGGAATGGTTAAAAGATGATATTTAAGATGTGTAAATGATGATTATTATGTGTTCCACATTAGTGCCATAGATAATATACCTCTCCATACTTAGGAATATACTCAATTAGTACCTTCAGGGGATGTATAACTTTATCTGAGGACTGAGAGGTAGTAAGACACAAAGTATTAATATATTATCACAACTTATGATAATGCATGGATGAATGATTATCTATGATATAGAAGCAACATATATTTATGTGAGTAGTCTTGGTAGGTGTACTCATAAGAGGAGGTGTAACAAAAGTATAAGGAACTTGGTAAGGTTGATCATCCCATTTGATGGACAAAGGAGCCAACTATGGTAAAGGAAGCAAACCATCAACAAAATAAGGTGGTGTTGGTAGAGAGATAGGGTAAGGCTCGACTATAAGAGTGATAGGATCAGAAGCAATAATAGATTCATCTAAAGTAGGTGTAGGAACAGGATCTGAACTAGGTTCTACTAAGGGAGGGGTAGGATCTAAATAAGGCTGAAGGAGAGTTACATGCATCTCAAGGATAAGTAGGCTATATGGATCATGGAACCTATTAAAGTGATAGGGACTAGTCATAGCATGATCCATAAGCATAATCCTATGAGTTTCTTTAGAAATTGGAGGTGTTTGCACCATCTCTACCCTTGGTGGGTTGGAAGATGTAGAGGAAAGTGAGATTATTGTTAAAGTGCCTTTATTTTTACTTACAAATTCTACCGATTCTGTCGAATGGGTCAACCTAGTTTTATAGTTCCCCACTTGTTAAATCCTATGAAGAATACTATATCGACAATGTAAACCTAGTATATTTTTAAGAAATCTAGAAGATGACTATACTGGCCCTATCGACCTAGTACATTTTTTGGAAGTCTAGAAGTGTACTATGTCAACTTGGTCAACATGTAGCCAATCTAAAAGTGAAAAACTATACTATGTCAACCTATTCAACATAATAGCTTCTGTTTGATGAAGACCTACATAAACATAATAGAGTTATTTTGATGTGGTTGTGTGTTAAACTTGCACATAGAAGTTAGAAACTATATCAAACCTATTGACTTAGTTCAAAAATATAAAAAACTAATAAATAAAATAATGAAAATTGTGAAAGAGAACTTGCAAGGGTGATATTCATGTTGGATTCACTAGAATGTATACAATTAGAAATACATCATGTCTATAAATCAATCCTAAATTAGAGAAGATAGAACATACTTGCACTTCTGATTGGGGATACATTAGATAATCAAGAATATGATCGATATGGGGATCTATTAGACCCAATTAGGGGATCTCTTATCATAATAAACAATACTAGGGAGAGTTTTAAAACCTTCAATTAAGCATAATCATGCAATAACCCTAACTAAGCCCTATGTTTTCATATTCACTAAACTAATAACAAGTAAAGTAAATCCTAATCTAGTGCTCACCAAAGCTTGTGGCACAAAGTGGGGGTAATAAATAACAAAATTAAACATTCATTAGAGACAGATACTTATGTTAATGTATACAGAATCCTAATGCATGGAAGAGAAGTAAAAATGCATATCTATCTACTCTTATAAAGGAGGAATAAAGCTAAGAATACTTACCTTTGAAAATAAACATGTCGAACCTTAATATTTCCCTTGGCTAAGGTTATTTATAAGAGGTTGTTATGGTATGTAAGGATGACAAGGGCAAATCAAATCTAGGCTACATAATCTATCAATGCATCCAAAATACTTCTCCACAAGATAAGATTTGTATCTCCAAAAAAAGTATGAAACCCTAAGATTTCTCCTCAAGTAGAATGGTGAATAAGAAAATGCACAATAGCACTTACTTCTTATCTTCTCTAAGTAATGGAAAAATGATCTTCTATATATAGGTAGATTTAACCCCAAGCCCTTCTAAAAGTTTTGACCAACAGGGTCAACCTAGTTGACCTAGTACTGTTATGGACAAAAATTCACTAAGTCATAGGCTAGGTCATCCAAGAACTATCCTAGAATCTAAATTAATTTCACCCATAAGAGTACAGGGTCAACCCAATCAACATAGTACTATAAATAGTTGAACAGGGATTTAGTCTAGGAAAAGGGGACAAAAGATGAGAAATGATTGAGGAGTGTACAACAGAGAAAAACAAGCTTAAGGGAATGGTTTTCAGGAGATAAGTGTGTATATAAAAAATAAAAAAAGGACAATAATCTTGCAAAGCACCAATGGTCTTCCCACCCCTTTCCTGATGTACCCCTTAGGGCATGAACTTAGATAGATTGAGACTTGATGGATTCTTTCAAGATAAAGAGAATCAATAATTACTAAAAGTTAGAAACTATTATGTATATACATTTTACTCTTAGGAGGACCCATAACATGTTGAGAATACTAATTCATAGAGTGCCCTGAGGATGTCATCCATATTATCTCTCTTACCACATTTTAAATAAACACTATGATAATCATTCCATGCTTATTATCCATCTTAAATACGCTCATTAAATTTCACAATCCCATAACAAAGCACATCAATTTATTCAATCTCATCACTTATATCTAACTAAGTTTTTAAGTTGCATATACCACACATATAGATTAATTCATCACCCACATGAATAAATTCACCTCACTTATTGAAAACTTAAAAATTTTAATATATCCATCATTTCTTTTGACTAATTCATTGTAATTAATGCCAAATTTATCATATTGAGAACAATAAATTCATATTTCTCTTTTATTCTAAGTATTTAAAATCAAAAATTAATGCCCTTTATCTTCCATCCATAAATCAAATCCATATTATTCAATCATGTAATCCATCACCATTGATCCATACAGTCAATTAACTTCTTTGTTTATGCTTGAACATCAATCATCCACAATAATTTCTTACCCTTTCTATTATATCTCTTGCACTTATCGATTGGGACTGACAAAATCATAAGATCTATTCTTTCTTCATCAATCTAACACTCACTCAATTAGTCAATTAATTAGTGAATTAGTCAATCCAATTTAAGCTCATATATTTCTCATTAGGATATATTATTCCCACATCTACTCCTATGAACCCTAATTCATGTGTCACCTTAAAATGTGAAACTTATCTTAGGATATATGAAAAACTAGTCTAATCCTTGCATATATTATTTCTTTGGAAAAATCAATCGATCATTGCATCCAATCATAGTATGTAGTCATTAGCTTAAGTGAGTTAATAAAATCCATGGGTCAATCTTACATTACATCATCATTTTGCATATCTTTCCACATTAAGAGAACTGCATAGGCTAAGGTACATCCATACAATGTAGGAATCACTCAGTTACATGGGGTATCTGAGGTTAGTGTGGACACAATCATCCATCAAGGTCATTTTATCCACATTTTATATCATCATTTAATCAAAATGTTAAACATCTTTATCAATGCTTGTAACTCTAAATTTAGTGAACTTTTATCTAACATCAAAAAAATTATATTATTCATTTTATGACCCATATCTTACCATCATCAAGATCTATCATTCCCGCATATGCTTATGTGATCCCTAAGTCCTGAACATCATCTAAGTATGTAGTCTGTAAATGGTAATTATTATTTTTTCTAAACTGCTCTCTAGCAATTATCTACTAAGGGGCAACTCATTTAATACATACTCCATATAATGTTGTGAGTATTTGTATTGAAACTAGTACTTTCATTATTGATGGTAATCAATCCCTCCATCTATTCATCTATTCTTTAAATCATTTTGAGTGTTTGTCTACTTTTATGCACAACTCATGTCCATTTATAGTCACCCAGGGAAATTGTCTTCTCCACAATCATCAACATTCTACTTTGTTTTCTATTCTTCGAAATAGTATTGATTTACAACACCATTTCAAAGAAGGGAAACATAGACACCTAAATTTCATAATTTAGTGTCAAAATTCACTTTGGCACACTAACCCATCACCTTCCCTAATTAAAATTAAAATTAATATCATTTCCCTTTGCTTTCTAATAATTAATTATTTTTTAATTAATTAATTATAATCATGTACATATTTTTCTCAAATACTAATTAAAAATCTAGATTTTACACCTCACACAGACATCCTCTACATTTTTCCTAACCATGTGTAGACTCATCCAACCAATCCCTCAACTTCCTCAACCACCTTATGACTCATCTTAGAATATTTAAACCTTTTAGATGACTCAACCAACTAACTTGACCCATTCTTGGTGAGTCACTCAACCACATCCATTTTTCCTCAACACATGGAATTAGTCATTATCCTTATGGATGAGGACTTAAATTCAACATTGAATGTTTAGATAATTTGACAAATTTAAATAATCCTCAATCATTCATCTTGTCTCCCTCAAACCTATAAATTGACATGCAATCCCCCACTCAAGCTAACAAAGTGCTATCAAATTTATATTTGGAATCAAAGTGAATCAAATTGAATCAAATCCATTAAAATCATTTTCACTCCAAAATGCTACCCAATTCTCTTTGCTTTAGAAAAGAGTTGAGCACCCACATTTAACATTTAAGAGAAAAACTTTACTTAATCACAATGGAGAAGGTGATGAATAAATAACGATTGTAAGTATTATTTTTTTTACGCTTTCTTCATTTATTGCTCTATTAAGGTTGATTTGGGTTTATAATAGGATCATTTATGTCTATTTCCTTAGCTTAGTTTGCAATTTATATCTTATGTTCGTATAAAGTGATCTAACTAACATAAACTATTGAAATTCATATTATACAATATACATTATTTACCATACAAATATGAATGTTGAAGATAGGTTGATTGCACTTAATAAATATATAAATGACCAAATAAAGAGGTCAAATAATGCACTTAGCTAAAAAAAATTGTCTATATAACTCATTACCCATGTTTCAATCTTCAAACTAACTCTGTAAGCTTTTTAACTACTTATATTAGGAAATAGGATGTCAAAAATTACGCAAATGTTACTGATGAAGTTCAGAACATTGAAGAAACTAGTACATTCCACTATCTATTAGAAATGTCTATGTTGATAATTTATTTGGATTCTTACATATATCATTGTGCTTGCCTTTATAAATGACTTATGCATGTTTGCTTGTCCTTGATCATGTGTTTAGATCCTAATTTTGCTTCTCTTTTCCTTGAAACTTTAGATTCACTTTCAACCCAAGATAGAATTGGTAAAATAGGTTATAAAGATAGGTTAGACTTCCTAACTACTCCCTATTTATTTATTGAATGTTTCATATGTTATAATACTCTAATTAGGGATCAAACCATATATAGTTTTCCCACCTAGGTATATGTGTGCTCAATATTGATCCACTAGAATGTAATTCAATAATTTATCATTTAAAACTTTACACCATATAACAAATGACCTTAAATTTGTATTCAAACTTGGTTTTAGGTCTAATCCTTTGAGGGTTGTGCCTTTGAATTTTTCTGGATAATGTCTCAATGGTGTACATATATATTTCTCAATGTTTATACAAAATAGTGATAAATTTATCCCTTATCCTAAGACCTTAGGACTTATTTGTACTTATAGATGAATTTTTAATATTCTCCCCACCCTCTTCCCATCCCACCCTTGATAACTAACATAGTAAATGTGTTTAGGCTGACACAAATTAGATGTTTAAATTTTAAAAGTAGTTATTAGATATTCCTAGATGTTGTTGGTGAAGGAAGACACTTGTGTTAACTATAATTATCCAATTGTTTCCAATAATCTCTAGAAATGGAGATAAAATGAAATGGAATATGAAGATAGTCTGTTTAGAATTATAGAGAACTTTGGCTGAAACTAGGGAGATAATGATTATGAATGATAGAAAATTGAGTTGGTCAAGACAATAGATAGATAAATAAGTAAGGAAATGTGTGTACAAGAGTAAAATGTGTATACACAAGTCATGAATGTAAAAGGTATGTAAAAATTAATGTTTTGGAGTGTCTAATGCTAAATTTATGTGTATATAGAAGCACATGACATGGGTTACCAAGGCTAACTAATGATTCAATATATAATTCTAGGATCAAAACTATATGATTTAGATGTATAACTTGATGTATCAAATAAATTATCGTGAGATGTGTAATAATTATCATCATCCATAGGATAGATGTGTGTACAATAAGCTCATGGAGATGTTGTAAATTTTTATAGAGTATGTTATGGTGTAACAATTTATATTCGTTTCAATTAACTATTATGAAGTGGATGGTGAGGTGTTGTGTATATTTGATGTAAGACTATAAGGGTCAATGCTATAGGATCTTAAGTGGTAGATAGTGACTTTTTGGAATCAAATATAGTAAGTGCATTTTAGGATGGTGTTTATGATGGAGAATATTTTGGAATCATAATTAGATAAATGATTTTTACCTTTTTTGGTTTTCTATTTAGTTTCACATGTGATATCTGAGGTGTAACAGGTCTCTCATAGGGTGAACCATGTATGGTGTGTAACTAGATATTTTGGAAAAAAAAATTATGCAATTATGTAATGTCAAAGGTATCACTCTCATTTAATTAATCCAAGGGCATCTAAGTTACATATTATATGATCATGTATTAGGTATACTATAAAACCAAAGGTAGGTGTGTATGAATACTAACCATGAGTGGAAGAGGAATGCCACCTAATGGTGTGTGTTGATGACTATCATAATTGTGAAATGTCTCAGTTGTTTGAAGTAAATTTCATTTGGTGTAACCTTTAGGAGATATGAATGACATGGAAATAGAGTTTTTTTTAGAAGGATATTAATCATAATGACATTTGTGATTGAATAATTATAGTTTCCAATTTCATGTATGTATATAGGACTATTAGTTTATGGATAGTTAATTATTTCATGGCCATAAAAAGTAATAGGAGGTGTTTTCATTTTATATCTGAAAAACATGGCAATAATGTTATCAACTTCATGCTTGAGCTTCTTCAATTAAAAAAATAATAATTTCATGCTTGAGAAAAATATTATAATGGAATATAGATTTAGCCATATATAGAAATTATTATGCTTTGGATAATTATGGTTTGGAAATGGAATGTTAAATATTGTAAATGTTGATTGGGCATTGTTACATATTTGTTAAATTTAAATTTATGTCCATTTATCAAATTGATATTATTATCAATTATGTCTTATATCTCATGTCATAATTTTATGCACATATTTGTTTCATGTTTTGAAACACATTGGTAATCATAAAACAGATTGGGGCTATAGTTTATAGGTGATGCTTAAGCTATATTAGTTGAAATAGTTTAATCAAAGTGATCAATTGCTATCAAGTAACTTATTAACACTTGTTGAGGTATTTTTGGTAATGTTAAAAAGTGTTGGTTTTTTCTTAGGGGTTTGGAATGTAATCCTATCATTTATTTATGAAACTATGTTAATAGTTTTGGCCTTGTTATTAGCTTAGATAGTTGGTGCAACATTAGTCTTAGGTTTTAATGTTACTTTTTTTTATGTCTGGAGGTATTGGTTGTAAGAATAATAGATGAGTAATTTAACATTTTAGCATCCAAAATACTGACTATAATCTTTCATAAGACATGAAAAGGTCTTAAAACGAATCATATGCATTAAAAATAACCTTGTATTTAAGAGAGTTAATAAAACTCTTTGAGAATATGATTTGAAGCTCACTATTAGCTATTGTATGTAATGTATTGGTAAGCATGGTTTTAAATTTAAGAATATAGTTAGCAAGACATTCATTAGGTCCTTGTTTGACTTCCAAAATTTGTAAAAAGTGACATTTTGATTGAAAAACTAGAAATAATAGGTCAAGTAATTCATGTAATTTATACACATATCCTTCAATTAAAGAATATAACCAATCTATGGCATATCCTATGAGATTCCTATGAAATAATTTGGTCTTGAATAAATATTCTTGGTCTCATTAAATACTATATGAAAATAAATCTTTAATGTGCAAAGATGGATTCTAATTTCCATTAAATATTATAAAATTAGGCATGTGAAATGATGTGGGGAATGGATGAACCTGTACTTTCAGATCGAATAGTTTTTGTGGTATGTATAAATACTAAACCAAATGGCTTGGATTGTTATATATTTGAGATATTTTGGACAATTATCTTGGAAATTCATTAAGTTGTTGTATTACTAGATCAGTAGATTCACCACTATATTTAGGGTTAAAATTAGTATTGAAATTGGAGTTTACTTGAGCATATACCTTTGGATGATTGGCATTAATATGTGAGGTATTTTTTACATTGATATTATGTCAAAGACCAAGTGAATGAATGTATGTATTCATTAAAGGAATACTAGTATTTAAGTTGTTAGGTGCTTTAAGTGGAGGCTTAGCCAAAAGATTGGACTTAAGAGGAGCACTAGCCTCACTAGCTACTGTAAAAGGGATAAATCAATCAATGGAGATTTATCATTCAAAGAATATTTTGTCCTAATTTTTTCATTATGGGCCTCAATAAGAAAAGAACTCATAGCATCAAGATCATTGAGATGGTTGTTAATGTACTTTAAATTTATTTTTATTCATGTTTTGAAAATTAGGTATATATGTAAAATTGGTTGTTGAATTATTATAAACATGATTATTTTCTTGTTCATTGTCCTCAGTAATAGTATCACCCTCACTAGTAATATTATGAAATGGATTTTCTTCTCATAGTTATTAAAATTTTCCATTTCCATCATTTTTTTCTAGTGTAATATCCTTAGAAGGTAATTTCACAAGATTTGGAAACCTTATAACATGAGTGGTATGCAAAGGTAATTTTATGAATTCACAAAGTATCACCACTCAACCTAACACTATGCCTAGTAGGTTTGGGAGATCTAAGCCTAATAGGGCATAATATATGTGCATGTAATGGCTCAAAGGATACAAATAAAAATGCAAAAAACCCTTGATAACCTTTGGATAATGTAGTCACCTAGAAATCAAATGGTAACTAGGATTTGATCAAACATGTAAGGAAGACATGTTTATCTAAAATATGTCATGAAACCCTAGGAAAATGAAGTTTTTAGAAACCCTAGGTTGTATTTGATCAAGTGTTGGGGTAAACCATTTATTTTTATCTTATTTAAAAATGGATAAACAAATTTTACTAATGAATAGATTTAACAAAAATGGTAGTAAAGAACAAAAATTAGATATGCTCTAATGTCTAAATCAAGAACATATCTAAAGTGCAGTGTAACAGTGACAAGAATAATTCAATGAGATTAAATGAGTTGGAGTGATCACACCTTAATTTATTTATATAAATATATGCTTGGATATAGAATATACAGACTATTTGCCACTTGTGTAAAATTTGGATCTCCTAGGCAGACTCGTCTCTTACCACAATGATCATCCAGTCTGCCCTAGGAGGACACTTTACTGGGCATATTTTCACATTGATTATATCTGGGAGTGCCAAGTCTGACATGCATAAAATTCATGTATCTAGACTTTTTATCATTTCTTTGCTATCTAATGTTGTTCTTTCATTTATGCTCAACTTTCTATTTCACTAGGTAGAATATCTAATTTTGTTATTTCTTTCTATTTAACCTAGTTTGCCACTCATAATTAACAAAGGGTTATGGAGTCAAGCAGCCACCAAGATGTTGCTCTAAACTATATACCCAACATGCTAGAATTAGACCTCTATGTAGTTCTGAATGTGTGTAAATGAAATAACTTGAGCAAAGTTTTTGAACCTCCTCTTCCCTATAAGTGATGATGCAACTACATGCAAAGTTAAACCTTCATTTGGTACAACAGGGTGATGAGAGGCTAGGTTAGAAAAATATGTCATAAGTATGTAAAATATGAATCTATGGGGTTCAACGTTAGGCTTGGATAGGCTATTCCATTAGTTCTTTTCCTTCTCCTTGATTCTCTCTTTTTTTAATTCTTAAATGACTAGGAAATAATTTTTATAAATAGGGTGTTATAGGATAAGCATATGAATTTAAGTTGACTCTAAGAGTGATGATATGTGAATATAAAGGCACCCAACTTATCAAAAAGGGTATAAGGACCCATAAAATAATCATGGGTAGACTCATCAGGGATATGAGTTTGACCAGGGTAGACTCATATGGACCATGAGTTTGATCAGGGATAAATTGGGGCTCTAGTACTTGTACACAATATGAAAATGTGTGATTTTCAACTTAGGATTATTAAAAAATAGATATTAAGAGGTGGTAGCCATGCTTTTGAGACTGAAGGGCTGACATCCAACGTGGGTAAAGATAAGTCTTAAAAGTAGATAATTAAGTAACATTAAGATAAGTATGATAAATTATGGGAAAGATACTAAAGAAAATAATCTTATACCAAATTTAGGTGTCTACACCAAAGTTTCTTGCCTAAATTCCTGACTTGAGGAATAAAATTTCTAAGCCAAGATTTTTTAGACTTGTCTCCTTCTAAGGAATGAATGATCCATTTGGCACAAAGGTCAATACCTTGGATTATAACATATATAAGGCCAAGCATTCCCATCTCTTCATGGCTATAAAATATATCCCAAGCTACCCTATGAAATATTTAGATCCCTAAGAATTGGTTCAAAGATAGTCTCCAAGTAATCTTTATAGTTTGACACATGTTACCTTGGAGGGAACCAAACATGAATTATAATTTACATGAGTCATGTAATCATATAAAATGTCACTTGAGTGCAATAGGTGTCACTTGAGACCACCTATCCATAGCTTAGCCCTAAACCTATCTTAGGGCCTCTTTCAACCCTTATCCATCTTTTGTGTGGGTATCACACATCCTTAGACATCCCAAATTTAGTCCCAGATCTTCCCCTAAGGATCTAGGCCCCTGGTTCCCTAGGTTTTACCACTTGGACACTAGTGCACTACGCTAGTGACCAAAGGACCGTCCTAGTGTCCCTTACCTAATTTTGACCCCAACTGATATGTTTTCAATTTTTAAGACACCTAAGGTCACCCTAGACCTATTTCATACTCTGCACAAGCACTAAATCATTATAAATACATAATTTTTAGCCCCTTACCCACTAGATTTAAATTAGATGCAAAATACACAAACAAGCTTAGAATAAGCTATGCAAAATTAAGGTTATTGATCCCTATTCTGCCCTACTTCTACATACAGTCATCTACATCCACCTTAAAATAAGAATAAATATATTTATAATTTAAAACCTCATTCAAATCACTCAAGTTGACACTCATACTAGCATTCACTTGCACTTACACCAACACTTAGATTGGGTAAACTACATTGGTCTTGATTCCCTTTTGATGTATTGGTATGTAGGCAACTCTCAACATAGTGAGGTGTTGAGGAAATCCATCATAACTAGATAACATCATGATTTTACTAATTGTACCATTTAAATACCCTAACAACATGAAAGTCAAGAGTTTTCTCATAAATTAATCAAACCCTATGTATAAACAGTGAATTAGGGCTCATCTACATAGGCATAGGAAGATCAAAATCAGTGAGAGGTGCTCCTAAAAGTTCACATTAGTCCTTTCACAAGGACACTAACACTAAACAAGAGGAGAATAGTATAGTTCACTACAATCTAAGGTACCATGCTACTATCTAAGAAGCTTTTTTACACTTGGACCCTTTTCATGATATGTTGATCAACTTATGTGCTAGTTTTTAGCCTCTAGATCTTTTGTCCTAATGAGTTTCTAGCTAATTAATTATCTGTGTCTAAAACAAACTCAATTTGACCCATTTTTTTCTAAAATCATCCATGCAATCCACCACACCTCACATGAGGAGATGATAACAACAAAATTACATTATAAAATAAAATCCAAAACAACCTTAAAGGTACAATAAAGGGAAATATGGTTGTCATGATCAAGAAAATATATCTTAACTATTTTTTTTTGTATTTCACCAACCAAATAATTTCCCTCCCTTTATTTAGGAAGACTTACACTTGGTATAGTTTCTTATGATGATCAAAACATGCTACATGATAACATCTAATCTTCTATAGGATGATCCACACATGCTACAAGATAACATTAAATCTGCTATAGGATAACATCCAATCTGCTACATGATCAAATCATTCAATAAAGTTCACTCTTTCTAAGATAGAACCATTTTATATCTTTATATAAAATAAACATAGGTAGATCTTATATTTCATTCTACCACTCGCAATAAACTAGAATCACTTAAGCAATAATAAATTAATTACAATATCTATTAGATTATCTTTTATACACTTAATTGAATGCTAAGGTAGAAACATCAAGCTAAACTAAAATATAACCATAAATTTGAGTCTCAAAATTTGACACAATAGTACAAGGAATCAATCATATTCATGCCTCACATAATAATACAATAAATGTTATTGGTGTTTCATAAATTAACAACAGATCCATTATATACAATGATTATAGGAGCATAATAGTCATCCTATAACATCAGGTTTATACCAAATTCACAATAGCACCCAATAGAGTATGAATTACATACTCTTAGCATATTTCAAAGGTTATCATATAATACACAAATATTTTAAGGAATATGAACAGTTAATACATAATTTCCTTACATCATCACTACATACAGTAACAATAACCTTCATATCATAGAGTTTCCAATTATATATAAAATCTACACTAGGCACCATAGCATTTCAAGCAATTAGTACAAGTACATCATCTAGATGAGATAATTTTTTTAAAAAAGAGAGTATATAAATGTGTTTTTTTTATACATTAAAAATCAAGTCAATACAAGCCAAATTATAGATGGCAAGTTGCTTTCTTTCTACTAAACATTCTAATATAATATATTGAATTGTAGTAAGTAAATTCCTGCAAGTACCAAAGCATAAAAGGGGTTTTTGAGTGGTCATATACATATTTACTTATCTTATGGAATGAATGGTTCCATATTTGTATTAATTATAAAATATTTATATATAATAATAAATATTAAACTATAAAATTAGTATCCCATATCCTTACTGGAATGCCTTAATTCATTTATAAAGATTACCAAGAGATACAACTCCTAACAACTTCATAACTGAATAAATAACATAATCCATAAAAGTATGTGGCTACTTAAATTGTTTAAATAAAATAAATACAACTCACATTTATATAAATTAGTGACACTTAATCCAATAGAACTTCATACTCACCCAAAAATAACCTTCAATAATTTCTCGGTAATTAACAATATAATCCATAAAAACATCTATTAAACTTAGCTTGAGCATTTAGACAACAAAGAAGTCATTGAAAAATATATTTATATGGAATGATTAATTAAAATTAAAATACATGTAACTTATTTAAAACACCATTTCCAACTAAAAGATAACTCAAATGAATGGAACAACTAGACAAAAATAATCTTTGCATTCTTCTATTTTGCACCACTAGGGTACATAGAAAATAAAGGTTTTTAATCAAAAAGTTACTTCTTGGACTAGTTTTAAAAGTAAATAAAACCATATTTAAACTATAAATTAGATTCATCCAAAATAAAAACTTTGTTCCACCCAACTAGGATAGTATGTAATATTTTACCATGCCCCCTCCACTAGGCTCGATTATCACAATTTCCCTTTCAATCCACATACCTTTCTTCAAAATTAAATGAACCCAACCAAACCAAAACATAATAAATATGAATTGAAAAAATAATTCTAAATCAAATTATTTAGATCAAATCAACCAAGCACCTTGCAATTAACAATCTTGATAAAGATCTGTTTTGTTGCAGAAGCCTCCCAAAATGGGGTTCGAATAACAAGGTTGAAAAAGGATAAGGTTGATTCAAATTATTTGATTCAATTATTATGAGGTTAATCTATAGGTGTAAAGTATTATTAAAAAAAATAAGGAGTTAGATATTCTTCAAACATCAACTTTTAAGCTGCTTTGAGTTGATTTGCATAGAAAAATAGCTTACATGGCAATTAAAAATGAGTTACTAAAAATATAAAATGACCCAATTGAAAAAAAAAATGGTCTCTCATACAATATAAAGATAGGTATAATCTATTATAAGTTTTATTTTTGATAAAATTACATGAATACTATAAAAAATAAGTCTCTTTCGAGGCTAACTTGCAATTAGTACAACCCTGAAAATATAGTTTCTGCTACAATTTCCTTCCATAAATAGTACCTCAAAAATTCAATCGAGTTAGGAATAATTATTTTGTGTGTTCTTGATATTTCTCATATGATAAAATAACATATTCCAACCCTTTATTGTTATCAATTTCAAGTTTAATTATTTATTTAAGGTAGTTGTCTAGGTTGATCTAGGCTGATTTTCTAGCCTAATAATATGAACTTAATTGCTAGAAAAGGGTGGTATAGACAATCTAAGGAACATCATAGGATCTATATAAGTACCCACTTAATTAACATAGCTTTATATTATACCCATCTAGGCTAAGGGTAAATGGTATTCAAAATCACTATAATAGTTAATTTTGTAACCAACCCCAACTATGTAAATATTGTTAACATATACCCAAATATTATTGATCATAAATCAAAATAAGTTAATAAGAAACTAAAAAATTACAAATTCAATTTGATTCAGATTTTAACTCAAGAATGAGTGCCATGTAAACCAAAAAATATCTCAAACATAAACACAACTATGCCAAAGACTATAATTAACAAAGCAAAATTTAACACTAGTGGAAGATTGACAAAATCAACATGCTCAACTTACTATCAAAATAATGACTGTGGTTTTCTTAAAAACACAAACCTGAGAGCTAATAGGCCATTTTAAAATGCTTGGTTTAGGGTCATACAAACTCTATTTTGGATGATTTTTTTTTAAAACCATGTGTTTTATCCTAAATTTTTAGAATTTGACATTATTTTAGCTTCAAGTTTCATATATTTTTCACAAAATTTTAAAAATATATTTAAAATGTTTCTAATCTAACATATTTGCTTTTTGGGTGATGCCTTAAGGGTAGACAGGTAACCAACAGACTTGGAACTTGTTAAAACATGATATTAAAACATCTTTGGCATGATTTTAAAAAGAATTAGGAATATTTTTTTTAGTGCTTAATGAAACAATTATGTGCTTAAGTGAATGTTTTCATAAGTTAGGATTTCAAAGTTCACAATCTTAAGACCAAGCGGTCAAATGAACACCACCTCATTTTCATTTAGGATTAAAAATTAACTCATCTTTCCAAGATTTTTGTCTTCAATAGTTGCTTGATCTAATTTTTGTTTGGCAAGAAGAGGGATGTTGCATGTATGTTGTTTCATTTATCCCCTTTAGGGAACCCTTGGAATCAAAAGCACCATTCCTATTAAAAAAATCCTAGTCCAAGGCTTAGAAATAATGTCATCTAAAGCACTCCCCAAAAACTCATCAAAGTTTAGGTGACCTTGAAAATGACCCTAAAGTCTTTCTTTTTATGTCTTTCATTTCATTGCATCTTGGCTTGAGAGGGGAATGTCATTACCTCCCATGAGTTCTTTAGGGAAGCTTTGACCTGAGGTTTCATCTCCTAGCATTGACTTCACTTACTCATTTGGAGTTGCACACAAGATGTATCTGCATTTGGACATTGCACTACACTGAACAAATAGTAGGATGTAGTGGTTGTTAAAAGGACTAGACCTTTTTACAATCAGCCAATACTGTGGTCACCCAATTTTTGTGCTTGTCTTTTGTATCATTTGACATGAAAGTCATTATGAAATTTATTCCCTTAGAAACATTTAAAAGCTTGTTAGTTTAGTCAACCCCACATTTCCATACCCTTACTAGGATTTGGATGATTATACTTAGTGTATTTTGGTCATTTTTGCTTGGTATATTTTGAGACTAAAACTTGTTTGTTTTTTCATAAGCCATGTCAAAAAAAAATATTTGAGTTGAGGAGGGTAGTTTTATGCTATCCAAAATATGTCAAAACCATCTTGTTTTTTAGTCTTTGAAGCATAACATAGATCACATCATTTGATCATGCTTACGTTGTCAGGCTGCTCAATTTGTTTCAAGACTTGATTCACCTTGTGCCAAAAACTATTTGTTTCAAACCATGTCATGTCTACCATTTGGACCTTAGTCTTATGCCATCATGTTGTCCAATCTTGTCTAGCTTGTTTGGTCAAATCATAGTTTTCAGAGTTGAGCTTTTAATTAACCTTGTTAAGTTTGGAACTAAACATTGATTGATTTTTGTTTAAGCCTCAATTCGTGGGGCTAATACATAAATATTTCTCTTTTAGGTTGCATAGCTTCAGTTAATCGATTACCCAAATTTGAAAACTATTGATGTTTTATTTATTTAATGCCTATTCTTATCATTATTTGTACCTTTATTTATAAAAACACAATCTTACTTCAAAAGCCCCTTAGCCACATGCCTTATACCAACTGATCATGTTAATGTTTGATTTCATGTGTTGTGTCTATGTCAAAATTGTTTCCAAACTTGTTAGATTAAATCAAATCACATCAGCCTTTGTTTCAAGTCTAGCTTTTGATGCCATTTGGCCAAAAGTCCTAACATATGCCATGTTTGGACAAAATACGTAGTAACTCATATTTTTTCTTTCCTAGTTTAGACCTTATTGGGAACACTTTAACCTAGACATTTAACATGTCAATTTTTATTCAGACACTTGACCTTTTGTGCATATGACATTTGACATTAGACATTTCATGTTAGGTTGTTTTATGCCAAGTCTTAGCACAAATAATTTTAAAGATATAGCTCCACTTTCAGACCACATTATATATACAGATCCACCTTTTGACCAGGTTAGACTAAGCTTGAACCATTTATCCTCTAGACATAGTTTTTCAAAGTTTGTAGAACTCTAAGCCTTTTTATTTTATATCTTTCATCATTTACACAGATATGTCTCATTACACTTATGATGGAGTCACGTACAATCCAACTTATGATAGAATGGTTGTATAAAATCCCACTAGGAACCCTTATAGAGAAAGATTTTCTAAAGATTTTAATTATTCTCCCTATAATACTCCATATGGAGAACATAGTCAAAATCCACAAAATCCAAATCAAAACCTTGATTAGCATGAAGAGATTTATGAGGAGAACTTTGAAGACCCAACTATAGATTATTATTTGAAATACAGATCCATACCCTCTTTGCAATAATCAGTACATGAAACATAGTCAAGAACCAGCTTATGAGCTAACTCATGACTAGAATGATATGGTTTATGAGGAAGACTTTAAATCTTTAGCTTATGAAAGTAATCAAGCTCCCCCACATCACACCATTTATATTTCAAGAACTTGTCCTTTGGCTTGTGTGAGCAATCAAGCTCCACAATGCCCCTTCATCATACCAAGACCTAGTCCTTTGGCTTATATGAGAAATCATGCACCCCAGTACCTTACCATTATCCAAACATTGGCCATTCCTCATCTAGTACCAATCTCATCCAAACCTCAACTGATCCAATCCTTCAAAGACCAAGCTAAGTTCAAAACTAGTATCTTCTAACTCATTGGAAACCAAGGCCAAGAGAACCAACCAATTTGAAATGTTTTTTTAATCAATCATTTGTGATAAGTTAACCTATGATGAATCACCTATTGATTCTATACCTATTTTCAAGGAGTCACACACTAACGAGCCAGTCTTTGTCAAGTCACTTCTTGATGATTATAACCACCTTTGGGTGAATCATTACCTCGACCATGTGCCTATTTTTCAAGAGCCTCCTATTAACAAGCCAATCTCTAAGGACTTGTCTCTTGACCTTTTTCCCATCTTAGAAGATTCCCACTCTGACAAACTAGTTTTTATGGAGCCCATTATGCCATCACAGGACATAACTTTTCCAAATTTTAATATTCAACAAGACATCATTATAACAAAGTACCCATCAAATAAAGAATCAGAGTTAGATTCAAGTTTTATTATTAAATTGACATCATATTTAGCATCAAACTTAGAATCAACATTAGTCTCAACATAAAATTTAGAGTCTCTTGAGTTAGAATTAGATTCAGAAGAAGAATATGTTTATGGTTGTTACAACATTAGTTATGCATGCCTCATAGATCAGTTTGAATACATTTATGATCCTTATACAATTTTTGAGTATGAGTATTTTAGCTTCAACATAAGTTTTTATAGTATATTTTATGAGGATTGTGTAGCCTCTCCCCATTCTATTACCATTTCATAGGACATTACCATCAACCAAAATATCCATATCATTGACATTCCATCTTCCACATGTGTTGATTGGGATCGATATAATCACACTTTGTTTAACTGCATCCATGGTGACATATCATTAGAAGAAAAGCAAGGAGGCCAAAACCACTTTCATATAACAGAAGAACAATCTCCTAGTGAAACCTTTTTGGAGGTGTTAGGGGACAATCAAATTCAAAACTCAGCATATTCTAGTGAAGCTTTTTTAGAAGCACTAGAAGACAATAAAATTCAAAAGTCAACATTCCTTAGTGAAACCTTCTCAAAGTCACTACGAGATAATCAAGACAAATTTATTGGTAAAAAAATCTTTGAGGCACCAATAGCTGAGCATAAAAATTCCTCATTATTAGATGAAGACAAAATCAAAGATCAAATCAAAATAGCTTCCTATCTATAGCCTAATTAGATGGTAGCTACTCTCAGGCCCAAATAATAGAAAAACTTGGTGGTCCTATTAAGATAATAAGTCTTCAACTATATCACAACCAAAATTATGTCAAATCTAGCATCAACAACATTACATATGACTAAAAGTCATGATCTTCATTTGTTTCCCCACCATTATCATCAACCACTCTAGTTCACAATCAAACCTACCATCTATTATTTGTCCTTGTTTACCATCTATGGTCACACTTTTCTTTGTAGAGTCTATAAAGATACCTTGTCTCAACATTTGAAGGAATCAAAATCAACAACCGATGAAGATCACAACAACATTTTTGACATCCAAATTTTTAGGTAGTTTTTGATAGAGAAAATATTTAGACAAGGTGTTGGATAGCAATGAACATGATCAAGTATGTTATCTATATCATTTGTTGATTAGGACGTGCATCTCCCCATCAGTAGGAACAACATAGTCAAAAACTACACCCAGACCAAAAACATGTACCATACCATTTCATTTCCATGCCATTTCCATTGTTACATATCTATCTTCCATTATTGCATATTTTTATTATTCACCTTATCATTTTGGGGCAAACCCTCTTACCATTTTATCCATCATATCATTTCATTCCTATCTAGACCAAAGCCTATTTTTACTCATCCTACCCAATCCTATTTTGATCTTGGTTACTTTGGTTCTTCTTGAACTTTTTATGAGAGGATTCTGATCAAGTTTCAATAATTAATCTAATATGTGTTTCAATGATAGTCTATGAAAATAGTGTGATAGTTGATCTAGAAAGATATATTTTATCCTATCAAGTTTGTTTATGTGAGCATGATTATAACTACCTATGGGAGAATTAGTGTTTCACAAATCTTACTAATAATTATAACTATCTGTGGAAAAATTAGTATCATTGACTAATGTCATTATTCTTAGTTATAACTACCTAAAAAAAAACTAGGGGTAATAGTTGTTTATCATGCATTGCCGCATCACCTTGCCATTGTTGTTTTCATTTGACTAGTCATTTTTCAGATTTGAGAACTTGTTAGGACCTAGTTGGTTTTTCCTCACCTTTTGTGTAGATATAATTACTATGACTTGAGGTTATTTCAAGACTATGTGAGTCATGCTCAATTTATTTTAAGGTCACCTCAGTCCCCCTTTCTATACACTCTCACCATTTTATGAGTAGGTATCTTGTCATTCTCTAATGAGTTAAGATACCTTAAAATGCCAAAAACATTCTAAACATTTCAAAAATATTTGTCCTGCCTAAGCCTAGTCAGTTATCCTTGATCCACTTTACTTGGGCATTGTCATTATTAGGATGCTTTATTTTGATTTTGTTTTTAGGATTTCTATTTATTTATTTTAAGTTGTTTGTTTGTTTGTTTTCTTTTTTATTTGTTTATTTGTTTGTTCACTTGCCTATTTGTTTGCTTTCAATACTATTGTCTTGATTCAGTCTATGTGCATTCATTGGGTGATTCCTTATGTGCACCTATACTTGAATCCATCCATATTCATACGTCAACATTATCATCATAGTTTTTATCATTTGTGTATTGTTTTTGAGTGTTTATTGGATCAAGAGTTAGTATGTATGTGTTTTTTGGCCAAGTTTTCATGGTGTTTTATCATGAAGCCTACCATCACATGCTACAACAAAAATTAGCTTCACAAAGGTCTACAATCAATGGAGCCACTAAAGTTTTTCCTTGGCAAAGCCTCCCACCCACCTTGATCAATATAACTCATTTGACCATTCTGATTGTATCATTTTTAATCAGAATGAGCATCTCCTCATTGACAGATACAACTGAATGATTCACACTGATCCATCTTATTCTTCTATTCATCTATTTCATCACTTTACATCTTCTCATATTTAATCTATATTCTAGGTTATATCCTTGAGTTATGCTTGCTAATCAAACCTAATCAGGGTACAATCATCTTTATCCAATCTAGGTCCTCTTAATGATTATAACCACCTATGGATAAATTATTATTTTAACTTTTAATCTTGATTATAATCACCTTTGGGCAAATCAATATCCTTTTTACATCAATGCATGCAAGCATTTTCTTATTTGGATTAATCTCAACCATAGGTTAATTCCACCTTTTTCTTATTTCTTTTCAAGGGATCATACATCAACAAATGTGATGCCACTCCCTTGAGGGGGCATCATCATAAGCTTCCTAAACACCATTTGGAGCTTTGTTCTTCAATCATCATCTTCCTTTTGGCATACAAGACATCTCTCATTATTTAATAATATGTTACTATGCTTATAGTTTGAAATGTCTTTTCAAACAAGGGCAAACTGTAGACACCTAATTCTGGCCACTAATGACCTCCAACTAGGCTTTTGACTAATTTCCACCTAAAATGCACAATTTGGCCTAAAAACACTAAAACATACTAAATGATGTGAAACTAAATTATTCAAGTGTTGATTTTGGCCAAAGTATCATTAAATGGGGCAATGAAATTTATGAGTTAGCTAACTTTGATCAGATCATTTCAAGTCAAAATGCTAATTTTGCACCTAGATGCTCTAGATTGCTCTTTTTTATCAAATCTCTTTCACAAGACATGTGCCTTTGTTATTTGGTGTTGGTAATGTCTTAAACAAGATAATGGATCCAATGTATTTGACATCACCTTCCAATTCCAATCCAGTCAAATTTTGGACCAATAACAAGGCATTATGATTAGTTTGAGTAATTTGTTCACAAAGTGATTAAACATGCTTAAGAGATAATTAATCCAAATCAAGGCCTAATTAATAATTTCATGAAAACTTGTTGAATAATTTGTTTTAGAAATGAATATTAAATATCTACACATTAGGTGACCTTATTTCTTGGGAAGATATCTCTAGACCATAAATGCCATAAATATCAAGATTCATGCCTCCCATGCCTCATCAAAGCTTTCCATGCCTCTTAATTGCTCTTTTATCCCAAATATTTAAGAGCCTATTTATCAATTTTAATAGCATAATTGGATTAATCTTTAGCCACACATCTCAATCTTGTAATGGACTGTTCAAGTTAATTCTAGCCTTTTTCAAAAATCTATAAATAGAGAGGCCATGAACATCATTTCTAAGCTATTTTGGTGCAAAGTTATAATACACAAATATCTACAAGAAGCCATTTAAACTAGTGTTACCATGCTAAATTGATTCCAAACTAAGCCAAACCACATGCCAAAAGTGTCAAGGAGAGATGGAGGTAGCCAATCTTCCATTGATGAAGACTTTATGAGCATAAAATCGAGCAAGCCACTACTACAAAGGCATTTGAAGCATCCAAGGAAGGTGATGGAATTATTATGTTTTTCTTTATTTTTTAGTTGTGTTTATCATTTTTTTTTGTTACTAAGCTCACCTTAGTAACTAGGCATAGAGATGTTAGCTTAGTGTGTTTTTGATTTGGTTTTATTCAATTACACCATACTAATCTCCTCTTCTTAGTCAAATTCATAGTTCATAATGACCAAATCAAGAGTTCAAGCTAGCCCAAAATAATCACATGGCTTGTCATAATGAAAGGCAAACTAACACAACCCAATTGGGGTGCTAAACATTACTGGGATATTTTTTCAAACAGTTAGAAAACAACTATAAGGAACAAGAATTGATTCACAACATAAGCTTATAAAAATCTACTATTCAACCATATACCAAAAAATTCTCTAGTATGAAAGAGAAAAACTTGTAGATTTTTAAAGAGAAATGTAAAAAATAATAAACTTCTAGCAAGATCTCCATCTACAATCAAATTTAAATGTGATAGGGGTGCTCATATCTAAGCCCTACTTGAATATAAATTCCCATGTCACATTCTTGTACCCACATAAACTTGCATATTACAAATTATATTGTGATACTAAAATTCATAGCAGAAAGGATGAACAACTTGCCTAGGTTTGTGCCCTAACCACATACCAAATCATTAATTTTTTTGCCTTTATGTTACCATTATAGCTTTTCTTATTTTGTAGCTTTCATCTTTGAAATACAAAAAACAAAATACAAGTTTTTTTAGGCTCAACATACCTCTTTGTGGCTTCAAATGGTAGCCTTTGAAGATTAAACATGCACATATAGATTTCTAATAAGTGCCACAAATTCTTTCACTGCTACTAACAAATGGAAAATGATATCCCTAAGACAAGAATAAAGCCCTAAATCGAGCTTCTCCAAATTGCCTTATTAGTCAATAATAATATTAAAATATAATAATCCAATTTATCCTTTTATTTTGATTTTTATAAAAGAAAAATATTTTTTTTAATGATATCAAAAAATGTTCATAACATGGATAGTCCCCATACCTTGCATGTTTAATGAGACCACATAGAATGGGTTTAATATGCAATGTACAATTACCTAAACCAACCTATATAAAAATAAAATAAACATTTAAGTATAATTTTACATTTAGATGGGGACATTTTTTCTTATACTTTAAGTTATATTTTATTTATATACTACCAGGATGTTTGAGAGTGGTTCCGGACCTCTAGGAGATATAATGCAAATTCTAGATTTTAGAGGATCCTATCACAATTCAAACTTAGTTAGGTTTCAGGTTTTAGACTTAGTCATATTAACTTTAATGATTTACACAATCTCATGTTTTGTACCTTAATGATGTTTTGGATAATACCCATGATAAACACAAAGATCTTAACAATATTAGCTCATAATATACTTGTCTAAAGTAGCCAATGCTCATAACATTGTGGTGTTTCATGACCAAATTACTATAAATCAAATGGTTCAGTCATATTTTCAAAATGCTCCAACATCACTCAAGGAGTTCCCACACCTAATTATGCAAGATAAACTAAAGAATTCAATTTTAAGTTTAAATTATATAAATTGGGCTGATATTTAGTCATCTGAAGGGACTAAAATTTGGGAATGTGACATCCTCCCCCCTTAAAAAGGCACCATCCCAGTGTCTAAGGATAAAAAGTTAGCCCCCAACTAGATTTAGGTTATTATGGACTCTTAATTAGAAGTAAATATAAATAGAGGATTATATAGGGAATAATGTTGTTATGAGAAGCATATATAGCTCAAGGTGTATCAATGTGTGGGTCAATGTTGATAAACTTTGTGCTCTGTAAAAGTAATCACCTTCCCAATAGGATCACATAAATTCCCTTAACCCTATCTAAGTGTCCTCCTTCATTAAGAATTTGGTCAAACACCTACTAATTTTATTAGCATAATAGTTTAGAAAAAGTGTAGCAATTAAGTGTAAAATCTAAATTCTTGAAACTAAATAATCATTCCTCTCAGCTTGCCTAAATAAAAACCTACAAATTTACAATTCAAGGGGAAAGAAATTACATCAGTAATTATAATGCAATCTTTTAATATATTCTTAAACTTTTTAAATTTTACATAAGTCAAGGTCTTATTTTTTAGCACCAATACTCGCTTAAATTTTTGGATTCCTTCACATATTTCCAACATGACTCTAAAAATTAGAGTCAAAATTTTGATTCTAAAATAATTTTATGCTAATATTCCATCATAATATGTATACGTAGTCAAATACATTAATAATTCCATGATAGTTCTTACAAAATCATAGAATAACTCAACTAATTCATGTTCTTTACCAATCAGTAACTTTATGGCAGTAGTTAATTTAACACAAAATAGCTCAGTTCGAGGCATGTTGCAAATTTATATGTAACATTTTCCATAAAATCTATGTTTCATGCATAATTTTTCATTTATTCCATAATGAAATCAACTAATATCCAACCATGCTACTATGTTTGCTAGAATTGCATTGTTCATGGCTTAGTGTAGCTTCCCATACCAACCACATTGAACACTAGAGAATCCATCCTGGACATTCACATGAAACCACTCTTAGGATTTCCACATGCTATCCATTAATTTTTGAGGTCATGTAATGTTTCTATGGGTCATAATCCCACAATCATCTTGTACTTACTGCTTGGCATCATTTAACAACATTTTAAACTACCTGATCAGGGATTCCATTGCTCCTAAGAATAAACATACCTTCAAATAATATTTTAAACCAAAATATTAAATCTAGAATATTCTTATAGTAAGGTATCCATTGCTTATACATAACTTACTTGTATTTACAATCCAACACGTGCCTGCATTTTTGTAGACACCAAAATTAAGTCACATACACGTGTGTAACTCCCTGTGTTGAAACTCCTTTTAGTTCATTTTTCAATAACAACAATTAGCCTCCTTGAACAATGATTTTACCCCTCACACATTTAATTGATTTAAAATACTTAATTTAATTAAAAGCCCCTTTTTGCCACCTTACCTAGCCACCTCACCCTATGACTAATTCTCACCTGATGAGTCACCTCAAGACCTGGTCCCCTCATCCTAACTACCCAAGACTTATTCTCACTTCAAAACTAAATTCCTAATCAACTACCTCCTTCTTAACCTCTTATTTTTACCATTTTGTAATAGGTGCCACACTTGGCATGAAGAGCAATAAAAAATAGGCTAAAAATAGTAAGCTTTACCTATTTTAGGGATGTCGATGTCAATGAACCCATGATCGATGTCGATGGGATCACTGATGTTGATGATATAAGCCAAACTCTAACCTAAAGTTTAGGTTAGAAAAAATTAATAAAATTCATTCTTACTTGCATTCAAGCTCTCAGCATTCAATTTTTGACATCCTAGCTTACTATCATTTTGTGTAAGTCAATCATGATCAAGAACTAAGCTTTTGAGGACCAACATTACCTACTTGTTCTCTCTATTTAGGCCATTAGTTTGGACTACCTTATAGGGACCATCAATCTGGCACTTATCATTTAGTGACTACTATAGCTAAGTACATCACTTATTTGATAGGTCTTTTAAGTATTTACTTTGTTATCACTTCATATCTACTATTCATTACTTTATACACTCCTGATCAAACCCCCGTGAGGGAGTTACAAAGTTTCTTTGATTTTTTCCCCTTAACCTGACACACCAAACCTCTGACTAGATCTACCCAAACCATACTCTCATAACTTTCCCCAACCTCCCAGACCTAATCAAAACCATTTTCCAAACCTAGAAAAGCCTTCTACAAGCTCCTAGACAATTATTGCCCCTACCGACCTCAAAAACCTAATCGACATTGATCACCTTCACCACCGAACTCAAAATTATAATTGATATTGATCCCCCCCCCACTGACATCAGTGACTATGGATTCCATAACCTTTTCAAAACTTACCCAAATAACTTCTAAAATATAAATAAAATACACCACCTGCACTCTGTCACTCTCTACTAGACTCAAGTTATAAATAATGGTAACATTATTTCTCTTTCTCTCTCTATTTACTTTACCTCACTTTTAGTTATTTATTACTCTTTTATCTCCCAAAATTGGACTGTCATCTCTAAAGAAGTTTCACACTTCCTAGAACAAGTGCATAGCTTGGTAGCCCACTCATAGACCTGCTAATAAATATTTTTTGGTAGTGCTTTCTTACTTGTAGGTAGTCCTCCCTAGCCAAAGAGGAGTGCTCACAATGTCTGGATATGATGCACAAACCAATCTGAGTTCATTCTAATCACTTATCCCTATCATTCTTTTCTATTTTCCTTTAGACTTGAAATAGACAAAATTTAGTGGAACAATTTTGGTATGCCCAATGGGACCCTAGAGTTTTCTTTGGATTCATTTCTTATTTTAAGCATTCATATAAGTGCATTATAGTGAAATTTTCATTTCTTGCACTTTTCCCTTCTCTTCTCACTTAAAACAAAAAATTCAATATTTTATTTTATGTTTAAAAGCATTAAACTAAAATTTTCTTTCTTTTCTCTTTGCCTCTAAAAGCAATTTATCATTTTTTTAAAGTTAAAAAGAATCTCTTCTTTACTTCTTCTTGCATGGACATTAGGATAGTGAATTTAATTCTCTACTCCTATTTCATCTTTTTTTTTCATTTGAATCTAAACATTTCAAAATTGGGTTTAAAAATTATTGCATTTCATTATTTGTTTATTGCATATTAACTCACCTAGTTAATTACAAGTATTTTGAATAAAATGTAGTGCACATATGTTACACAACCAAATCACATTCACATAAAAAAACATCTAAACTCACCTAAGAAAAGGCCCATCAGGATTTCATCACCTGGTGGATCACCTTACCCTACCCAACTATCCAACTTGGATTTCACCACCAAGGGGAAAATCCATTCTATTCTCTTGCGGAGTATGAACTCTAGACAGAAGGTATATTTTGGCTAAGTAACCTGGTTTAGCTCTAGGTCCATGAAGTGCAGAGAGCAAGATCCTATAATAAGCCTCATACTTGGTCTAACATAGATTTCCTCTTGAGCACTAAAACTAACCTGAAATTAGCTTTAGATTGCTTTCTAGTACCTTTGATAACCAAATTCTCTTTTTACTATCTGATGAAGCCATAAGCCAACATGAGACTAAAAATTAATCTCTAGGACTTAATAGTTGATGGTTGTATGTTATTTTTCTACTTTTATGATGCCTTCTATATTTTGAAGTTGGTAAGGATGTTTTCATATTGATTCACAAAATCAATACTATTTTTAATACTCAGTTTGTATAACCTATTATCTTAGGTTTTTTTAGTGTTCTTGCTTCTTACACAGACCAAGAACATCTATTATTTTACCTAGTTTCAACTTTTAGGTTTTTAAAAGGTTATATTTTTCATCTCTCAGGATATCACAGTGACTAACATTAGTTAACTCTACCAGCATCGATAGATTTTACCTATCAACATCAGTTAATCCACTGACATTGGAAAACTTTTTCTACCGATATCAGTCAAGTGACTAATGTCGATGACTGTGTAATTTTTATTTTCTCAAAATAGTAAGCTAAAATGACCCACTTATTTGCACTCAAACCTATTTTTTCCTTATTCTATCACTAATACAGGGTAGTAATACTATTTACACTTCCTCTTGAATGGTATTAACGTGAGCTCAAGCCAAAATTATTACCGATTATGCAATTTGACAACCACTTCTACCTTCCCCTCACTTTTGATTTTATCATGGAGCATACTTCAAATATAGAGCATACTCTTAGCCCAAACCAAATTTTCATTGTACCTAAGGGAGATCAAGATTTTTATAAATTTCTTGATCGTAATGTGGCAGCCCTTTAGCATTACCTTGTTATGAGCCAAACCTGTAATTCTGTGGGTGACCCAAATCTATGGTATGCCAACCTCTCTAATGAAGACAAATTCAGTTTCAATTTCTTCCACTATTTTTCTCATGGTTAGCCAAACCACCACTTTGATGAGTAACCCAACTATAAATAATGTCCAAAGTTTAGCATCACCAACTACCCAATCACACCTAAACCCTAGTGTGACTTCCCTACTTTCACAACCACAACCAGTTTAGTCAAGTCTTACCCCATTTTAGAATTTAATGGTACCTATTCCATCTACCCTCATGCCTATAATTACTTAAGTTATGACTCACCCTTCATCCAATCTAACCATGCCAATAATCCAACCTATAATAAAAACAACCAACCAAAGCATAGTCTCTAACCCAATAGGATAAGCCCCTTTTCTTTTCATGCCCTAGCTTATGACTCATTATCCTTATGTTTTCCCAACACAACCTTAGCAAGCTATGTTACACACTTTCTCTACTTCCTATCAAGTTCCCTATAATTTAGGAGGTATCCCCCTAACTAATCCCCCTCCAAACTTCATTAAGATGATGATGGATAAGATGTTTAATCTAGAGACATTTGTTTCTAGTTCAAAGAATGTGTTATCTTATGATTAGATATGCAATGAGCCCATCCATCCTTATGTTCCTTTTCATCCTTATCCAAGCCAATAATAACTCCCTAGATTTACTCATTTCTAGAGTAAAGAGGACCCACAATAGCACTTGTAAGAATTTAAGCATGTTTATTATTAAACAGGGCATGATGATGCATTACTACTTTGCACTTTCGCTATGTCTCTTTTAGGTGTTGCCTTGTATTGGTATAGATCTATACCTCATCACTCCCTTTTCTCATTTACCCAACTCGCACAAATATTCCTAAACCATTTCTCTATTAACCTTTCTAAAAAGGTTTCTATAACAAACCTTTATTCTATCAAATAATTTGATGATGAGTCTATTGCATATTTTGTCTCTCGCTGGAGAAGCTTGATCAATCAAATTTCCTTCTCCTTACCCAAACTTGAGCTTATTGAGCTCTTCTCAAGGGCATGTGCTAAGCACATCTCATCCACATTTTGGGTACAAACTTTCTACACATTTGATGAGGCTTTTACAATGGCATGAAAACTCAAGATTCATACTATAGATGAAGGTAAAGTCAAGTTACGTAGTAAGAATCCCAATTCTAAATAAAATGACTCCTCCTCTAAAACATCTCTTTCTAACCAAAGAGATAAAGGCTCCACCAACACAGTGGTCATTAACTCATCCTCTTCCACATCCATAAACCAATCAAATTCCTTAACTTCCTAAAATCTGACCAAGCAATTCCAACAATTATATGAACAAAGACAATACACTCTCGTTAGGGAGTCATACACATCCATTTTGGAAAAACTATTACAAAAATGTGTTATAAACCTTCCTCAAATCAAACCTCCTATATAGTTTAACCCTTCATGTCCTATCCCAACTTGGTATAAGGAAGATGAGTTTTGTGGTTACCATTGAGTTAAAGGCCACAATTCTAATCATTGTAAGACACTCAAGAACATTATTCAAGACATTCTTGATAGAGGTGATCTCATCTCGTATAATCCTAATGCACCCCCTAATCAAAGTATAGATATGTTCAAACCCCCTTTTTTTAACCATTCATCCAATCAAAATACTGCTCAGACCACAACTAAATTAGGTGATCATAATATCCATACAGTTAATATGGTTTTTCCTTTACCTCTAGTTCCACCTCCCCTTCAATAAGAGACACCCATTTCATCGACTCCTCTCCTACAATTAGTGGTATTTGTTTTTCCCATTCTTCCTCCTCAGATAGAAGAAATTATTTCACCCATTCCAATGCCTCATGAGGAAGAGCCTCCTTTACCACTTCTTTTACCATCCGAGGAGCCTGTAATACCAATTCCTTTTGCACCAATATTATCTATCCTCTTACCACTTAAAGACCACACCCTACCCATTCTTCAACCACATGTTGAAGGGAACATCATTCCTTTATTATATCCTCATGAGAAACCTTATTCACCTACCTCTCCTCCACCTATAAAGAGTATTACCCCATCCACTCCACCTTTACACTTAGAGGAGTCAGTATTATCTACTCCTACAATAGATGAGAGACCTATTGTGCCTACTCTAATTGTACCACTCTTACCCTTTTATTTTACCTATGGAGGATCATACTTTACCTATGCCTTGCCCACATGTTAATGGAGCCATAATACCTATGATTTACCCTCTTGATGAACCTTCTTCACCTACCTCTCCTCCATCAATGGCAGACCATGTCTCTTCTCTTATCTCTATCAAAGAGGACCTTGTTGCAGTTATTTCTCATCTTTGACCCAAAGTAGAAGAAACAAATAATTTCCATCTTTTCCAAACACCTTACCCTTCTAAAGACACAACTGTAAGGCCTACATCAACTTCATCTAAACCCTTCTCATGTTTGGTGAAAAGTCTAGAATTTTTCGACTCCATGAAGCTAGATCATGCACCATTTTGGGATCAGCTTAAAACTCCTTATCCAACACAAATAATGTCAAACTTTACCACCAACTCTCTCACTACCCTATACCCCAAGGTCTTTAACAAAGTGAGATATTCTTCACCAAAAGCACCTAAAGTTCAACCATCTATGTCAAAACCCTCACCCTCACAGGAATCTACCACATTAAAGTAGACTAGGCCCTTAGGCATATTCCCCATCTCTAATTTAATTCATCCATAAGTGAAATTAGATTTAACTCCTCAACCATAGGTTAGAGTTTTATGGCATGAATTATAGAAAAATATTAAGCTTCCTAGATCTCGTTGATCCCTTCTTCAACCCTCAACTTTACCATCTATTTTGGAACCACACCCCTCTACTTTAGTTAGAATATTACTAACAAAATCAAAATAAAAGGTTAAGTTACCTCTACTCTTACCTTTTCCATCTGGTAGGCCTTTCACATTTAACACTAAGAAAGTGATAGAAAAACACACAACTCTATCATCACCAAATAAAGTACCACATAAAATTACCTTTTTAACACAAAAACACAAGAAGGTGTCCACTCCTATTAGCACAACAAGTGCGAGCCCTCTTGCAGGCTCTCAAAGATTTTTTCTACATCAATTATTTCAATCTTCTATAATAACTCTTCCTCTAATTATTCCTTATAGTCCTCTTAGAATGAATCCATCTTGGTTTAATGATACACAAGTGTGCTTATATCATCATTCACCTAGACATGATACTAAGAGTTGTAAAGCCCTCATAGTAGTCATTTGTAAACACTTTGATGTCAACACTCTCTTCAATGATACTCTTGTTAACCTTCATGTTACTCCACCTTTGACATCCATAGTGCCTCCTAATATTCCACCTAAATTCAAACCCAAAGATGTGGTCATAACCCCTTTACCACATCCTTCACCTACATTTCAGATCAACACTGTTAATATGGCCACATGGTCACAAAACCAAAAAGATAAAGCTAAGGAAAAGGTCATTACTCCTTGGGATCATAGCTTCACTAAAGACACTCCTCCTCTTAATCCTAATATTTCCATCTTGGGCATTCTTAAAACAACATCTTCAGATGTTATTCAAAGCTCAATGGAAAAATAGCTTCACCAAACTCCTGTGAAAATGTCTTTGTATGAGTTAATCCAAAACTCATCCCAACACCAAAAATATTTGATTAGTTCTTTGCAAGTGATTTAGGTATAATCAGATGATCCCCGACCTATTATATATTTGGTCAACTCCCTTAATTCCATCTTCTTGATTTCTTTCAGTGATTTGGAAATTCCACTTCAACACCCTAAAGATTAAGATTCTACCCTTTTTATTACCACATATATTGATCAAACTCTTTTCAAGAGAGTCATGATTGATGGGGGATCTAGTATTAATATTATTTCCACCCATTCCTACAAACAACTATCCCTTCTTGAAAATTGTATGTCTCAAACTGATGCAGTGCTCCACTTCTTTAATGATACCACAGCTACTACAATGGGCACTATTGTCTTACATATCCATGTAGGTCCCCATAATATTCCTAAGATCTTATACATTTTGGAAGGAGAGTTATAATATAACATACTACTTGGATGACCTTGGATACCTGTTATGGCATGTGTACCCTCAACTTTGCACCACTATGTCAAGTTTGAATATGATGGACAAGTACATGTTATACTTATTGGCCCACCTCTGTTTAAAACATGCAACATGAATTATAGTTCTAATGATGTTCTCATTCCATTGAAAACATCATCTTCCCCACATGATACTTCTAAATCTTCCACAAGCTCCACTCCCCCAACTACAAAGATATCAATAATATAAATTCCTGACAAGGATCTCATGGAGGAGAGTTTTTAACATTTGTCACTTGAAGATTATCATTTGTTGATGATCGACATGTTCTATACTCCACAAGAGTATGGAAGGCTTCACATACACCCAAATTATGATTCCTATATTGGGATGGTCATCCTTTATGGCCCCCCTAACCTTCAAACTAATTTTACATACGGAGGAATTGATTAGGCTCCCACTGTCATCAATCCATCTTCTTCACCACAATGATTTACCTATGAATTATTTTTCCTAAGTAAACCTATATTTTCTCACACCTATCTCCATAGGTGTGCCTAGAAAGGATTTGGTTTGGGTCATTATGAACAAGATGTTCATACGCCTATTGAATATCCCACTAGCCAAACCATTCAAAATTCCAAAAAGAAGCATGGAGTGGGATATGACAAACTAACTAAATTTATTAAAAATTCCCATATACCAATTATTGAAGAACCAGTCTCTCCTTCTCCACCTTCTTCTTTACCATCACCTACCAAATCATAGGTATCTATACCTCCTAATTTTTTTTTCAATAAATGCCATCCCTTTGGGGCCTCTCACCTATTTCTAGGGTAAGGAAACAAGGTCCCTTCCTCTCATTCATCTTGAAATAATTGATGAAGACTCTCCCATTATTAACACTATTCAATGTCAAGATGATGATGAAATTCTCACCTACATGGGTGTGGATGATTCTTATATCCAATGGTTGGTCCCATCTAAAACACAAGCTATGTTAAATGAATCAACCATTGATATCAATCTGCCCTCTCATGATAACCCTCACGTCCTCAAGATTGGCTAATCTTTGGATTCCTATAAACAAGCTGATTATGCCACATTTCTTAATAACCATAACAAAGCCTTTACTTGGTCTTATAATGACATGCCTGGTATTGACCCCTTTATTATCACCCATAACATTGTCACCAATCGAGATGCTAAACCTATTTAGTAGAGGCTTCACAAGATGCATTCTCATATTGCTCTCCTTGTCAAAGAAGAGTTCCAACACCTCCTTTATATTAACTTTATCCAAATCATCAACTACCTGCAATGGATTTCCAATATTGTTCATGCCATAAAATCTATCATGGGAATCTATATTTATACTGACTATCATGATTTAAACTTTTCTTGTCCAAAGGATAACTTCCCATTACCAAGTATCGACCAACTTATTGATCTAGCAATTGGCCATGAGATGCTATCACTTATGGATGAGTTCTTTGGATATAATCAAATCCTGGTCACTCTTTAAGATCAACATAAGACAACCTTCATTACCCCATTGGGGACTTTCTACTTTTGGGGCATGTCTTTTGGCCTGAAGAATGTTGGTGCAACCTACCAATGTTCTATGACCTACATCTTTTATGATCTCTTACACAAAATTATGGAAGATTATGTGGAGGACTTACTTGACAAGTCTAAACTTCATCAAGACCACTTGACAATTCTCAAAACCATATTTACTTGTCTCCTCCAATATAACATTTGATTGAACCCAAAAAAATGTGTCTTTGGAATTCCTTTCAGTAAACTTTTAGGTTTTATCATTTCTCTATGTGGTATTGAAGTCGATCCTGTTAAGGTTAGAAAAATCCTAGAGATGCCTCCACCTACTAATATAAAATAACTCTGTAGCCTGTAGGGAAAACTTCAGTCAATTCACGACTTTATTTCTTAGTTGTCAAATCATTGCCAACCCTTTCACCATCTCCTCAAAAAGGATGTCTCCTTCCATTAGAATATAAATTGATAGGAAGATTTTGATGCAATTAAATAATATCTCCTTCCCCACCAGTTCTTATTCCATCTAAGTAAAATTAGCCTTTCTACCTATACATATCCACAATAGACCATTCTCTAGGTGTTATGATTGCACATCGAGATGACCAACATTGAGAGCAGGTGGCTTACTATATAAGCCACACACTTATTGATTATGAGACTCAATATAACCATACTAAAAAAATTTGCCTCACATTGGTCTTTTTTGCCTACAAGCTTTTCCATTATCTCCTATATCAAAAAACCTATGTGATCACCCATACTGATCCCCTCAAATACATACATTCCAAGCCATATCACAATCAATGTATAGCTCAGTGGCTCATGATTCTTGCCAAATTTGACTTATATTTCATTCAACAAAAGTCTATTAATGGGTAAACAATCACTAACCATTTATCTATTTCCCTTTTACCTAATAATTAACCTTCAAACCTTGAATTCCCTAATGAATCCATCACAATGCTCTCTATCAATGACATCTCCTATTAAATGATGATGTTCTTCGATGAATATAGTGGGGGTGTAGGGATCATTTTTATTCCTCTAGATGGTGAACCTATGCCTTTGTCATTTAAACTAGATTTTGAATGTACTAATAATATGGCCAAATATGAGGTTTTGATTTTAGGACTTCAAACAACTCTCTTCTTGGGTATCAAATCTATAACCATTTTTAGTGATTCTTAGCTAGTGGTTAACCAGGTTAATGGTTCCTACCTATGCAAAAATTAAATTCTAAAATGGTATAAACATCATGTAAATACACTATTTGGGTCATTTGAATCTTATCTCTTATAAATTATTCCTCGATCTACAAAAAAGTTTGCTGACACGATGGCTTCACTTGCTTCACACATACCCTCTTCATCTTCTTCCTCAAGAATCTATGTCACCATGCAACACTTAACATTACCCTATTATGTATCAGCTAACATTCTCTTTATCAAAAAGGTAACATCCAACCCACATGACTTATAGGACAAACAACTCATAGATTATCTTTCCTTCTCTATTACCCCTTCTAATATCTTCAATAATGAGAGACATGATTTTATAAAATATGTCGCTCGTTACACTATGCTAGGGGGACTTTTTTACAAGTGAGGTTTTGATAGTATTTTTCATAGATGCCTCACTAGTACTAAGACTCCACCATTAAAGAAATCCATGATGGGATTTGTGGTGGGTATTTCAATGGTCATGTAGTTACCAAGCTTATCCTTTGACTTGGATATTATTGGCCCATACTTCATCAAGATTGTGTTCATTACGTTTGGCATTACGTCAAGTATCAACAAAATGCTAACCTCCTTCAGATTCCAAGTCATACATTACAAGTTGCTAAAGACTTTTGTCCCTTCTCCTAATGGGGCTTAGATCTAATCAAGGAGATTAACCCTCATTCATCCCTCCATCATCGTTTTATCATTACTGCCACTGAATACTTCACCAAGTGAGTTGAGACCATCCCTTTCATCTCTACTAAAGCTAACAAAATTGTTGACTTCATCAACCATAACATCATCTATCATTTTGGTGTCCATCATAAAATTATAATAGATAATGAAAAATCTTTCAAAAATAAGATTGTTCAAAGTCTTTGTGATACATTTGGAATGAAATTAAGCTTCTCATCACCATACTATCCATAAAAAAATGGATAGGCAGAGGCTTCTAGTAAAACATTAACTAAAATTCTCATGAAGGTAGTTAACGATATGGGCAAATATTAGCACACACATTCATTTTACTTTATGGGCTTGTCACACTAGCATTCAAACCCCTACAAGTGCTACACCTTTTTCCTTGCTATATGGGATAGAGGTTGTTTTGCCTCTTAAAGTCCAGATTCCTTCTCTTTACATTTCTCTACAAGACATACTTACTAATGATGACTTTTGCTAAGAATATTTGGCTCAACTTGAATTTCTTGATGAGTGCCATCTCATAGCCCTCAACTAGCTCCAAATCTATCAAGAGCGTATCAAACATGCTTATAAAAAAAACCTCAAAGAGTGAGATTTCAATATAGGATATCTCATCTTAAAGGAAAATCAACATGTGACAAATATGGAGAAAAGCAAATGGGGTAAGTTTACTCCTAATTGGCTTGGACCTTATATCATAACTAATAAGTATAGCTTAGGAACTTATTGCTTATCTTCTCTTGAAGGAAGGCCAGAACCTAAGCCTTTAAATGCCATACACCTACAACCATTCTTTTGTTAAACAAGCATCACTTCACCTTGTGTTTAACTTGAGCTCATCCCTTGAGCATCTCTATTACATTCATTTCCCTTCCTCTTCACCCTTACTCCTATACACTTAGTTAACTTACATAGTGGTATGGTTTTTCCCTCAAAGTGGAAAACTCCTAAGCCTCTATAGTCTTTTCCATGACTAAAAGCATAAAAAATAAACAAAAAACAAAATAAATGGCATATGTGAAACTCTCAGGTCATGCTTCTCAACGTAGACTATTCCTTTGAAGGATAGCTATGTAACTTCCCTTTGCTACTATCAATAGACTGCTCCCTTGAAGGATAACTATTTAAACTTAAAAAATAATGCTTAGACCACTCCTTTGAAGGATGGTTAAGCCAAGCTTTGTTCTCAAAGGGAAATACAAATAATAAGGGCTTCTCACATTGATCAGCTTTATACAACCTTAACCCATACAAAATCCCATTGTAGGCTTTCTATATTGATCAGCTTATTAAAAATATATATATTTAAGTCATGGACTTTCCTATAGTAGCTCTTAGGTCACCCACAAAAAATCATATCATCCCCACTTTTTAGGCTATGTTACCCAAATATTTTCCCTCATTTTACCCTTTTTTCCCCTCATACTCTTTCAAGGGACTGTGAATATCACTTAATATAAGGTAAACATGACGCTTCTTTAACAAACACAATGGTTCAAAGATATAAGGCACGAAAGAGGCTCATTTCCTTGAGCCTATATATGTTCTGATTATGGTCTTTACCAGTGTATGATAATTCTACCTCTTTATTTTTCCATCCACATCACATGTCGATCTCTCTATTGAGATGAAGAATAATATCATACCAACACTACCAAAGCCTACTCAATTTATTTTATGCATACACCATCACAAATATATAAAAATACTAAAATAAACTAACATAATCAATTTATTCATTTTAAGCATACACCATCATAAAATATGGCAAAATGTTAAGATGAAACTAACAAATCAACTATGCATATACCATCACATATATGGGAAAGGCTAGTCTAACTCAACTAACATGATCAACATTAACATCAAAATTAACATAGCATTAAATAATCATCTATATCATCATCATCTACGTCAATATCCTCATCACAATCACAATAAATAAACATCTCATATATATATATATATATATATATATATATATATATATATATATATATATATATATATATAAGATCAATAACATGTCCATCAATACATCATCACAATATCATCTCTCTAAAAATATAAATATTTCATCTTTAGCTCGTAGACCGGTGTGCATATAACAAATATAATAAAAAATGATAAAATATGGCACTCAGGATCATCGAGGATCTCCACATGGTCATGACAAAGCAATTTTATCACCACTCTCAGCTCATCTACATCTACATTAGCTAGAAGTTATGGCATGTGACATAGATCTCTCCTGCTCCTTGAACTCAGAATATCACAGATCTATGGAAAATCTCTAATAGCCCTCTCATCTAGGGTAGTAGTATATCTCACTAGAGATATAGTCTGTGGAGGTCCCATAACACTTGATGATAGCCCAACATGTACTGATCCCTATGCTGGAAAAGGAGGAGAACCTTAATCCACTACTCTCAGGCTATCCCTCTCCACTATCACTACAATCACCTGGCCCTATAACACTCTGACCTAGCGTTGTAATGTTGTAACCTAGCCTTGTAGTGCCCTAACATGGCCATACAATGTCACCACCTACCCTTATAAGGATAATACATGTGCCTATGTTGTATCTCTATTTTATACTATTGCATCTCATACATGTATGACTTCATCCCTCTCTCTCACCAACCCCTATAAATTTGGTGGTGGCTTCTTGACCTCCACCATAGGATGTAAACCTACCCACCAATCTATATATGTTATTGTGCACCTTAGATCTCCAACACTTGTCCCTATTGGCATCTCCTCAAAATCTAGCCCATTTGTCTCCTAGTGTAATGGCAGGGGTAACTCTAAGGTAGGTGGAATATCCTATAGTAAACTAAACTACCTCCTGACCTATGTCATGAGTACCATATCCAACTCACTAGCTCATCTCCCACTAACCCATAGTAAGCTCTAAAAACTAACAAGTTATTGTGCTTATCCTTTAAAAATTAGGTATGTCAGGTAGGGTCTCCATAAAATATTCATAGGGATCAAACCCTCAATCATACACCTATAATAGGCAATGTCGTGCACTATGCCATCCACTCGGGTATGTGCCATGCCCTCTCTCCACCATCTAAAACCAACCTTGAAGCTAGCTAAAATCATGGAAGGTAACCCCAATGGTCATGTTACCATGATGTTCTCGTATACCCAATAGTGTAGTAGATGGCTGACACACAAATTGTATCATTATTATAGTCTCAAACCCCACACCTCTCTATATAATTATGCTAAAAATACTAGACCTCATGAAAAAACAATCCACTACTCAACCATCTGTACAAGCACACCTATCAGTGCAATCAAAAATTTGTCACCATTTACATCTAGTTATGTATACACCATGATCTTGATCATCATCAGCATGCTCAGTCGATGGTGTTCCTCATTAGCCATATATAGTGGCTCATAGGTGAAACTCATAGAATGATAAGTCACCTCACTAACATGTTCACCATATAATTCCACCATGTGGATATCATACTCCTCTCTCGAGCATGTGAGGAGATCCTCACCTTGGAGTGGCAACCATAAAATCCTATGAACATCCTCCTGGGTCACTGTCAACTCTCTCATTGGTAAATAGAAGGTGTTGGTGGTGTGATCCCACCTCTCAATCAATGTTATCATAAGTCTCACATCTCAAGTGACTTGATAATATCATCAAACTCTTCCTAACCCCATAGCTGCCATGTGTTCCCACTCATCTGGAGTGACATCCCTCCTCATACACATCAAAAGCCTTGATAAATGATCTCGTAATATTAGATCCATAGTCGCTTGCATCCATACACACAACTCAATTCATGTACTTTCTAATATAAGCTACCACCACCATTTTCCCTTCTCTTGAGGAGAACTACATTGGTATGAGGCCCTAAACTAGGCTATGTAAGCAACACTTAATTGACACAGGGTTTTCTAAGGTTAGCTCATCTATATACCCACCTAACTAACTACCCTACTCTTTTCTCTCTACCTTAAGATTCACTACCTATCTCTCTACCCTAGGCTTTATTGTCTCTTATCTCTCTCCACCCTAGGCCTACCTGCCTATCACAACTCTTGGCCTCACGGCCTATATCCCTGACCCTTGACACTATGCCCTATATTTTAAGCCCTAGGCCTCTTGACCTATCTCAACTTACCTTTTTACCCATTTCCCCTAACACACCTTTTAACTATACCTTAGATATTTTTCCTAGGCTCTTGGAGAACTACATTGGCTTGAGGCCCTAAACCAATGTATGTAGGCAACACTCAATCAACACAGGGTATTCTAAGGCTAGCTCAACCATTAGGCTAGTTGACTACTTCTACTAAATATCTAAACTGGGCCTTTTTCATATTTTTTTGGTTCTTCATAGTCACTAACATTAGCTCTAATGCTGACATCAGTGATTTGTAGGCATACGTGTAAACTGACATTGATCAATACCTACCGACCTTGGTACTATGTCAATCGATGTCAGTGGAAACCACCAATGTCAACAACTAGTTTGTCTTGAGGGCCAAATGACCCAAACCTAAAACTAAAATTTTAACTTAAAAACCTACCCCAAATTCCCCCTACCTTATTTCCTACCCCTCTACTAATATTTTCTATACCCCCACCTCTAAATTAACCTAAAAACTCCAAATAACCAAATCAAGTTTCAAAACAACTAGTAGATGATCTTACCTCATCTCTCTATCTATTTTAGATTGGCACAATTGGCTCTTGTGGTGGTGCATCTCCCACTGGGTCCCCTCCTTACTCTGCCATCTCAATTGCTCTCACAGCTCTATTTTTTTCTCCACTCACAAGTTGTAAATGAGTTTGGTCAGCTACCAAACCCCCTTTTGTTGGGTTTGGTTAATTTTTGACATTATTATGATTAATCTAATCTACCAATGTTGGTACTTATGCCTACAAACATAAGCAATGTCACCCTAATGTGTTGATGTTAGCATTATTTATTATTGATATTATCAATGTCATTGATGTCAGCACCATTACTCATACTCTGGGGCAATTTGAAGATCAAGTATATCTCCCTAACCATGACCACAAAACTAGAGATCACACATATCTCCCCAAACATGAAAAAAACCATTGGAGATCACTTAAATATTCACCCATGATGAGTTTGCTTGGATATCATGAATATTTCCTTGCTCATTGACCCTTTTACACCAATATTGCATTGCTTGTCTTGACCGTTTATGTTATTTTGCTATAGTTGGCTATTGTACACATGCATGTATATTAGGTGTTTTGTATTAAAACCAAGCTCATCTTATAACCTTCAACTTTTTTGTGTTTCCTAGGGGTACTTCCTACCTCAGATACCTGAGACACATCAACCATTGGAGCTACAACTTTGATTGTTTTGATCTATCAACTATCACTTACAAGCTATTCTTTGGTTAGTTCTATCCAAGTCCTCCTCAACCTTGCATGTTCTTGACTTTATTGACTATAGATAATAGTATTATATTCATACAAAGTGATACTCAATTCTCCATCACTCACCCAATTACCTTTTTATCAAATTGGTACCTGATTTTGGTTTCTCTTCCATCAATTCTTGTTTTGAGGGGGGATACCTCATCCAATACTTAGAGCATCTAACTCCTATTTTTGTCTTGCAAACTTGTCAGTATAAATTATAAGTTAAAAAAAGGTAATGTAGATATCAAAATTATGTCACACACACATGTGCAACTTCTTGTGTTAAAACTCTTTTTAGCCTATTTTTTAATAATAACAATTAACCTCCCTAACCCATGCTTTTACCCCTCACATATTTAATTAATTTAAAATAATTAATTAATTTAATTAAAAACCCTTTTTTATTTACCTAGCCACCTCTCCTTATGACTAATTCTCACCTGATGAGTCACTTCAAGACCTAGTCCCCTCATCCTAATTACCCAAGACTTATTCTCACTTCAAAACTAAATTCCTAATCAACTACCTCCTTCTTAACCTCTTATTGTTACCATTTTGCAATGGGTGCCACACTTTGCATGAAGAGTAACATAAAATATGCCAAAATAGTAAGCTTTACCTATTCTAGAGCCATCGACATCAGTCAACCTACAGTCGACGTCAATGGGATCATTGGCATTGGTGATATAAGACAAACTCTAACCTGAAGTTCAAGTTAGCAGAAATTAAAAAAAATCATTCTTACTTGCATTCAAGCTCTCAGCATTAAATTTTTGACATCTTGGCTTACTATCATCTTACATAAGTCAATTGTAATTAGGAACTAAACTCTTGAGGACGAATAACACCCACTTGTTCTCTCTATTTAGGCCATCAGTTTGGACTACCTGATAGGTACGATCAATCTAGCACTTATCATTTAGTGACCACTAGAGATAAGTACATCACTTATTTTATAGGTTTTTTAAGTATTTAATTTTTTATCACTTTATATCTATTGTTCATTGATTTCTACACTCTTGACAGAACCCCCGTGAAGGAGTTATAAAGTTTTCTTCCCTGTTTCCCCTTGACCTAACACACCAAACCTCTGACCAGATCTACCCAAACCATACTCTCTCTCATAACTTTACCCAACCTCCCAGACCTAATCAAAATCATTTCCTAGACTCAGAAAAGTCTTCTACAAGCTCCTAGACAATTATTGCCCCTACCAACCTTGGTAGCCTAATTGACATTGATTACCTTCACCACTGACCTCGATAGTATAATTGATATTAGTCACTCCCCTATCGATGTCGGTGACTATGGATTCCCTAACCTTTTCAAAACCTACCCAAACAAATTTTAAAATACAAACAAAATACACCACATATACTATGTCACTCTTTGTTGCATTCAGGTTATGAATAACGGTAACATTATTTATCTTTCTCTATCTTTAATTTACCTTCATTTTAGTTTTTTATTACTCTTTTATCTCTCAAAAGTGAACTGTCATCTCTAATGAAGATTCACACTTCTTGGAACAAGCGCATAGCTTGGCAGCCCACTCATTTATCTACTAACAAACATTTTGTGATAGTGCTTTCTTACTTATAGGTAGTCCTCCCCAACCAAAGAAGAGTAAACCAATCCAATCCAAGTTTATTATAATCAATTATCCATATCATTCTTTTCTATTTTTCTTTAGACTTGAAATAGACAAAATTTAGTGAAATAATTTCAATAAGTACATCCTTGTTATAATGCATACAATTCTAATTTACATGACCAATTAGTGTTTCACAAGGTTAAATCAAGGGATTTACACATGGGTTATTTTTACAAAAACCTTTAAGAGGTAGGTAAATTAAAACTTAATCCATAACGTGACCATTATCCATGAAGATTCCATGGCCAACTTATGACACTCATGGTACACACACCCAAATGAATCAGGTGGCTACCTCATGCAAAGTAGAAAAGTGGGTTTTCATCCTATGAGAGGCTTCACTTCCTAACTCATACCTAGTATATATCCATGCATATATAGTGTTTCTCCACTCTCAACCTCACACTTTAATAAATTCTCATTACTATCATAATGATGCAAGGTTACACCACACAATACAACACTATACCCTTGCAAATTTGAATTAATAGAGGTTGATTTCAAGATGAAAAAGTTTCATCATAAAGTATTTTATGCTTGCATTACCACATCTTAACATAATAGTGAATAAAATAATACAAATCATTGAAGGATTATATATGTTTTTCAATAATGTTAACACAATTGAGAATGAACCTAGGCCTAGGAAAAAGCTTAAAGGAGTGGCTACTACGTCTGAAAAGGAAAAAAATGGTAAGTAGTTTGGAGAAGAACTTTAAAAGCATGACATAGGAATGGATTAAAACTTAAAAAGAATGAAATAAAATTCATAGCTAAATTATTTTATTTTATAATGTAAGCTATGTATCAGCTATTTTTGTGTTGTGCATTGGTTGTGTCTTTTTAGTGAACTTGTATGTTCTTCCTATGTTAATCTTTTGATCTAGGTTAATGGTCATTGAGGTGGTATTTTTATATGGGTAGGGTCCCTCTAAAACTCAATTTTACCTATAAGAAAAATATGTTAACAACACAAGGCCACACTTAAATCATGAAATAAATATGAAATATTTATACAACAATGTTGTTGATATAGAGTAATTATAGGGTTCGCATGGTTGATTACCTTCATGTATCATGGAAGGGTTACAACATAAAAAATTCTTCATGCATGAAGATGTAGACATCCAATTTTTATTACTATTGTGTTGAATTTATAAATCTAAGCAACATTCTATAAAAATGCATAATTTAAGCCAAAATCATTAAAATATGTTAAATGGTTCGAACTTATTATGTACATGTACAAATTTAGGATAATGTATTCCTAAATGGTGTAATGTATTTTATGTAATTATTATATTTTCTCAATTTCTTTGATTCAAATTATGATCACATAAAATGATTTTTTAAACCACTAAATTTTTCTAATTTGAAAGCACATGTCATGTGCATGTGTCATTTTGCATCTATAATGCTCTAAATGAGGAATTATTATGTACACAACTAACACCTTCTAATTATACTTTAATCAAATTATGACTCAATAAATTGATATTTTGAATAGTTTGATTAAATGAACAACCAATTTCTAAATAATTACAAAAAATTAATTAAACCCACTTAAGAAAATTAAACCAAATCAAGAGCTCAAGTAAAAAATACAAATTTTTTTTGAAAATCTATTAATTGGAAATTCATTCCTCAAATCTACATCACCCTATGATATCATCAGTAGGGTGGAATCCATAAGCCATTAATGGAATAAATATCAAGATTGAGCCCACCCATGCCTTATTAATGCCCCATTCTTCTAAATATTAATGGAAATATTAATGATGTTTCCCTCTAAAATTGAATTGATTCATGGACACACATTTTGGTCTCAAGATGCGATCATGGTTGATTCTAATAATTTTAAAAAATATATAAATAAGTGAGCCAAGGCCACAATTTTTAAGCTTCATATATAAAAAATTAATATGCATAAATCGTAATATATAAGCTTCACCTATTTGTGCATATTGATCAAATTCATAAGCCTAAGCCATTGGTGCACTAGTAAATGATGAAGGGGTATCCTACTCTTCATTGACAAAGACTTGGGGCACCAAATCTAGGGAGAATCTTGCTTCTTGGATGTTCTTGGAAGGAGAGATGATCTTTAGAAGGTTTGATGGTATATTCCTTTTTTAAATAATTCTTAGATTTTCTTAGAAACACCCCTTGAGATAGTAGGTTTAGCACATTGTGACCTCTATGCTTATTTTGGTTTTTTCTCTATTAATGCATGGACTAACTTGCTTTATAATCTTACTCTACATTTTGGCACACCTGATGGGACATGCATCCCATAAAACTAAGGAGATTACTATGAAATTCTTATTTTTGCTAATGGATGCTTAATAATCTTAAAAATTCAAGTTTTAACTTCATTTTTCACATATTTCTATTTTTTTAAGTGACATACAGTTTACACAAAGATTAACATTTATTCTCTTTGACCAATGTCTATCCTCCCAAAACTAACATCAATTCCTATGTGAAGAATAAAACATGGTAGAAAACATGACTAATAGGTTTTTCTTAAAGTTTTCTAGTTTTTATTTTGTGTTTAAAAACTTACATATTGGTTGTTTAACTATTGTCTCATAGGATCCAGGGAGATATTTTGTTTTTGTGTTTGTTTTTATAATAGTCTTTTTTTTAAAAACCATTGTGTTTTCTATGTTTTTATCAGAATTGATGCCGATCTTTGTGGACTATTTTTTGTTGATTCATGTGAACTGACATTGATCCTTGTGTGGATCAACATCAGCCTCTGAGACAGAAAAATAGGGAACCCAAGAGCTCATTTCCAAATATTATTTTCTCATTCACTTTTAGGCTTATAAGTAGATAAACCCTCTAACAATATTAGGTCCTAAGGTGTAAAATTCAATTTTGAACATGATAAAATCTTACACATTTTTTCTTTGGTGTTTAAAACAAACTTAGTTTTTTTCATGCCTTAGATGTTTTTGAAGTTTTTTCAAGTTTCAAACAAATACAAAGGGTCTTAAAATTCATAACACATATCATTATGGTGATTAAAATTAACTCTCACACTAGATAAATTCTCTTAAGAGTTTCATTTTCATTTCTTGTTTTATTAAAAAGTTATTTATTTTATGCAGAATGATTGATGTGTGTATGCTCTCCCCCCATCCCCTTTAGGGAACTCAAGTGACCAAAATCACTCATTATTTGACTTGGTTGATTTTATTTCAAAAGTGTGAAAATAAAATTGTTAAGGCCCTCCCCAAATCCATATGAGTTGGGTGACCCAAACGTGACCTTAAAGTCTTTTCACTTGTCTTTTATTTCTATGCATTTTAGCTTGTGAGCAGGAGTTCATAGCCTCCTCATGGGTTCTCTAGAAAAGCGTTGACTTGGGAATTCATCTACTAAAGTTTTTTTAACCCATTACATGATAAGGTATATAAATTGAGGAAAATCCATTAGGATTCTTATTTTGAGTAGCTAAAATCAACTTCATTATTGATACTCCACCTCATATCATAGGGGCAATTCATACATCACACTACACTAAGAAAGTGATAGATGTAGTGGTTGTGAAAAGGATAAGACATTTTTACAATAATATAATTAACATGGATCCAATTGACATGAGAATATCTTGTTTTATCCATACTTTGGACCATCTAGACACATGAAATTTTAGTTTTAGAAAAATCTCACTTGCTACAGACATACTATTGTTGCAGGGTGAATAGCCCAAAGTTCCATGTTGCCATATAATCTATTGAGAGAAGAGGGGGTATAAAAAACCCTTCTTTTCATGTACTTTTATTTTTGGATTAATAATTAAAATCCTCTCAAGAGCATGTATATAGACAAAATTTGACAGTATCATGTAACCTTATTAGTTTTAGGACTTTAAACGTTATACTTAGGTGTTTTATCATTTTATCCTTTGCTTGCTTGGTCTTTTTCGAGTCTAAAAATATTTGAAACAAAACATGTCATAAAACCCAAAAACTTTTATTATACACCATTTTGTTTAAACAATGAGGTGTTACACTGATAAAATCAAAATCACTTTTTGCCTTATTCAAAACATCATTTAGAACATTGTGTTTGTATTTTATAAACAATGTTGTCATGTTGTCCATTTAAGTTGAGACCATTTTCCCACTTTGAAAAATCTCAATTTCATTCATTTTTTTCTAAATTCAAAATCTCACCTTTCTAAGTTCTAGGCTAAGGTGCTATCATTTTACCATTTGTACTTGGTTTGAATAAACTTGGGTATAATTTCTCATTTGAATTTAAGGCCATTACCTAGACTCATCATAATTTTTATTTCCATTATGGACTTAGATTATCTTGCATTTTCTCACACTCTAAGTTCTTGGACCATACTATATCTTATTATTATGTGGCAGTGTTGTGCTTCCTGTTTGATTTTAGCTTTATACTTAGGAGTTCTTGGGTTAATTCATGCTTTAAGCTTCTTAGTTAGGATTGTTATCCTCCTAATTAGACAAACCCTCTTATAATTTCTTAGTCATAACTCATCATAGTTGTATCTAGCTTTTACAGTATTAATGAATATTTGACCTAAGTTTGTTATATTAGACTATACTTTAGGTTCCAAAGTTATCTTACCTACTTCTAATTTGATTATTTTAACCCGCCAAAGTTGAGTAAACTAGTAACCATTTATTCTAATTATGTGGTACTATACTAGTTCTTTTATTATAGTCTCATCTTACCTTGTCATTTGTTTAAATAAATCCAAAGCACACCTTTTAATATTTTCAAAACACATTTCACATATTAGAAAATGAGGAAAGCAATATTCTAAATATGACACAAAGGTATAATTATAGTGAGGTCTCTTATGGACCTAATTATGAGGAAGAGTGTTTTTATGATGGACAAGATCACTCCATCATGTTTGAGGATATCTTACTCTTTGGGCATAAATTTTAAATACAAACCAATCAATGTTGATTTTCATATGCCAACCCCATTCTCCTCCTTCAGTTTGCATGAGCAACCAATCTCTATAGTAATCAAAGGTTACCATTTTAGGTTATCCTCATTCAGCTTACATGGGCCACCAAGTTCTACAGCACTCAAAGGTTACCATTTTAGGTTATCTTCCTTTAGCATGCATGAGCAACGAGGCTCTACAACACTTGAAGGTTACCATTCTAGATTCCCCTCCTTTAGCCTGTGCAAGAAACCAAGCTCTGTAGTGCCCAAGGGTCACTATTTTGAGCCCTCCTCCTTTGGCTTGTGATATCAAATAGACTTCAAAACACCCATTCATTACCATTCTATACCCATCTCTAATATTTATTGAACCTATTATTGAGGAACTTTAATTTGATAAACCAATCTTTGTTAATCCCTTTTTCGATAGTCTAACTTTTGGAGAGCCCATTAATAAACCACGAGCCATTATTCATCCTATGCCAACTATTTTCCACTTTAAAAATTTCATGCTAGTCTTTGAGCCATAATAAAACCAACCATTACCTCTTCAATAACCATCTTTTGAGGACCAAAATGTGTTCAAAGTTGATATGTTGTAACCAATTGTAAACTAAGTCCATGATGTTTTTTTTGAAACACCCATTTATGACGAGTTAACCTATGATGAATCACCTTCTAATCTTTTACCTATTGTCGAGGAGTCTCACTTTGACAAGCTATTTTTTTTTTGAGCCACTTCTTAATGATTATAACCACCTTTGGTTAAATCATTATCTTGACCATTATCCTATTTTTAAAGAGCCACACCCCTTTGACAAGCTAGTCTATGTGGAGTTGTCTCTTAATCTTTTTCCTCTCATTGAGGAGTCTCACTTTGATAAGATAGTCTCTATATAGTCACCCCTCAATTTTGTCCTTCTATTTGAGGTGATTCACCAAGACAAGCCAGTCTATGTCAAAACCTTCCTAAATGAATCTATTTTTATAAAGCCCATTATGTCATCACAGGCCATTACTTGTCCAATACCAAGCATTCAATAAGACATCATTATAGTAACATCCAAACCAGATGAAGAATCAAAAATGTAGGTTCTATTTTTCAACTGATATCAATTTTAGTTTCAAAATAAGAATCAACATCAGTCTCAACATTGGATTTAGAGTCCTTTGAGTCAAAATTGACTTTAGAATCAGAATACATTCATGTTATTATAATACTAGTTACACTTTCCTTTCAGATCAATTTGAATATATTTGTGATCCTTCTATGGTTTTTAAGGATGATTACTTTAGCATCAACACAAGTTCTCCTAGTATCTTATATGATAATTTTGCTTCCTTTTATCATTCCATTATCACCACCCAATATAGCCATTATATTGACATTCCACCTCTTACAAGCATCGATTGGGACTAATAAAATATTTCCTCATTTCAAGTTGGTAATTATCCTGACATTGAGACATTTTGGGTTATAGCAGTGACTTGCATGGGTGATAAAGCTTGTTTGGAGAGGCCCTAGAGACTTATGAAAATGTAGACAAGGAATTTAGAGTTTATTGCAAAGAATTAAAGTTAGTGAGGCCCTCTATAGTGAATTCAGATTTGGGGATGCCCTTTATAGGGAATTTAGAGGTAAGTTAAAACCCTTATTACATTAAACACAAAATCTATAACTTTTTTATTGGAAACTTATAGTAGTTACATAGGCAGCTAAGTACCAAAACCATACAGGTATTTTAGGGTTTAGGGGACTATTTTTTCATTAGTATTGATTCAAAATATTATTACATATGGGGAGTTTATATTCATTCCATTATGTTATAAAAATTCTTACTATTGATTAAAAATTCATTATGTTACATTAAAACCCTACAAGTTTTATATTCATTCCAAAAATTTCTCCCTAGGAAAGCTACAAATTCCCAGAGATCTTTCTTAAGGTCTTGGTTTCCTTCTTATAAGGGTGAAGGAAGATACAAGCTTTAGACCTTTCACATTCCAAAAAATGACTTTTCATATACCCACCCCTTAATATGACCTATTACAACATATAATTTTTGACAAGTCTTAAAAAGACCACCAAATATATTTTAAATACATATTGGAAAGCATAAAAACAAGAAAAAGACAAAATAAGAGGATGTCCAAGATTTGTTGGTGCCATGTTGATGCCAACTTGATGCTCATTGCTCTTTTGCATACTTGGCCTGCTTATTCTTCAATTGTCAAATACTAATTCTCCCATTGGTACACTATGAAATCACTAGGCCACTTATATTCTTGAATCTGGAGCATGTTGGCCTGGTGATCTTTCCATCTTTGGTCCAACAACACTTTGACATCAACGATGAACTTTACATATCCATCATCCAGATCAATTACTCTATCCAAAATGACATTGAAATTGAGAATATTTATATTTTGATCTTTTTTCAAACAATGACTTAAGAAACTGTTTGATTATATTCACTTTTCCATGCATCAAAACCTTTGATCTTTTTATCCTCTATCAAAATGGAAGGAATAAACTAGTGTTTGAAGGTAGCAAAATAATCAATGTTTGCCTGCATTATCTACCTCTCACAATTTAGATACTAAAATTCATCCAAGATCATTTTCACTCTATTAGATTGAGTGAGGCTAGAGCACATGGATCTCTTTGTTTAACTTTGCACAAGGTTAGCAATGTATGGTGTGCAGGTTGTCATTTCTTGTATATTGGATCCAAAATAGAAAGATTGACCTTTAACTAATCAATGGCATAAGACAAAGAAGAATAGCATTCATGCACATCTCCCAGCTTATCAACAACTAATTTTACTCTATATTCCAAAATCTTCTCAAACACCTCAAGGATTTTCAATTTGGCCTCATCCTTTGTCTTCTCATTTTGATTTTTCAAATCTTCAATTTCTTTCTCCAACTTCAACTTTAATGCATTCAACTAATCAACTGGGACTACACTATCACTAGTTATTTGTAGCATAGGTTCTTGGTATGGCACAATTACTTGGATTTGAGAATCACCACCCTTCAAATTTTACTTTAGTTTGACATTTTCCAAATTCAGCCTATTCACTTCATCATTCATCTCAATTTGAGTTTTTTCATAGTCGAGCAATCTTTGCTCTATGTTTTTGATAGCAACTTGTGTGAACATTGCAAAGTACATAGTAAGGGTGGCAGCTTCAAGCGTTGATGTATCCTAAAATGTTTTCACAATAGTTGTTCCCCTCAACTCCTGAACTACATCAAGAAATCTTAGCTAGTTAGTGTTCTTTTATCTAGCCCATATTGCTAGAGTTTCTATCTTTGGGTTAAACCCGTAACCACTAACACCATCCTCATAATCAAACTCAGAAACCATCATGAGGTCACCTTTATTTCTCACTTGGTTTAAAAAAACCTTTTATTTAATTCAAGGCCAAGGATGATCAACATATTACTCTTCAAAACCATTTGTCTAGCCTCATCAGGGCTGACATTTATTTCATCAATTTTCAAATCCTTTAAAGTTTGTGTCACAATCTAATTATGCTGAGATTCATTAGCACCCATTTTATTTATTTCCACCTTTTATTCTAATTATTTAATCTTTATTTTGAGCCAAAAATCTTTGAATTTTGGGGTATTGATGAAATCATCATCCTTGATGAACCTCATAGAATCCATAAACCTTTCATCTTCTTGTAGTTCAAGCTCACCTTGTGCCTATTCATCCATTCTTGATTCTGGTTTGTGTGCTTCTATTTATTGACTAAAAATGGGTTGATCAACTTCTTTTTTCTCTCCCATATGCCTCAAAATACTGGCCACCTCCTTAAAGTCACCAACTTCTTTAGTCATTTCATATGGAACTAGTGGAGAAACATCATCAGTCTTTTGCCTTTTGGTAGGTGGTGAACTAGGAATAGCTAGATCTTGCACTAACATTGCATCTGGACTAGGTTCTTGAATCATAACTCCTGTTAGCTTTTTGATAGGGAGCTTGGTAGCCTTTATAGGCTACTTCTTATACTTGCCATATAGTTTTTCAAAATTATCAATTATCAAATCTATTCTTTTCAAAGGGTCCTTCTCTTTAACAAAAAATCCCAAAAAATTAGGGTTTTATTTTCTTTTTTCATCCTCAATCTTATTCAAAATTTTCCATTTTCTTTTCCTATTATATACCTCTTAAAAAGTGACACAATTTTTGATCACATCCTCATCAAAATTGATTTGATGGGATATCCCCATCCTGGTAAGGATGACTTGTCTAACAAAGTTCATGTGACCCTCTAGATCACAAACCCTTTCTATCCCTAATTTTAGAATATTTAGCCTTGAAATAGGCTTGTAACTCCTCCAAGGTATGTGCACCAATGTACCATTCACCAAACACAATGTAATCTAGAAGAAATGTACCCTTATTTTGTTTTTTCATCACATCTTTCTCCATCGGGAGCATCTGCCACATGAATTCAAGAAAATTAATTCTGTTTGGCACAAATTTTAGCAACACATGGGGTGGTTGAGTACACCCATATACTCTGATTATAGAATGGTCAAGGAAGAAATACCAATCAGAAAATTTATGTTTGTAACCCTATTTTGGCCTATGAGAAAGAGGCCTCAACATTTCTCTAACCTCTTTGGTCAATCTAGGAAAAAGGCTAGCAAGGGAAATCATTATTATGATTGAGAAACCATCATGGAACATAACATAGTTACTATTCTGACAATGAGTGTCCCATTTTTAACACCAACATTTTGTAGGCAATATTTATCCCTTTTAATCAATCATTCTCAAGTCCATCCTTATAAGCCACTTCCTTTTGTTCTGATACAAAAATAAATGACACAATAAAGAATAATATTTGATCTCCATGATGAGTTTTGAAAAAAAATGAAGTAAGGATGAAGAGCACGGGTGGTTCCAGCAACGCGCTGCCAGGCTAGGGCTAGCGAGCCCTGGTATGTTTTTGATCTCTTTCTTGTGCTGTGTTAGGGGATCAGATGGCTGGATACAGGTAAGCAGTAGGGGTGGGTTTAATTTTCAAAGGTGTAGGAAGGAAGTGACGTGATGCAGGGGTTGAAGGAGTAGAGTTAGGCAAGAATGGATAGGAGTTTCAGTGAGGTAGTTGGTAGAAACAGGCAGGGGTTGGAACCCAGGATGAAAGAAATCACTGAACCTAGCCAGACAACAGGAATGTATGATACTAACCTAGTAGGGGGTTCTAGAATCACAAAGGTGAATGGATGCCTGGAGCGCTATAAGGAGAGGCTGAAGCTAATAATTGTATTTGATATGATAGCTGAGGATGTGGAGTATTACTCTAAGCACTCACTTTACTACAATTTTTTGGGATTACGAGTCTCTCTACCTTTCTTAGAGAGCTGAGCTCGATGGGTATGGGAGCCAGAGGGAGAGATGGAGGTTACAATGTTAGCTAATAATTTCTTCATGGTCACATTTGTTTGTTTAGCTGACAAAAATAGGGTGTTCGAAGGAGGTCTCTATTTCTATAACCAGGTTGGGCTTTTTGTGAAACTGTGGCATGCTAGATTTAACCCGACTAAGGAATTACCAAATAGAGTCCCAGTGTGGGTGAGATTACCCAGAATGCCTATTGAATGCTACCATGAGGACGTTCTATAGATGATTGCCTCTATGCTAGGAAAATCTGTGGGATCTTCCACACAAACTGTAGGTAAGAAAATCATGACCTTTGCAATAATTTATGTGGAAATTAAGTTAAGTAGACCTGTACCGAATGTGGTTGAGATGTGCGTGGGTGAATACTCAGGGGTGCAGTAGTTATATTACGAGACACTTCCATTCAGATGCCACCTATGTCATGAGTATGGTCACCTGGTGCGTAGATGCCCGAAGGCAAAAGTGGGTGATCATCAGCCTTCACACACTCCTCCACTGAGTAGTGCCATAGAAGTGGACAAAGGAAAAAAGGTTGGAATGGAAGCAAGCAAGGATTCAGAAGGTTTTATATAGGTCAAGGCTAGAGGTAGAAATAGAGGACATAATAGGTCCTTGATGGAGCGTCAGGAGGAGGATTCAATTAATAGATTCGAGGTTCTTGATGCATTAGGCCAGCAAGAGATCTTCCCAAGATTAATTAATGAAGAGCAGGTGGTGGGGGGGATAGGAAAGGATGGAATTTCTCCCATGGATCAAGCTATATTGCCTATAGAAGCATCCTTACCTATGCTTTTGGATGGGCAGGCTGGAGAACAAAAATCTATTGAAGTAATTGTTGATATGGTTTAGGATGGTGAGGATGGGACTCCCCCAATACAGGCAGGGGTGTCAGAGGTAGAGAAGAGAGGAAAGGCCCAACCTCACCTGGGAATTCTATAGAGGGATGGTAAGAAGGGGGCATCCAAAAAAAGTGTTAAATTGGGGTGGAAGAAGGATATGGAAAGGATAAAGATGATTGGGGAGAATCTAGTTGAGTTAGGGTTGGTTAAGACCCTTGATTCCCACTTCTTGTCTCCATCAAAATGATTATTCTGTCATAGAATGTGAGGGGCTTGAATAGTGGCCCTAGACAAAAAGTTGTTTGGAATTTGGTTAAGAATCATAGTCCAAATATTCTCTTTTTGCAACAAAACTAAGGTCTCAGTGGAGTATATGATGGGAATTGCTCCTAAGATTTGGAGGCAAAGTTTATGTCAATGCATTGGAGTGCAGGGATTTGCAGGAGGAGTGGCTTATCTATGAAATCCTCGCAAGGTTTAGCCAGTGTCATGGATGGCCTTTAGGTCTTCGCTATCTATGGTTTCCCTATGCGTGGAGTTGGGAGAGTATGTTTTACTTATGAACATTTATGCCCCCACTGATTTCCAAGGTAAGCTTACAGTTTCGAATAATATCCAGCTGGTCCGTAGAGATTTGCCTTATCTACCATGGATTATGGTGGGGGATTTTAACGCTATCATGGATCTGATAGAAAAAGGGGAGGTATGACAAGATTGGAACCTTCTTCCTTTTTGCTTCATGACAAAATTTTAGAACTCAACCTAGTGGACATTAAACCAAGCAATGGGCAGTTCACATGGAATAATAGGAGATTGGGCGACAGCTCTATTGCTGAGTGCATTGACAAGTTCTTGACCTCTTTTTGTTGGTTGGGTGGATTATGGTCCTTGAGGTTTGAGATCCTTGACTGGAGAGGCTCAGATCACTGGCCAATTAAGCTACACATATCTTCTAATTATATGCTTAAGAAGCCACCGTTCAAGTTTCAACTCATGTGGCTCAGGAATCCAGATCTGTTTGACAGAGTGGCTAATTGGTGGTGAAGAGGGAGGCTTGCTGATGGTATGGCAATGTATGTCTTTGCCAAGTTCCTGCAATTCTTGAAGTATCAACTCAAAAAGTGGAACATGCTGAGCTTTGGAAATATCTTCCTGGAAAAAAAAGAGACACAGGAAGAGTTGAACACCATTACTAGAATGATTAGAGAGGAGGGGTTAACTGAGTTCCTACTGAGGGAAGAAGCAAGGGCTGTTTGGATAGTGGAGGAATGGGAGTTGAGGGAAGAGATATTTTAGAAGTAAAAAGCCAAGATTGAGTGGCTGTAGGAGGGGGATAAGAATATAGCTTTCTTCTTCAATTTGGTTAGAGCTAGGCAGCATGGTAATATGATATCTACGTTGGTTTTGGATAGTGGAGAGATGATCACTTCTACCAGGGAGATATGTAACGAAGTAGCTCAGTATTTCACATCTCTATTCATGGAGGAAGGGTAGAGGGAAGAAGATGTTGAGGAGAGGATATTGTCCTGTATTCCCACTTTAGTTTCTTGGGATATGAAGGAGCAGCTGATGTGACCAATCAATATTGAGGAGCTTCAGAGGATAGTGTTCACTATGAAAAAAGGTAAGGTGCTAGGCCTTGATGGTTTTATGATTGAATTTTTTTAGGAATTTTGAGAAATTATCAAAATGGATTTGTTGGCTATTGTCTAAGAATCCCAGAATAACAGACAAATGCTTAGAGCCCTAAACTTGACTTTTTTGGCTCTCATTCCCAAGGGTGAAAGGGTGGATTGCCTAAATTAGTTTCAGCCCATTTCTCTATGCAATGTGGTCTACAAAATTATATCTAAGCTAATTGCAAAAAGATTGAAGATGTGGTTGAGTGTTTTGATTTTAGAAGATTAAAGCAGCTTCATGGAGGGGCATCAGATTCTGGATGGAATTGTTGTGGTAACTGAGGCTATCCACTCCATGTCCAAATCTAGTGAGAAGGCTATGTTTATGAAATTGGACATGTCTAAGGCCTATGATAGGGTTTGATGGTCCGTTCTTCAGAATATTTTGGAAGCCTTTGGGTTTGAGGAGGGTTGGATCAGCTGGGTAATGAGCTGTGTAACCTCAACTTCTTTCTCTATCTTAGTTAATGGAGAGCACTCTCAACTCTTTACAGCCACACACAGATTACAGCAAGGGGATCCCTTATCCCCATACCTATTTCTACTTCTGGTGGAGGGCCTGGGGCAGTTGATTAAAAACAAAACTAATAAAGGTGTTATTCAAGGATGGAGGTGGGGAGGGGACCTTTCGATTCTCTCTCATCTACAGTTTGTGGATGATGTGGCTTTGATGGGCATGGCCACTATGAGGGAAGCCACCAATATTTTCAGGGGGCTTGATGATTACCTAGCAGCCACGAGATAGATAATCAACAAGGATAAGTCTTCCATTTTCTTCTTCAACACTCCTCTACCCATTCAGTGCAGAGTGGCTAATATTCTTCAGTTTCAAATAGGGATCCTACCAGTTCTTTATTTAGGGATCCCTATATCTACCAGGAGATAGGCAAAGGAGTCATGAAAGGGGATTCTTGACAAGTTCTAGGCTAAGGTGAATCATTGGACTAATAGGTGGCTATCTTTTGTTGGTCAGGTCCAACTCATTCAGTCAGTGGTTTAGGCACTTCCAATTTATAGGTGCATGCTTCAGATGGCGCTAGTGAGCTTTGTCAAGGACCTTGATTCCTTTGCAAGATAGTTTCTATGGGTAAGTAACCTGGCATCGATGAAATAGAGCTTGATTAGATGGGAGGTGGTGTGCAGCCCAAAAAGGTTTGGGGGCCTGGGATTGCGGCAATTAGTGTTGGCAGGGACGGCCCTGGTAACAAAACTATATTAGAGATGGTGTGAGGAGCAAGATCGGGTGTGGGCCAGGATCCTATCCCATAAGTATTTTTTTGGGGTCTCAGTGAAGGATATTCCTAGGTATAGCTTGTTAAGAATCAGATCGGTGATATTGGCCACACTAAAAAGGGGGGAAACTTTGATCAAGAGAGGTATTTTTTGGATTTGCAGAGTTGGGAAGGAGGCACAATTTTGGCATGATTCATGGGATGGGTTTCCCCCTCTAGTTACTCAATACCCTCATCTGAGTGATTTAGCGTAGAGATTTAGTGAGGCAGGGTGGCATAGGGTGTGTGACTACAAATCCCTATTCCTTAATGGCTAATTGATGGAAGTGAGATGGACAACTCTAGAGGAGTGGTTGATTAATGGTATAGAAGCTGAATGCACTAAGCTAAAGAACATACTTGTTAGGTGTAACTACTGTGTACTTGGGGAGCGAGACATGTTGGCCTGGTCACCTCACCCCAAGGAGAAATACATGGTCTCAGTTGGTTATCAGGAATTGATTGCATAGCATTATGAGGAGAGAGAGGAAGTTTCCTAGTGGAAAAGAGTCTGGAGTAATTTCTCCTAGCCAAAATGTAATTGTTTCTCCTAGATGTTGGCCTGGAATTGCTACCTGACTTGGGATAATATTAAGATGAGGGGATTTTCTAGGCCTTCACACTGTGTCTTGTGTATGGGGGTAGAGGAAGAGTCAACTCACTTATTTTTTAGCTACCCTTTTACTCTTCACTTGTGGCACGCTTGGTGGGACGCATAGAGATGTCACTGCATGCACGCCTCCTCCTTGGTTGACTTCTAGTCAAGATTGGGCAGACCACCCTCTAATGCTCAATTCTTGCATGAGGCATGGTACACTAGACAAATTTTTCTATTGTGGCAAGTCTAGCTTGAGAGAAATCAAAGAATTTTTAAGGAGGAGAAACTGGCACTTCAGCAGGTTTGGAGTAGAGTTATTGGTATGGTCCAGGAGACAGTTGCTGCTAAGAGAGAAATCATTTTGCCTATGGAAAAGGGGGACATTGAGTTGGTTGAGAGGTTGGGCTTACAGGATATTTCCCTAGGCTCAGCTTGTGTCAGGCGCGGTCGTGGTGGGAAGCAAAAAATTCAAAGGAATGGGAAATGGATGCCACACCCCAAAGGCTTTTTAAAAATCAAAACTAACAGTTCTTCCAAAGGTAATCCTGGCCTAGCAGGGATTGGGGGGTTGGCCAGGACTCCTTTAGATCTGTTGTTTTTATTTTTTCAACCCATATGGGGGAGTAGACAGTTAACAGGATGGAAGGGCTAGCTCTTTTGTATGCCCTGAGGAGAGCTTATGAGTTAGGCTGGAGAAAGGTGCAATGCGAAGCCGACTCACAAATTCTGATTAATATGTTACTGGAAAGGAAGATTACTGATGTGAGCTGGCAACTATCCCTAATAGTGCAGTAGATATTTCAAGTTAGTATGCTGATGGAGTCCGTGTCTTTTATGCACGTTCTCAGGGAATGGAATGGGGCAGCTAATTGCCTGGTGAAATGGGCTTTAAAGGGAATTGACGGCATGAAGGTGGATGAGTGGGCGGTGTTGCCCAATGAGGTATGTCATAGGTTAGAGTGGATTCTTAGAGAGGATGGCTATGGAGATGGAGAGTGATGGTTGTAGATGGTATGTTATGTAGTTTTTCTTATTTTTCTCTATTTTTGGTGGTTGTTAGTGGTGTTGCTGGTTTGTATTATGGTTTCTTTTGATTAATAAAGTTTTTACCCCTTTTATAAAATATATATATATATATATATATGATCTCCATAGGTGTCTTATTCTCCCTTATTTAAAAAAATACGTCATATAATTTCTACTCAATAAATGATACAAAATCATACTCAACATTAACCTCTAGGTTATGTATTCTCATAGCCATCATAATCATCATGACAACTGGAATTATATTTTAGGCATCAATTCCTAACACTTGACACAAATAAAAATATGTCCTTTTGAAATACACAACAAAGTCATCAACTAGAAAAGGCTCAACTATAGTGGTTGGGATTGAAATCTTTCTATTATTGTCCCTTTTCCTCATATACATGGGCAACTCATCAGTCTTATGTGTATTTCTTAGACTGGTGTATTCTTGCTCACTCTTCTCAAGTCAAATTTTTTGAGGGCTTGCTTGTTGAGCATGAAGCAATCAATGATTGCATTTCTATCCACAGCCACTAATGGTGACCCATTTGGTAACCTGGTAGTTTTGGTGGTTGGATGATAGTGTTGTGCTAATATCTTGATCAAATCCACATTAATGAATACATTTGGCACCATAAGCTTAGCCAAATTCAAATTCCATGGGTTTACAACTAGTCCCTGTCCATCTTGCTTTTCATAAAAATACCAAAAAAGGTTCCATCCTAAGATAGGGACTCTAACATCTTGACACCCCTCTACTACATCCTTGAATACTTTATTATACCCTTTATTAACTAAATTTGGTAAAATGTCCAATAGTGACTATTAAAGGGGCCACTTCTTGGGAATATGGGGTTTAGTGCTCTTACTTGTAGACTCAAATTTCTTAGGTGCCATAGTTTGAATTAGGGTTTTGATAGTCACTTGCTCTACCAAACCAATTGAAAATAAAGTATAAACTAAATACCAACTTTTATGAAGAGAGTGATGAGGCAGACTTACCTGATTGAAAGATGGCTAAAGTGCACACATAGAGCTTAAGTTTTCCATCTAAAATCACCATTGAATTTTCTTGAATGATAAAATACTAAAAAAATCCAAATTTTATTCTACTACAGAGCTGATCATTTCACCATTACTCTAGTTCATGCCACAAAATTGATAAATCTCAGCATTCAATTCTTTTAAACATAGACCATTAATATTGTCCAATCTAATGGTTGGGTAGGTACATCAATCATGGGAATCAATGATAACCATTGTGGGGCATTGATATAGTCATTTTAGCATTTAATACTTTAATGCATCACTACAAGACCTATTCACATCTATCATGGGATTGTGAGAGATTTTGGATGGTTATACCACATCTTTCACTACTTATCACAGCCCCACAAGCCTTGATATATGTCATCACAAGATGGAGAGATACATGTTACCCCTTATACCTCATACCACATTATCACCAATCTTTGATTTGACCATTGTGGGACCATGAGATCCTTTGGCATCACTTTATTGTTTACCATATCACCACAAGAATTGGATTTAACTATGGTGGGAGTGCAGGACATACTTTTTATAATTATTACCACTTATTGCTATCCCATAAGACCTTATTTGAACTATCACAGGGATGTGATATGTGTTAAAATGTTTCTAATAAGGTTCTTGAGTAGAGATTTCATTCATTGTGATTCATATGTACCTTCTATAGTTAAATTTTTGACCTAGAGTGTCAAGTAAAATATATGAAAAATATAGAGTGCAGACTTTAGAGAGTTAATATCTCTAACTATGTATATTAGGGTTTGGGTGACTAATGTCCATTGACTGACCCTTGAAAATGATGGGATTGTTGGTAGTAGATATGATCCATGTAATGAAAGTGATGTAAAATGGTTGTGCATATTCTATAAGTTGCCATACTTTAATGATATAGTCATTAGGCATACTATTGACTTTATGCATACTGAGAAAAATATAGCCTATGCTATTATAGAACCTCTTCTTGATGCTTTTGATACTATTTCATCACGTGAAGACTTTAAACAACTAAATATTCATCAAAATATTTGGGTTGAAAAATGTGATAATGAAACATATAGACAACCTAGTGCTCCTTATGTCTGCACAAAGGAACAACATGCACAATTATTACAATTGATGTCTCAGACTCATTTTCCCACTAGATATGTAAGTAGTAGTATTAGAAACCAAACTAACATTAATGGCTTAAGAGGCCTCAAGACCCATGACTATCATGTCATAATCAAGAATATTTTACCTATTGTGGTAAATACATCAAGTTTGGCAAAGGGGCCAAGATTGGCAATTATAAGGTTAGGCCTAATATTAAAGAGAATGAGTTTACACGTATTATATTTTTCAAACTTTGATACTTTACCACATCACCACAATACCTATTTACATTTATCATGGGACCATAAGAGCTTTTGGATGGTTATACTACATCTTTCACCACTTACTACCACCCCACAAGTCTTGATACACATCATTATAGGATGGTAGGATACATATTACCCCTTATACCTTAAATCACATTACTGCTAACCTTTGATTTAACCATTGAGAGATCATGGGATCCTTTGGCATCCCTTCACTATTTTCCTATATCACCACAAGCATTAGATTTAATTGTGATGGGACTGTGGGACATACTTTATATAACTATTACCACTAGCTTATAAGACCTTCTTTGAATTATCATGAGGCTATGGTATGTGTTAAAATGCTCCTAATAGGGTTTTCGAGTAGAGAATTCATTCATTTCGATTCATATATACCTTTTATAGTTAATTTTTTGACCTAGAGTGTCAAGGAAAATATATGAAAAATATAGAGTGTAGACTCTAGAGAGTTAATATCTCTAACTATGTATATTATGGTTTGGATGACTAATGTCCATTGATTAACCCTTTAACAGTGAGACATTGTGTGATAGAATAATAAAATTGATGCAAATATTGAAATAAAAAAATATGTGTATCATATATTATGAATGGTGGGATGGTAGGATACATGTTACCCCTTATACCTCAGACTACGTTACCACCAACCTTTGATCAAACCATCACAGGATCATGGGATCTTTTAGCATCCCTTCACTGTTTATTGTATCACTGCAAGCATTGGGTTTGACTATGGTGGGAATACAAAACATACTTTATATAACTATTATCACTTACTTGTAGCCCGCAAGACCTTTTATGAACTATCATGGGGTTGTGGTAACCCATCTTTGTATAACACAACACCACAAGTGAATTTCCTGCATGCTACGGGGAAGTGGTAACTGTCTTTTCACTTCTTATACTTTCCACACACCTGTCAAAGGTATTTGAATGTATTATGGGGCTATGATAAGAGACAAAACATATCAATGATTAAAATACAAATGTCTTTCACATGGACACGATATGGGATGCTTACGAATGACTCTTGGAATAATTGTAAAGGAATATGCACTCTTAGGATGAATTTTAGAAAAAATGCCTCAAAGAAATGTGGTCTCATGGTGATGGAATGCCATGCCAAGTGAATTGTTATGGATTGTCATGGCATTCCATCACCATGAGACCACATTTCTTTGAAATATTTTTTCAACCAGTTCACTACTTTGTCTATGCTATTACTTACTATTATGCTTTGATAGATTATTTTCAAGCATCCATAGCTTATTCGAAAGCACTTATTTTAGGATTTTAGCCATAGCAACAAGGTAGTGAATTTTTTGATAAAATTCTTTGGTAGGATGTATGAAAAATGTGTTAGCGTAGACAAGGTAGTGAACTATTTAAAAAATGCCTCAAATAAATGTGGTCTCATGGAATGCCATGACAAGTAAATGCAATTGGCAGTTACTCCTAGTTATTAGTTATGCAATGTAAAGTAATTACATAACATCTTAGGTTGATTTTTTAAAAACTATATTGTAATTGAATTTTTTTCATCTATCAGCATCTAGTTATTAGTTATGCAATGTGAAGTAATTCTTCAAGTTTGAAAGATGTGCAATGCAATGTAATCAGTAATTTGAATATAAAATACAAAAATCTATTTTTTACAATTCATTAGTTAAATTATCTATTTTATTCTCTCTCTATAACTCTATTACTATGAAAATGCCTTTCAATTAAAAAAATAGTTTTTCTCTTAGTCTACAATTTTTTACATTTTTTTTAAAATATGATTTTTTCAAAAAATCTTGAACATTTGGTTTGCTGATTTTTTCCTCAAAATATTTTTGTTGCTATGTGTAGAACATTACAGATGGATCAATGTCAAAGGTTGACTATGGATCAATACCATGCATTTGATGAGAGAGTATCTGATGAGAGGGACATGGGCAAATATCCATGTCCATGTAATGACTGTCTTAGTGGAAAGGTGAAAAAAAAATCTGATTTACCGGCATATGATAAGATATGGACATAGTGGCATAAGCCCTTGGGATTACAATTATTATGAATATATGATATAATTGTAGAGTGTGAGAGATGAAGAGGCAAAAAACATATATGAAGTGGCACCAAACATAGATGAAGAGACAACAATGTTTGATGAAGGGTTTAAAGTTGATAAAATGTTGAATGAGTGTCTAAATAATGATTGGGCCAAGTTGATGGAGGATGTTTTAAAGCTTGTGTATGCTAGTTGCAAGTTAAGGCATTTGACAACAATCCTTCAAATTCTTAACTTGCAAGTAGTGTTTGGTTGGAAATATGAGAGTTTAGATTAGTTATTACCATTATTAAGTTCATTGTTACCACCTGACTCCACATTGCCAACAAAATAAAGTCTATGTAAAAAGTAAATCACTAAGCTAGGTGTAGGGTATGAAAACATCCACACATGTGTGAATGGCTATGTATTATTTCTCAATAATCTTGAAAGTGAGAGTGAATTTTTGAAATGTCATAAAGTGATATATAGACAAGGGTTGAAATTAGTTATGGTTCTTAGAAAGGTTCTTCACCACTTTTGATAATCCCATGATTACTTTTAATGTATAGGTGTAGAGACATTGGTAAACTTATGCAATGGCATACCCAAAAGAAGAGCACTGATGGAAAACAATGACATGTGTCTAATCTAAGATGTGTATGAAATTTGATAATATATGGCCTAATTTTTCTCAAGATCCTTGTAATATAAGGTAGGGTTTGGCTCTAGATGGGGTGAACCAATTCTCTAATCAAAGTAATAAATGTTCAACTTGGCTAGTGTTTTTAATAAATTATAACTTGCCTCCATGGTTAGCAACTAAACCATTTTTCTTAATGTTATCATTGATTATACCAGGAAAAACAAGTGTGACTTCAGATACAATCGATGCTTACCTAGAGCCATTAGATGATGAGCTAATGAAATTATGAAAAGGAATTGAAGAAATTCAATCTTTAAGGGATGGTCATTCAATCAAATTCACTTTAATATCTTCCTTATTGTTTATGATTCATGATCTTCCTGCATATGGCACATTATTTGGTCTTAGTGTTTATGGATACCATGGATGTCTTGCTTGCAAATTTAAAGATTTTGTGAGCCACTTAAGAAGTTTGCGTAAGCGTATTTATTGTGGACATTATAGTTACCTTAAAATGGATTATCCATATCATTAACAAAAGACATGTTTCAATGGTCAAGAATAAAATCGTGAAGCACCATTGCTAATAATGGGTGATTACATTGTTGAGAATGGATAAAAAAGAATATCATTTATTTAAAATGATGGGATTTATGGTAGCATATGTGATCCATGTAATGAAATTGGTGTAAAATAGTTGTATATATTCTATAAGTTTCCATACTTTAAGGATATAGCCATTAGGCATATTGTTGACTTTATGTATACTGAGAAAAATATAGCCTATGCTATTATAGAAACTCTTTTTGGTGCTTTTGATAATATTTTATTGCGTGAAGACTTTTGATAACTAAAGATTTATCAAAATCTTTTAGTTGAAAAATGTGATGATGAAAAATTTACAAAACCTAGTGTTCCTTATGTTTGGATATATGAATGACATGCATAATTCTTATAGTTAATTTCTCATACTCGCTTTCCCACTGGATATGTAAGTAGTAGTATTAGAAGAAAAAATAATATTAATGGATTAAGAGGCCTCAAGACCCATGACTATCATGTCATAATCAAGAATATTTTACCTATTATGGTAAACATATCAACTTTGGCAAAGGGGCCAAGATTGGAAATTATAAGGTTGTGTCTAATATTAAAGAGAATGAGTTTACATGTATTAGATCCTTCAAACTTTGATAGTTTTAGGGAGAATGTTGTTGAAGTTCTTTGTCTATTGGAATGAGAATTTCCACCAACAATATTTAAAATTAATATGCATCTTTTGATACATCTACAATATGAAATAGAGCATTGTGGCCCAGTACAAAGGAGATGGATGTATCCTATAGAATGATATATGAAGGTTTTTAAAAAATATATATATTAGGGCAAAATCAAAAGGTAGCATGTTTGAGGGATATTTAATATAAGAGATCATGGGATTTTTCATAGAATATATACGACAAATTTTTAAAATGTCAATCAATGTGTAAGGGATGATGATGAATATGAGAGAGTTGCAGGTAAAGTATTAGAAGGCAATGGATGTCACTTCAAGCTATCACATCAAGAAAGAAGTGTGATACATGCTTATATTCTTCAAAATACATGTTCTTTTGATAAGTGGTGTAGGTAAAAAAATTACACAATAATTTATTTATTCAATTGAATTTACACATTTATATTATTAATATTACTATGTGTATTTTAATATTCTATGTAGAAAATATGAATAAGAGAATCAGTCTTGGATGCAACATCGACCTCAAAAGTGCAGATGTCATGATTGGATTGGAGGTGAATCTTTTCCAAAATTTGAAGAATGGATTGCTAATGTATTATGTCATGAAAAATAAGAAGGTCAAGATATAACAACAAAGGAAAGTGAGCTTTCAAAATCTCCACATTTATGGGCCATGCGTTATAGTGGAATGTGGGTATATGGGAGTCATTTAAGAGTGGAAGAAAAAGACAAAGGAAATACAAATTGTGATTGTGGTATTAGTGCTAAATTTATTCATGAAATTGAGAAGAAATTTTATGTTGGATTCATCCAAGAAATTATTCAAGTGGTTTTTGAGTAAAATATTCCTATATTATTAAAATGTAAGTGGATCTGACCATCCATCGTACAATTTGATGAGTATGGATTTATACGCACAAATATAGGACAATTTTTATCAGAGATGGATAAGCCATATATTTCCCCTCTTAAAATGAACCAATCATTTCTAATTGATGATGTAAGAATCCCAAGATGGTCATATGTCATTCAAATAGAGTCTCATTCCAAATGAAAATTCATGGAAGTTGTCGATATAATCCCTGATGGGCTATATGTTAATTTACAAAAAACATTCGAAGAAGTGGATGAAGATGATGATAAAATGTTTGAAGAAGAGATTGGGAGAGAGAATGTATTGCATGTCACAAATGAGGATGAGGAATAAAATCAAGTAGATGGAGATAGAAGTGATCAGGATTCATAAGTGTCACTATCTAGTTGAAATAAGGGATAGTCATATTGATACTCTGATACTTGTAATTGTAAACATCTTCTTGGTTTTTTATTGTAAATTATTTTTAATAAATAAAATAAATTATTTTTTAAGTTTCCATTTGTAGTTATCAGAGGATTGGAAAGTCAATAGTTATCAACTTATGAACTCAATAAAGTTTTACTGATTTAAGTTGTTGATTGATACATTATTATTTATTTGGACTATAGGAAATGAGAAAAAAGACTGTAAGGCACAAATTAGTTGATGATAGTGATCATAATGCTGAAATTTTATTAAAAAATTATGAGTTCTTTCATAGAGAAAAAGTGGCCAAGAATAATGAATATTTATCATGTCTTGGTTTGACAAACATGCAAGTTGTAAATCCACTAAGTAGTCTATTATTTGTTTAATAATATTTAATGAAATTTTATAGGCAAGAACTTTATGTATATAAGACATAATATGATATATTTTTATAGGAAAGAAAAGAGTGCAAAAAAATGTAGAGAAAAAATAAAAGGAAAGAAAAGATATACTGTCATCATCTCATAGAAACCAACCCATTTGTGATTCAACAAATGTAGTTGGTGAAAACAATAGTTATGATGATATGTAGCTTGATATAATATATGGGGATATGCATCTTGATATAACACATGGTGATGTGCATCTTGATATAACACATGATGATGTGTAGCTTGATATAACACATGATGATGTGCAACATCATGATGATCTCTTAGCATAAAGTCTAAGAGAGATTATTGAAAAAAATCTGAGCAAAGAAACAACAGTTCTGTAGATGATTTAGTCAATATTAAAGGATGTGTTTGAAGTGAAATCTATGAAGACCAGTACTGATCTACCTACTCATGCCACACTTGATGTGGCCAAGGAGAATGAAGTTTTGATTAATGAAAGTCATGAAGAAAGATTGATTACATCTGTTGTGCCTCAGAGTGCACCTGTTGCATCTAGAACTTTTGATGGAACTAATGGATCAACCACAAATACTGGTAGTGGTTTAATAGAAGATGCATCTATGTTTGTGAAAAGACTACTATTGAGTCAAGATTTGTATATATCTACAAAGAGAAATGCAAAAGCAATAAAATTAGAAGGCAAGAAGCCATTCTTGGTAGAGGTATCGAGAGATGGTGAGCCCATTGGGCCAAATGCTACAAAGTGGGCCTCTAGATTGGGTGTAAGATGTAGGGCCCATTTGGATATTTAAAAATCAAGTTTTGTAGAGCAAGATCCATGAACTATGGAAAATGTTATACAAAAAATGGAAATTCTTTTTAGACTATTGGTGGACAAATCTTTAGAAAATATTACAAGCAAAAGATGAGAATTTTGATGAACAATTTTAGATACAATTGAAGAAAAACAATCATGGAGGGAAAAGAGAGGTTAGACTCCACTCTATCTCCCAAATAGTGGGAGGCAATGAAAAAAAGTATGTATTTCAAAGAATATTTGGCAAAGAGTAATAGAGGAAAGAGAGCAAGAGATAATGTGATGGTTGGATATACATTTGGCCAAGGTGGGTTATAGGCCAAAATAGACAAATTTTTAGTAAGTGTTTCACTTTTTGGTTCAATTTACATTTTGTTATTTATTTTGATTTTTTATTGAACTGACTACATCTTGAAATTGACATTATATTTTATGTGGAAAATAGTAATAAAGAAGTAGGTGCAGAAATATTATCAATTATATGGCAGTACTAGATCAACTTGGTAAATCTAAGAGTAAGATGAAGTGGAAATCGAGTTTGTCAACAGAGATTTCACAACCATCTATTAAATGCCCAGTAGGAGCCTCTCTAGATCATGTCAACTCAGATGAAAGGTACCAACAAGTAATGAGTTGCATATTTGGTCTCACTCAGCAAGTTTCACAGTTGGTTGCCTCTGTTAACCCTATAATTTCTTCATGGAATGAGCATAAATCCATGTATTTAACTGAGATAAGAGGCTCTATTGATCTCATTTATTCTTGTTTATAAATTTTGTATAAAAATGCCTCTTAATGTGTAGATTATTGAAATTTGAGTATAGGAGAATCCAACCTAGTTTATTTATTATTATAGTGATCTAGAAAATATTCTTTTGGATAAATTTATAGCTTGCATTCTCTACTTGACTATTGAATGCTTTGTATATTTTTTTGCATGATGGTTAAACCACATGCAGAGAAATTTTATCAAATAAGTAGGATAACAAAAATGCCTTTATGATGGCAACAAATTTTCAGATATTGATAGTGATCATGATGAATTGGACAAGAATGTGCAACACAATCATCATAGTTATGCTGAATTAGTTGAGATAATATAATAATTATCAGTTATCTGTCCTAATGTTTTGTCATTCTTCATAATTAAAATGTTTTATATCTCAATATAATATATTTTTTTATTTTTTCAAACATTTATTGTTAAACTCCAAGGAGATAAAGTCTAGGTGTTGGAACCATTTGATGGTGTTATTGTGGGCATTGGGCAGATTCACTCACTATATATTGTACATGAAGTCAAATTAAAAGGAATGGGAGATGCAAATGTAAATATTTTAAAGGTCACAAGTAACATACCCCTTTTTTATGAATATAAAATAGATGGAATTGTCCATCTGAAAGAGAAAGAAGAGACCTGCACATGGTGGCCACTAAAATATTTGAAAAAAATGACATAGTTGATGTTTACATGTACTAGTTGTTAGACAACTTGGCCCACTATTTTATGCAATAGTTTGAATGTGTTCATGTTTAGGTATATTCTTAGTGTTTTTTGTCTATTTTGAAGTTGTATAAGTAAAAAAAGCATTGTAACTCAATTTTCTCAATCACAGCACTGAAAAACACACTTTGTATTAACACATTTTCCAAAGCAAAGACACATTTTTGTCTTATATCTGTTGTAAGAACAGCTTTTCTTAATAAAATTTTAGTATTTTGCCTTCTTAATAGCTATTTCACTATGTGTAAATGAATGGTGTGTTTTTTTGTTTTTTTTTTTTTTATGTCATATATTTTGAAATCTCATCATTATGTCATATATTTTATGGCACTCGTATCTAATACCCAAACATTTATTAGTTCATCTTGAGTTTCAAATTAGAGTAAGATATATTCCCTAATGCTGTAAATGTTGATTCATGAGAAATATTCATGGATTCATCATAGTCATGCTCTACATTATATTGAGAAAAATAATATTTATGTGGTTTGTGAATAAAATTAAGGATCACTACCATACAACATCGGCCATTTAAAAGTCTCACGGCCACATGGATCCAAGATTATTGTTAGTGTTGTAATTAGAGGTGACATAATTAGTTTCCATTGTAATTGGAGCTACTTTTATTGTGTATTATATTAAGGTACTCTTATTACTTAATTGGAGGTGACATAAGAAATCTACAACCTAATTGGAATTATCTTTCTTGTACTTAATATTATGACTTAAATTTTTTCATACTCTTGTCAGCTATAAATTAACGAAGTCTTAATTAGTATGTTATGTGACAAATCTAAAATAGGAGCCTAATATTTGACATCTCTTCACATTTTTTAGATAGATATATTTAAAATATTTATACTACTACTACTACTTATGTATCGAATGGAAGCCCAAAAGATACCCATAGCTACAACATGTAATAAGCAAAATAGTGTAATGGGTGTCTATAATAATCATTTGTAATACATATTGAAGGTTTTATAAATTATTATTTTAAGAAGTGAGCATTTACAGTTACATCGAGGGCTCCAACCCAAGTACGAAAATCCCAAGGGGCAACAAAATAGGTCAAAGGCCACTAACAACCAAAAAATAGTAGATAGACAAAAGCAAAATAGGAAACAATAAACAAATTGCGGATTAACCATTTAAAAAAATACTATTTTTTTATCAAATATTTCCAATCTTATTTGACGAATGTGAGAAGGTCCCCTATGCTAACAATTTTTCCTTCTATATCTTTATCTTCTTTCGATAGGTGTTATATAATCATCAAAGAATAAGTTGCATGATGGACAACTTTCAAGCAAACAGTGGTTAGCACCTTCATTTTATTCTGAAGGGAGTGTAAACCCTTATTCACTTCATTCAACTCCCTTTCAATCTAGCTCTCCTCTTCACTGGTATTCATGAAATCCTCCTTGTTATAATCATAAGTGGAGTTATTTAGCACCTCAAAATAACTAGTTCCCTCCTCAAATTGTTGATTAAAATTGGGTTTATCTTTTAATTTACCTACTTCCTCCCCCTAATCTGAGGTAGAGGGATCATCCTCAGTCTAATAATAAATTTTTTTCCCCTGCCAGTCTATTAGATCTCCTTATATTCATCAAATTTATTTCCATGTAGATTTAAAATTTAAAACCAGACCCTTCCTCCATAGCCCCCTCACCTTGTACCTAAGCCTCCAGGTGTTCTTTTTCACTAGCCAAATTTTGAATATCTACCCTCACCACTTTATTTTTATTACTCTTTCCTTCATTGATCATCTTATAATTGATCCAAAGAATCGATTTCCACTTTTTATTGCCAAAAAAAGAAGGATTATTTTTTATCTCTTGCATCCCTTCGACAGCTAGAGAGTCAAAAGTGTCAAGGGATCTAGAAGTCACATCTATCAGGGAGGGACAACTAGAGCCCAACCTGAGAGGGGAAAATATTTCAAATTTAAGGGATAGGTTTGAAGAGGGGGGAACAAGGTTATTGGAAAAGGGTAGGGAACCACGAGGACCTACTGAACCAAATCTAACACTCAGGGGAATGTGATCATCAGGGTCACTATCATAGGAACTATCTAACACATACACTTTTAAAGGCTTAGAGGGATACAACGTAAGGTAAAAGTGATAAATCCTAAAGATAAGACCTTGGTGGAGTGGAATGGTAGAGGAACTAGGGAATTTTTGACAAACTTAACAGACGTCTCCAGGGATGATAGGAGGAAGAAGGGGAAGTTAACCAATATCTTGTGAAAAAATTATTCAAAAGAGTGAAATGGTAATGATAAAATCACTTAAAATGACCTTCAAGGGTAAAATATGTCATGATGGTGAAGCATACCTTATCCCAAGGGTTAAACAAGCTCTCTCTATTAAAGCCTCCCTGTAACTTCACTAGTATTTCTCCTTCAATGAAAATTTTTTTCAACCCTTTTGAGTCTTTAACTTTGGTGAGTCTTTTCAATATTTTGCCCTCACAGCGTAAACCCATGGCCTTAATAATTGACTCCTCACTAAAAACAAACTCTATACCTCTAACCTAAACTTTATGGTCACCATTCTAGCTCGAAGCAAATTGAATGGAGATGTTCTCATCATATCCATTCAGATATTCAATAAAATGAGAAAATTTACCTTCATAACATATACTCCAGATCATAGCATCTGATTTAGTTTCATCACATGATAATGACTCAATTATGACTCTTTCTCCTCCCATGACTGTTAAAGCTTCACTAAATTATTGCAAGATGAAAAGGGACCCAGACCAAAGTGAATTACCACCACCAAGGATAATTGAATCAAAAAATCTAGAAGATTTCAAATCCCACACCCAATCTTTAGTAAAATACATGATGATTAATGATTGCACATGTGAAAGAGCTTGCCAATATTTGTTGTGCGAGAACGTGCCTTAAAGGATTGAGGCTGTCAATTCATGTGATATTTATTTTCTTTGAGTCAAAATACTCAAAATAAATGTGATGAGGATTATAGTAAAATGATGATGAATGAAATCAACATGAATAAAAATAACTAAATATACTATCAAATTGATCAAAATGATGATTAAAATTAATGACTAAATAAACTACCAATGGACAGAAATAAGTGAATAAAAATGACTAAATAAGTGACCAGTTAACAACAATCAATGACTAAATATACTACCAAATTGATCAATTAAAACAACTAATAAATGACTAAAAAAGGTTTAGTCATTAATTTGGTCGTATTATAAATGATAGAAAATAAACTACTAATGGTCATGTGATCATGTTTGGTCATTTATATATAGTTTTTTATAATTTTTTAATTATATATTACTCTTTTTGTACTAGTGATATGAAGCCCTCTGCATCACCTTTTTGGAGGCATTAGAATAAAATACAAATCAAAATTCAGCATTCCTTAGTGAAACCATCTCGAAGGCACTATGGGATAATAAAAACAACTTTATTGGTAAAAATCTTTTCAAGGTGCCAATCACTATGCACAATAGTTCTTCATTGACTCAAAATCTACAATATAATCAGATTACAACAACTCTCAAGCCTAATTAATAAGAAAATTTGGTGGTCCTATCTAGAGGTTATTTAGAAGTCTTCAACCCTGCCATAACAAAAATTATGTCAAATCTAGAATCAACAATATTGTGTGTGATTGAAAATCTTGTTCTTTATTTGTTACCTAATCATCATACATTTCAGTATGAACCAATATTCCATTCCCAAATTATACCATTTATCATATGCTTAACATTATTTTTCATCCCTCATTGCACTTTCCTTTATAGAGGCTAAAAATATATCTTGTCTTGATGTTTTAAGGAAACAAAATCAATGACCAATGAGGATCACAATAACGTTATTGGAGTCCAAATCTACAGTAGGTTCTTAACAGAGAAGTGTGTGGTCTAGCAATTTTTATGATTGATTATTTTGGTTATCTCATATGTCGATTAGGATGTGCATCTCCACATCAACAAGAATAGTAGAATCATTTTCCATTTGTCCTTTACCCTACCTTTTCCCTTGTCTCATCACTTGGGGGAGACCCTCTTACCATTATATTCCAATTTGCATATCAACATTCTTCTTTATGTTTTACCTCATACCATTTTACCATTCATTTATTAGTGACCAAAGCTTATTTTTAGCTGCCCTACCCAACCCTACTGATCTTGGTTCCTTTGGTTCTTCCCACACCTTCTATGTTGGGATTCTGATCTAGTTTTGATAGTTTCAAAATTCTATGTTTAAATGATAACTTATGAAAATAAGGTGACAGTGGATTTGGCAAGTTATTTTTCATTTACATTTAACTAGAGCCACTAATTATAACCACCTATGGGTAAATTAGTGTTCTAAGTTATGTCACTGATTATAACCACGTATGGGCAAAATAATATTTCACTTTATGCTACTAATTATAGTTGCCTATGAGAAAATTAGTACCACTGACCCTTTTCCATTATTTCTTAATTATAACTGCCTATGGAAAAATTAGGAATAACACCTTTATCATGTATTGTCACATCACCTTACCATTACTATTATCATTTGCCTTGCCATTTGGCCTAGATTTGAGAACTTGTTATTACCTAGTCAAATCTCATCACCTTTTATGTTGGCATGACTAATGTGACTTGAGATCCTAATGAGATATGTAGGTGGTGCTCAATTCATGTTGAGGTCAGCCCAATCCAACTTTTTCATACACTCAACACTAGTTCTACAAAGCAGTTTAGGCTGAACAATATTTTGTAGCATCCTATTATAGACTAGTAAACACAGATGCCTCAACACATGGTTTTTGCTTACTAAATGGTTCTTCAAATTAATCTAACACTACATATTATTTTATTATTATTTTGGTATTATTTTTTAGGCATCATTTAATTAACAGGATCATAAGGTCTATTACAATCGGCTTTAGATGTTATTAGAACTTCTACTCTTGAATGTGCATCTCCTTGATTAGTTGGTTCCCTTTGCCATTATTTATATCCATGATCCCCCATTGCATCTAATTTATTTATTGTTTTAACTCTTACTTATGGAAGTGCATCTACTCAGTTAGGTGGTTTTATGGATGTTTTATTAATATTTGTTTTTGTTGCTTATCCCAAAAACATAAAAAATTAGAAACTGATCAACAAAACCAAAAAAAAAGTCTTGCACTTTTATTTAGAGCCCACACTCTCATCATTTTACAAGAATTTTTAAGTTTGAACGCTCTCACCATTTTATGAAAAAATTACAAGTTTGAATGCTCTCACCATTTTATGATCACTCATTTAAATGCTCTCACAGTTTTACGAGCCCTTTTTCTTATTTCATCTACAACATCAATCATGTTTTCTTATCATAACTTTTTTCCTATCACATTTCTTAGAAGAACTACATTTGACTTGAAGTTTATGTTATATCTCACATCCATGGAACTATGTAGAAAACATCTACTTATCTTGTACATTTGGAGTCAGCTCAGCCACCCCTTTCTTTTCTTCTTTTTCATCCATTTATTATGTGTTGTTTCCATACCACTTGGGAGTAAATTTATATCTTTTATTCTTGTTCTATTATATCAGTATCATTATTTATTATATTATAGGTCACCTTGTTGTAGAGAGTAACACCTCTATTACATGTGCACAAATAATTGTTTTTTATTTCTAATAACATTGTGACTAACTATTAATTTATGTTGTGTTCTTATTTTGTTTATTGGTGTTTTGTTGTGTTTTCATTATTGCTGAGTTGTTATTTTATTTATTTATTTTTTTGTTATTTGTTAATTTTTATTATTTTGCTATTTATTATTGGTGTTTTTTTATTTTGGTATTCTATGTTACTATTGTGTCTTATCTTGTATTGTTTTGTTCTTTTGAGTTCAAGTACCTTCTATAACCATTTTTAGTCTAATTTAAGTTAGTCTTGATTTGTTTAGAATCGTATTTAACTTGTTCTTTTTTTTTTTTCCAAAAATAACTTGTTAATACCCATGGATCTTGATTATTCATATCTTGATTTCATGTTATTTATTAAGTTGTTCTTGCTTTGCTTTTATACATTCTTATTCCTACTTAAATTATGATTGTTCATATCTTGATTTAAGTTAGGTTACATTTTTATATTTGTTATTTTTCTTGTTGTTTTGTTTATTTGTTTAAATGTAAATAGTTGTAACTATGGTATTGGTAGTTTTTATCGTTATTATTAGTTATAAATATTCACATTTGAACTAACCAATTGTGATAGAAATATCATGAAATTATAAGTTATTAATACTTATGATTCATAATTTTAATTTGCTATAGTAAACACCAAGTGATCCACATCTAAAAGTCAATAAAGCTTCAAAGATCATTTCTAAATTCAGCACACCTAACATGAGACTCTATGCAAAACATGTATTTATTGACATACACTATGATTCTAATTCACTATTTATATGATTAATTTAGGATGTGCATCTCTTAAATTATATTATAGCATCTAATAAAGGCACTATCTTACATATTTGCTACCTAATATGATTTCACAATTGAAAATTGGTCTATTTTTCTTCTATTCTTATTTTGTCATTACATTTTCTCCTACTTTTGGGAGAACTACATTAACTTGAGGTCCATCTGAACTATGTAGGCAATGCTTGGATACATGATATATCTTGATCTAGTTCAACCACCCTCATTATTCTAATCACCTCTTTCATCACTTTATGTATCATTATATATCTAGTTTTTTATGGATTTTTCAACCATTAGACCCTCGCATCTGAGTTTGTGCCTACTCATATTTAATCTATGTGTTAAGTTATATCCTTGAGATCTTCTTGCCAATTATTCTTAGTGGCACAAAATTTATACTAATCATCAATCCAATCAGCCCTACTAGGGTAAAATTAATTATCAATAGTCAAAATAAGTCTTATTACGAAAAAATAAATTAATCAACAGATCAAATCCACTCTAATAGGGCATATTATTAATTCATTGACCTCCTTTGTCTGGAGAAATGCTCTCATTTTTATTTTAATTCTAAGCTCTATAACGTTTGCCCTCATTTTGGTAATTTAAATTGAGCAACTTATCTCAAGATCGATCATTCCCTAAGCTCGCAGCTTTCACCCTCTCTTGGTTATGTCAAAGTGTGTCGATTCTATTTTGAGATCACATTCTTCCCACTTCCCCTTGCCTTAAAAACCATTATATTCTATTCTATTATTGATAATTGGGAATCAATGCATGCAAGCATTAGCTCATATATATCTACTCTCATCCATGAGTTAATTTCACTTTTGCTCTCTTTTTGTAGAGTCTATCCCTCTCTTTCATCCTTTCATGCCCTCTCGAGGGGCCATCATGGGTCATTTATTTAATTATTACCTTCCAAATTCTTCTTAACAACTATTTCATTCTTTGAAAAGACATTGTTTCGATCAAATGTCTCACCATGTCTTCTCAAATAGAGGGAAAATATAAGCATACAATTCTTAACACTATTGTGCTAAAATTATCAATCTAAGCAACATTCTATGAAAATGCACAATCAGGGTTAAAATCACTAAAATGCACTAAATGGTTTAAACTTATCATGTACATGTGCCAATTTAGAATAATGTATCCCTGAATGGGGCAATGCATTTTATATGATTATTATCTTTTATTAAACTGATTTGAGTTAAATTGTAACCATATAAAATGATGCTTTGCACCACTAAATTCTTCTAATTTGAAAGCAAATGCCACATGCATGTGATATTTCACGTCCATGATACTCTAAATGAAGAATTATTTCATACATAACTAATACATTGTTCTAATTATACTCCAATCAAATTATGACTCAATAAATTAACATTTCAACTAATTTGATTAAATGAACAACCAATTTTCAAAGAATTGCAAAAAAATAATTAAACCCACTTAAGCAAATTAAACCAAATCAAGAGCTTAAGTGAAAAATTCATAAAAGTTATTGAAAATATATTAATTGAAATTTTATTTCTCAAATCTATATCACATTGTGACATCATCAATAGGGCGGCATCCATAAGCCATTAATAGAACAAATATTAGGATTACGCTCTCACATACCTTATTAATGCCCCATTCTTCCAAATATTAAAGGAGATATTTATGGCTTATCCTTCCAAAATTAAATTGATTCATGGCCACACATCTTGATCTCAAGATGGATGGTCATGATTGATTCTGATCATTTTTAAAAATCTATAAATAAGTAAGCCAACACCACAATTTTTAAGTTTCATTCATGAAAACTTATTATGCATAAATTATAATTGACAAGTTTAACCTATTTGCACATATTGGTTAAATTCATGAGTGTAAGCCATTAGTGCATTAGGAAATGATGGAGGGGCATGCTACTCTTCATGACAAAGACTTGGGCCACCAAATCTGAGAAAATCATATTTCTTAACCACTCTTGGAAGGAGGGATGCTCTTTGAAAGGTTTGATGGTATATTCCTTTCATAAATAGCTCTTAAATTTACTTATCAAAACCCTTTGAGGGAGTAGACTTAGCATGTTATGTCATCTATGCTTATTTTGGGTTTTTATCTACTAATGTATGGACTAACTTGCTTTGTAATCTTACTCTATAGAAGGAACCACAAGGACTATGATACACATGTTAATTTAGATGTTTTAATAATTTATGCCAAGGTATTTTTACATCATAATAATTAAGCACACTTATAAATAAAACACAAGGGTCCATGATTTTCATTGGTTCAACAGATGTTCATATGCCATCCTAGATGACATCAAATATCCAATAATGTCTGTTAACAAAATATCAAAATTTTAGCTAGCAAAATCTTCTTGATCTTGCCCAAACAAGTTATTCATATTAATTCCCTTCCACATCATTAATTTTATCTAAAATTCATATATTTTAGCACCTCAGTAATATAATACATAACACATTCATTTTCAAATTGTATCATGGCTATAATTAAGTCAACTGAAATTGCATACACAACCAATAAACATAGATAACCATTTCCACACACCAAAAAAAAAATTCTCACAATGACTTAATTTACACTCATCCCAAGGGTGAATTAGCCTTGGAACAAACTTATCCAACCATGGGAAACTTATGCATTTTGAGATGTTTTACTCAACCAAAGGACACTCATCACAATAGTGTTATATCAGCTCAATAATTTCTACATTTGAGCTCATATTAGACTAAAGTATTCAATTCATTAGAACATAATATTATTAAAATTCTACCCATACCAGTCATTAATAATGTTTGAAGTACCAAGCCCCAATATTTTTCTAATTTCCAAGATGGTTAATGGAACCTATCATTTCTACTACCAACAAAACATCAACATTTTAGCCAATAAAATCTTCCCAGTCTTGCTTATAAGTTCAGTACCTTGGACAAAACAATGCTCCCTACTCACTAGTCACACGACTTTTTAAAATTTGCATAGTTGAAACTTGTCATTTATAGTGACACATAAATCCAAACAAGAACATACAACTGCTTTCCATAACTATAAAAAAAATACTATTATATATAACAATAATTTACTATTTTTCTACAATAAATTAATTCTTGCATTTTTCAATATAAATCAATAGTTATAATATCTATCATATAGCATCTAATTTCTTCTATTAAGATGTTCTAGGCTACTATGGTTCTCTATTTTACCATCACATGTTTTTCTTTTAAGATTCTAAAAATAATGCAAGGAGTGGCCCTTGGTATTTATGTCAATTTATTAATTGTTAATTATTAAAATTTTACATTGAACTTATGCCCATTTTATCACTTAGAAGCATATACACTTGAATGTAGCAAATATGCTCTAAAAGTCATTTGGCCAATCAAGATAGTGGTTGTATCTAGCGTTCATTACATTAGTCTCATGATTATATAGAATATATGCATACATATTAGATCCTATTATTACATATTTAATAGAGTAGTAATGATAATTATCAACCATTCATCTCTAGCAACCCCAAAAGCTCAAACTAGACCCCTGCGAGTGAAGATCTCAAAACTAGTTGATTTACTCAAGTAAATCAACTATTCTCTCCTCAACTATCTTTCTAGGCATAAGCCACACCCTTAATCCATTTAAGGACAAAATTTCCTAAGCATATTATGCTGACCTACTCATGTAAATCATCAATAAATACCAAGTATTCATTCTAAATTCCAACAATGGACTTCTGTCGTATTGACTTTTATTGACTTGCCTATACATGTCAACTAATACTCAAGAGAAGTTTAACTTATCACAACCCAAATTTAGAAAAGGATGATTTAGGTGAAGGATATTGAGATCAACATATTATGGTTAGGGAATCTTTAAGTGTTGGATTATTTTTATGATCTAAATTATTTTTTATTTTGTTATTGTATTAGCTTGTTAGTTTTTTAGTTTTTGGTATTTTGGTGATTATGTCCCGTGGCAATAGATTTTTAACCTACCATTTACCATTTATATTTGGATGTACCTCTATTATGAAAAACAATTATTTTATGGAATATATCTTTCTTGTTAAAACCTATAAGCATATCTGGTTTATATTCTCCCATTCTTGATGCATATAAGTGGTATCAGAGCCACGACATGCATATTTGCAGACATGGAGGATTAAATAAAATTAGAGATTAAATTTGAATCCTATCACAAAAATAATAAGAAACAAACAAGTTGTAGACCACATAACAAGTCATTTTGCTTTAATGCGACATCATTCATCAGATTTTGATTTGTATTATATTATTTTGAAAAGATAAACAATGTTTTAAAGACTATGTAATAATTTATCAAGCTCATATATATCAGCGCAAAATATCCAATAGTGATGCGGTAAGCTACAAGATAGGGCATTACAAAACCATGGTACTACATTATTTGTATGTTTTCTAAGATGTAAAGGTATTTTTGGTGTAACTATACAGCTGTAGATTATACATCTGGCTTATGGTCTATTTCTCCTCAACCTCTACCATTTTTCCTCCTTTAAAATAATATGCTTGACCCATAGGGGTTCCAGAAGAAGTGAAGAAAAAACAAATACAAAAAAGGGGTCAAAAAGATTTTAACAATGACATTTAATGTTGGTTTGGAATCCACTACTGATGATTTGCTCCTCTTTCTCATGCATGGATTTTGTTGTTCTATCTACATGAACTCCACAAAAGTAGTGAAGAGAGATATCCAGGACTTGTAAGTTACTTTTCATTGGCATTGTTTAGAATTAGATCACCTTTTGTTTAAATCTTTGTAGATATGACACATGTTTCTAATCAATGATAACCCTTTTTTGATGTTGTTGTTCATATCTTGTATGATTTTCAATGACAAATATTTTATATAGTGTAGTAAAATAATTGGTACAAGTTTTACCAATTTTATTTATTTATTATCTTTCACTTGAAAAGTAGAATCTATTACCAATTTTACACTTATATTGTTCAAAAACAAGTTGGCTAGATTCAGTTTGTTAGTTCTTTATACAATTGGAGATACAAGGTTCAAAATCTATTGACATTATTTTTTGGTCAAAATTAATTTTTTGACATCATTTTGTAATAGGGGTTTTAAAGTTAAAATTCATTTTTAAAGAAAATGATTATAATGGTGATATAAGGGCATTATAAGCTCATTTTATTTTGTGACTTATGTTTAAATGGGCCCCTATAAATATTTCTATTATATTTTGAATCTACTTACCAAGTTCAAGGCAAATCCCCAAGTAGTATTCATCTTCTGTCGCTATAATTCTTTATAATCAAGGCAAAAAATATAAGCCTTATCTCTGAAAATGGATGAATTACTCCTAAAAACTAAAAATAATGGATATTACACATGAAAAATATGCTTATTTTAATTATTTGTGGGAAATAATTGAAAAACAAATCACACCACCAACTGACATTGAAAAATTGCTTGAGTTCCAAAAGCATGATAAATGTGCTCTTGCTCTGCTAAAATCATCTTGCACTACACAGGTGATTATACATATTGAATCTGTTAAGTCTATAGTGTGGAAAGCATGAAAAACATTAAAGGATTTATATGAAAATCAACTTACATACAAAAATATTGACCTTCTTATGCAGTTTTTGAATAATAAACTCACGGATGAAAAAGATGTATTTAAATATCTTTCGCACATGAAAACCCTAAAATAAGAGTATATTAATATAGAGGGCAAATTTGAAGATGACATACTAATTTCTATCACATTGAATGGGCTTAACTCCACATACACCAATTTTGTTGAAATTTTGCAACTTAGTGATAAGCTTAACAGTGCCACTTTTGACTCTATTTGTGAATTACTAACTTAGCATGAGAGATAGTTTAAAAGGAAGAATATGCCTATTGAAGAAGCTCACTATACAAATAATAGATCCCATCATAGAGATAATCATCATGTATAATGATAGTTTTAGAAACATTCTCTGAAACACTCTTTGAGTCATTCTTTGAGGAATTCTCCACACCATTCTAGACAGTGCCCACAACATTCACATCAACACTCTCTAGGGTCTTAAAAACATAGGCATCACCACGAACACTCTTCTCATAGTTTTTCTAGTGATTCAGGTTCTTCTAGATCTAATAAATACAATAAATAATCTAGATGTTTCAAATGTGGTGATATTGGACATCTTGTAGATATATGTCCTTCTCCATGATCCCATTCTCCATGTAAAAACAAAGTTGAATAAAATTATATAGATCATTCTAGTGGTAGATATTCTGATTACTCTAATTAATCAAGATATTTTGACACTTCATCTAATTAGGAGATGTCCCTCATGGCTGAGGTCTATGGTCCCAATGGACCTAACAACATATTTTGAGTGATCAGTAACTGGAGGTTAGAGGATCCACGAGGGTTCGTGGACTATTCCATTCTCTAGTTAGTTATTTGCTTGGGGTTTGGGTTCATGTTTGAATAGCAATTTTAGCTTGTGTTCTTGCTTTCAGTTTTAGTTTTAGATTTCTCTCATTTTTTTCATGACATAGAATAAGCAGTGTTTGTTTGATTTTGTTTCTCTCTATGCACAACTTCTCACCTCTCATCTGATAAGGGGAGTAGATATTGCATTTGTTGATTTTCAATCAATCACCAGTGATAATATGATTTGAGAGGGGTTTATATCCCTTTAGTGTTGAGTAAAGGTCATCAATGTTTATTGGACATCATGGAGATGTTCCATATATAGTATGGGTTTGTCACTTGGATAGGTTTTTGTGCGGGACCTTATGCAGATTGATATAATTAGATAGGCTTTGATAAATTTCTACTACAATATAATATGATGATCATAGGGGATGAGTAGGCATTGATCATGTTCATCATCTTTTTATGTCACAACTCACTAGATGAGTTTCTATATGGAGTGGCATTGTTTTTTATCAGTACCAAGAGGTAAAGTACACCACTTACAGTTGCATTCAGGTTTCCTTTGATGACTTCAAAATCATTGCTCCATTTATTTCATCACCCCTTTGGATCAAGGAGAGTTTATTAGATTATTTTTATGATCCAAATTATTGTTTAGTTTGTTATTATATTAGCTTGTTATGTTTTAGTTTTTGGTATTTTGATGGTTATGTCCCATAGAAATAGATTTTTAACCTACCATTTATATTTTAATGTACCTCTTTTATGAAAAATAATGATTTTATGGAATATATCTTTCTTGTTAAAAACTGTAAGCATATATGGTTTATATTTTCCCATTCCTAGTGCATATCATTAAGAGCCCATAAGGTTCCAAGGTAAAATAGTGTCATCTGGCACCTCAGAGTCATTAACAAAATACTTCCCATTCCAATCACCACTAGGAAATAAGTTTGCTATCAGCAAAATATAACTCAATTTCCATATGCACTGAGATTTTCTTAGTTCATCAATATTCTACTGAAAATATTTAGAGCATAGACTCTGATACCAAGTGAAATGAACTTAACTTGACTCAATTTTTTTTTAAATTTATCCATGAAATCCATCACACCTTACATGAGGAGATGATAACAAAAAAATTCCATTCCAAAATAGAATCTAGAACAAACTTAAAGGTTTATTAAAAGGCAATATGATTGTCATGCTCAAGAAAATATATCTTAACTAAAAAAATTTGTATTCTGCCAACCAAATAATTTCCCTCCCTTTCTTAAAGAAGACTTACCCTTGGTATGGTTTCTTACGATGATACAAACCCAGAATAGGATGATCCAAACTTGGAACAAGATGATCCAAACATGATATGGGATAACATCCAATCTACTACATGACGATCCAAATATGATACAAGATAACATCCAATTTGCTATAAGATAATATCCAATTTACTACATGCATAAACCATTTAATAAATATCACTCTTTCCAAGATAGAACCTTTCTATCTCTTTGTAGAAAATAAAAATAGGTTGAGCCTATATTGAATTCTAATACTTACCATTAACTAGAATCAATTAATCAATAATAAATTAATCACAATATTCATTAGACCATCTTTTATACATTTAACCAAATGCTAAGGTAGTAACATCAAGATAAACTGAAAGACAACTATAAATTAGAGGTCCAAAATTTGACACAAGACTACAAGGAATCAATCATCTTCATGCCTCACATAATATTAAAATAAATACTATTTGTGTTTCATACATTAAAAAAAAATCCATTATATACAATGATTACAAGAGCATAATAGTCATCATACAACATCAAGTTTATACCAAATTCACAAGAGCACCCAACAGAGTATGAATTACATACTATTTACATATTTCAAAGGTTCTCTATATAATACACAAAGAGTTTCAGGAAGATGAACAATTACTGCATAAGGTCCTTATAGCATCACTATATGTAGCAGTTATAACCTTCATATCATAGATTTTCTAATGATATATAAAGTCTACACTAGACACCATATAACTTCAATTAATATAGTATAAGTACATCATCTAGATGATATCATTTTACAAAAATGAGAGTAAATCAAGGTGACTTTTTTTGCATTAAAAATCAATTCAATACAAGTCAGCTTATAGCTACCAAGTTGTTATCTTTCAACTAAACATTCTAATATAGCAATCTGAATTGTAGTAAGTAAAGTCCTATAAGTACCAAAGCATAAAAAGGGTTTATGATTGATCATATACATATTTATTTATATTATTGAATGAATGGTTCCATATTTGAATTAATTATCAAGTATTTCCATATAATAATAAGTATTAAAACCATAAGATTAGTATCTCATATCCTTACTAGAATACCTTAAATTCATTTGTAAAGATTACCGAGAGATAATAGCCCTAACAACTTCATAACTGAATAAATAATGTAATCCATAAAATCATGTGCTAAGTAAAGTTTTGAAATACAAAAAGCACAACTCACATATATATAAATTAGAGACACTTAATCCAACATAACTTCGTACTTACCCAAAAATAACTTTTAAATATTTCTCAATAATTAACAACACAATCCATAGAAACATCTATTAAACTTAGTTGAGACATTTAGGACAATAAGGAAGTAATTGACAAATATATTTATATGGAATCAGTAATTCAAATAAAAATACATTGCACTCAGCTAAAACAACATTTCCATCCAAAAGGAAAATAATAACTCAACTGAATAAAATAACTAGACAAAAATAATATTTGCATTCTTCTCTTTCACCCCAATAGGGTACTTAAAGAATCAAGGTTATTAATCAACAAGTTAAATTTTGGACTAGTGTTCAAAGCACATAAACCCATATTTAAACTATAAATGATAATAATCTAAAATAACAACTTTGTTCTACCCAATTAGGATAATATGTAGCATTTTACCATACCCTGCTCCACTAGGCTTGGATATCATAGTTTCCCTTTCAATCCACATACCTTTATGAAAAATGAATTAAACCCAGCAAAATGAAAATATAATAATAATGAGTGAAAAAAACTATAACTCAGATTAGTTAGATCAAATCAACCAAGCACCTTGTAATTAGCAATCTAGTCAAGGAGTAGTTTTGTTTTGGAAGCTTCCTAAAATGGGGTTCAAATAACAAGGTCAAAAAGAGAAAGCGTTGATTCAGATTATTGAATTTAATTATTATGAGGTTAATTTAGAGGTATAAAGTATTATTAACAAAAAATTAGGGAGTTATATATTTTTAAGGCATCAACTTCTAGGTTGCTCTGATCTAATTTGCACAAAAAACAACTTAAACAACTAAGAAAAATAAGTTACCAAAAATAGAAAATGACCCGATCAGAATAATAAAATGTTATCTTGTGAAAGAAAAAGTTAGGGATAATCCATTACATTTTTTAGTCCTAATAAAATTAGATGAATACTATTAAAACTAAGTCTCTTTTGGGGCTAACTTGCAGCCAATACAACCCAAAAAAATATAATTTTTGCTACAATTTCCTTCCAGAAATGATACCATAAAAAGTCAATAAAGTTAGAAATAATTATTATGAGTGTTGACTATATTTATCATATTATAAAATAACATATTACAACCCTTTATTTCACTCAAATTTATATTTAAGCATTTATTTAAGGTGGTTGGTTGTGTTGATCTAGGGTGATTTTTCAGCACTAATCACAACTTAATTCCTAGAAAATGGTATTATAGACAATCTGAGGAACACCATAGGAGCCATATAAGTACCCAATTAATTCACATGACATTTTATTATACCCATCTGGGCTAAAAGTAAATGGTGGTCAAAATTAGTACAATAATAAATCTTATAACCAACCCCAACTATGTAAAGATTGTTAGCATATACCCAAATATTATTGATCATAAACCAAAATAAAATAATAAGAAATTTAAAAATTACAAATGAACTTTGAATCAGATTTTAACTAAAGAAGGAGTGCCATGTGAACAAAATAACCTCTCAAATATAAAATAGCTATGCTAAAGACTATAATTAACAAAGCAAAATTTCAACACTAGCAGAAGATTCATAAAATCAACATGTTTAGCTTACTAGCAAAATAATAATCAAATCAAGAGTTTAGCCTAGCCCAAAATAATCAAATGGCTTGTCATAATGGAAGACAAATCAACACAACCCAACTACAATGCTAAATGTTACTGAGATATTTTGTTAAATAATTGGAAAGTAATCATAAAAATAAGAATTGATTCACCCAAGAAGATAACCTTTATGCATTTGACTGAATAAAATATGGCCTTGTATATCTCACAATATAAACCTCTAAAAATCTTTTAATCATCCATATAACATAGGATTCTCTAGTAGAAAAGAGAAAAAATTATAGATTTTTAAAGATAAATGTAAACAATAATAAACCTCCAGCAAGATCCCCAACTACAATGTAATTTAAATGTGATATGGCTGCTCATATACAAGCCTTGTTTTCATATAAATTTCCATCTTACATTCTTGTACCCACATAAACTTGCATATTACAAATTAGATTGTGATACTAAAATCCTTAGCCGGAAAGGAGGAACAAATTATCTGGGGTCTTGCCCTAGCTACATACCAAGTCATTAATTTGTCTACCTTCACGGTGCCACCATACCTTCTCTTCTTATGTGGCCTTCATCTTTAAAATATAGGGAAAAAAATACAAGTTGTTTCAGACTCAACATACCTCTTCATGGATTCAAACTCCATCCTTGGAATATTAACATGCATATATAACTTTGCAATAAGTGCCACAAATTTCTTTCACTACTGGCAATAAATGGCAAATGGAAACCCCAAGACAAGCATAAAATCCTAATTTGAGCTTATCAAAATTGATGTATTGGTCAATAATAATATTAAAATATAATAATTCACTTTATCCTTTAATTTTGACTTTTATAAGAGAAAAATTTAAAAAAATTAATGATATCAAATCATTCTCATAACATAGATAGTATCCATGCCTTCCACATTGAAGGAGACCACATAGAATAATTTTAATATTTAATGTAAAATTACTTGAACTAGGTCATATATAAATAAAATACATATTTAAGTATAATTTTATATTTAGATAGGGATATTTGGTTTATTATACTTTATGTTATGTTTTATTTATATGCTACTAGGATGTTTGAGAGTGGTTTCAAACCTCTAGGAGCTATAATGCAAATTCTAGATTTTGGAGGATCCTATCATAATTCAAACTTAGTCAGATTTCAATATTTTAAGGTTTCAAACTTAGCCTATAACTTTAATGATTTCCATAATCTCATGTTCTATGCCTTCATGAGGCTTATGGTAATACCCCTGATAAATGACAAGACCTTAATAACATTAGCTCATAATAGACTTGTCTAAAGTAGCCAGTGCGCATAACATGGTTCTCTTTCATGATCAAATTGATATAACTCAAATGGTTCAACAATATTTTTAAAATGCTCCAATATCACTCTAGGAGGTCCCACACCTTATTGTGAGATATAAACCAAATCATATAATTTTAATTTTAACTTATATGAATTAGGCTAATGTTTAGTTATCAGGATGGACTAAAATTTGGGAATGTGACAGTATCATTCATTGATATTTTTAGAAATATCAGATTAGGTTAATTATTATACAAATAAATAGATGTATTTATTATATATTTCTCCCTTGGTTTATTGTACTTAAACCCTTTAACAACATAGGGTTTACATTCCATAATCCCTTAAAAGTTAAATCAAGTAACTACCAATTTTTTTGAACAAACCCATAATTTTTTTACAAGAGAGAGAAGGGTTTGATAACCCAGAATGTAATATTTGTATCCATTATTTGCACTAAATAATTATAAATATTAAAAGGAGAAGTGTTATTTTATTTGACTATGAAAAGACACAACTCAACACCAATTCCTAAGAAAATGAAGGCCTGGATATATTATAAATGCCTATCACATTATTAAAAAAAAATCAATGGCTTGCCCAAAAATATTTTAAATTATGTTGGTGTAGACCTTTTTTCCACTGGATTTTGCCTACATGGTTTTATTATCTTGTTTAGTGCTCTATAAGTCATTTGGGTTACTTGGGAAGATTAATCTCATATTCACTGGAACGTGTGGTATCTTTCTCTCTCCAACCTATATATGCACCTCTCTCCCTTTGTATTCATCAATTCAAGATGATATGGAGTATTTTATTGGCTCTCATTTATTTTGCAATATTCTTCTATGATTTATTTATTTTACTAGCAACTTCATTGTGATATGCACTTACTTGACTCGTGAGATCACTTCATCATGTACATTCATTGATCTGATGATCTTGGCTACAACTATTTTGTGATATCATAACGCCAATTGATGTTCATGATTGTCTAGTTGGTTGATTCTTTGTTATTTTTTATGAAATCCTAAGATTTGAGATTGTATTATCATAGAAATTATAGAGACAAATCTATGGATTGGCATGTTCATCTGTAGTTAATTATCATATGACATGGTTATTGACATTTGCATGTATTTCCTTATGTACTGACATATAAGTTTGTTACATATCCATAAGAAGGTCGAGCATAGATCTCTTGGTGCCTCAGATCAAATTTCAAATAACTCACAAATTCACCAATTATTTATATGTTGAAGTCCTCTAGTTAAGCCAAGATCTGATCATTTTTGGTCCTCAGAGGTCACTAAGTAGATCCCTCTATCTCTATTGGTACAGGCTATGTGGGTGGGTTGATACTGGCCATGATAGTGCTCAAGTTCCCTGATATCTAGGTCATGGTGGTCAAAATTTTTGTGTCATGCATCAACAAACTCATCTTCACACGAGTTACATAGATCTTGGCATGGTCTATGTGTTACCACCTGGCTGGTCTTCTTTCATTTTTTACAAATTTGGCATGAATTCTGAATGGTATGGTTGTAGTTGTAGACCTTTAGAGTCTATCTTCTCCACTACCCACCTCAAACCAGCTCTACCACCATAGTACTATTCAAATTGGATCCAAACACTGAGTTGTTTATCTCTTGCCTCCAAAGACACCTAAAAATGCTCACAATCACCTGAGTTATTGTCGATAATTTTTTGTTGTCTACCATTGGTGTCTATGTGCCATTGGGTATACAAAAAAAACTTGAATGTTACCACCACCATACACCTAATCACCGAGCCCTAGATTTCTAAAAACCACTTATTTTGGTCAAAAGGTGTTTGTCATTTTTTCAAATTTTGTCTTGTACTGATTTAAGGTGAGGGGTATATTTCCATTTTGGATGAAGACATATGGTAGGGAATGGCATTTTTTTTATTATTTTATTTAAAAAAAATATATTATTAAGCACTGAGTTATTTGTATTGGTAATTTACTTTATATTTTTGCTCGTCAAAGATGAAGGGTGAGGTTTGGGTTGGCAGGAGGCCAATTCCCCCTCACAAATAAAATAATTAAATTTATCATTCTTTTTCAGTTATAATAAGTGGTTGGAAGGCATATTTTACCTCACCTAAGGATAATTTTTTTAAGTTTCAAGTGCAAGTTTTTAGTCATAAGCCTATTTTTGAAAAATTATATTGTTAATATCTTATAAACACTAACTTGAAAAAGAGTACCATATTTTGCAAAAGTGTTTATTTTTTATTTCCCACACATTGGGCTATTTTGCCTTGTAAAATGCACTACTTTATAAAGTGTCAAAATTTGGGAGGGCTACCTAACATAGTTTCAAGGGGGTTGTATTGTGGTTATAATTTTATTATGCAATTCTCTCATTTTCTATACATTTGATTTTTGTAACAACAAAAAACACATTAATATTAATTTTAAAATGGATATTATCATTGTTAATGCACTCACACCCTTCAACTACCAAGAATAGAAAAGTAAGATTACAATGGTTCTTAGAAGTAAATGGTTGTTTCACATAACCGTGGGGGTAGAAGTTGAGACCATAGCTGAAGTAGATAAGACAAAATAGTTTAATAAATGTGATGAAGCTTTTGGGATATTATGTCTTTCAGTGTCATCAAAACTCTTATTTCACATAGAGTCATCCAAATCTCTCAAATAAGTATGGGACACCCTGGCTAGCTTGTTTGAGAAAATCAACACCATGAGGGGTCATGAGCTTGAGATTGAGATAATTAATTTGAGCCCTAACAACTTTGACACATTAGAGTAATTATTCACCAAGATTAAATAGGTTATATTTTAATTAAAAGAGTGTAAAATCCAAAATAAATATGAGCAATTAGTTATGTTTGTGCTTACAAAACTAGGCCCTGATAACTCTTTATTTGTTTCTACCTTTTATGTGACCAAGATAGCCATAAGAGCTAATTGAAAAATGGCATATTTTGATGACTTCATTGTAAATTTAACTAACATGGTAAATTGATCTATATGGGAACCCTCAAGTCTTCCAAACCTTCAGCCCTTATTGCTAGAAATGGGAAATAAAAAGCCTCCAGCAACAAGAATAAGAAACAAAAAAGTAAGGATCTTGAGAAGCAAAAAAATAGAAAACTACTATAAAAAATAGTACTGAAACCTCCTTTAAATAGAAACCTAAGAGAGAAAAGGTTAAGTGTTTCTATTAAAAAAAATGGGCATGATGAACATAAATGTATGAAAAAATAGATTGACTACCTTACATATCTCTTAGAAAAAAAAATATAGGGATACCTGAATCTATCAAATAGTCATCATCAGCCAAAGAATCTTCTAAGGAAAATAAAAAAGGGAAGGAGAAACCTCTATAAAAAAATTAGTTGCAATGGCTTCCACATCTACTTCATCTTGGGTTATCGACTCTAGTGATTCATACCATATGGCTTCTTCAGAGGTTGAGTTTTTTGACTTAGATCCCTTTAGTATGTCCTTTATCACTTTGGGTGATGACACTCCAATAAAATTTATAGGAAGAGAGATAGTTGAATTCAAAAGTATAATATTCATAAATATTCTAAGTGTACCTTCATTATCAACTAATCTTATTTTAGTGTATCAGATTACTCACATAGGATAGGGCATGAGAGTCAAGTTCACACCAAATTCAATTGAAATAAGAGAGTAACATAGTGACTCTATAGTTGCATTAGGGAAGGCTAATCACCATTATAGGCTATACACCTCCTTCCATTTTTCTCTAAATGTTCCTGCTACCATATATCTTACCCATTCAAATAGAGTTAGCATGTTATGACATAAACAGTTTGGCCATCTTAACTACTACTACCCTGAGAAGTTGAGTCAGTAGAATATGGTTACAAGCTTTCCTATAGTTAAATTCTCTAAGGGACATTGTGAGGGTTCAGCCCTTGGAAAACATCGCAAAGAAAAATTTGACAAAGGCAAATCTAGGAGAGCTTTAGTACCTCTTGAGTTGATTCATAATCATGTCATGGGGTAGTTTTCCCATCTTTATTTTATGAGGGATAGATACATCATCACCTTCATTGATAACTTTTTCAGATACCTATGAGTTTATTTTATTAGATAAAAGTTTAAAAATTTTGATAATTTTTTAGACTTCAAGGCTCTAGCTGAGTAGTCTAGAAAGTGCATCAAAATACTAAGAATAGACAATAGGGGGAGTATATCAACCATAGATTTGAGTAGTTTTGTACCACTGAGAGGATTAATCTTCAATAGATAATATTGTACACTTCTTAGTATAATAGTGTAATAGAATGTAATAATTAGTCATTTAAAGAGATAGCCAACTATATGATTTACTCTAGATTATTGGCTTCACAGTTCTGAGCAGAAGCCATCAATTGTGCATGTTACATTCAGAATAGGGTTATTCAAAAAGATTTAAAGGACATCAATCCTTATGAAGCTTAGCATAATAGAAAACCAAAAATGTAACATTTTAGGTTCTTCAAATCATTGGTGATGGCATGCATTCCCAAAAAGAAATACAAGGCTATAGAGGTTCAATCCAAGCCTTACATCTTCATTGAGTATCTAGATGGGGTCAAAGGTTATATACTTTTTCATCCTATGACTCATTAGTTATACATAGAGAGGAGTGTTATATTTTAATAAAGTCCCACTGACTCTTTACTTGCTACTTCTCTCTCTACATCGATTTCACTCAATTTGGATGAGCAGTTCAAAGATTTAGATCATTCACATTAGGTTCTTAAGGTAGAGGTCACTTCTTATTCTTCCAATTTTGACAGTAAGTAGAGTGATAGGGAGTCATCCTTATCCACTTCTACACATGCATTAGAGGATGATTATTTGGCACCTAACTCACCTATTTTAGGCCCTCTTTGGGATAGGCAGACACTTGAGATTGGAAGTACTTAGATAGGGGATCCAAATGATGATAGATGTAATCAAGTATACTTTTTGAGAGGACCACAAGATTTTTTTTTCACAATAGATCCATAGATTTTTAGAGAGGTTTCAAGTATACCTGAATGGGATAGAGCCATGGATGAGGAATATGATTCCTTGATTATCAATCACACTAGGGATTTGACTTCTCTTCCTAAGAAAAATAAGATGGTTTGATGTTGTTGGATATATCAGATTAAGTATGCTATAAATAGGTCTATTGATAATTATAAGGCTAGATTGGTAGCCAAAATATTTTCATAAGTAGTTGGCATCAACTACTCAGAGACCTTTGCACCCATGGCCAAGATGACTTCAATTAGACTCACACTTGTTGTAGCCATAACACATGGATAGAGTGTACATCAAATGGATGTGAAGAGTGCATTTCTTTATAGATGCCTTAAGAAGGATATCTACATGGATTATCCATCTGGTTTTATTTAGAATTCTTCTTTAGTGTGTAGACTTACTAAATATATTTTTGGCTTCAAATAGGCCCTTCAGGTCTAGTATGAAAAAATGGATTCCTTCCTTTTTACTTTAGGTTTCACTAGATGACACTTAGACCCCAATATGTACTTATTATGGTAGGATGATTCATTTTTGATACTATTTTTATATGTTGATGACCTTTTGATCACAGAGAGTTCTTCTTCAACTATCTCACTAGTGAAAAAAACTCTTTAAGATAGATTCATCATGACTTAGGCTTACTACACTACTTGCTTGGTATTGAGATCATTTATACATATTTAAATATTTCACTTTTGCAACCTAAGTACTCTCTTGATCTTTTAGCATGATTTCATACTGTTGATTATAAGGCATCTCTGACTCCATTCCTATTAAGAGTCAAGCTTGAGGTAGATTGTTACATTACATTGGTTGATGTTACTTTGTATTGATAATTTATAGGCATTCCTATTAACTAAACTCACACTAGACCCAACATCTCTTATGTTATTGTCATTGTTTTGAGATTCATGCACGAACCCTATGAGCTACACTAGAAAGTAGCTAAGAGAATCTTGCACTACATTTAGGTTTTACACAAATATGAGATACACTACAAGGTTGGTTAAAATTTTGACTTAATTGGTTATGCATACTCAAGATTAGGCTGGTGACACTTATATTCATAAGTCCACTTTAAGTTATAGTTTCTCATTGGGTTTCTATTCCCATCAGCTGGTTGATTAAGAAGTAGAACATTATTTCTCTATCTTCTATAGAGGCAGAGTACAATGGAGATGTTAATGTAGCTACTAAGGTTATTTGGATATAGGGGATTCTTTTTTATTTTGGTATCCATATTAGGTGGATTATAATCATATTTTTTGACAACCAGAGCACAATTCAAACTATCAATAATCTAGTCCTTCATCAAAGGACCAAACACATCGAGATTCACATGCACTACATTCAGGCACTGATTCATGATTAGGTCATCAACTTAGTATTTTTTTAGTCTTCAGAGTAGGTTATTGATATCTTAACAAAACCCTTTATTAAGAGAAAGTTCATTCATCTATGAGCTCTTTTTTGGGTGTGGTCCACTTTGGTAGCTTCATCATCTTTAGGGGGGCCTTCTAGCATCTTCACTTCTTTTATGTCTCTCTTTTTGGGAGGAGTTTTTCCTATGGGTTTTATCATTTTCTCTACTTTATGAGAGATTGTATTGTACATGGGTACCTCATCAGGCCTTATTATTTGGACCCTTTTTGTATTATCACCCACCTAAGTTGTGCTTATGAGGCATGTTGTTGTAGGTCTTTTTTCACTAAATTTTGCCTACATAGTTGTATTAGCTTGTTTAGGGATTTAGAGGTCATTTTGGTTACTTAGAAAAATTAGTCCCATATTCACTAAAATGTGTGTTATCTTTCCCTCTCCAACCTATATATATACCTATCTCCTTTTGTCTTCATCAATTCAAGATGATATAGAGTATTTTATTTACTCTCATTCCTTTTTCAATATTTCTCTATGTTTTATTTCATTTACTATCAACTTCATTGTGATGTGCACTTGCTCAATTTGTGAGACCACTCCATCATGTGCATTCATTGATCTAGTGATCCTTGATACAATTATTTTAAATTATTACTCAGGAATTAAAATTAACTTAGGATTACCATAATAAAATCCATTAATATGAATACTAACTTGATTTGGTTGTATTTAGTTGACCATATTATATTCGATAAAGTAATGATTGAATTGAGAGTATATGAATTAAACTTTACAAAATTTAAGGAGCTATACTTGAAGAATGGTTTGTTCATTTATAGACATATATTGAATTGTGGGAAATGAGAATGAACATATAAATCTTCATTAATGATATTACAAGTATTTCTCCATTTTGGGTAATACAATTATTCTTTTTGACAAAATAATCTATAATTACTTTTATTCTAGATTACCCATAATATGAATTAAGCCATGAATCCATAATTTATTAAGAAGATTGGAGGGAAATTGGTGCTATGAAAAGTTAATATAAAGTTTCCTTTATATATGTTTAGATTTTCATAACAATCATTCTATAAATTACCAACATGGTGACATCAAAAAAACAAATGAATGACATTTTCCTCATTACTTTTTAAAAATGAACATAATGAAGAAATGAATATATACCTCTTTGTTTTCAACTATTGCAAGTTAATACTTTATTCCAATATAATGTCCACAAGAAGAAATATATTTTTTGGAAAGGATTTGAATGCCTAGGCCCATGATCCCATGAGACAATAGGGAGTTGACCATATCATAAAGTTATCACTAGGTAAGTGCATAGAATTAGGGGGTAATTTCATGGTCATTTTAGGTAATGTGATCGCATTATTTAATTAACATGATCATGTTATTTAAATTATGGATTGGTAATTATTGAGCCATAAAATGATCATGTTAATGTATAACATGATTGCATTAATAGATAGTGTGACCATGTTATTATAAAAATACTAACGCAATCACGTTACTATAGTTTTTCACATTAAAGTAATGAACATGTAGATGGAGTGAATGTTAGTTAACATGTAAATAAAAATAATTTATAATGTTGCATTTATTTTCTTATACTTAAAATTTATCATTGTAAATATAAGAAATTAGGGTCACTCAACATCTGATAGAGTTGGTCTCACAATTGCATGCCTTAAGATGTTGAAAATAGTTTTCCAAAATCTAATCTAGTTAGTACTTAGGCATTTTCAGGGTCTAAGTATTAAACCAAAGAATTTTATGACATAATTTTTGCAATTGATGTCCATTTTTGGTAAATATAGTCATTTCTTAAATTTGTGTGCCTTTTAGATTGATTCCTAACATTTTTAAGAGTATCATGTTTATCAAAATTAAATTTTTCAAACCACTCACTTTAAAATTGATGAAGATTGATGTGATTGAGGTAACATAGGTCACATTGATTGCCTTTACACATAAAACAAACACTTTATGTTAATTTCACTTGTTCATCATCACTCCCTCACCCCTGATCACTTCTTACTCATGTCTCATCACCCCTAATCACTATTTCATCATTATTCATTGTCCTTAATCACTCCCTCATTGACCCTCATTGTCCATAATCATCTCTAATCACTCCCTCATCATCCTTGATTACTCTCTAATTGACCCTCACTATCCCTCATCATCCCTAATCACTCACTCTTCATCCCTGATTATTTGTCACCACTCCCTCATTAACCCTCACCATCCCTCATCATCTTTAATCACTCCCTTGTCATCCTTATTCACTCCCTCATCATCCTTAATCACTCTTGCATTATCTATCACCATCCCTAATCACCTCTTCATCATCCCTAATCACTCCCTCCTCATCCCTCCTCATCCATAATCACTCCCTTATTGACCCTCACCCTTCCTCATCATTTATAATCACTTCCTCATCATCCATAATCACTCCCTCATTGCCCCTCACCATCTCTCATCATCCATAATCATTTTTGCATCATACCTCATCATATCTAATCACTCATTCCTCATCCCTCATCACCTCTAATCACTCCCTCATTAATCCTCACTATCCCTCATCATCCTTAATCACTCTTTCATCCTCCCTAATCACTCCCTCATTGACCCTCAACATCCTTCATCATCTCTACTCAATTCCTACTCATCTCTCCTCATCCTTAATCACTCCATCCTATACTTTAATGGTGGTATTTTTTTGGGGTTTCACAATGTTAGGACTTATAAATAGAGACTTGAGTGATAGCATAAAATATAATACATATTGATCAAAATTATGTGGAGCCAAATTTGAAACATAAATATTTAACACCTATGAAAAAATATGGGCCTATTATAAATTATTTAATTCATAATTGAAAATCCACCAGAAAAAGAGAAGCAAGTTGAACCACCATAACACCAAAAATGGGTAGTAAATACATGAGGATCACCAAGCTATGTGATTTCTTGAAACCAATCAATAACTTTCCATATGAGGACATTTTATGATCCAAATAATTACATTGAAGTCCTTCTATTTGTATGTCTATTGATTGAGTCATCATACTAGAGAGTGGAAAATAATTTTCAAATGATTAATACAAGTAATCCAAGATTGGAAAGTGGTGCTTCATTCATAAATTCAATATTCAATCTAATGAAGAGTGTCACACTATGAGCTCTCTAATTGAAAATATTGAGAAGTGGGTACAATTTATCTAGCACTATAAAAAGGTAAGTAGATAATAGATTACGAAACCAATGATATGGTCAGTACTAAAAATATCTCTACTTCCCCTAAAAATAAATGATATGAATTAAAAATATTATTTTGTTAACAAATGTAGGTCAATGGTGAGTCAATACACTTCATTATTTCTAATGAAAGTCAGAAGAATTTAATTTCTCCTAAAGCATATTTTAAAAAATTTAACTTGAAATTTATACATCATCCATAACCATACAGTACTGTATGGTCTAATGTAGGCCTTGAAAAATAGATCACTTAGTAGTGTCACTCGGTGTATAAAATCAAATTTTTTTAATATGCAATTCTTTGTGACATCTCACCATTAGAAGTGTGTGATGTTTTACATGTGGTCAACCATATATTTACCATTAACATTTAGTATATGAAGTAAATCCTTGAAATGTTGTGATAGATTGTCATGATCTGAAATACCAGATATCATAGTTAGTTCATAAAATTTCAATCATTAGTGCCAGAAAGTGCAAGAATCTTGTCAGTTCTAGTAAGAAGTATACTATTTATGGTATTAAGTAAATGTAATAACATCCTTATGTCATCATATCATAGTGTGGTTTATCCAATAATAATAAAGATAAAATAACTGAACCATAAACTAGATGAATATAAGGATATCTTTAGTCATCTAAATAAGTTCCTACATATTGTAAACTAAATAATACTATTGATTTGATCCCTTAACTACCTTTTTATACAACATATAATTTATATATAATGAATAGATCAAGTGGTATATCCATGAAATCATGGATAATAGACACATCATGCCCAAATCATTGCCTAGCAGAAGCTCAATTGTGTTTGTGCCAAAGTTGTGAATCAATTATAAAATCTTAACAAGATTAAAGTGAAGAATTATTATCCTCATTTAAATATGAAGGCATTTTTATTCCATATCCATGGTGTGTAAGTCTTTTCCAAAATTGATCTTAAATTTGGGTATCATCATATTCATGTTAAGCCTTTAGACATTTGGAATAGTCTTAAAAACAAAGGAAGGATTGATTTACTAGTTGGTTATGCCTTTTATATTAACTCATGTAATGAATTCATTGATTTCAAGATGTTGACCAACATCCTCAAGCCCTTTACCTATGTCATTTTTTAAATATACTTTGATGACATCTTAATATTTTAAAAAAATGGGATGAACATCTGCACCATGTTGAAATAATGTTTCATATTTTGTAGAAACATATTTTTATGATAACATGAATAAATATTCATTTTTCATGCAAGAGATAAAATATTTGGGACATATTACACACACAAGGAGTGCATGTGTGAACTTGACCAAGATTCAAGTCATATAGGAATGGGAAACACTAAATAACTTTGCATTTGATTCAAATCTTCTCAAAATTAAAAAATTATACAAGAGATTTATGTTTAATTTTTATATTTTGAACCAAAATACCAAAGGTGGGACCGAATAAAGTTTCATCTAGTCAGCTGCACAACAAAGATAATTCAATGAACTAAAATTTAGAATCTATTTTGTGTTAGTACTTATGTTACTTGACTATATATTTAGAAGATCATTCAATTCATTTAGTAATAAAATTGACTATCACAAATGGGTATTGACAACAAAAGTCTTAGAAAAGAGTTAATTGCTATTAAAATGGATTAAAAAATATATGATTGGAATCAAATATATATTTAGAGTATATACTTATGTCAAATGATGAGGGAGTAATTAGGGATGGTGAGGGATGGTGAGGGTCAAATATGGAGTGATGAGGGACAGTGAAGGATGGTGAGGGACAATGAGGGAGTGATTAGTGATGATGATGGATGAATAAAGATTGATTAGGGCTTATGAGGGATGAAGAGGGAGTGATTAGAGATGATGAGAGACAATGAAGGTCAATGAGGGAGTGATTAGAGATGAAGAGGGATGGAGAGGGAGTGAATAGGGATGAAGAATAGATTAGGGATGATGAGTGATGAGGAAAGAGTGACTAGGGATGATGAAGGATGAAGAGGGAGTGATTAGGGATGATGAGGGATAGTGAGGTTAAATGGAGGAGTGGTTATGGATGATAAGAGAGTGATTAGAGATCACTAGGGATAGTGAGGGTCAATGAGGGAGTGATTAAAGATAATGAAAAATGAGTAGGAAGTAATCAAGGATGAGGGAGGGATGATGAACAAGTGAAATTAACACAAAGTGGTCATTTGATGTGTGTAATTCATCAATATGACCTAAAATACCCCAATCACACCACTTTAGATCAATCTAGAAATCATAAAAACCTAAAAAATGATTATATTTTTATCAAAAATGGATATCAATTGCAAAATTCATGTACTAAAATCCCTAGGTTTAATACTGACCTTGAAAATACCTCAGTACTGACCAGATTGAATTTTGAAAAATTATTTTCCACATCATAAGGCTTACAACTATGAGACAACTCTATCATGTGTTGAGTGACCCTAATTTCTTATCTTTACTAAAATAAATTTAAAGTATAAGAAAATAAATGTAACAATATAAATGTAAATTTATACTTAACATTTATAGTAAATATAAGATTCTATCCAAAGTTATCTTTATGTGCAACTCCCACATGTTTTAGGGTGTTGAGAATATATAACGTGTTCACATTATTAATACGATTGAATTATTGAGTAACATGATCACATTACTAGCATTAATAACATGATCATGTTATTAACATGATTATATTATTAACATTATCATATTATTAACATATACATGTTATTAACATGATCACGGTATTAACTTGATCACAATATTTGAATTTGAATTTAATTCTCACACCTTTTAGCTTTGGAATTGCTTTGATTCCCAAGCCAAAGGCTTGGACTGTCAATGTACAACTGAGTTTTGAAAGGTATGATAAAAAAACAACAAATTTCAACTTTGATTGCCAAATCCACTAAGAATTTCAATGTAAAAATTAAAAAATTAATACCTTCATGATGAGCATGCTCTCCTCTTTCCAAAAATATGATTTTTATAATTTTTGGACTAATTTAAGGTTTCAAACTATGTTGATTTTTACCTATTCTATTTTTAGGCCACTACATGTCACAAACATAAATACCTATACATGTTCATGTAATTTATATTTCATTGATCCAAATGAAAAATAAGTTATATGTTAAACAACTAGGCCTAATTCTACACACATTAAAAAAAATGAGTTTTCATTTTTTTAGGTAGTTAAGCTCGTTGCATGGACGGCTATCCATTTTTTATTGGATTTTTGGATATAATTACTTACAAAGTTCATAAAAAAAAGTATTCATTGAAAAAATATAAAAAATATAGGTGACATACTATAAGATGTTATCTAAATTTTCTCAAAAGAGTTTAAAATAATATTAAACATTGCTCAAAAAATGGTGCATAGAATGGCCATCTATCCACTATGTTTTCTAAAAAATAGGAGTTTCTCTTCAAATTATAGATGTTTGACCTATTTATAATTAACCATTTTTAAAAATAATTAGTGTTTTAGAAACTAGGCTCAAAATTATTTATTTCATGTTCTTATACCATCTTCAAATTTAGAGGTAGATATCTCAAATTATCTACAGAAGTTTAGATTTATCAAATTTTAGGAAAATGATGTCAACAAATAGGCTATTTTTTGTCCCCCAGCTTTGTGCACTTACCCCAATTGTTTATATCCTTATTGTGATAAATACTCAATAGAATAATAACTCCCTAAATTAATTTTATCCTCATGTTGATGATTAAAAATCTTCCATAGATGATTAATATATCAAAATATATAAAGTTTAACTTTAAAAAATACATATGGTTAAAGATGGGAAGTTTATAATTTCTCAATATAATATCATTATAAAAAAAGAGGAAGAAAGAAATCAAAACCCTTAAACCAAAAAACCTTTGAACCAGAAAGAGAAATAATACATGGAATGAACAATTGAACGAATAAGCAAGGAAACCCTAGGATGTTAGCTTTGTATTGATGAGCTTTTAGGTCTCTGAAACACTATTGATCACCAAAAATCTAGGTAGGATATTACTTTATTTGTATTAATTTTTTATTTTGATTGATGATTTTCCCTCTGGATGGTAAGGGGGTACCCTTTATTTAATGATCACCGCCTATAGATGTAGAGAAAGCTAGAGTGAGTGAGCACAACCATGGCCCTGAAGTAGGCAAGGAAACTCATCCCAAAGGTATTCCACAAGGTAATGTTGATGATTCTGACTCTTCATTACCTAATGATATTTTAGATGTCCCTAAATTTGAAAAATATTGTCATTTCTTTGAGAACTTTACTTTAATTGCTTATTTTGTCAACCAAGTCCCCCTGGAGAGCCTTCTAAAATAATGGGTTCACAACCACTATCAAGGCCAAGGTGTGAAACATGAAGGAGTCCAAAATATTACAAAGAGATTTTTTGTTTTACTTTTCTAACCCAAAACACTGTAATGTTATTTTTAATCGTGGGCCTTGGTTCATCTAAAACACTTTGGTTGTATTTTCTCACTAGACTCGAGACTTTCAAGTTTCAAAGCAAGTAAAATTTAAAATCCCCATATGGGTTAAATTTCTTGGCTTGTCACTCCCCCTTTGGGGTTTTATAGACCAAATCATAAATCCCATAAGAAATTTCATCTACCATGAGCAAAATAAATTATTTATGGCTCATCCTCAGAAGAGGGTGTGTGTGGAAGTTGATTTGTCTTGTGATTTGAAAGATTTTATTGATATAAAAATTGGCTCTAACCATTTTCCATAATGTGTTTTGTATATCAACCTATCAAACACTTACTTTCAGTGCTAGTCCTCAAAATACATGATCTAGAAGTGCCCTCTGATGGTTCACATGCCCCCTGCTCCTCAGGAAAAAGGTGGATCTAAAGCCAAATCTTAGAATGGAAATAATGATGGTTGGACTACCATAACCAATAAAAAAATTAACTCTTCCAAAGGTGGTGACAGGCCACAAAATTTGTCACTATGACCTACTCAAAATAATTCTATGTCAACTTTTATTGTCAAATATGTCTTACCCACCAAACCTTATATTCCACTTATGCATACACTACATAAAATGGCCTCACTAATTGAGATGCCACCTTCAGTGCCATAGTCACAAACCTCACCTAGGGTGAGTGCCCTCGAGGAGGAAAGGAACATGGTCATCTTGGACCAAAAATCAATTTTTTTGACACTCTCGCAACCCCTCTCCATCTCCTGAAAAGGAGGAATATATGGCACACAAGTGACAACCATTTCAAATAAAAGATTTTATGCCCAACAAACTCATGTATAACAAGTTTGTTGTGATGGAAGGTCTCTCTGAGGAGAATGACATGCACCTCAATCCTTTCCAATGATTGTATACTCTTGGAATGTTTGAGGTCTTACTGATCCATTGTGTAAGCATGTAGTCAAGAACAATTGATAGTATTTTTGCAACATGAAAATTTTTTGTTTGTAAGAGGTCAAAATTTATAGCTTCTTACTATAGAATGTAACATAGATCATCTAGCTTGGGGTTTTTTATCAGTCCACTGGGCATGATACTAGGCATGGTGGGGCCATCACTTTTTCAGCTCTAGAGCTCATTTAGAATATTATTTATTGGGGTTCAAGCCCCAACCATTGGGTGTTGTGGACCCCTTTTTTTATTTTAATAACTACATTATTGGGATGGTCAATCTATACACCTCCAATGATGTTGTGGAATGGAAATCCCTATATAATTGTCTAACCAACTCTTTCCTAGATGCACATTGGATCCTCTATGGTGACTTTAACATGGTGAAGTTAGTAGAGTACAAAGAAGGGTGCCTCTTGATGCATTGGTGTGTAGTTGAGCATGAAGCATGGTTTTATATGAATAATAAGATTAGGTTTTTTGATCCCAAACATCACTAGAGGAAGGATTCATACTCTCCCTAGTTCACCTCATCCAATATATACTATGGGGATGATAGGGTACTTCAACATCTCAATATAGCTCTATTGGCTGAGTAAGATCTTTTCTATTTTGCTATAGTCTAGGACAATCTAGTTTTAGTCATTCCTAATAATTTTCTTTCAGATCATCACCCCATTTACTTTAATTTTGAATAGAATTCATCTCAATTTAAACCTACTTCCTCACAATTCTATCTCAATACTACCCACCTCAAACATGAAAGAACAGTGGAGCATATTTTCAAATTTTGGAACTTAGTTCCTCGACTAGAAGGAGATATTGGTTGGATTCAATGCTAGTTTGAGGCTCTTACTTGCACTTCCACATTTAGTCATATATATGGCAAACAAGTAACCATTTTTAGATGTCATCTATATAATGCTACAACTCATTAATTTATTTATGCCTCATAGGAACTAGAATAGACACCATTTAATATCCACCTTCAAAATCAAGTGGTACAATGGAGACACAAGATCCAAATTGAGGAAGGCCATAAAGCTAAAGGAGCTCTACTAAGAGCTCACATGTACTAGATAAAAATTGATGATAAGGTGTCCAAATATTTTTTTGCCCTCCTCTACTCAAGGAGAGCTTCTAATAGAATCAAAGTTGTCAAGGAAATACAAGACTTATCAAACTTTTTGACATTTTAAAATCTTTTGTGAATCAAAACCATGGTGTTTTCTTGATGCAAGCTTTTTGTCTAGAAAGGAAGGTGAATCTCCTTTAATGTCTCCAGGTTGTGCCTTGCAAAGTCTTCAATACTCAAAGAGTTGATTGTGATAGGCCCTTATCTTTCAATGACCTTCATGAAGTAGTTAAACAGATAGTAGTATATAAAGCTCCAAGAATTGATGGTTTCTTATGTGAGTTTTATCAAACCTTGTGGGACACAGTTGGCCCTGATCTACACTGGGTGTATTTTGAATTTGTTCTAGCCAGTTCTTTGGGAACCCTTATTAATCATGGTAACATCAAGTTCATCCCCAAGGCTGGTGATCCTAAAATTATCACAAACTAAAGGCCTATTAATTTTATCAATGTTTCCTATAATATTATTTTTAAAGCTTTAGCTCTTGGGGAAACACATTTCCCCTTTAATTGTTGTGAACAGACAAGATTCATATAAAATAGATTCATTATAGGCAATTTCATCATTGTCTGGGAAGGTATGGAGTGGGATAAGCTTTCTAATCAAAAGGCTATATTTGTTAAGATTGATTTTTAGAAAGTCTATGATTGCATTGAGTGGCCTTTCATTCTAGCCATGTTACAAGAACTTAAGTTTGGCCCAATGTTTGTTCAGACTGTTAATACGCTTTTCTAGGATGTGGGGGATTGTATTAATATTAATGTCACTCAGTCTTCTTGGTTTAAACTACATCACTCCATTAAGCAAGGTTGTACCTTAACCCTTCCCTATATGTTCTTATAGTTGAAGGATTTAGATATATTTTAGTTAATTATGATGTCAGGGGTCTAGTCAAAGGTATCTCTCTCCCTCAGTCTGATAAAAAACTTTTAAATGGAAATTTTGTGGATGAATCTTTCCTCACTCTCTAAGAGGAGGAGGAATTTATTAGGAATTCCATGGAATGTCTACACATATTTTTTTTGGATTCAAGTTCTTATATTTAATGGAGGAAGATCCAAGGCTATAATCAGTCATTAGGCCCCGAACCTCTTTAGCTTGAGGAATTTTGATGGAATTGGATTCTTTAAAGAGTTTAGTTTAAGTTTTTGGGCATTCATTTTGCCTTTCAGGCCTCCCCTTCTGACTTATGGTCATATGTGGTGTAGAGAGTTGAAAAAAATATTTTTTTTAATCACTAACCCTCTTTATTTGGATGATAAGTTTCAAATCTGCGCTAAAGTTTTGGCATCTATGTATGTTTATTATTCCTCTTATTGGGCCCCTTCTAATGCTACCTTAAAAAAATTAGAAAAGATTTTAAGAGATTTTCTTTGGGCTAATTCAAATGGACATAAAGGCTTCCACATAGTCATTTGAAACATTTTTTACCACCCTAAGGAGGCTTGGGGACTAGGTCTCCTCTATATTAAAATCCAAGGGCTTGCTCTTGGAGCCAAATGGATTATCAAAGGCCTTTATGGGGATGAATCCTGAAAGATTCTTCTTCTCCATTATATTCCTTAGGGGCTCCCCTATGTTAGGAAGGATTGTCAAGGCCTAGGGCTTCATTCCCTACTTATCACCCTAGTGCCTATCAAAATTAAGGGTTCTTTTATAATTCAAAGTATATGGAAGGATTGGGAGAAGCTTAAGCCTCACCTTAGCTAGGTTGGTGAAGGATTCAGAAATGGCCTCTCCATTAACTCTTAGTCCCTTTGGTGGTCACCTTGTCTAAATTTTCACAATGTTCCCTTTACCTTAGTCTACTGGGTTAAAGGGCTATGCCTTTTCATAAAAGGCATGAAGGTTATCAATGATCTCTTTTGTAAATAGAAAAAGGTTTGGCTCACTTGATAGCAACTTCAAAATAAATATCATTTAATAAATTTAGATGTAGAGGCTATTTTAAAAATTTAAGTCTCCATACCTAATGAATATTTGTATAAAATTGGAGTTAATTATATTTTTTCTTGGCGGAGGGATTGACATTGGCCTACAACCACTCCCTTCACTCGATAGTCCCCATGGCTGGTATAATCATACTTCTTGTGACCCTACTCTTCCCTATTATTATACATCAACACACATACATAATACCAACTCTAGTCATCCTACTTTGAGACACCTACCACCTGTTTGGACCTCTCACACATCATAATACTACCCCCTTACATCCCTAGTTCATATTGGGCCTTTTGCACACAAGACATGCCTTTCTAGAGACATCTCAAGGCCTCTCAAAATCTTGTTAACCAACTTAGGACCAAGTTTGACTGAAGTTGTGGCTTGTATGAAGGAAACCCATGGCCTAGGCTACATGTTTCCTTTACCAAAGCTATGGGCTAGGCCACGGCCTGGGCAAAACATGTCAAAAATCCCCAAAATGAAGTCAAATGGCTAGTTTTAGGTTATTTGATCCTCTCTCTCTTCTAATTAAATCCTATCTTGATTTTTCTTCCCTCTCTTAAGTCTCATGCCTTATTGAATCTCTATTGATTCATTATTAGTACTCTTGAGCTTGATTGGGGATATGGAATCTCATATGATACTGCACTCTTACTTGGAGACTCTTACATTTGGCATTGCATCTGATTTGTGCACTTGGTTGGAGCTCTTACATGATTACAATTTCTCACTTCATCTTCCACCTAGCTTGGTCTTCCTCCTACATTGCTTCCTATCTTGGATTCCTCATTGCTAGAACATCTACACTTAATCTTTGAGCATGATCTAAGGGCACTTTGCTATGTAAATTGAAACTTCATTGTTTGTGTAGTGTATATGTTAGGGTTTGAACTAAATTAGTGAAATAGTTGTTTTGTATATTACTTAGAGTAGTTTCTAAATTTTATTGCATTTGTATATGTTTAAAGAATACTTTAATTATTTGAAATATTCCTTTGTTGCATACCATTTCTCTCTTTGGACCCCTTCCTCATTGCATAAGTAAAGATATACATGTTCAAAACACACTAAAAAACTTGATCAAACATTCTCTCCCTCTCTTGCTAAAACTAGATCATGGCATTATTAAAAAACATTAGTGTTGCTTTGAAAGGATAATGCAAATATAGAATAGGCATGCTCTCGAACCCTTACTTGAAAATGTCTTTATTGCTCAAAATATCTTTCATTTGGACTCAAAGTGCCTTAGTTTCTAGATTTACATTTCATTGGTTATCTCATTTCATTCAGTATTATTGCTTTTATATTATTTATGTGACCAATAGTATAGTTTTATCCACTTGCCTTACTATGGTTGGATCAAATAGAGGTGCTTGCATGCTTTGTACACTTATTCATGCTAGCCCCAACCTAGTTTTTAAATTTGTCTATAGCTTAGTGCAAGCCAGCAAACTGAATAGCTACTATAGACCTCTTATATCCCATAGAACCCTTGAGACTTCTAGCCTCTTAGTGGTTTGCTTTACCACCCTGCTAAACACTAGTGGTTCCATTTAGTTTCTTAGAGCTACATTCTAGCACACCTAGTGGGATCTCACATACATTTTCACATTAATTCTATCATGTTTATATCTCGCTTATCCAACTCCCCTTTTTTATCTGTTAGACATTGATTTAAATTGTGTTTTCGCTTTCACCTTGGTTGTTTTATCTTATTTTGGTTTTGTGTCTTTCTCCTAGTTGGTTCTCTATCAGTTTACATTTTTTTTTGTCTCCCATGTTGTTTTTGTTTCATTTCATCCATGGCCTATCTCCCACCTTTGGGATGCTAAACCTGGCAGATTTAGGGTCTAATCCTTGAGCTCACTATTGAGAAAGACACACTTGTAATAGAATTACATAGACGCTATAGGACCCAATAGCTTCCCTCAACCCAACATGGTAGTCTCCAGCCTCTCATGTTCTAAAGGGAACATGATTATAAGGACTATAACCAATGGACTTGATCTCTTTTTCACTAGTCTGAGATTCATTCATCTAAGGACATTTTATATTAGCCTCATGTCGTGACTCATTCACCCATTCAAGGTGATGAGGATCTCCTTATGTAACTAGGTCTTGAGGAGTTACATGTAATCATTAATTATTACCATAGACATCTTCATGTGAATGAAGTGTTTCCTTCTCCCTTAGGAGTTAGTGTCATGCTTCCTCTAGAAACAAAGCCCACACCTTCTCAGTGTTGAGTGCCTTGACCAATTCTCATGCGAGTTTCTTACCTATTTCCTAGTTGGAGACTCTAGAGCAAGAACACACTCATATCCATATTGTGGGTCATAGGTATTCTAACTCAGTGAGGTATACATGACCTAGAGGTTCCTTCCATCATCCTAGTCTTTCTTTTAGATTTTTCAATGAGCATTTTGATTTCAATCACCACTTATAGACTAGAGATCTATGGGATGCATGTTGAGAGCATCATCATCCACCAGTTAACCCTCATATGATGGCATGTGACTAGTCCTATGGAGATCTTGGTCATCATGACTATTTCTAGGAGTATTTCATGTCTTCCCATCATCCCTATGGGGACTATCACACTTTTCGTGGTTGTTCCCCACCACACGGTAGAGATGATTTTCATCATGATCCATTAATATGCCATTAAACATCACTAAACCTCAATTACATTACCTCAATATACCTGAATCAACCATTACAGATAGACTTATAGATCCAAGGGTGCTCACTTCTAGGTACCATCAAATATGTTTGAAAATAGAAAAAGGTAATAGTGTGTATGCATGAAAAAACTTGTTGCCTCATATTTCTTTTTAATATGTGACAATATGATATAGAATTTTATTCATCTAATACTATATTGTCCAAAACATGAAAAATTGTAACTCATGTTCCTATAAAATGAGTGCATATGCATCCAAATGTGTATGAATCTGTAAATATCTAAAAACATGTAACTTTTGTTCATGTATAATGTATGCACGCGCATGACATATGACCCAAAAAATTATTCTAATCTATAAATACATATCCCATATATGAATCAAATTGATAATCTAAACCAATTTGAAATATTTGAATTATGTAAATTGTGTCAAAATCTAAATTATATGCTCATGGAGGCTTGAGTCTTTATGACAAGCCCACTAATATATCCCCTTTTGAGGTGAGGGATGTATCCTACAAGTTTTTCTTCCTAAAATGAAAAAGTTACTTATATCATGATATTTAAAATATATAATCATGAAGAATCATGTCAACATATGGAGAATATGTCATCATAGTATGAATGTATCATCAAAGCATATATGAGATACGTAATGTAAGCCATACAAGTGTCATTTTAAGATAGATTAATAAAGGAAACATGTAGTAGTAATCATAATTGGTATAATAATTGAATAATACTACATAGTAAAGGTGTATGATGTTCATGAAAATGTATATAAGAAGATAAATGTGTGATATATATCATGTTACCATAAACTCAACAAACTTACCAAGCTCAATAGATAACCCTAGTTTGATCCACTCATAATAATATAATGTCATGACCATGATGCACACAATATAAGCATACATAATATGACTTAATGTCACACAATGTCAAGGGTCACACATAATGAATCAATGAAATGTCACACACAAGGTTAAAAGTGCATACAATGGACAATAAAATGTCAAACACATAAGGCCAAGTTTTGTAAAATATGGACAATAAAATGTTACACACACAATACCAAGGATAAAAAATAATGGACAATAAAATGTCACACACACAAAACCAAGGATAAAAAATAATGGACAATAAAATGTCACACACACAAGGCCAAGGGATACAAACAATTGATTGGCCTATTATAAAAAATAATAATAATGATGAAACATAAAATAAGTCAACTAGTCTATACTATCAATGTATGTCAATGTCATAACATAGTAAAGTAACATATCTATGAAATGTATCACTATAAACAATACGAGTAATAGAAAAACATGTATAATCAATAAATGTAGACCAACATGGTAAATTAAAAAGTAATAAAAAATATAACATGTATCAATGTAACCTATGGAATAATATGACCCCAACATTATCATGGCCCCTAGGTATAGTAATGTCTTGCATACATGTATCATGTGTATTTATATGCCATGCATCTCAATATTACACAATGAAATGAATGTGCATATGAAAAAATATATGTACCAAACATGTGATAAATAACATGAGTAACTAGCAATTGATTTTTATTTTTATTTTTTTTGAAATATTTGTTTAAATGAGATGTTAACCAATTAACCTATCTAGGAGATGGTCATGGGTATGGCATGTATCAAAAAAAGTAAGGGTCACCTTTTATGAGGGAGTAGTATAAGTGTAACTATATCTAAATTTGAAAAACAACTCATTTTGTATTGTAATCATTTTCATCGTCACTCATCATATCCGGTGTATGGTGAGTAACTCTAAGGCACATAGTGTCTTTCAAAATCCACTATAAAGTAAGAGAAACATGTGCATGTGTTCATTATGAAACATGTTAAATCATTAATAAATGTAGCTTATGACTTGGAGTAAATACTAGTGATCATGAGTCTTGAATGACCCTCTGATGTAATAGGCACTGAAGCACTAGTCATCTAGGAAAGTAAATTTATTTCCCTTAAATTGTCTATGTAGAATAAAATTTAGTAGGTTGTATAAGTGGCTACATATAATTATCCTAAATAGATAGAGTAATTTAATATGTATAATAATATTGAATAGGTGTAACAACTATCTCTATAACATGATTATGAATATATGTAATAACATTTTGTAGTGGTGGTGGGGGTGGAGTAAATGCATGCGGTTGAATAAGGTGCTCATATGGAATACCTAGTATTATGACCACCTGATTAACATGTATATATATGATAAATATATGTAATGAATAAATATTATGTGGATCTTGTGTTTCCAAGGGTGTCCTAACAACATGTCAAATACTCTTATGGTCAGTAATACTAGAATGGAGTAGTAACTATTGTAGGGCCTACCTTAAGAGGTAGCATAATGTGTTTCAAGGGGTTTTGTCTTTGTTCATAGAATCCACTTACTACCTTCATTGTTTCCATAAAATCCTCATGTGTGTACCCTAGAGTATGTAGAAGTGTCATTAAACAAATATTTTCATTTGAACCATTGTCTACCATGACACTATGAATAGGTTGTAAATCAATGTATGCTCTTAAAAACAATGAATTGAAATTAGAGTAATCATCCATAATCTCACTATCATCAAATGTAATTAAAGTTCATTGTACTAATATGCCTATAAATGTACTAATAATATTATCCAATAGGTGATCATATGTAAAATGAGGAGCTTGTGCATTGTATGTCATATGCACCTCGGTAGTATCCTTATTTTATGTTATCATGTGATTTATAAGAGGATTAGAAAATATTTACATTATTTTATTCCCAATAGATTGTGGTCCTAGATCTTCTATAGGGGTGTTAATCTCAATAATTTTATCATCAATAAGATCATTTATCTTATGCCTTAGCTTACAACATTTATTTGTAAAATTTTGAACACATCGATGATCATCACAATATGCATTAATGTCATATCCTTTAGGTGTAAGCCTACAGATATTAACCTCTTGTGGTAGAGGGAGAGATATAAAGTTTCATCTTGTAATTTTAGTAGTGGGATATGAGGAGGTCAAGATAATCATGAAAACTACCTCCTTTATGGAGCAAATAAGACAAGTTGATTAATAGGCTATGATATTGCATTAACTATTATCTTTGCCTCATTTTTAGTATAATATTATTTAACCTTGTAGTTTGGTTTGATTTGAAACTTTAAAGTTGAATGATTTATATCATTAGGCACATATTTGAGCTTGTTAAAATTTACAAGCTTAACTTCTCAATATCTAACTGTATGACACAAGTCATAAAATGATTTGAATTTTTGTAATACAATTGACTTCTGTAAATGAGTAAGCAAACATTTATTTAAGATGCCTTGTAACTTATTTATATACATAATATTTTTCATATTTTAAAGCATGGTATTATACCCAAGCACATAGTCACTAATTGGTTCATTATATCCTTGCTTGAGTTTTAAAATTTGAACATAAGATAGTTTCTCATTGATGTTGATTGAAAAGTGTGTTAGACATTGATTTGACAAAGCATTAAATTAATTAAATGATTGGAATGGGATATCATATAACTATTATAAATCATTTTCATTAAGATTGTGTGGAAATAACTTTTTCAACAATCTTTCAATAAATGCATAGTCTAAACATGTTGCATGAAAGTATCTTCGGTGTTATTCTGGATCACCTTTAATGTCATAAAATTGAAGCTTTGGAGCTAAAAAACCTATAGGTAAAGAATAATCTTAAATATCTTGGGCTATAGGATTATGAAGTAAAGCATGTAAAATATATATAGAAGAACCCTACTCTAATTCCAACAACTTAGCTAATAGAGATAAAACAATATGCTCGAGGGATCATATAGTTAGTGAGGTTGATGATGTAGCATGCATAGTAATCATAGGATGTGCATAAATTGACTACATAGCAATAGGCATAGTAAATGGAGGGAAACATTTTGTTTCCCCCACATCTTGGGTGGGCATCACATGTGTATCCAAAGGTATAAACATAGGCATAGTATCAAGAATAGTATTCTGAATACCTATGGTAAAATTGGTAAGTCAAAAAGGTTGATTAATATCATTGAAGGGATCATATTGTTCTTAAGATTTTTTAATCCTACATAAAAAAAATTCATCTCTTGTTACATATAATAGTGCATCATGCATTTTTTATTCATGTTAATAAATTCAGTTAATTTCATTTCATATATGTCATCAAATCTAGATAGAAATTCCACATATTCATTTCCTTTGTTAGCATATATAATACTTTTTTTTTATTTTTTCATGAACATTTTGAAATTCAATATTCATAATTAATCCATTAAAAGGGTGAGTCGAAAAAGGAACAAAAATATTCATGCATGCCCTTTGGCATCTAGTGGTAATAGGAATTGTAGAAAGAAATTTGAGCACAATGGATTAAATCATGCAATTTAAAACTCAAAATATCCAACTACTTAAGTTATATCTAGATCAATTAGAATAAAATGCAAATAGATAAACACATAATTCAAACTAGAATTCTAATCCTAAATCTAATTACTTCAAACCAAGATCAAATAGATAAAAGATAATAGGATTAGATGGAGATTACCTTAGACTTAAAATTTCAACATTATGATTGCTTGATCATGGATTATAGATTCATGGATTTATTCATGGATTTTGATAGCTCATTATGTGGACATGAAGAATTTATGAATTCATGAGTTGGTTTCCATGCAAGAGTGGCTTACTTATATAGAATATGAAGGGAAGGATCAATGGCTATAATTTAACATTGGGCCATTGGGATCAATGGCTAAGGAATTTTTAATTCCTTGGAAGCCTCTAGAATAGAGGCTTCTAGAGGGGGAAGGATAAGTTAGTGAAGATTATAGAATTGGAGGATTCTATAAACCTCTTAGGGATTAATTAGGATTAGGAAAGGGATTAAATAGGGATTAGGTGGATGATATAGGACTAGGGGTATAGGAGAGCCTAAGAATAGGCTTAGTAAGTGCGTAGATGGGTCATGAGAATTTAAAATTCTTAAATAATGGATAAGTGGGATTAAGTTAAAATAATGAGGATTTAGAAGAATTAATAGAGTGGGATAAGAATAAAGTTAGTGAATAAGGAAATTTTGATGGGAGATATTAGATAAATGACTAGGATAAAGATAAAGGGGGATAAATTAACATGATTAATTAGAATAATTAAGGTGAGTAGATTTAGGTGCATACATTTTGCCCCTATTTGAAAGGGAATTATAAGTGGATCTAAGTGGAGGGAGTAATGGTCTTTCAAATAAAAACCATACTATAGATGCATATTCATTTATGATGTTAGTCAATATGATGCCCCCTCGAGAGGACATACGGGGAAGAATGAGATGGATGGCCACTAGAAAGAGGAAAAAAGGGGTGGAATGCAAGAGATAGACAAGGGGATGGGGTGAAACATGTGGGATAGATGATGAAAAAAATAAATTTGACTTGGGTAGTGAGATACAAAGTGATGATGCCCCTGGCAAAGACATATACATAGGGAGTAGAAATGATGATGGCATGGCTATCGAAACATCCCAAGGGGGAATCAAGTATAACGTGAAAATGATAGGATAAAAGGCCAAATTATTTCAATGTATGCCAAGCAAGGATGCATGCAAGGGAGAGTTGTTGGCAAAGATAAGGCAAGGATTTGATAATATTAATGATGAGTGTAGCTTAAATCTGAAGTTGAGTGATATGATTATGAAGAAGAATTTTATGATCGAGTGGCCACAATATGAGGGGGAAGAATCAAAGCAATGATCCATAATGCAATTAATATCAATGATGATTCCCCAAGAAAGGACACATGCAATGAAGTGATAAATGATAAATTGACCAATCAGTGATGATGGATGAGTGACAAAAGAAAATATGGATATTGTGATTTATCGAGCCCAATCAATAGGTACATGTAATTTATGATAAAGATTAAGGAGATGATGATGAAAGATAAGATAGATGTGATGATGAATGATGAGGAAAGAGGTGAGAGTCACTGAGCTATCCTTAGACACTAAAAAGTGGCCAAATGTTGCCTACATAGTCTTGAAAAGACCTTAGGCCAATGTAATTATGACTAGAAGTTAATGATGATGATGAAAATTAGACCTATTAGTGTATAAATAGATGGACTAGGATAAATGATGAGAATTTAGATTGTTGAGGATTAGAGATTGGATGTTAGATGAATGGATTGTGAAGATTATATTAGTGATGGGAATAATAATGATTAGATGATTAGATAAATGATGAGGGTGTAGATGATCAAGCCATCACAACTATCATAAGGCTCATCATAGTCTAAGTAATCTAATAAATATTACACTTGGTAGTTTTCCCCATGGTATAAATATGACCAAGAGGATGTTATGATGAAGTGCATGGGCAAATAGTGAGGTTTGCATCTTTGAGGGCACCTAAAAGCATTATTGTAGCTCTAGTGTCCTCATAACATCCTCATTTATTGATAAATAGACAAAAATACATGATGTAACATAGACTAAGAACATAAAAACAATCAAATATTTACATGATAAAATACATGAAAACAAGCCAAACAGAACAAACAAGTAAGACACATAATTATCTACATGCAATGGCACAATGTCTTGTCTAATGATGGGATGAGTGATTGGGTGATGGAATGGATGAGGGTGATTAGGATAGACTGGGATTTGGATTAGACTTACATTTGGATAATATGATCATGATTAGGATTAGGAATTAGGTAAGGATATGGATGTGGATATTTATTATGAGGATTTGGGTAATCATGATTAAGATTAGGACTTAAAGATATGGAAGTGGATATAGATTTTAAACTAGGCGAGTGACTTGGATGAGGATTTAGATATGTGGACTTGGATTAGGATTAGGCTAAGGATTTGGATTAGGATAAATATTGAACAACGTATGGACTTGGAATAGACTAATGATTTGGAGGAGGATAAGGAATTTGACTACATGATGGACTAGGATTAGGATAAGGCTTGTTGAAGATAATAGGACAAGATGATTAAGATGATAAGACAATCAGGATATAAGACAAGATCAAGAGGATAATATGGATGAGACATTGGATAGGATGACTAGGACATGTAAGACATAGGACAAGATGACATAAGACAAGGCATTTTTTTTGGATTTTGTGGGGTTTTATGATTTTTTTGGATTTTTGACATATTTAAAATTTTAGGTATTTTTTGGGATATGTATGTACACTATACAAATGGGATTACTAGAAAATGGAATACCAAGACTAAAAAACAAGATACAAATGGATAGAATAATGGATGAAATGAAAAAAGGATGAGGGTGATGTTGAAAAAGAGATGAGGATCAAGTGAGAATGGTCTAAGAATTGCCAATGACAACATCATAAACGAACAAGATGGTTAGTTACTCAAGTGTCTACTAGAAGATATGCCAATATCATTTTTTAATATTTCTCAACATCTTCCACTTCCTTACCAAGGTTAAGATGGGAAAGAATGAGAGATAGGGTGAATGATATGATGGAAAACAATGGGTTAGAACAATGGACCAAGGGATAAGATGGATAAGGATGGGTGATATAGACAAGGTGGACAAGGGAGGTGAAAAGTAGGATGGATTTTTTCCCCAAGTGTTGAGGTAGAATGCAGACAATTATTTATTTTACCATGATAATGGAAACTGGTTTTCATCATGGTACTTACCCAAGGTGCCAGAAAACTAGTTTTCACCATTGGACAAATGATTTTTTATTTTATTTTATCTTTTTTGACTTTTTTTTATTTTTGATTTTTTGATTTTTTTTACTTTGGGGCATATTGATTTATTGGATATAGTTACAAGATGTAATAATGTTGAGACTTGATGGATCTTTAGCTAACACCTGTTCTAGAGATATGTGATGCTAGGACTAGGTCATCACCATTACTAGATGTGTTGACATCCATGTGACCATTTATTCTTGATTGAGACCCATCCAAATATCTAGGTCAGGTGTCTTCATCGCCCCTAGGAGAGATAATGTTTCTCAGGAGGGTGAAGGGAGATATGGATTGGATTAGATCTTGATGTTGATGGGGATGCAATGGACTAGAATGGATGGTAGGAATTGATGGTATCATGGGAGTGTGATAGGAAGATGTGATTAGTGTTGGAAGATTAGGACTAGTAGTCACACACATCATTGGAGATGTTGGACATTCTTCATTTAAATGGTGTTAGTTGACAAAAGACTACAGGGTATCCAAGACACTCTGACTTTATAGTTCATATTTGATTTTATCATTTGAATGATTATCGTCCTGATGGATAGCACTTTTGGCATTATTTTGATTTTTAGACTTGATTATTTCTTGACTACCCCTAGTGTCTCACTTTGGTCTTCACCAAAGGAGATTGATTTTTGACTTGATAGATAGTGATTATTTTGACTTTGACAGTCCCCTAGTGCTTGATTTTGGGCTTACTAAGGGAAGGCATTTTTGGATTAGGCTGATGATTTGACTTCTCTTAATTTTGACTTATTAGATCAAAGTTGATTTTATCAAGATTTATTACTTTTTGCATATGATCTTAAACTTCTACATTTGTGGCACACATTATGTTGCTCAAATAAGAGTCCAACAATGTATGTTCATGTTTGTCATTATGGAGGGAGGTGATTAAATGATCATTGATGGGAAGTAAAGGATATATGATAGATGAAGGTGATAGAGATGATGTATTGATGAGGTCAATGAGTGGTGGTGGGGAAGCATGGTCATTTTAAGGGTTCCTAAGAGAACCAACATTGAAATCAAAGAAAACCTTTGCAAGATTAGCAAAAGGATCATTAGGACTAGCTATAGTATACACCTCTAATGTAGGATCAGAATCATTCTGACTTTATTCGATAGATAAAGATTGCAAGAATTTTGTTATGACTTCATCATCTTGATTGAGATCAAAAGATATGCCTGGTGACTGATTTTCATCCAATTTAGAGGTATATTTAAAAGGTAGGTATAATTATCATCTACTGCAACATCTATCAGGGATGATGTTTTTGATGAGGAATATGATTCAGATACTAGTGTTAAACATGATCCTAATGCAGATAACACTTGTATTGACTTCGATGCTAATTTTGATGGGCAAGAGGCAATGATGCTAATATAGGATTTATTATCTGTAATTGACCTCTCAACATGGGGATTTTGATATGGGAGATGAGGGGGAGATGATGGAGGAATAATGGATTGAATAAAGATAGTCCCATTGAAGGACTTATGAGATATGGGAGGATTTGGATCATGGGGACTAGACTTATCTTCTATGGAAGATTTGTCAAAGATGGGGGGACCATGGAAGATGGATGTGGTGTCTTAACCCTAGCTTGGAAGGGGAAGGGCTTGATCTAATCAGGAATAGAATCTTGGCATTCCTCATCTTGTTTACCCAAGGATATAGAATCATCTGGTTTATCCTTAATTTTTATGTCACCATAGTCAATGAGGTCTTGGACATAGTTTTGGAAATTATGGCATCGATTAATGGTATGCCACCAGGTTTGGTGATATACACAATATTGGTTAGCTTTGTATAAGGAGAGCTCAAGCTTGGTGAGATCAAGATGTCATATGGGTGGATAGACCATCATGTTAACGATAATGAGTTCATGAAAGAGAACTTCTAAGGGTATATAAACAAAAGTATAGGAGCTCTGTTCACTTTGTGACTTGGATGTAGAAGCATTATACTTTAGATCATATTAGTATTGGATGAGGTGGTTAGTATATGATTCCCTTTATTAGTATAGGAAGGGGTAGATGATTGGCTATGATAATTGGATGGAGGATTAGAATGAAACTCACATATATGGGTTTGGACTAGATGCAATGGTGGGTGGATGGGTTCAAGGTCTATTGGACATGGAGTGATCATCTCAAGGAGGTGAGAAAGGAGCATATCCCTATTGGTGATGAGACATTGTTTAATCAGGGTATTGACCAAATTTATTTTGGATGCCATGGATAAGGATGGGAGAAAGTATGGATGAGGTGGATTCATTAGCCCCAATTAGTAGGTGCAGGGGATTGAATGAAAAGAATAAGGGATATGATATGAGAGGTTTGGAATAAATTTGGACAAAGGCATGCCTTAATGCAATCTCAAGTTTGACTCAATGATATGAGATGTTGTATGGGATAATACAATATTTAAGTAGACCAATTTAGGGCATGATTTAGGCTTTAATGATTAATATTGGACTTGGCTAAGTGAGTTATGACAAACTCTAAGATTAGATGAGGGGCTAGACTAGCCTGAGAGACTGATTTTGACTAAGATTGATAAGATGAAGGCTAGATCAAGACTAAGATAATTAATTAAATAGGATGATAGGATTGGATTTGATAAATGGATATGATTATGAGTATAAGTGAAACTTGATTAGACACAAATAAGATGAATTATGAGGACCCTGATAAGAATGTTTTTCCAATGTGGATAAGGACCAAAGGATAATTACAAACTTGATAGGGGACTATTAAAGACAAGTGCATAAATTGGGTTGCATTAGGAATAGGTTGAAGAGGTGAGTAAGTAAAAAAAGATCAAGATAAATGATTGGTTATGGATAAATTAGACTTAGGACAAGTTGTAAATGACAAGGTGTGATTAGGATATGTAGGTGATGTTAATGGATGAGACTAGACTAGGGAGTGATCCAGATAGGTTATAGACAAGGTAGACTAAGTGATAAATATAATATTAGGGATGATTAATGTTAAGGCTAAGTGAAGAATATGAGGTTGGACTATGATAAGACAACACTTAATTAGGATATGTGAGTGATGTGGGTATGAATAATGATGGGTGGATATGACTAGATTAGAATGGGATGATGACAAAGGAGTGATGAGAGATAAGATGAGACAAGTGAAAAGATGTACAAAGACAATATGTACAAGAGGATGATGATAAGGATGTATAAGGTGATGATATGTGAAGACCTATATAGGTGTATATAGGTCTAGGTAAAGGTTGTCTCAGCTCACAAATAACACTGGTCTAACATGATACACACCAAAGCAAGCAAGCCATAGTGTTAAGACTAATAAACTAATGGATGTGTAACATGATGACTGCACTGTCTAGCAAATTTTTGCATGAAATTGTAAGTTGATGACCTATTATGTAATCTCCTAAACCCTATTGACCTCGTCTATACTTAACAAATTTTTAGGAGTTGATCATGACTCTGGAAGCAAGTCACCTATTGTGGTTGAAAGGTCTTATGCTAGGTTGAGTAGGCTCTCTAGGGGCATCCCTGATATATAGTAGGTATGATGGGGCCCAAGTTCGTATAGGGTATTGTCTAATTTATAGTTCAGGGAGTCAACTCTTCCCCTTCACGGATGACTTGTATGGGGTCAACCACTTAGCCTAATAATAATTATCTCTAATATTTATATTCTATTAGAACATGAAGTGTAGATTAGTGTGTGGTGGTGAAATCCATGGTCACTATCCTCCTAAGACTATGGTAAGTGTGTGGGTGTCAATTATGTCACATTGCCCCTAAAAAATAAAAATGAGAGGGTTTGTGGGTGATTTTTGATCCTCCAAGAATCTCCACAAGGATGCAAGGAGGAAAGCATACACCATCGTAACCCTTAGGTGATAAATAGGAGGACAAAAAATAATTAATTAACTGATTAATTTGATGTGAGATATATACAAGATCAAGAATATACAAGGAAGTTTAGACAACATGATTTAAATAAAGTGATTAAAATTATTTTAAATAAAATTGAGTTTTAAGATGCCAAAATGTCTTTGATATGTGGCCTGCAAAAATATGATTAGTAGATTGAGTGACACTCATAAAAGGGCAACCTACAAGGCAAGTGATTAGTAGTTTCGATTGATAAGCTTGAGGGGTACCCTATAATACAACACATCAAAAAAAAATGTGACATGAAAAAGAAGGTGTTAGATAGAACAAAATAGCCTCTAGGTTCACCCCTATAAGAAACAAAATGTTAGTCTAGTAGGCCTTAAGGAAACACCCTAAAAAAATCATGATTTGGATCTATAATTTCTTTGGATGGGTAGGCCATAACATGGGGTTCTAGGGGTGGCAGTCCTGAGCAGGGTTTGGGGATGCCAAAGGCAATTTGGGCCTTGTGGGAGGCTCAAAATGACTCAAAATCTACCGAAAATGACTCTAAAAATGCACTCAAAAGGATAATTTTGAAGGCAAAAATCAGTGCAAAATCACTACTTCATATTGTAATATCATAACTATCAGTGCAATATTATAATTTACAAGTTATGATTTTATCATACACAGTTAACCATGATAGTCAATCTACGAAATCATGACTGTTAAGGTAATATTGTGACTTCTTAGATGATATCATTATTATGAGTTATTAATATTGTGATAGAGTATAAAAACTTTAATTTTTTTATTGTTGAATAAGACAGATGTTTAGCTGATTATGATAGGTTGATTTATATTCCTTAAAAATGCCTATTCATATAAATTTATGATAGATTAAAAATTTATAATAATGTATCAAAATAAAGACAAGATCTTTATTAAAATGGACAAAATCATGAACAATTGCATAACAGAAAGGGGATTTTTACTCAGATTTTGTTCTAAGTTTACCTTATGGATTTAAAGATATTAAATAGCAAAAAAAAACAATCTTAAAATGATTTTAATCACAATATCACTACTAATTATGAAATATCACTATTCTCATATCAATATCATGACTGGGTGATTAATGATTATGTAGAGGACAATAAAAAGATTAAGATTATAGTGTTTTTCCTTTAGATGATCTTGCTTTTGATGTTTCTCCTATCAACAATCAAAGAGAAAGTTAATAGATAAAAACCTCCTACAAAAAATTTGATTAGCTAAGATAATCCCTCAATCACCAATGTGTTTAACAAAATATTCTAAGATCTAATATAGTTCAATAAGCGTACAAAAAAGCGCGTGTGTGATCAATGATTTTCCTACAAGATAGAACATGGCCAGATTAAACCTATAGGTTAGAGATCAATGAATAATCATTAACAAATTTGGGATAAATTACAATGTCGTGACTGTAGTTGTAATATCATAACTTGCAGGGCAATGTCACGAATCTCAAAGTTGTGCTTTTACAGATGGCCAAAAACTTATCACAGTCAAAAAACCATTAGCTGTTAAGGGTTGAAGTTAACAAAAAATCATTGATTAGCATGCCAAACCATGATTTTTGATGCAAAAATGCAACCTGATAATCGCAATATTATAGAAGGGTAAAAAATCCTATTAAAGAAAACTATTAGTGGTTAAGTTGGATGTTTAATACAAAACCGCAATTCCTAATGATAAAATTGTGATTACAATGTCATAACTTGTAGAGCAATGTCATGATTCACCTGTGCATGAAGATATATTAAAAATGTAGCACTTGTTCTTGACTTAATCAACCATGTAATTTATTAAAAACACCACTAACAAGAAAAATTATTAAATTGGGGTGGGTGCGGGGGGCGGGAGGGATGGGGGTGAGCAAAAACACCACTAATCTAAAAATTCTGAGCACAATAGATTAAATCATGCAATTTAAAACCCAAAATGTCCAACTACTAAAGTAAGATCTAGATCTATTAGAATCAAATGCAAATAAATAAATATAAAATTCAAACCAACATTTTAATCTTAAAGCTAATTGCTCCAAACCAAGATCAAATGGATAAAAAAAAAGAGGATTGAATTGAGATTACCTTAGACTCAGAATTATGACACTATGATTGCTTGATCATGGATTATGAATTTATGGATTTTTCTAGATCCTTATGTGGACGTGAAGACTTTATGGATTCATGAGTTGGTTTCCATGGAGGAGTGGCCTGCTTATATAGAATATGGAGGGAATGATCAATGGCTAGAATTTAATCTTGGGCCATTGGAATCGATGGCTAAGGATTTTCCAAGGAATTTTTAATTCCTTGGAAACCTCTAAAATAGAGGCTTCTAAGCAGGGAGGGATTAAGTTAGCGAGGATTCTAGAATTGGAGCATTATAGAATCCTCTTAGGGATTACTTAGGATTAGGTAGGGGATTAGAGAGGGATTAGGTTGATGATTAAAGACTAGGGGTGTAGGAGGGCCTAGGAATAGGCTTAGTGGGTGGGTGGGTGATGAGAATTTAAAATTTTCAAATAATGGATAATTGGAATTAGGATAAGATAATAGATATTTAGGAGAATTAATGAAGGAGTGGGATAAGACTAAGGTTAGTGAATGAGAAAATGTTGAGGGGAGATATTATATAAATGACTAGTATAAAGATATAAGGGATAAATTGGCGAGATTAATTAGAATAATTAAATCAAATAGATTTAGGTGCATACATGAAGCATCTTGAATTGAATAGTGAGTTCATTATTAATTTTAGTCTTATTAGTCTATAAAGATTTAATTCTTGTGATTACATTATTTTTATAGACTTTTCATAATAAAGGAAAACATGTAATGATTACAATCATAGCTTGAGTTAATAAAAATAAACTTTGCATATCCATTATAACAATGTGTAACTTGTAAATAAGGGAAAATAAAAAATTGGGTTTGAAAATTGAACCTTAGGGCATAAAGATGTAACCATAAAAAGAAGGATGAAACTTAACAAGCATAAAATTTTGAATTATTTAGACTACATGATGTGTTATAATTAAGCACTAATATAAATGTAAAAGGTAGAAGTTGATTGATGAATACACTTGTTATTTATTGAAAGTACAAAGAGGATTAAGATACTTAGTATTTTACTATACTATGCAGGTATGAGACTGAATGTAGAAGTCAATAAATGTGGAAAACTAGATTATGAGTCACGCAGGTTAAGAACTAATTTTTTTGGCATGATTAGATGAGTTCATTAGTCTCTAGATGGTACTAAATAATTATATCTTACTACTCTAATGGTTTCATTTGAGTGATTCTTGATTCTCTATTTTCATACAAGTTGTTATGCCTACTTGGAAGCTATCTTTGTGTGCAATCTTCAAACACTGATTGTGTACATAATCCCATAAATTTGTCTCCTCTTTGAAACCCTATGTCCACTTTAAAAACTAGGTATCCACTCCCTAATGAATGGATAAGCACTAGCTACATATCCAATACTTTGAGGAGGGAATTCAAATTGAACATAGTTTTCTCCATTAGGTGTGTGTGTGTGTGCAATAGTGATCCTTTGATGAGTGCAACCTATAATCTAGATTTTGATATTTGACAGATGAAAATCTTGGATTGGCTATGACGTGCTTCAAACTTGGCCAAGACCCACTCTTTGTGATTGATGGATAAATTACAAATAATAGGGTATTCCATTTGACTATGAATTTTTTTGAGTATGTTTGATAAGTGATTTCAAGATGGGTAACAGGTTTAGACCTAATTTATAATTATATGAGGCTCTCTGGGTATTTTATCAAACCACTAACATGTGAAACATATAGGGTGATATTATGGAGAAATAGCATTGTTATTAATTTCATATCAACAGGAAATGTTTACAAACATGTATTTATACAAATATTAATGCCAAAAATATTTCCTATGTAATAGGGTAGTCATTATCTTATCATGTTGCAAAAGATATGCAACCTCGAATATAATCATATTACAAATGAAATATAGAAAGTTTAATTAAACAAACTTATTTAATAATCCTAAGTACCATGAGTAATAAAACATTACTCAACTATATTTATTTTTAAAAGTGAATTAATCACCCTTTAAACTAAATCTAATATCCCCCCCAATTAAGTATTGTCTCAAGTGAAAAAGAGAGAGATTCTCTAAATTCCTCAATTTTTCCCATGCAAGTGCTTTAGTAAAAATATTTCCATGCTATTGATCTATCAGGCAATACTAGAGCTGGATGTTGTTATTCTAAACATGTTCACAAATAAAATGAACTTGTACCTCAATGTGTTTAGTGTGTTCATGAAATACTTTATTGAAAGCAAGCTTCACTACTCCATTGTCTACATGAAGAATTGTTGGTTGATTTTGTGATAATCCAAATCCTTCAAGTACAAATATAAGCCAAATTTTTTCATAGATAACTCCTCCTATAGTGCAATATTTTGATTCTATGGAGGATCTTGAAACACAAGTTTGCTTCTTGCTCCCCCATGATATTGGTCCAGATCCAAAAAATAATACAAATCCTGAGGTAGATTTTCTATCATCAATGTTTCCTACATGATCTAAATTTAAAAATTATCATTATTCTTGTACTCTAGGCCAAAATCCATGGTTTCTCTGATGTATCTTTATACCCACTTTGTTGCTTTCCAATGAGAGACTTTGGGATCTTATATGAACCAAGATAAATAACTGATCACATAGTTGATGTCTAACCTAGTATAAGTTAGGTAAATGTATCTCCCTATCAACTACCAATATAGAGTTCCATTTACCTATGGTGATGGATCTGCTTGAGATAAGTGAAGTTTTATCTACATAGGTGTGGAAATTGGTTTGATATCCATCATGTGATGCTTTTCAAGCATTATCCTAGCATATTTGAGTTGAGATATAAATATATGATTTTTTCTCTACCAAATTTTTAAACCAAGAAAATAATGCATAAGTCTAAGATCTATCATGTCAAATGATCGATTTAGATCTTTCTTTGTTGACTCAATCATCTTCATTGAACTGTTAGTGATTACTAGATCATCAACATATATAACCAAGATAACCATCTCCCCTTTGTTGTTTGAGATAGAGATTTGGATCATATAGACTTCTTTTGAATCTGTATTTCAAGAGATGCTCATGAATTTTGATGTACCATGCCTTGGGAGCCTGTTTAAGACCATACATTGATTTGACAAGTCTACAAACTTTATCTTCTTTTCTTAGTTTGATAAAACCTTATGGTAGAGTCATGTAGACTTATTCATGTAAGTCTCCATTAAAAAAGGCACTTTTTACATCTATTTGATGGACTTTCTAGCCAAATTATGCAACTATAAAAAAATCATTCTAATTTTTTTTATTTTAGCTTTAGGAGCAAATATCTCCTAATAGTCAATGCCTTCTTTCTAAGCATATACCTTTACAACCAGCCTTACTTTGTGTTTGTCAAGACTACCATCTACTTTGTACTTCATCTTAAAGATCTATTTGCATTCGATCGGCCTCTTCCCTGGTAGAAGGTCTACAAGCTGCCATGTTTTATTGTTCATCAATAAATTATAGTCTACATTCATTACATCTTTCCAAGGTTTTGATTATAGGGATTCTTAAATTTAGGAGGGCTCAACAGATTTAATAACCAAACTTTTTAAATCCAAATTGAATTCTCCTCAAGCCATACTCTGAGTCCTTGGTCCACTTGTGGATGTATTTAAAACACTATTTAGTTTAGCATCTCTTAGTGTACTTGTATACCATTTAGGCATATGTTGAGTGGTTCTTGTGGGTGGTGGAGTTGCACCATTATTCCCATCATCACTATCATCTTCTAGTGGATTGCCATCTTTTGAATTATCTATGGGACTAATTTGTTTATCAGGTGAGCCTATAGAAGGAGCTTTTGCTTATTTCTTCTCAAAGAAATCAATATCTTTGCTAGTGCAGACTTGTCTAATTTTTAGATCCATGATTGTATAGCAAGTGATTCTTCATTTTATCCTAAGAACACATATTTTTTTTTCTTTTTATCAAGTTTAATCCATTCTATCTTGGGAATGTGAATCCTTGTTTGGATTCTAAAAATTTGAAGATGTGTTATAGATGGATTTTTCCCTAACTAGGCTTCATGTGGAGTTATTCCATCAAGAGTGGTAGTGTGAACCCTATTAAGTATGTATACAATAGTTTTGACTACTTCTATCCAAAATGTCTCTATCAAAATTGAATCATGTAACATACATCACACCATTTCCATAATAGTATGTTTTCACTATTCAACAATTGCATTTTATTGTGGTGTATGCGGAGGTGCCATTTGATAATGAATGCCATTTTCTTACAAAAAATATTTAAACTCATTACTGGTGAATTCCCCCCCATGATTTGAGTGAAGGGTATTTATTTTTTGACCAGATTCTGTTTCAACAATCACTTTAATTTTTTTGAAATTTTCCAAGGCTTGACTCTTTGTTTTCACACAGTAGACCCACATTTTTCTAAAATAATCATCAATAAAGATCATGAAGTACTTAAACCCAACATGGTTAGGTGTCATCAGTTCACACAAATCGATATGCACCAGATCAAGTTTTCCATGGACATGATATGTACTTTTTTGAAATGGATCTCTATGTTGTTTACCTACTAACCAATCTTGACATTTGTATGTACCCTTTTTAAGAGGTGGAAATCCTCTTACCATGTTGTAGTAATGGAGCATGTTGATATATCAAAAATTATTGTGGTTAAATCTTATGTGCCACAATTGTGTCAAGTTTATGTCCTTTGTTATGAGTGCCTGATTATTTTTTTGAATGAAATCAAGCTAAAACATATGGTTCGCATTGGATACTCATGCAAAAAGTTTTGAATTTTTGAATTTATCTCTGATCAGACACATTTTATTTCCACCTTTATAGTCAAAGTCAATCTTTAAATTATGGTTCGAGAGTTGACTAACTGACAAAAAATTCAAGGTTAAAATAAGTACATATAGAACATATGTGATTTTGAAATTTTATGTGCCTAGGGTAACGTAATGTTTCCAATGCCTTGCACACTGTATAAGGTATCATCACCTGAATAAACATGATTTTTATTAGGTGTGTCTTTTAAAGTTAAAAACCAATCTTTTTTACCTATCATGTGTTGGGTTGCACCTAAATCAACATGCCATATGTCACTTTATGACATGGATTCTTTATATAAATGGGTAGAATATATGAATTATACATCCTCATCATGTTCTTCTAGTTCAATAATGTTACCTTATTGTTTTGATTTTTTCTGACAAATTGCCTTTTTTTTTGTCCCTGTGGTTTACTTTGAGATGATGGGGATGATTTTTGGGTAGTGGGCTTTTGGCCACTAGAATATCCCTTCTAGAAAGTATTATGCCAACAATATTTTAATTCATGTCCCTTACGACCATAAATGAGACATTGTTTTTTATTTACCCCCTTGTGTATTTTGTCAAGGACACTATTTTGATGATGGCGTTGAAGACTTGATGGGTTTCTTGTCTTCTATGAAGCGATAACATGTTCTTCTCCTTCTTCTTGAGTGCTGAAAGACTCTTTTTATTACAACATGTTCACCAATTTTTAAAAACTTGGTCTTTTTTGTGATAGTCAAAGTGGTAACAAAAATCCTATATGAATGCAAAGTGCTTGCCAACTACAATGATCAAATCATTCATCAAAGAGCTTAAAGAATCATATGCCATATTTTCCCTAAGATTCAAGCATCTTTTGGCAAAAAAATTATCTAGATATATATTGAGCCACTTGCTACTCTCATATTAATGTTGTGACCCAATCATATCCATTTCTTGCTAAATCCCCTATGACCGCAAGGGAAGAGGATTCACCTCTTAGTCATAAGAGAACAAAAGGTGCAAGCTGATTGGAAAGGCATTCCAAAATGAATAAAGGTACATAGCAGAGTAAAACATTGTGAATTGTGCTTACATCTTTGGGTTGTCATTTAATGTTGTTAGATCACCATACTGGTGGGATATGGTGAAGTTTATAAATGAAGCACCTAAAGAGTTAACCAACCTAGGTTATGAAAATATGTGCATCACTTTGTTGGCAAAAGAAAGAAAAGATGTTGAAGATTCATTGCATTCCATCAAGGATTCATCATCATTTTCTATGAATGGAAATATATAGCAAATAGGCCATTGATTAATGTGGTTTTAGTGTGCCTTAAAGTATTCACTGGGCCAACAGATGAAAAGGTGCACCCCACAATGTTGGTAAAATAAATAAAAATTGTTGAAGATCCATTATAACATATCAAGAATTCAAGGGTTGAAATAGGGATGTTCATTATTTTTGATGGATGGAAAGATACAACAAATAAACCATTGATTAATGTGGTCGTAGTGTACCTTAAAAGGACCATGTTTATGAAGGCTATTGATTGTGAGAGGTAAGTGAAGGATGCACGATTCATCACCAACATCGTCAGAACCTATTGAAGTAATCGGACCTCAAAATGTTGTCTAAGTCATAAGGGACAACACAAATAATTATAAACTATGGATATGTTGGTTGAGGCAAATTATGGGCATATAGTTTTGATACCTTGTGCATTCATTCTCTCAACCTTATGTTGAAAAAATTGAGCCCCAAAATTGATAGGATCAAACAAGTCTATAGGGAGGCAAACAAATCCAAATGTTCATAAGTAACCATCACATCCCAATAAATTTCCAAGACCTTCTAAAAGTTTCAGCCATTAAAGATAACTATTTTCTTAAAAAACATTCATGTATAATTATAATTTAATTTTGTAATTTTTTAATTTGTAGAATTTTAATTTTTAAATTTTTTTGTTTATTTTATTTGTTTTAATGTCTTATTAGGTTGTTGAGACTTGGTTTGCCTCACACATACTCATCTTGAGATGACTTCTCAAGTTGCATGAGGCATTGAGCAACATGGTCATCAACCACCTTTGGGGTGTATGGAGGCAATCAAATACCAAGAGGTGTCATGTCCCCTTATTGGGTTTAGAGAGGTGAAGACCCTTATCATTTTTCTTTTGGTTTCTCATTAGCTAAGAGGTGAAGTAAAAATGGAAACATATTTATTTTATTTTTAAGTTACCAAAGTAGCTTCATGTTGAAAATTTTTCTATTTTTAAAGTGAAAAGGGTCACTTATTAAATATATTATTTTAACCCTTCGAGCGTCCCACTTTTAGAGTTGTTTTGGAGGGAAAAGGTTAGAAAGGGAGGTGGAGAGGTCCATTTTCGACATCTATCATCTATTATCAATTAATTATTTTGAGTTAAGCATGTTTTCTTGCATGTTCAACCACTGGGGACAAAAAACCTCATTAGCTTTTATATTTACAGACAAAAACCCTCAATTCTTATTGGTGAATTCATTCAGGGGTCATAGTTAGACAAAGCATCAACATTTCTAGCATCTAGGGCATATTCAGAGTGTGATGTAGTAGTTAGGGCTGCCTTTTGAGGTGTGACACAATTCATAGAGGCCTTTTGGAGGCCAACAAGCTCCTTAGAGGGGTTAAATCTTAATTGGAGGACTATTCAGTTGGTGGATTTTTTTGTTTTGGCATCTATACAATTAGCTAATTTCTAGGCCTATAAATTATTTTAAAAATTTAGATTCAATGTGATAAATGGATTGATTGAATTTCCATATTTTTGTGAGGGTTTATATGAAGTCTAAATTTTATTTTCATGCCTAAGTATATTTTCTCAAAATTATACAATTTTTGGTTAGGGTTTCTACAAATTTTAGAATTATTTAATTTGGCCCTAAAAGGGATATTTTAGTGGTATCAGATCCATCTACTTTGCCAACTATGGGGATTGAGTTGTTTGTAGGGTTGCCTACTGTAGACACCTAAAAAGTGTCTAACCCTTTGTCTTCCTCTCTCCCCTTGGTCCCTTGCCACTTCGACTATCCCTAACCTACCGAAGTCTTATTAATTGAAAATAATCATCTATTTTTAATTAAATAAGTCTATTTTCCTTCTCCTTGGGACCTCACCACCCTAGGATACCTTCTTTGGATCCCCTTTATTTCCCACATGGCCATTTAATGCCTAAGACTCCCATTCCAATCTCTTCACTCGCCCATTTAACCCCCGTCGACCGTTTCATCCTTGCATTCATTTGACCCGGCGGTTGGGAAACGGATGAAAGGCTATTTTTAGCCTTTCTCCGGCCTTTTAGCCGTCGACATCGGTCAACCGTCGACCGACGTCGGCGATATTGCCGGCGTCGGCACCTTTCATAACGGCTTCTTCACCGTTATCTCCTCCTCTTCGCTCTCTGCGTCTCTCTCTCGGGCATCCCGACTCTTCAATCTTTGCATCAGACCCTTGTATCCGTCCTTTTCACTTAATTTCTCTGCCAATCAATCTGACTCTCTCCCTCAGGTACACAGCAAGCTTCTGCAAGTGAACAACAGAGATTCTTCATCAACAACAAGATCAACACCTTCTTCAGTAGGGCACAGGTAAGTACTCTGTTTGTTTTCTTTATGCTTTCTAGTCATCTGCTTTTAAACTAGATTCAGTTCTTCTTTTTCCCAAACCAGACTGCTAACCAAACCAAGCAGACCCGGATCCCTATCTCCCTGATTGGCCTCCTTTACCTCTCTGCCCCTTTTTGACATTTTGTCCATTATCCTAAGACCTCTGCACAGACCTTCAACTAAAACCAGACTCTCCCAAACCATTTTGTACGTCCACAGACCAAGCTCAGACCAGACTCTGTCCAGACTTGACCAGAACTTGCCTAAACCCCATCCAAGCCTATTGCCCCGACCGACACCGATCATTACCCCGACCGACGTCGGCAACATAACTGACATCGGCACCTTTGACAACTGACGTCGGTGACTGTGACTAAGCCGACAGCTTCTTTCAGGTAAGCTTTTGCTTCCTTTTCTCTTTCAGTTTGCTATCATTTCAGTCTATTTTAGCATTCTGTCATTTATCAGTCATTTATCTTTTATCAAAATAGTGGGTTGACCTCCCTTAAGGAAGTTCTCATACTTCTGGGAACAAGCTTTCGCTTGGCAACCCACCATCTATCTATCTAACATTTTCTTGTCCAAGTTTTCTTCTTTGCAGGTGTCATTCCTCCACAGCCAAAGAGGAGTGCCCACAACGTCTGGATTACGGTGCGCAATCTTCATCCAGGTACTTCTAGCCTTGTCCATTATCTCTTTAGTTTCTTCTCTCCCTTGAATATAGAAAGCAAATTAGCGATAGAAACATTCTGACACGCCCGGTGGGACCCTAGGTTCCTCTTGGGTTCCTTTTCTTCTTCATTCATTTAGGAGCATTAGGTTCTTACCTTTCCTCCTCCTTATTTTATTCTCAATGACACTATAAGCAGGAAATTAAAATGAATCTTTCTTTTCTTTCTTGCACTTTCTAGACTAGTCTAAACATCATACTCTCAACCCTTTCTCAAACTTGTCTTCATAACAAACATCACATTTCAACTTGGACATTAAAACACTTTGCATTTATTTCTGCTTGTGCTTGCATCCTCTTAGTCCACATCTAGTAACTTAGACGCATATTGAATAAATCGTAGACACTTGATGTTACACTACCAAACCACATGCACTAAAATGAACATAAAACTTACTTGAGACAAGGCCCGACTGGGATTTCATCCCCCAGCGGATACCTTACCCGTCCCGGTGACCCTACTTGGATTTCATCACCAAGGGGGAAGCCCACTCCGTTCTCTGGCGGAGGATAAACTCTAGGCGAGGTATATCTTGGCTAAGCGAGACCAGCTAACCACTGAAATCGTGAAGTGAGGGGAGCTTGCTCCTTAGCACCAAGCCACGTACCAGACCTAACACAGATTTTTGAGCACCTAAAACAAGACCCGAAACCAGCTCTAGACTGCTTCTTCTAGGACCTTCTTGACAGTCAATCTCCCCAAACATTCATCTAAGGCATAAGCCACAAGATTCTAAAGTTAATTCTTAAGATTTATCGCTTAGGCTTGTCTGTCTCTCTCTGTTTTCCTCTTCTCATCTATTTGTTTGAGTGAGTGAGGACGCTTTCTTCATTATTTTTCTAAGAATCTTCAAATCTTTTGGTTCTCTAGAAAACACAGTCATCGGCATCGGTTCTTCCACTGACGTCGGCTTTCCACTGTTACCAGCATCGGTTCTTCCACCGACGTCGGCTTTCCTCTCTTACCGGCATCGGTTATCTGACCGACATCGGCCATCTTTTCTTACCGACATCGGTTTTTCAACCGACGTCGGTCTCTGCCACTGTCCTTTTTTTTCAAAACCAGCAACCTAAAACCTATCCCTTCTCTGTCAAAAACTCCATTCTAAGTTTTTGGAACTGCAAAAACATAGTTTCTGGAATCTGACCCTACTTTTTGACCACGCTCCCTCGTCCCTAACCAGTCCTATCATGGAGTTCCACTCAGAGACTGAAAGAACTCCTACAGGACCGACCCCGACCCCGACCTCGACTCAAATTCCCATCATCCCTGAAGGGGACCAAGATTTTGAGAGATTCTTGGACCTCAATACCGCAGCCCTCCAAAACTATCTCGCGAGAAACCCAACGCGAGACCTTTCGGGTGACATGGCGACGACATCCACACCATTCACCACCCAACCCTTTATGACTCAGCCTTTCGCCTCAACTATTAACCCAACCATGGCCAATACACAAATTTTGGCCTCCCCGTCCATCTTTAGACCAACCTCCACCGGGGTTTCATTACCCCCTCAACCATACCCAATTCAACCAAGTTCTACATCATATCAGAACTTGATTGTCTCGACCCCTCATACTCTTGCGCCCACAAATGTAGGAGTGCCAACCTATCTTTCTACCAGTGCTGCCATTCAACCAGCTTTGGCAGTGCCCAGTCAACTTATACCTTCGACCTTCATAACGCAACCACCTTTAGCCTCCACTTCTGCCCCTGCGACTAGTCATCCGTACATTGTACAACCGACTATGTCGCACGCCTCCTCTAGCCTCTTTCAAGCGCCTTACAACCTAGGGGGCGCTCAACCCACCAATCCGTCAGCAGACATCATTAAGATGCTGATGGATAAAATGTCCAGCCTCGAAGCCTCCATTTCTGGCTCAAGCAATATCCTGTCTTATGACCAGATTTGCAACGAGCCCATCCGTCCTTCTGTCCCTATTCGACCATACCCTAACCATTGGGAGCTTCCTAAATTCACTCGCTTTCAGAGTAAGGAAGACCCACAACAACATCTACGGGCATTTAGACATGCCTGTTATCTTATTGCCCATGACGATGCGTTACTTTTATGCACGTTCCCTATGTCGCTTTCTGGCCCCACCCTTGACTGGTATAGTTCGCTTGCCAGACACTCTATTTTTTCATTCATTCAACTCGCCCAACTATTTCTCGACCATTTCTCAATCAACATCACCAAACAAGTCTCAATCACAGACCTTTATTCCATCAGGCAATTTGACGATGAATCTATAGTCGATTTTGTCGCTCGTTGGAGAGGCTTAATTAACCAGCTCTCCTTCTCTTTGCCTCAACCTGAGCTCATCGATCTCTTCTCTCGAGCATGTGCCAGACACATCTCTTCTACTTTGCAGATTCAGACATTCTGCACTTTTGACGAAGCTTTCATCATGGCTCGAAAGCTCGAACTCTGCGCCCTTGAAGAAGATAAGGTCAAATTGCGTAATACCAACGCAAAATCTACTGGCCATTCTTCTTCCAGACCTTCTTCTTCTACCAATTCCGAATCCAAAGGAGTGGCCAACACTGTGGTCATTAGATCACCATCCTCAACAACAATGAATTACTCTCAACCTTCTACATCTTCCAGCATCACCAAACAATTCCAACAACGGTATATCCAGCGTTCTTACACTCCACTTGGAGAACCATACGCTTCCGTTTTGGAAAAACTTCTCAAGTAGGGGGTCCTCAATCTCCCTACAATCTGACCACCTCAATTTGACCCTTCAAAAGCCATCCCTACATGGTATAGGGAGGCCGACTTCTGTCTCTTTCACCACGTCTAAGGCCATGACATCGACAACTGCCAAACTTTCAAAAACATCATCCAAGACATGATCAACAAGGGGGATCTTGTTTTAGATAACCCGAACGCCCCACCTAATCAACATATCGACATCTTCAAACACCTTTTTCCAAATCATCCACCTACTCAGAACAACGTCCAAACCATAACCAAAGATTCTCATGACCATGACATTCACACGATTAACACTATCTTACCTCTTATCTCTGACCAATCTCTTTCACAGGTAAAAGAGTCTTCTTCTCCTATTCGTCTATCACAGGATGAAGAACCCTCTTCTCCTATTAGTCCTCCATCTATTTCTCCTATATTGGAGGACGCCTTGACCACACCTACACCATTAGCCCCACCTTCATCCAATGACCATACCTTGCCTACTCCTCAAGCACAAGCAGAAGGCATAATCATCCCTGCCTCCTGCCATCTGGAGGAGCCACACTCTCCTATTTCTTCTCTACCCAGAGAAGAACCAGTCTCTTTACCCATTTTAATCGAGGAAGACCCAGTCACAGTTTCCTCTTGCCCTTTGCCTGAGATTGTTACATCTCACTCACCTTCGTCCACATCCAAACCCAAACCCACATCTAACCTTGCCTCACACAATAGTGGCCCTCGACCCAAACTAACGAAAGTCACTAGACAACATCAGAGAATTTTTCCCCCACCTTCATCATTGCTTTCAATCTTGGGCCCGCATCCGTCCACTTTAATAGGAGTACTGCCTACTCCCATCCTTCACAGAGGCACGTCGCCTCCATTACTCCCTCAAACATATATCTCTCTCAAACCATCGACCAACGCCTCTTATGCCTCTTAAACCAAAGTCATCAACCCCTACTGCAATAAGACATCTAGACCCATTAGTAGGCTCTTATACCTTGCTTTTACGGCAATTGTTGCAGTCCTCTCGCCTCGACCTCCCGCCTCTCAGACCATATCAATCTCTCGGACCAAAACCACCCTGGTTCGACGACACTTGCATTTGCGCATATCATCGCACACCTGGACACGACACGGAACATTGTTGTGCCCTCAAGGTCGCCATTCGCCAATGTCTTGGGAATGACACCCCTCTTTTCAACCACGTTATCAACAAACCTTCAACACTGCCTCACCCATCACATCTCGGATCAAGACCCTCTTGGTTCGACAACTCTAAATTCTGTCATTATCATCACATTCCGGGACATGACACTGAGCATTGTTGTGCTCTCAAAGCTGTCACTCATCAACACCGAAAAAAAGATTCCCTTCTCACCAAGGACCCTCTTAACCAACTCTTCGACAAAACATCAACCCCGACCCATGCCTCTCCAACCTCATCACCTAAATCGGGATCTCCACGACAGATTATGGTCCCTTTACCGCCTTTGACCCCATTATTTGACATTAACACAGTCCATTTAATCACCAAGCCTCAGTCAACCTTGACTAATCTATCCAACATTCTCCCTAAGCGACTGGGGGAATCCAACCTTATCCTAACTTCGATCAAACATTCAACCAAACCTCGACCAAGTCTCGACCAACCATCGACCATGACATCGACCATAACCTTACCAAACCTTCGACCAAACCTTCGACAAACTTTCACCAAACATTTTACCACACTTCAACCAACTCTCGACCAATCAACAATCAAATGTCATTCAACTAATCCTTTTTATCTAAAATATTCAACCAGTCTCGACCAATCAACAACTATATCAGTCAACTTCACATCCACTATCAACATCTGACCAATCTGGAAAGAGCCAAATGGGGCAAGTCCGCTCCTAATTGACTCAGACCTTAACACACTAGCATGGCCCAGGGACTTATCAGACCTTGAACCCCCCTTAATGCGTTGCATCTTCGACCATTCTTCTGTTAGTCGAGTACTCGTCTACTTGACACTTAACTTGAGCTCGTCCTTTGAGTAATCTCCGTCCTCTTAATCCTACTTCCTTTCAACCCTATTCCTCTTAACAATTCCTATAACCCTTTTATGCTGTATGAATGTTTTGTCCTCATAAAAGGGAGCCCTTGACCTTTAATAATCTTGTCTACGACTCACATTTCTGTCAAAATAAATCAAGATGTCACAATATCCATGGTCACTATATCAATATCAAAATCAAAAAAGCAGACTGCTCCCTCGAATGACAGCTGTACTATCATTGCTGTAATTAATAGACTGCTCCCTTGAAAGACAGCTATTCAAAAGCCTTTATATTAAACAAAAATATAGACCACTCCCTCGAAGGATGGCTATGACTAATCTGGCAATAAACAGCACTATTTTAGAAGCTTTCCGCATTGATCAGCTTTACAACTGACCACTAAATCAAAAGACATCTCTATGTAGGCTTCCCGCATCGATCAGCCTGCACAAAAAAAAAAAAAAAAAATGAGTCATGGACTTGGCTTGTAGTTGTCTCAGGGTCTCCTATAAAAAGGGGCAAAGTTATTCCTGCTCTTAAACTGGGTTACCCTATCCTCCTCCTATCACCTGCTCAGGGGACTTCGAGCTCACTTTAATGACAAAGTGATTCGATTACCGTTCTAACACAACACTGGTCCACGACGCAACGCATACACGGGGCTTTTGTTCTAACAACCCCTATCCATGCTGTCATTTTTGGTCTTTGTCAATGAAAGAGCAATTCGCCTTTCAATTATCTTTTGCTTTGGTCACATTAAACCAAACCAACTTCAACATTTTCAAACCAACCTCAAAATATGACATCAGGCATCGCCTTGTCCTTTTCCCATAGTTTCCATGGACACCAATACACATGGAAATTACCGACCAGACCTAATTTATGTTAAGCATAAACCAATACTTGCTAAAGCATAAATAGACTTCCATTCATTTTTAGCATACATCCATCACGACTATGGAAACTTGCTAGAGATGAAAGCCTCTCGACCAATATGACATCCGTAGCATCATCTTACCCTCATCGTTTTGACACTTGACCACATCCAATCATTGATCAATCAGACCTTTTGTTCGAACTACATTGGTCTGAGGCCCTATGACCAGGGCTATGTAGGCAGCACTCAAATAACACATCCTCTGAGGTTAGCTCGACCACCCCCGTTTGTTCATCTCTTTGATGGACAAACTTTCTCTTCTGCAACTTTGACCTTGACCATGACCAACTCCACCGACTTTGACCAAGACCAATCAATCTCTCTGACCCTTCCTCCCTTTTAGGGAGAACTACATTGGCCTGAGGCCCTTCACACAAGGGCTATGTAGGCAGCACTCAGATCACATGATGTCTTCTGAGGTTAGCTCGGCCACATCCTTTCATCCATCCATCCCCTTGACCAATGACCATTGGAGATCATGCATATCTCCTTCGACCTTCGACTACTTCCAAGCCAATGTTGTCTTGGTTGTTTTTTGCGTGTGTGCTATCTCACGGTTGGTTAGCAGAATTGTCCGCAGACCTTATTTTTGGACCCTCACAAGTATAAGATCGCAAGCTGGTTGATCTGCACTACTTGTGACTTTTTCGTGTTTTTGGGAGCACTTCCTGAGCCCTGGATACCTAGAACACGACAACCATTTGGAGCTTCAGCTTAGATTGAGTGACCCGATCAGCAGACGACTAAATGCTGGGGCCCGGTTACTTTGATTCTAGCACTCCTCGACCCTTTTGACTGCGACCATTTGACCTACCTATCCCGTGACGTGGTATATGCGCAATCACGACTTTTGTAGCATTTTCACTCACTTTTCATCTTTCTCATCCACCTTTTGTCAAATCAGCACCCGACATCAGGTTCCTTCCCTCGACTCCCACTTTGAGGGGGAATACCTCATCCATACTTCGGGGCAATCTACATCATCTATTACCTGAGGCAACCACTTCCTATTTTTGTCTTGCAGTTCGTCTAGAACAACCAACAAGACAAAAAGAGGCAAATGTAAACACCTAAAAAGTGTCTAACCCTTTGTCTTCCTCTCTCCCCTTAGTCCCTTGCCACTTCGACTATCCCTAACCTACCTAAGTCTTATTAATTGAAAATAATCATCTATTTTTAATTAAATAAGTCCATTTTCCTTCTCCTTGCCACCTCACCACCCTAGGATACCTTCCTTGGATCCCTTTTATTCCCCACATGGCCATTTAATGCCTAAGACTCCCATTCCAATCTCTTCACTCGTCCATTTAACCCCCGTCGACCGTTTCATCCTTGCATTCATTTGACCCGGTGGTTGGGAAACGGATGAAAGGCTATTTTTAGCCTTTCTCCGGCCTTTTAGCCGCTGACGTCGATCAACCGTCGACCGACATCGGCGATATTGCCGGCATCGGCACCTTTCATAACGGCTTCTTCACCGTTATCTCCTCCTCTTCGCTCTCTGCGTCTCTCTCTTGGGCATCTCGACTCTTCAATCTTTGCATCAGACCCTTGTATCCGTCCTTTTCACTTAACCTCTCTGCCAATCAATCTGACTCTCTCCCTCAGGTACACAGCAAGCTTCTGCAAGTGAACAATAGGGATTCTTCATCAACAACAAGATCAACACCTTCTTCAGCAGGGCACAGGTAAGTACTCTGTTTGTTTTCTTTATGCTTTCTAGTCATCTGCTTTTAAACTAGATTCAGTTCTTCTTTTTTCCAACCCAGACTGCTAACCAAACCAAGCAGACCCGGATCCCTATCTCCCTGATTGGCCTCCTTTACCTCTCTACCCCTTTTTGACATTTTGTCCATTATTCTAAGACCTCTACACAGACCTTCAACTAAAACCAGACTCTCCCAGACCATTTTATACGTCCACAGACCCGTCCACAGACCAAGCTCGTACCAGACTCTATCCAGACTCGACCAGAACTTGCCTAAACCCCGTCCAAGCCTATTACCCCGACCGACGTCGGTCATTACCCCGACCGACATCGGCAACATAACCGACATCGGCACCTTTGACAACCGACGTCGGCGACTGTGACTAAGCTGACAGCTTCTTCCAGGTAAGCCTTTGCTTCCTTTTCTCTTTCAGTTTGCTATCATTTCAGTCTATTTTAGCATTCTGTCATTTATCAGTCATTTATCTTTTATCAAAATAGTGGGTTGACCTCCCTTAAGGAAGTTCTCATACTTCTGGGAACAAGCTTTCGCTTGGCAACCCACCATCTATTGATCTAACATTTTCTTGTCCAAGTTTTCTTCTTTGCAGGTGTCATTCCTCCACAGCCAAAGAGGAGTGCCCACAACGTCTGGATTACGGTGCGCAATCTTCATCCAGGTACTTCTAGCCTTGTCCATTATCTCTTTAGTTTCTTCTCTCCCTTGAATATAGAAAGCAAATTAGCGATAGAAACACCTACATGCCAAACAGTGATAGAGAGGTTAGATAGTATGAAAGAGAGAAAAGAAAGGGGATATAATAAAAAAGAGAAGGGTTTGAACAACTAGAGCACAAGAATATGGATAATTGATATGCAGAGTATGCTTGATTTGATAAATTTACTCAAAATCAAGAGTGTATGACAGATATGATGGCTAAAATGATTCACACTATGTGAGGCATTAATACTTTCCATCCATCCAATGATGAGGGGAGTGATTCAAGAGACAACCCTTATCCTACATAAAGAATGACTATTGGATCTACAACTAGGCCTTTCCATCCTAACTTCCTTTGTAGAGAGGAAGTTATTCCTAAGGTGGAGATACAGACTTTAGTAATGGATGATATTTCTACCAATTACGTAGAGTACATGAATCTTCCAACTGAGATTAAGGAAAAAATGAGCCCCACTAATTTCATGGAGTTGAAGAGGAACAAAGAGAGATAGAGTTGATCCTAGAACTCAGAATAATTAAAGGGATCTCTAATAAGTTCTGGGAAAGCTCACAATTTTTACATTTGATGGATCTACAAAGAGTATTGCGCGAGCTTGGATCCAAAAAGGTGGATACATAATTTTTTCTCTAACCTATGATGGAAGATGAAGACATCAAGATTTCTACTTTACATCTTAAGGGCATGACACATGAGTGGTGGTACTATGGTTTGGTCACATAAGGGCACAACCTCATCAACTCTTATGATGATTTCAATAGGAGGTTGATTTAGAGGTTTTAAAGGGCTGATTTAGAAGTCTATTTTAGGGAGTTAACACATCCTAGACAAAAAATTCTATGGATGATTATGTGACTTATTTTCAAAGAATTTCAATGATGGTACCAGATGTTTTTTAAATAAGGCTTGTGGTTTTGTTTGTGGAAGGATTTGCTAACCCACTAAAGGGTCTAGTCAAAGATTTTAACCCTTATTCCCTCCAAGAAACCATAAAAAGGGTTTTTGATCTTGAATAAATAGTACCTAAGAGTAAAGTTTTGTCTTTTAGATAGCAAAGGACAACTCCTTTTGGACAACCTAACACTACACCTTCCAAGCAACCAAGGATAACCCCATATGGACAACAAAGAAACCCATATCAGCAAGGTAATAGATAGCAAAAAGAGCCACCAAAGACAAACAAATAAGTGGAATCAAGGAATAAGTTAAGAAGTAGAAATTTGCACTTCACTTACAAAGATCCTTAGACACCGAGTCATCATTACCTTGGCAGAGGGCAAGTTCATTACCTTGAGGTGGTATCAGATGGAGAGGAGGAAGAAGAAGAAGGGGTAGCCCCTAATGAAGAGGAGAAATAAAGGAAATAAGAGGGTGAACACTTAGATGGAACCCTTACCACATTGTCTGGTGCTCTTAGATATCACCTTTTTAGATTGAGAAAGTATGAAACATAGTGGGGTAGTCATGCATGCTTTGGCCAAATTCATGAAGTATTTGATTGGTGGTCAAAATGAATCATAATAATATAAAATGTTTTCTCAACCAAACTAATTTTAGTGATAGGTAATATAAGTGGGTAATCAAACTTCAATCCTATGAATTTGATATTGAGTATGTCAAAGGGAAGAACAATGTAGTTGCTGATGCATTGTCTAGGAAGCCTACTCTTTACTCTATGACTTCAATTATAGTAGGTTGGAATGTTTTTATAAAAAATATGTATGCAAAGAATGAATTTAATAATATTATCCTTGAAGGTAAAATCAAAGATGAGAGGCACAAGATAATAGATGGTATGATTTTCTACAAAAATATGATCTTTTTGACCCGTGAATCTAAGATAAAACATAAAATAATGAGAGTTGTTCATGATACACCCTTGTTCAAACATCTGGGGTATTTCAAAACATACAAACAAGTATGGGAAAGATTCTTTTGAAAGGGACTCAAGGGGGAGGTCCTTTAATACATATGGGAGTACCTCACATGCCAACAAAATAAGGTTGAACAAGTTTTTCCATCTAGCTTGTTGTAGCTCCTGCCCATTCCCACTCAAAAATGGGAAAGTATTTCCATGGATTTCATCATGGGACTCCCCATGGTGCAAAGTAAGAGTTGTATGTTTATGGTGGTTGATAGGATCGCTAAATATGCTCACTTTTTCCCTATTCTAGCCAAGTATAATGCACCTTTAGTGGCTGATGTTTTTTTAAGGAAGTTTTTTGGACTTCATGGCATGTCTAGAAACATTGTGAGTGATAGAGACAATAGGTTTTTGAGATTATTTTGACAAGAAATCCTCCATTTATCGAGCACAAAGTTGACTCCTAGCACTAGTTATCATCCATAAATCGATGGACAAACGTATATATTAAATAAATGGATTGAAGGATACCTACGAAACTATGTTGTAGGGTAGTAATCAGCTTGGATTAAGTGGTTATTCATGGGTAAACATTGCTACAATGCATCATATCACATATCCATTGGTATGTCACAATTTAAGGCTTTGTATGGGTATGATGCAATTTCTTTTATGGATTTGGTCTTGATAGATAGTAGAGTGTCAGGGGCCAAGGATTTAGTACAATAAAGTCATGATATATTGAAAGTGCTTAAGGAAAACCTCTAACATGCCCAAAACTAGAAAAAGTTACATGCAAACTAGCACCAGTTGGAGAGGATTTTTGCAGTGGGTGACATGGTATTTTTGAGGTTGAAACCCTATAGGCAGTCTTCCCTCAATCATAGTGGGGTAGAAAAACTTAAACCCCATTTCTATGGTACTTACAAAATTCAAAGGAGAGTTGGTTGCATATAAGTTAAAGCTGCTTAAGCATAGCTAGATCCACATGTTTCATGTTTCATGCCTAAAAAAGGCACTAGAATATCATATCATTCCTTCAATTGAATTATCATCTGTAGATGATAAGGGGAAGATGATTTTGATCCCAAAGTCTATTATAGATGTCTAGGAAAGGAAGCCATGGAGCAGGGGCATCATGGAGTATTCAGTTCATTGGAAAGACTTGCCCAAATGCTACTTGGGAATGGACAAATATTTTGTAGCATCCTAGCTTGAAATTATTTGAGGACATGAAATTTTGAGAGGGGAGGACTTTCATGTCCCCTTCTCAGATTTAGAGAGGGTGAAGACCCTTAGCCTTTTTCTTTTAGTTTCCTATCGGCTAAGGGGTGAAATAAAAAAGGACACATAGTTATTTTCTTTTTTAATTTGCCAAAGTAGTTTCATGTCGACAAATTTTCTATTTTGAAATTAAAAAGGGTCACTTTATAAATACATTATTTTAACCCTTGGAGCGTCTCATTTTTGGAGTTGTTTTGGAGGGAAAAAGGTATAAACAGAGGTGAAAAGGTCCATTTTTAGAATTTATCATCTATTATCAATTAATTATTTTGTGTTAAGCATGTTTGCTTGCATGTTCAACCATTTGGGATGAAAACCTTAATTAGATTTCAGAATTGGAGATGAAAACCCTCATTAAATTTTAGATTTGGGGATGAAAACCCTCAATTCTTCTTGATGACTTCGTTCAGGGGTCATAGTTGGATAAAACATCAACATTTGAGGTATCTAGGACACATTTGAAGTGTGTCACAGTAGCTAAGGTTGTCTTTGAGGTGTGACATAGTGCATAGAGTCCTTTTGGAGGGTAGAGAGATCTTGAAAGAGGTAAAATCTCAATTGGAGGACTGTTTGGTTGGTGTATTTTTATCTTTCAACATTCATACAATCAATTGTAATTTATTTTGATTTTTAGGCCTATAAATTATTTAATAAATTTAGATTTGATGTGATAAATGAACTGATTGAATTTCCATATTTTTATGAGGGTTTGTATAAAGTCTAAATTCTATTTTTGTGCTTAAGTAGATCTTTTCAAAATTCTACAATTTTTGGTTAGGGTTTTTATAAATTTCAGAATTGTTTAATCTGGCCCTAAAAAGACATTTCAAAGGGCCACAAAGGTGAAAAGGTTGATCCTTGATAATAGGTGGTAGGATCATGTGTATGTAGTATTTTCTCAATTTGACTAAGTTCATCATGAGTATGACAAGATTTGTGAATATGGATCATCTATATTTGGGTGGGATTTATGATGGAATTAACTCAATTATTGAGAAGATTAAGCCCATCATAAATGCCAAGAGTAAGATCCTACAAATAGGTTCTTTAGAGAAATGCAGTTGTATCGCATTAATAGACAAAATAAAATGACCACCTCATTGCATCTTTTTGTTTTTTCCCTGAATCCCAAATACTATACCAAAGAGATCTTTTTTTACCGAGGAGAGTCCCACCAAATGGGGATGTTGAGGTTAGTGAGGGGTGTAAGGCAACATTATCTATAATCTTCCCCAATCCAAAAGTAGAATCCACAATTATGGGTGAGTTTGGGTTTTTCATGACCTCCACATGTCACTCACTTGATGTTCTTAGTGAAAAGTACAAAGAAACTCATATGTGATAGTACCTCCATAGGCAAGCATCCACCCACCTCCAACCACTTGCAATAAAAAATCTATCACAAGTAAGATTTTAATTTTTTAACTCCATCTTTCTTTTTGATTTATTATTTTCACTTTTATTAATTTAAAAGTACTTTACGGCTTGCCCCAATTGGTTGAACGTTACTCTTTCGCTGAGTCAAACTAAAGTACACAATCCTTTATCCACTTAGTTAAGCACAAAAAGTTTGTAATGAAAGTGTAATGTCCCTCTTTTTGGCATAAACTTGCATAAGTCCTTAGCCTTAAATTATTCCTAAAAAGGCTAAGAGAAGAAGATAAAATGGGGACATTTGAGGACTTCAAAAGCATTTAATAGAAAAACACTTTATGATTTAATTTACACTTAAGTTGGGGCCTTTTTAAGGGTCATGGGCACTTAAGGCCTAAAGTGTTTTTTATAAGGAAGCTCTATATATTATCTTTTTAAAAGAAAAAGATAAACTCTTCCTCTTTATTTTGGGTACCACACTTGGAGGAGGGATAAAAAAAGGTAAGGAAAAACTCATTTGGAAAGGTTATGCATTTTGGTACTAAAATTGTTGATCAATTATGTCAAGATTTTTTATCAAAACTTGAAGACAAAAACCTTCAAGTGTGACAAGGGTTTGGAGATGAAAACCTTTATTCCTACATTTACGACAGCTCTATTCAAAGGCTAAAATTGTGTTTCAAATTTGTATGGTTGCATACAATTAGACCTATAAAAATGTTGTGAAATACCACCTTGTACGGAAGATTGGAGAACACCTTTGGAGGCTTCATGATTGCATTTGTGTAAGTGAAAGAGGTGGGCAAACTTGATTGAAGAGCTTTGGTTGTTCTAGGAATCCATCTCTAGGGTGGTGACTTGCTTTAGAGGAGTGGTGATCCCTCTCAAGAGGGCTAATTGGCTTCAGAGCCCTCTTCTAAGAGAAAAAGGTAATGTTGATATTTTATTCCATCATTGGTGAGTTGTTTGTAGATCATTTATAGGGTTTGAGGGCCATTTTATGCCCTAGAAATATTCAAAAAAGTATTATAATATTTTTCAACTTGGGCAACTTGCTTGGGAAAGGTTGGAAGGGTAAATTCAAGGGCTTGAATACCATATTTATTTATCTATTTTTTTAAAATATAGTGACTCCATTGGAGAAGTTTTAGGGATAATTGGAAGTGTAAATGCAATTATACCTTCACTTAAAAATCAAAATATTTGCAGAGATAGTTTTAACCTCCTCGCCACTATCACTTTGTCAAAAAGGTACTTTATTTCAGTTTCTTACTCAACTATTTTTGGGGCTATTTTGGAGTGTGTTTTATTTGGAAATTATTCAAATTTTCCATCTAGTGTTTGCTAATTTTTGGGTCAAAATTTAGTGGGTTAGTAGAATTATCTAAGGGTTTGTTGAAAACCCCCAACTTTGTCTAATTGTCCCATTTGGGGACATTACAGTGGTATCTAAGCCATATCTTGGCTTTATGTGGGATTCAAGATTTATATCAAATAGTGACATGGACAAGGGTAGGATTGAAAGTCTTACTCAAGCCTAGGATCGTGGGAATCAACCCCTCAAGGTGAAGGACCAACATTTGTTTCATTGGGATTTAATGAAATATTATGATGACTAATTGAAACTTTTACCATAGTAAAGAAAGGGAAGGAGCTTCAAGGATTGGATAGGTTTGAGACATGGAAAAGGGTGCATAGCTATGTATGATGACTTGGGGAAGATAGTTCTTCAAGATTTTGATGGTGATCTAGGTATTCTAGTGAGAGCTTGGGTGGACAAGATGAGTGAGTACCTTGATTTGAGGCCTAGTGGTAGAAGGGAAGCCCTAATTTTTTTCATCCAGCATTTGGATGGGGTTCCCCATGAATGATGGCATGATGGAAGGGAAAAATAAGGGCATAATATCATTGGGAAACATGAGGAGTTTTTTGAGACAATCATTGATGAGTTTGGTAAGAAAGTGGAGCCATCAAAACCAAGATCACTAAGGGCATCAAGCAAGGACTTCCAATTGGATAAAAGGCAGCCTTTAAAATAATTAATCGAGCCTATTTTCCAGCTATACAAGGGACAACCAATATATAAGCTTGTTGGACACAAAAATTTAGTAAATTATGGGCCTCTTATGATAGGAGATAAGATGTAAGTTAAGTCACAAAATTTGAAACATTTAAGTACAGGACCAAAAAGCTTTAAGAAATTAAAAAAGGTAAAAAATGAGAAAAGACAGAGCCAAAAAGGGAAGGTTCAGAGGCATCCAAAATTGAAGTTTAAGAGAAAACCAAAAGGATGGATTAACCAAGAGATTTGAACTCTAAACACACCATGGAATAAGAATCTATCGGGACATCCACTTTTGATAAGAAGAAAGTCATTGAAGGGGAAGGAAAGAAGACTAGAACAAAACTTCATGAGGACTCACATGAAGGATTCCATTAAAATTCAAGTAAGGGAAGTGGACACTCTATGAAGACACCCTCTATGATAAGGAAATGAGAATAAAATTGTTCCCTTATGTCAAGGGCACAAGCAAGGTATGATGAGTGGATGAGGAGGGAAAAACAAGCAAAGATGATAGTCTTCCTGGCTAGCCAACACATAAGGATGTTCAACGAGGAAGGTGAGTCCCTTAAACACCTACATAATCATGCCAAAGATAAATAACTATTGCACATTGATGAAGGGAAATCGGTGAACAGGTTCCACACCATAAGGCTAATGATCACTATCAGCTCGCTATAATTTTTAGAACAACAAATACAGGTAAGCCATTTAATTATTTTTATGGCAAGTTATCAATGCACAACCTTCCTACTATATTAATACGTCACTTTTGAGGATATGAATATCATGCCAAGGGTGAGGACAAGGTAAATGGCATGCCAAAAATCATGCAAACACATCACAAAATCAGTAAGCATCATCATTTGTTTGATACATTTCATATGCTACATATAATCATTATGTCTAGAAATAAAATGCAAGAGGATGGTATCCAATCAATGACAAGGATTGAGGTTTGTATTATTTTTGGTAAATCAACTACAATAATTATGATTCAATTTTTAGGTGAAAGGAAGCACTACATAAGAAATAACGCATTGTTCTATGATAGTGTGGTAAAGGTTGCTATGGGGGATCACAAATTTCAAGTTATACAAAGTGTGCACTATATTTTGGAGGAAAAAGGCAAGAAATTAAGGGTTATTACAATCCTTATATGTCCCTTGTTTATGGTTTTTTAAATGAATGTGCCAAGGTAAAAACTTGGCTAGACATGAGAACGATAAGAGGTGATAAGTGTTATGACCCGTGGGTCATTGCAAGAGTTGTTAATAATCATTTGATGGTTATTGTTTGCATTTCCAGCTTGTCTCATTCATAATTTTTGGTGTACATGTTATGCAAGGGTCTCAAAGAGGTGAGCATTACACCCTTCAACATGAAGAGGGTGGTTCAAAGATACATAAATGAATTCCAAGCCACCATAAGGGAAAGAAAAAATGAAAGAGGAAGTTGTTACATTCACATCGAAAGCAACAAGAAAATACCTTTTGGTTTTCAAATAAGAAATAATTGTAAGGGAGGACCAAGGCAATAAGGAAGGATGTAACTTATGATCCTAGTTATTGAAAATTAGATCAAAAGGGTGTTATTAAAAACCAATGTTTGTCCTAACTTGCTTGTTTCATGTGTAGGTTTATTTTGAAGATCCCTTACAAAGGGAAATGTAAGGAATAAGTTGGCTTCCATACGTGGGCAACCAATTGGAAAGGATGATATGGAGGACATGGAAGAAGATTAAATCTCCATTGTAGATTATACAAAGGCTCAAATCATGAAAATTGTGTAAAATTCAGAAAATTATTGGAAATAATCTTGGCTATTGACCCCTAAAAAAGGAAAAATATTTATACATGAAATCCAACTAAAAGGCCTAAAACTATTGTTGGAAGGTATGAAAATTTTGCTTCTAAAATTTTTTAGTTGATTGATCTATTATAGCCACCCATCATGTATAATAAATTTTATTTTGGAAGCATTCTGACACTTATACCAAAGGAAAATGTTGCTTGGTGTGATTCTGATTTTGTGCAATCCAAAATATCAAGTTTTTGGCATCTACTACAACTTCTTTATTGTGACGGAATTGCTGACAATTTTTCCCATAGGTCAAAATTTGTAACCCCTACCATTTGAAACTTTCCCCAGAATAGTCAAAGCCTTTATACAACTGTCTAAACTGATGAACTATAGTCAAATATAGTCATGATGAGGCCCTACAACAATGTTTCACAACCAAGTAAGAAGTGTCTTTATCAAGATTTAGTGTGTTTTGAAAATTATTGATCAAGCAATTATATAGGAGAGTGAAGATGAAGTCTGCTTTTGAGTCTTTTTTGGAGTCATTAACAAAATACAATCCATTCAAGAACAAGACACCTACAGTAGGTTTGAAAAAATCACATCTCCTTCACAGTGGCACATATAATTTTAACATTAGCCTACAGGCTTGTAATTTCACTTTCAATGGAGGCACGAGATCATAAGTAGCATATAGGTTTATTTTCTCAGACTTTTTTTCCAAGAGGACTCTTTACCAAGTGTTTTATTTCCCAAGTGTTGTCTTTCTTGGAATTATGTCAGGGTAACTATAGGAACGATTTCCTTGGAATTTTGTCTTAGGGAAAAGAAATCTAAAAGATAAAGGTTCGTTTGTCTTTTCCAAAGGAAGAAAGTTTGAAACAGAAAATTTGCAAAAATATGAAGACCACCTACCTTGCAAAAATGACCATTTGAAGAAATCTGAAGGATTATGCCCTACAGAAAAGGAGGCATCCAATAATCCTGAAAGGTATTTACCCTTCGAGAAAGTTCAAGATAGGAAATCTGAAAGGTTTATTTCCTTCAAAAGGGACATTGAAAAGAAACCTAAAGGGCACCTATCGTTCGAGAAGGCTCACTTCAAGATCAGAAGAGTCATTAGCAAGAAACCCAAAGGGCTTGTGCCCTTCAGAAAGGTTCATCTCAGGAGTTTTAAGGGATTTTATAAATTATTGAAGGGCATGTGCCCTTCGGGAAAGAGATTTTCAAAAATCTCGAAGGGTATGTACCCTTCAGGAAAATTACTCCACAATGTTGTTGAAGGAACAAAGGAATGAATAGGTAAATAAAGACTTGAACAAAAAGTTTGAAGGAATTCCTTCAGATAATTTATCCGAAGGAATTCCTTTGAAAAAGGAAAGGACACAACCAAGGGAAAGTCTTAGACAATTCTCATGGACATTTTATCCATAGGAAAGTGGAAAACCAAGAAAAAATCTGAGAGACGTCCAAATGAACAAGTCAAAAATAATTCTCACAGACATTTTGTCTATGGGAAATTGATTGAGCAAAGCCAAAATCAAAGGGTAAGTTTGAGATAATTCCCGTGGATAATTTATCCATGGGAAAGTAACCAAAGAAAAATATCTGATGGGAAAGACACTAAGCATCAAGCCAGACAAATCATGATAAGGAAAGTTTCATAATAAAGGAGTCTCAAAAATTTTATGCGAGAGACAAAAGATCAAGCAAAAGACAGTAAGGTGTGAAGAAGTGAGAAAATAAAGGGGAGATAATCTTGAGAAAAGTCTAAGGAAGATATAATTCCTATAGGAAAAAGAGAATAAGAGAAATATTCGAAGCATAAAACAAGCCTTAGACAATTCCTGTGGATATTTTGTCCGTGGGAAGATGACTTGATAGGTTATTCGACTGAAAGTATCTAAGGGAAAATCTGAGGGAAGAAGGAAAATACATGCAGAAGATAAGCCTGAAGGGAAAATACACTTAGGAAAATCATGGATAATTGTCCAAATAGGTCGAGTGGATAAATACAAAGGCCATAAACAGATAAAGCCAAGGAAATGCATGCATAGAAGTGAGAAAACCAAGAATAGAAAACTAGGAAATAGATTCAATTTGAATACATCTCTCATTTATCAAGATCCTTATCCATGCAAGCACATGCTATTTTCAGTGGATTGGTCAAAGCTTCTATTGACTGTTTAACTAAAGTCATGCATCTTCTTGATTTTCATTCAATCTAAAGCTTTCAATGCAAGGATCAGTTTAAGCGGAGGTCTAAATTAGGACTTTGAATTGACTGTTCATATACTTGGAGTTGATTGTTCATTTACTTGGAGTTAAATATTCATATATATGGAGTTGACTATTCCTAAATTAGAGTTGACTAATTGCTTTACACACAAAGGAGGTCTTCAAATGTTTCAACTCAGCTTCAAGTCATTTCAAACTTAGATCAAGACATCAAAAGTTGGCATGACATTATGCATGTTGAGAGCAGCCAAGATGAGTCCACCATTTATTTTCAACCCCAAAGGGTTTTCCATGCAAGACAAAGGACAAGAAAAGACAAATTTAGAAGGCTTTGTTATCTTGGCATAACAGAAATTAGACTTGAGCTAAAATAAGAGTTATCTTCTTCTTCTATTTTCAATGCCACCTCTTGGTTGTTGTGTAATTTTATATATAAGTTGGCTTTTCAGCCTTGAAATTAAATCCCTCTTTTGGCAAGACAAAATTTGGCCAAAGATTGTATTGTAACCTTTTTTCAGATTAATAAGAAGAGGACTGTTTTCAATTTCTAACAGGCTAGTATAGTGTATTTTTGTCATTGATTTGCATAAGTGATAAAGATTTCTTCATTGCCAAGTCTTTATTTTTACTTGGTTACTAGTTGGTCAAATTATGCAGGTCATGTTTTGTGTTTAAGTGTTTTTTAATTGAAGTTTCAGTGGATACAAGTTGATTATTACCTTTAATCAGGCCTATTCTTTCATTTCCTTCAAGTTATAATTAATAGATCAAACCTTTTCATGAAATATTTATGCATATTGATCTATTGGGGTTGAAAGTTCAGCATTTTCCTCATTTGAATCAGTGTTTTTAGAGTTTTAATTTGAGTGGATCAAGTAAAATTAGGCATATCACCATCATTAAGTAGGATTTCATTTCAAGTTTCTTTCTCCCTTTTCCCAGGCAGTTTGTAGCGTAGAGTAGTAAGATCCTAATTGATACATTAAAGGGAACTATCCCTTAGATCTATAGACTCAATCCACTGATTAGGTCACCCATAACCTAAGATTATTTAAATGTTCTAACAGACTGTGAAGGCCTAAAACTACCTTCACAAGGGTGCAAGTCTGATTGACAACAAAAATTACTAATTTCTGTGTACATTTACAGCGGTTATGTATTTTTGATTTTGTACAATCAAAAAAATCATCTTTTTTGCTTCTACTGTAGCCCCCTAGTGGGAAAAACATGACTGAATTAATTGCTTACTTCTAGCTATTATTGAGTTCAAGAAATGACATATTTGGAGACCATGATTTGCACAAGAAATGGGTAAAATTTGTGAGTATGGAAAAAAAATGTACCTTAATTCTCTTTGAACATTCCTTTGATGTTTACATGGTCACATACTTACATAACATTCATGAGAAGGGGTAGCTTGGGATAAAACATGTTTTGCATATGATGGGGACCATTCATAGTGGATTGTATATGGTGATGAGTTGCTTCAAAGGTATGTTGCACCTAATAATTCTTTTGGCTACTTATTTGCACATTTTGGATTCTTCCTCAAAGCATAAAGGACTGAGTAAGGTGAGTTATGTCTACAACCTTACTAGTATACATTCATTGAGGTTGGTTCAAGTGGACCTTTACAAACAGGACGTCAGTTTGATATCTTCTAGAGGCCATGATTGGATTAACATGATGGTATATTTCATCATGCCCAACTCAGTATTGAGTGAGTTGGAAGCATATGAGCATAGAGAGCCACTAGATGGATTTTATGTGGATTTTGACACATGAAGTAGCCTCTAAAACATTGGTACAAGGTAATCATATTCTCTCATGCTTCTTGTTACAACTTTGGGTCACATAATTGCCCTTTTAAAGGTATAAGGGAAAGGTGTTTTCCTATCTTCCACTTGGTATTGAAAGTGATGGTTGATTGGGAACATATAGAGACTTTTGAGGGATATGAGAAAACCTCTAGCTCTTGGGGGCAGCCCCCAAAACATAGATACAACAAGGTAAGGCTTTGGTTTGGAGATTCCATTTCATAGGAGGCATTAGCAAGGAGAGCTTACATAGTGAAGAGTGTTGGGGCAACCTCATGGATTTTAAAAGTGCTTGAGGACAAGCAATTTTGGGTAGGGGAGACTGTAATGTCCCCCTTTTTGGTATAAACTTACATAATTCCTTAGTCTTAAACTATTCCTAAAAAGGCTAAGGGAAAAAAAGAAAAATGAGACATTTGAGGACTTGAAAAGCATTTAATAGAAAAACACTTTATGATCTAATTTCCACTTAAATTGGGGCCTTTTTAAGGGTCATGGGAACTTAAGTCCTATTATATATTATCTTTTAAAAGAAAAAGGTAAACTCTTCCTCCTTATTTTGGGTGCTACATTTGGAGGAGGGATATAAAAGGTAAGTAAAGGCTCATTTGGAAAGGTTATGTATTTTGGATCTTGAAATTATTGATCAAGTATGTCAAGCTTATTCACCACAACTTGAAGACAAAAACTTTCAAATGTAACAAGGTTTTAGAGATAAAAACCTCCATTCCTACATTCAGGGCAACTCTATTCAAGAGCTGTAATTATGCTTTAAATTTGCATGGTTGCATGCAATTAGACCTATAAAGGTGTTTTGAAACACCACCTTGTACGAAAGATTAGTGAACACCTTTGGAGGCTTCATTATTACATTTGTGTAGGTAAAAGAGGTGAGAAAACTTGATTGGAGAGCTTTGGTTGGTTTGTGAAGCCATCCCTAGGGTGGTGAGTTATTTTAGAGGAGTGGCAACCCCTCTCAAGAGGGCTAATTATCTTCAGAACCCTCTTATATGGTTAAAAGGTAATTTTGATACTTTATTCCAGCATTGGTGAGTTGTTTATGGATCATTTTCAAGATTTGAGGTCCATTTCATGCCCTATAAATATTCAAAACTTACTACAATATTTTACAACTCGGGCGACTTGCTTGGGAAGGGTTGGAAGGTTTGTGGAAGGGTAAATTCAAGAGTTTGATTACCACATTTATTTATCTAAGTGTGGAAACTACCTTGGGGAAGTTTTAGGGTTGATTTGGAAGTGGAAACACAACTGTACCTTCACTTAAAAATCTAAATATTTTCAGGGATAAATTTCAGCCTCCTTGCCACTATCACTTGGTCAAAAAAGGTATTTTGTTTTAGTTTCTTATTCATCTATTTTTGGGGCTATTTTGGAGTGTGTTTTTCTTATAAATTATTCAAATTTTCTAGCTAGGGTTTGATAGTTTTTGGGTCATATTTTAATTGGTTAGAAGAATTATCTAAGGGTTTGTTGGAAAACCCCAACTTGGTCTAATTGTCTCATTTGGAGACATTACAGAAAGAGGTGAAGGATATGTGCATTCCAATCTACACCTTCTAACACACAAGTAGGATGAGTACAAGTAAGGGGAAACAAAGTCTTGGGAAGACCCAATGACTATTAACTTGGATGCTTCCATTGCCTACATTTCATTGCTCGACACGGAGCTAAAGTGTTCACACACATTACATAGTGGATTTAGTGGGAGTGCAAATGATATTACTTGTGGTTTTAATGAAATACATGTGGACATTGAAGACCGATATGAATAAAATGAATATGTTGCTTTGTCTTGATTTTTGTGTATACATTCTAACAATTTCACTATGTACTTGTTCTAAGACTAATCTAAGTCCAACCACTAAATATCATGACATTAGGCATTGAATAATCAATATGTTTTGTGGTTATTTAACTTATTTATTTTACTCTGCATATTATGTGGTTAATTTTGATTATATATATATATATATATATATATATATATATATATATATATATATATATACATATATATATATACATATACATATATATATACATATACATATATATATATATATATATGTATATGTATATATATATGTATATGTATATATATATGTATATATATATATATATATGTATATATATATATATATGTATATATATATATATATATATATATATATATTGTATAACCATACTCAAGTCATACCTAGGCCCAAAGAAATTAATATACCAATGTACTTGAACCCCATACCCATACCAGGATCAACTACTTAGTAAGAACCTTATTCACAATATATACATCAATGTTGAGAAATTGAGCCCAAAATTTAGAGTCCTACCATGCAAAAATGTATCTAACCATTTCAAGTCATATTTTATCGTTTCTTTCAGCTACTACATTTTGTGAACACTGAATCATCTTTTGATGGCATGATTATTATGGACACTATTAGACTTCATGTCCATATACCTTCCTCTATTATCTATGTCAGCATCATAATAAGTTTGACATATTTTTTTTGAAATTATTTATCAAACACCTTATCACCAATGAATGGCAACACGCACATTGCATCTTGAAGTGATGGCTTATTTAATCAATGTAACAAATCACTATTCATCAATTGAAGAATAAAATGAACTCTCCAAGTTTCCCCGTTCAAAAATTATTTGTTTGTTGATTGCCATATCCTTCACACACTTCTCTATCAAAAAGAATGGGACGAAAATCACAAAGCATAAACAATATGTGCATCATATCCAAGCCCCTCCTTCCACCATCTATTAGTATCATCAATGTAATAAATAAGAACACAAGCTATTAGAATTATTTCCATGAAATGTATTCAATCCACCATTAAGAGTAACAAAATCCACTCTTCTAGAATTATCATTCATGTATTTGATCAAAACTTATCTACCTAAAATTCAACCTTCTTATTCAATTTAATGATTTGAGAAACAAAAAGAAGGTTGATTTAAAAACCCAAAATAATTGACTAAAATATCCAAGTAGCGATAATCACCCAAAAATATTTTATTCATTTTTTGCTCTCATCAAGTGAAAGGAAGGTATTCTCATTATGAGACATGATGTGTGGCTCCAAAATCAAGTATCTGTTATTCATTTATAAATTATTTATCAAACATCAAAAAAACATGAACAAATATATTACCAAGGCCAAACAATGTATAATAATATTAAATTCATAACATCCATTGCCTTTCCGAAACCTTTTTAAATGTATATAGATATAATCATACATCAACCATGTATGTGAACACAAAATATTTGAAAAAGAAGTGTGTTTGATACCCCGTGTCAGTAGACAACTTTCAAGAAAACCCAAGTAATGCAATCTAAAAGTATAAATGTGGCCAAGAAATGACCTAGAGTTCTAGATATTGTCCTCAGTCCCAACTTATTTGCAACCAAAAAAGACACTTTGAACTTGAATAACAAAACCCAAACAAATGATACATACTAATTAGAATCACAATGAATCCATGTGAATGCCTTTACTTAGATAATAACTAAAAATATTATATTTCATATTGAACCTTGGATGATGCAAACCATTGAGAGGAGTGAACAAATTTGATTGAATTTGTCAAAAAAGATCAAAAAATTAGGGATCGAGTCTATGTTATCAAAATCTTATCACCCTCTCCCTAGACCCAAACCTAATATGAAACAAACTGAGAGAATCTCAACTTCACCCCCAGATTCCAAGATATACTTCCTAGATCAAGTGTGTGGAAACACATCCCAATGAGGAATTTCAATATGGTATTCCCTAAAATCTAATACCTTGTTGGCATGTGCTTGGATAAGAGAGTTAAAAAATAGACAAAAAAATTATGTAGTTACCACTTTAAAAACACTGTATTAGAGTATTAATAGATTAGTCATTGATGTGCAGTTTAATATTATTTTAAGTTTTAATTAGTTAAATAAATTAAGACTTAATTTATTATATAGTAAAGTTTTGATAGTGTTCAACTAAACATAATACTTACTATTTGATTTGTTAGAAATATTTCTTGAAATTGGCCCACCAAAGGACTGCACAATTAATTACAACTCACCTCAGAAAGAATCCACCAACCATAATGCGATTCATTATCTTTGTCAGTTCATTTTCTTTGTTAGTTCTATATCTGAAACACTAACCTGTTCAAAATACAAAATGCTTTTAGCATGTGATTCACACTATAAATAATATAAGTACAAAAACTCTAAAAAATAATTCATAACATAAAAATTATAACCGAGAAAAGTGTAATGACTACATCAACAAAAGCTCGAGCTAAAATTATGATCAGGTATTTCGAATCAGAAAAGCATGTTCATTATGACTTTATAACAGGTATCAATCTAGATAATTGTCCTTTAAGTAGGATATTATATATTTAATATTAATTTTAAATTCAAATAATGAATGAAAGTGCACAATTTATTGAATTTGAATATGAATCTAACTGGATCACAAAGCAGAAGCAAAAATATCACTAACCAGGGTCTTTAATGCAAACAAATATGTGGTCAACTATAACTACCACCACAGAATGACTTGTTTGACTAGATTGCTGCCACAAGGAATTCCACAAATTTGAAATCAGGGATATTGTGATAAAGAATAGATACACACTTTAGAGCAATCTTAATAACTGCTAGATAAGATTGAAGTTCAACCTTTCGAAAACAATGGACGTAATGGATTCTAGGATTTCAAAAATGTAGTGTGGAAAGTAAATAAATAGATTTTCCATTACGGACTTCATATTTATTGGGCTTCATAAATCATACCTAAATGCTTTGAAGGCCCACATCATCCCTATTCATGCAAAAATATAGTCATGTCATGAAGTGAAGAGGAGCACAAAGGCTAGTACAAAAGTGATATTATCAACATCATGACTTAGTGACAAGTGTAAAAAAAAGAGTATTTTCTGTGTAAAATAGATATATGTTGTAAGCCAATTAGAATGTTGTCAATACAAAGATCAACAAAGAAACAAGCTTTAATATTTATTTGTTTTGCCAAACAATTTAGAGGCACCATTGATCTCATTGGAAGCTAAACCTCCAAACCAAGAGCAAAAAATTTGTGAAATAGGTAAAGTAAAGGAACCTATGGTCTAAATTTTCCTATTTCCATGTCTATTTAGAAATAAACGTTCCATAATAATACCCTCTTGTTACACACATGTCTCACTTAATGTTGAGCACACTACTTCTGCGACATGCAACTAAACCTCAAGACCAAGTTGATTATTGTGCTCAATTCTCTTTATAGCAATCTGAATGGTATAAACAAATAAAACAAATCAGAAGAAATTATGGATGATTGACAAAATATAAATTCAATGTTAAGTGTTATAATCCCGCCAAAATATTTCATTTTTATATTGTTATACATAGTTTCAACACACTTTAACACATAGTTTCATGGAGTTTCCTGACGGGGGAATGGGGGAACGTAGGGATGGGTTTTTGGGATGGGGGGACGGGGGGCCTAAGTTTCGGAATGGTGGAGGGATGACAGTGGTGGGGAGGGATGGTGGGGAGAGGTGAAAATACATATAGTATTTGAAAAAATAGTTATAAAAAGATGTATAAGGAATAAGTATATTGCATTGAACATCAATAATTTAACATTGTGATTTAATCATTTAAGTTTCAAGTTTGATCCACTAAACCAATGAACATTGAACATTAAAAATCAAAATCAAAATATCGAATTTAAAATTTTCAAAATTTCATTATGATGATTCATGATTACAATCAAGTATCAATAATGAAGTTATAAAATGCTCTCTCACTCTTACAAACTTCTCCCTCTTAGCTGGTTGCCTCTACTTTCAACTCTCTACTTCACTTAATGAAGTTCTTATGTGATTTGGAATGAGAGGGAGAGGTATTTTTATAAGCTTTTGAGAGGCCTTAGGGGGTAGGGGTGGGTTTGGGACCCACTAGTAGTTAGGGTTAGGGTATAGGGCTAAAAAACCCAGTTTTTTTTTAATTAAAAAAAAATGCACTTTATGGCATCCACTTATGCAAGGGATGTTTGGGTGTTTCCTAGGGGGTTAGGGGACTTATGGACGTCCCCTAGACATCTCAAGATGTCTTAGAGTTCCCAAGATATCCCAATTTTGAAGGAGATGTCCCCTCTCAGAGGTAAACATATCGAGAATGGTGGAGGTTCATGGCAAAGGTGGCAGGATGGCTGGGGATGTCCCCCTTGAAGTCCCCATATCTCGAGGATGTTCCATCCTAGAAACATGGGGATTTTTGGGGAGATGAATCCCCATGGAACACTTCTTTTACACTATTCAGCTATACTTGAAATCATTATTTTAATATGTTTTCAAATACTGAACAAAATGCTATAGCTAGAGTTTATTTTGTATGTGTTAATTTGGTTTTAATATTCGATTTTCTACATGATGCTATTTAGTTTAGCTTTGCATATTATTATATGTTATAGGTACTGTAGATGCTGTTTTTGGGTGTAGGTACAGGTAAAATAAGCTAGTCTAGTGGTGGATTCTAGTGGTTGAGGGATAAGGAATAAAGGCAACTGACATAGATAAAAAGAGGTATTATATTGAGCCATAAGCACTTGCAACAATTTGTCTATTTTATATTATTATTATTTTCATTTTCGATTGACTTCTAGACTTTTTTGTCATGCATTCTACTTCATCTTCACTTTGTTTTAATGATGTGCAATATTTCTTATGTTGTCACGTATACGACAATTTTTATATGTCCTTTACCTTGTTGCTTTGTGATCACTTTGGTTGTTGTTTCGATCTTTGTTTTCAATACATAGTTTGTTCTGCTCTTGTATGAGCCTTGGCAATGTTAATTCCTTTATTATTCTTTTTTAGTGTTGGTATTTCGAGTGTCATGGTTTGAATTTAGAATTGTTATAACTATATTATTAAACCTTATTGGTATGCTTAGGTGTGCCTTGGTATTGTCCTAACACCTCTCATGTCACTTTACTTCATGTTCTTAGCAAGGGACCCTAAAGAATTTGTCTCCTAAGTTAAATTAGTAATAATAACATTACTTTTACCTGTTAATGGGTCAATAGTAATTTTGGGTAAGAAAGTAAGTCAAGATAAGAGCTCTTGGACTCCTCTACTAGCAAGGTGGTTCAAGTTGAATTTTGATGGTGCTTCTAAAGGAAATTTGGGTGCATCGGGGGTTGGTTGTATCATTGTGATTGTATCAAATCCTTAATCAAGACAATGTCCAAGAAACTTACAGATGGAACTAACAATGAAGCATAAACATAGGCTCTAGTTTATGGGATTGAGCTTGCACTCCAGTGCAATATCGACAAGTTGATAATTGAAGGGGATTCCTAGATCATTATTTTTGCATTTCAAAAAAAAGATACCAAATCTTGAAAACTTGAAAATATCTTATCTAGTGTTTGGGATAGGCTGAATAAATTTGCCTCCCTAGAGTCTAAGAATTGCTACCAAGAAGCTAATGTTGTTGCCAATTTCCTGGCTAATTTTGGCATTGACCAACTTGAAACAAGCAGAATGAATAATCTGCGTAAAACTTGAAAACATTTTCCATTCTTAGTCTTCATCGACCTAGGTGTTTAATCTATATTACCTTTTAATTTGTTTTTTTTTAAAACCTAAAAACAAAATAAAAAATAGTAAATTTAGGATATTGGAAATCTTTACTTTCTATCTAGTTAGTTTCTAATTTTGGTTGGCAAATTTTGTGGATGGGCTAATGTTTGGGCTAAACTTTTACATTAATCATTGTTAATGATTATCTATACGGCATAACTCCCACCATAATTACCATGAATGACAACTCAGTGGCTTGTTTGATGGTGATCTCATGACATGTGTGTCTCACAAAGTGTCTATAATGACACTTGATTGCATTAATTGGCTTCATTTTGGCATGATCCTCTTATGCCAAATGGTGGATGTTTCTCTTCTAGTTTTCTACTTCAAGGATAGGTTGCTCCTACATAGTGCATTTGGAATTCCACCATGAACCATGGGGTTGAACTCACCTTGGTTACTCCTACAGTTTGTGGCAATAGATTTGTCTGGGAGATGGCTTTTGAGGGGGGATATCTCGAGCAAGACTAAAGAATATTTTTTGGGTGCCTCTTGAGGAACTATTATAGGGAATTTATTTGGTTTTGGGAAAGGAATACCTGGAACAGGGTATCCAGATCTATCTCAACTCAACAATGGTGGTTATGTTCACTTCAAATCTGATGGTTCTGCTTTTTCATGTTGAAGTGGTTCCAAATCTGGTCATATTTTTCATTAAACTAGAGCACCACTACAGCCTTCTAGAGAACATTGCAAAATGTGATTTGGGTCCTCTACCCAAATTACCTTTCACCAGCACAGATGGAACTGGTTTGGTACCTCTTTCAGCTTTTCATGTGTTAGAGACTTGTTTCATGTTCCTAATAAGTTTTGTTTAAGAACTTCATCAAAAGGTTCATTTCTTTGACTCTTCAAAGGGGCACTTTTTGTCTCTACCTCCTGTGACACACATCAAAAGCCCAATTTTGGAAATCATTCAATGGAAGGAGTGTAGACATAACAAAGAAAGGGTGGAGGTAGTTATAATTGGCAAAGTTGATGACTCGGGGTGAGATTGCTATTCCATTTTTTGCTCCCCAAAATGCCAAGAAGAGTTGCACTAAAGGTGATGTAGGGAAGGTTGGATAGTAATAGAATAATTGTACTCATGGGTGGGTACAAGGTAAATCCTCAAGTTTTTAAGCACTCTATGAAAGGTGAGGCCTCTGCCATGGCTTCCAAAGGTAAGGAAATTATATTAGTCGACAACCTGAATGACATGGTTTCACCTCAAGTAAGTGGATAATTTTTCAGTTGTCTCTTCTTTTAGGATTCTTGTGATCCATTTTTTGTTGGTTGACCTATGGGCCTCGCTGGGGTTTTTGAAACCCTTTTTGTTGGTCATTGTTTTTTTCATGTTTTTCTAGCTGTTGTTTTGGCTCGCCTCTCTGTATGGCCTTGTCAGTTCCTAGTTTTAGATAGGCTTCTCCATGATGGTTGGTTTTTTGTATCAAATATATATGGCTAGTGGCCAATTAAAACCTCGTATCTATGTAAAAAAACAATAACATTACTTTTGAAAAATTAGATTTACCATGATCATTATGGGTTCGTGGGCCTTTGACCCTAAATCAAAAACTTATCATTGCAAATTTTTGGGTCATTCGATAATCTGATCATGCATTAATTTTTTGGTGGACTTGGGAGGAACTTAGCTTGACCCCCAACACCATTTTGCTTATTTGTCAACAGGGATAGTTGAGGAGGAGAGAGAGGGAGGTGTAGAGAAGGCTGGGAAATAAATGGAAACTCTATGGGCATGGCAGCAACAAGGAAAATATTTAGGCAGTATGAAAACATGACTGGAGAGAGAATCGACCTGCTTGGGGTCAAGGCTGAAAAGGAGGGCATGGCAAGGGAAAGTAAGCACAATTTTTTTTCTCTTCTATTGAGATATACGAAAACAAGTTCTACATTTTTCTTATTCTCTTACAAAGAATGTTGTGTTTATTACTATTTTTGAGGGCAAGTATATTAAAAAAATACTTGCAGGTTCATAAGGGAGTCGTACGACTTCCTAAAGAACCTGCAAGGGTTTACATATGGATTTAAATTGTTAAAAATTTGTTACTCTCTCAAATGGGCTATTAAAAATTTAGTTTCCAATTGCTTAGGTTTTTATGGGTTTTTAAAACTATCTGATTCAGTCAAAATTTTGGCATAATATTATCTCTAGATTTTTGTTTTATTGCCCTGTTGGAACAAATCGATTGGTTCAACATTAGGCATTATTTTTGGTCATTTGTTTAACCACTTTGTGGGTTTTTGTTGCTACCCTAACTTTGATTTTGGGGAAGTTGATTTGTTTAATCTAGTGTTGCCTGTGCTTAAATTTTGATGTGTTTTTAGTAAATAATTGTTGTTGGTATCTGGGGTTTCAATACTTGGAGTATTATGTATTTAGCTAAAGTCTTTAATACACCACTTTATTGTTGTAATGTCCCCCTTTTCAAGCTAATTATTGGGATAAGACCCTTAGTTTGTGTGTTCCCAAGAGCTAAGGTGACGTAAGGCAAAAATGGGACATTGGTGAGCTGCAAGGTTATATTTTGTAAAAGCGCTTTATTATCTAATTTTAGGACCTTTTTTAAAAGGTCACTTTATAGTTCTATTATAAGGAAGCTTGTAATATATCTTTTTTATAAAAAGAAAAAAGTAACTCTCCCTTCCTAATTTTGGGTACCACAATTGGAGGAGGCATATTAAAGGTAATAGATGACTCTTTTGTGCCATAGGTTTGATAACGAAAGCCTCTATTCTTTCTACTTGGGAAACTCTATTCAAGGGTTATAAGTGAGCTTAAAATTACATGTTCATGCAAGTGGATATATAAAAGTGTTTTTAGACACCACCTTCATTGAGAAAATATTACAACCTCTATCGAAAATTAGTTTTTCGTAATTTCACAGGTTTGGAGAGAAGCAAATCATTTTGGTAGCTTGTTCGTGTTACGGGAAACCTTCCCAAGGGGTGGTGACTTGCCTAGGGAATTAGGTGAACCACTTGGAGCGGTCATTGGATGCCGAAAAGGGTTGTACATTATTTTATTGAATTTTCCAACTAAGGCAACTTGATTAAAGAGTGTATTTCAAGGGTTCAAGGCTGATTGGGAGTACTTTGCTATGTATAAAATATTGTTAATATTTTATACCACTTTTTCAGTTTGGGCAACTTACCCTAGGTGACCTTTGGAGGCTATTTGGAGAAAATTTGTGTGAGTAAAATATTTTGATTTTATTCCTTATTTTTTTGAAGTAGGGCAAACCAGTTGGGGAAAAGAATTGAGCATATCAGAGGGTTTTTAGACTCCACTTGGCAAGGTACAAGTTTTTTATTTTTTCATTTTTGTGACAAATTATCATAAGGGTTTGAAAGAAATTCAAAAGGGAAAGACTAGGGTTTCATTCTAAAAATTATACCGTTATTTTATGAGTGTGGCAATTCACTTGTGGAGTGTTTTTTAATATTTATACGGTGTTATTAGGCCCTAAAAAGTGGACAAATAATATTATAATTATTAGAGTATTTTTGGCATATTTTTCAAGGTCCTTTGACATCATTTTATGAGTGAATCCAAGGGAGAATTCTGATTTATTTAACATAGTAAATTTCTGCACATGGGTGACTTGCCTTGAAGAGTTTTTGGAGGATTTGGAGGGCTAACATTGGAAATATTTATTCTAAAATATTTCTATATTTTATCATTATTTTTGGTGAGTTTTGCAAGGGTTTGAGCACTAAATTAACAAAGGAAAATGCAATTGTAATTTCAAGAGAAAATATAGAATATTTTAAAGGTATATTTCCAAGGTACATACACCCATTTCTCACACATAAACATGTATTTATTCTAACAAATTTAGGGTTTATGTATGACATGTTATGTGGATTTAAGGTGAAAATTCAGTGGATATATGCTTCACTAGTTGGATTTAATTGTACAACATTGACACTTAGAATTTGTTTCTATTTGGAGGTGTTTTGAGCATCTATATATCAGCTAGGGTTTATTGATTTACAATTTTTAGATTTCAGTTCTTTGGAATGTTGTAAGGGTTTTGTTGGGAAACCATTTTTTTCATCATTGTCCCAATTTAAGGATATTATAGTGGTAACAGATCCATATCTTGGCTATTATGTAGGATGAAGGATTGACACATGAGTGGCAACAAAGAGGTTGAGTATTATTTGAGGAATAGTATGGGGGGAGGAGGGCTTCCACTAATTGGTTCACCTGATCAAAATTAAGCTATGAGTGACATGGAGTACCAGGAGACAGAGGGTGAGAGGAGAGATAGGTTGGCCCATGAAAGGTTTGAGAAGTATTCTCAAACTCATGAGAGGATGACCGCTATGATGGTGGGGTTTTTTCATTTTCTCAATGAAATGGGTGGCTTGAAGCCACTCAATGGAGATAGCAGTGCTTTAGGGAGTAGACCAAATGCACATACACCCCCTTCAGGGAATGGAACATCCACACATAGGACCATACAACCTACATTTGTTCAGAGGGAGGAGCCCACACCAATGAGGGAGGGGTTATTCATTCCACACGAGGAGTTAGAGAGAGATATGGATGAATATGTTACATTGTCTAAGACAATTAGGGGCTGACATTTTTTGAGTTTTCAGCATGGAAACAGGGACAACATGGGCCCAGGATCGGTTAGAGACAGATGAGAATCGAAGGAGATATCCAACATGCATTGGGGAAGTTATCTCTTTCTACTTTTGATGGGTCACAAAGGAGTTTGGCTAGGGCCTATATTTAGAAGGTGGATACCTTCTTTTCACTTCAATTGATGGTAGAAGGAGAGGCCATCTTGTTTGTCACCTTACATTTAAAGGGAGCAGCCCATGATTGGTGGTATCATGGCTTGATCACATACGGGCATCAACACATACACTCTTATGAGGAGTTCAGTAGGATATTGATTGAGAGGTTCGATAAAGGGGATCATGAGCTTTACTTTCATCATTTAGCTCAATTGAGGCAGAGGACTTTAGTGGATGATTACATCACAAAGTTTCAAAAACTTTGTCATGGTGATGGATATTTCAAATAGGAGATTGGTGGTACTATTCATAGAGGGCTTGATTGACTCCCTAAGGCAATTGGTCAAGGATTTTGATCCACCTACATTGAGGGAGGCCATTCAGAAGGCCTATGATTTGGAGTCTTCTATTCATGTTCCAAATTGAATGAAGCGATTGGATTTTTTTTAGATGGACTACAAAATATCATTCTGTTATATCTAACCAAATTGAAAAGTCATCCTCAAAAAAATTTGGGAAATGTATGCAAGGTGTATGGGGCAGTCTCATATAACTTTATTGGGTGTTATTAGAGTTCTGTCCAATGTTAGAATTATGCCCACTCTGTTGGTTCATGGAGTTGTATTTGGCATTTAGTCTCATCAATTTGTTATATAGGTCATAAATTAGATCCAACTTGTCCAGCTTGGATAGCAGTATAACAAACTATGTTGACTGGATTATTTTGATTATGTCATCCAACTTCCCAAAAGGAAAGGTTCTGAGAATGCAAGTGTGATGCCATATTATCCACCGTGAGCTTATCAAAAGGTGTACTGGAAAATTATTCCAAAATGATCAGTATGGAGAGAGGATTAATTTGGGTAGGTGCGATATATATAGGTGATTATACCAAACGAATCCAACTGAAGAGAAAATCAAACATGGATGGCAAACAAAAATATTTCTAGAATTTATTTTTAAAATTTATTTATTTGGATTTTGTGTCTATCTAAAGACTCTGCTTTGTTAGAATGGCTAAAATTTTCATGGTTGGTGAGATATTTTCCACTAAAGTTTAAGACCTTTTCATTGCACTAATCTACCTTGAACTAGACTATGAAAATTTGTTCGGCTCTTCCAAACTCCAGCCATATTTACTCAATACTAAAAAAGATTGATGCAAAGGATAACTAGGTTAGGGGGTGTCTTTTCTATAGGTTCTCTGATTTACTTATCTCATTTGTAAAAAGTGACCTGGCCCAAATTTTCAGTGCTCTTACAATTGAGGGTTTTACCTTACCCATTCTTGCATTATTCTATCTCCAAGGTACGGAGTGGATAAATTTCCAAGGTAAACCATTTTATCGGTACACTACAGATTCAGATGGTTGATGGCTTCCTATGGCTTATTAAAACCCTAGGCACTTCTGAATGGTATAAAACAATAAAACAAATCAGAAGAAATTATGGGTGATTGACAAAATTTAAATTCAACATTAAGTGTTATAATCCCACCTAAATATTTCATTTTTATATTGTTATACATAGTTTCAACACACTTTTACACATAGTTTCATGGAGTTTCCTGACGAGGGAATGGGAGGACGTAGGGATGGGTTTCTAGGATGGGGGGACGGGGGGCCTAAGTTTGGGAATGGTGGGGGGATGAAAGTGGTGGGGAGGGATGGTGGGGAGAGGTGAAAATACATATAGTATTTGAAAAAATAGTTATAAAAAGATGTATAAGGAATAAGTATATTGCATTGAACATCAATAATTTAACATTGTGATTTAATCATTTAAGTTTCAAGTTTGATCCACTAAACCAATGAACATAAAACATTAAAAATCAAAATCAAAATATTGAATTTAAAATTTTCAAAATTTCATTATGATGATTCATGATTACAATCAAGTATCAATAATGAAGTTATAAAATGCTCTCTCACTCTTGCAAACTTCTCCCTCTTAGTTGGTTGCCTCTACTTTCAGCTCTCTACTTCACTTAATGAAGTTTTTGTGTGATTTGGAATGAGAGGGAGAGAAGCTTTTGAGAGGCCTTGGGGGGTAGGGGTGGGGTTGGGACCCACTAGTAATTAGGGTTAGGGTATAGGGCTAAAAAACCCAATTTTTTTTTAATTAAAAAAAAATGCACTTTATGGCATCCACCTACGCAAGGGATGTTTGGGTGTTTCCTAGGGGGTTAGGGGACTTCTGGACGTCCCCTGGACATCTCAGGGATGTCTTAGAGTCCCCAAGATATCCCAATTTTGAAGGAGATGTCCCCTCTCAGAGGGAAACATCTCGAGAATGGTGGAGGTTCGTGGCAAAGGTCGCAGGATCGCTGGGGGACGTCCCCCTTGAAGTCCCCATGTCCCGAGGATGTTCCATCCTGGAAACATGGGGATTTTTGGGGGGATGAATCCCCATAGAACACTTCTTTTACACTATTCAGCTATACTTGAAATCATTATTTTAATATGTTTTCAAATACTGGACAAAATGCTATAGCTAGAGTTTATTTTGTATGTGTTAATTTGGTTTTAATATTCGATTTTCTACATGATGCTATTTAGTTTAGTTTTGCATATTATTATATGTTATAGGTTCTGTAGATGTTGTTTTTGGGTGTAGGTACAAGTAAAATAAGCTAGTCTAGTGGTGGATTCTAGTGGTTGAGGGATAAGGAATAAAGGCAACCAACATAGATAAAAAGAGGTATTATATTGAGCCATAAGCACTTGCAACAATTTGTATGTTTTATATTATTATTATTTTCATTTTTGATTGACTTCTAGACTTTTTTGTCATGTATTCTACTTCATCTTCACTTTGTTTTAATTATGTGCGATATTTCTTATGTTGTCACGTATACAACAATTTTTATATGTCCTTTACCTTGTTGTTTTGTGATCACTTTGGCTGTTGTTTCGATCTTTGTTGTCAATACATAGTTTGTTCTACTCTTGTATGAGCCTTGGCAATGTTAATTCCTTTATTATTCTTTTTTAGTGTTGGGATTTCGAGTGTCATGGTTTGAATTTAGAATTGTTATTACTATATTATTAAACCTTATTGATATGCTTAGGTGTGCCTTGGTATTGTCCTAACACCTCTCATGTCACTTTACTTCATGTTCTTAGCAAGGGACCCTAAAGAATTTGTCTCCTAAGTTAAATTAGTAATAATAACATTACTTTTACCTGTTAATGGGTCAATAGTAATTTGGGTAAGAAAGTAAGTCAAGATAAGAGCTCTTGGACTCCTCTACTAGCAAGGTGGTTCAAGTTGAATTTTGATGGTGCTTCTAAAGGAAATTTGGGTGCATCGGGGGTTGGTTGTATCATTTGTGATTGTATCAAATCCTTAATCAAGACAATGTCCAAGAAACTTACATATGGAACTAACAATGAAGCATAAACATAGGCTCTAGTTTATGGGATTGAGCTTGCACTCCAGTGCAATATCGACAAGTTGATAATTGAAGGGGATTCCTAGATCATTATTTTTGCATTTCAAAAAAAAGATACCAAATCTTGAAAACTTGAAAATATCTTATCTAGTGTTTGGGATAGGCTGAATAAATTTGCCTCCCTAGAGTCTAAGCATTGCTACAACGAAGCTAATGTTGTTGCCAATTTCCAGGCTAATTTTGGCATTGACCAACTTGAAACAAGCAGAATGAATAATCTGCATAAAAATTGGAAACATTTTCCATTCTTAGTCTTCATCGACCTGGGGTTTAATCTATATTACCTTTTAATTTGTTTTTTTTTTCTTTAAACCTAAAAAACAAAATAAAAAATAGTAAATTTAGGCTATTGGAAATCTTTACTTTCTATCTAGTTAGTTTCTAATTTTGGTTGGCAAATTTTGTGGTTGGGCTAATGTTTGCGCTAAACTTTTACATTAATCATTGTTAATGATTATCTATACGGTATAACTCCCACCATAATTACCATGAATGACAACTCAGTGGCTTGTTTGATGGTGATCTCACGACATGTGTGTCTCGCAAAGTGTCTAAGATGGCACTTGATTGCATTGATTGGCTTCATTTTGGCATGATCCTCTTATGCAAAATGGTGGATGTTTCTCTTCTAGTTTTCTACTTCAAGGATAGGTTGCTCCTCCATAATGCATTTGGAATTCCACCATGAACCGTGGGGTTGAACTCGCCTTGGTTACTCCTACAGTCTATGGCGGTAGATTTGTCTGGGAGATGGCTTTTGAGGGGGGATATCTCGAGCAAGACTAAAGAATATTTTTTGGGTGACTCTTGAGGAACTATTACAGGGAATTTCTTTGGTTTTGGGAAAGGAATCCCTGGAACAGGGCATCCACATCTATGTCAATTCAAAAATGGTGGTTATGTTCACTTCAAATCTGATGGTTCTGCTTTTTCATGTTGAAGTGGTTTCAAATCTGGTCATATTTTTCATTAAACTAGAGCACCACTACAGCCTTCTAGAGAACATCACAAAATGTGATTTGGGTCCTCTACCCAAATTACCTTTCACCAGCACAGATGGAACTGGTTTGGTACCTCTTTCAGCTTTTCATGTGTTAGAGACCCGTTTCATGTTCTTAATAAGTTTTGTTTAAGAACTTCATCGAAAGGTTCATTTCTTTGACTCTTCAAAGGGGCACTTTTTGTCTCTGCCTCCTATGACACACATCAAAAGCCCAATTTCAGAAATCACTCAATGGAAGGAGTGTAGACATAACAAAGAAAGGGTAGAGGCAGTAAAATTATTGGCAAAGTTGATGACTCAGGGTGAGATTGCTATTCCATTTTTCGCTCCCCAAAATGCCAAGAAGAGTTGCATTAAAGGTGATGTAGGGCAGGTTCAATAGTAATAGAATAACCGTACACATGGGTGGGTATAAGGTAAATCCTCAAGTTTTTAAGCACTCTATGAAAGGTGAGGCCTCTGTCATGGCTTCCAAAGGTAACGAAATTATATTAGTCGACAACCTGAATGACATGGTTTCACCTCGAGTAAGTGGATAATTTTTCAGTTGTCTCTTCTTTTAGGATTCTTGTATTGCATTTTTTGTTGGTTGACCTATGGGCCTCGCTAGAGTTTTTGAAACCCTTTTTGTTGGTCATTGTTTTTTTCAAGTTTTTCTAGCTTTTGTTTTGGCTCGCCTCTCTGTATGGCCTTGTCGGTTCCTAGTTTCAGATAGGCTTCTCCATGATGGTTGGTTTTTTGTATCAAATATATATGGCTAGTGGCCAATTAAAACCTCATATCTATGTAAAAAACAATAACATTACTTTTGAAAAATTACATTTACCATGATCACTATGGGTTCGTGGGCCTTTGACCCTAAATCAAAAACTTATCATTGCAAATTTTTAGGTCATTCGATAATCTGATCATGCATTAATTTTTTGGTGGACTTGGGAGGAACTTAGCTTGACCCCCAACATCATTTTGCTTATTTGTCAACAGGGATAGTTGAGGAGGAGAGAGAGGGAGGTGTAGAGAAGGCTGGGAAATAAATGGAAACTCTATGGGCATGGCAACAACAAGGAAAATATTTAGGTGGCATGAAAACATGACTGGAGAGATAATCGACCTGCTTGGGGCCAAGGCTGAAAAGGAGGGCATGGCAAGGGAAAGTAAGCACAATTTTTTTTTCTCTTCTATTGAGATACAGGAAAACAAGTTCTACATTTTTCTTATTCTGTTACAAAGAATGTTGTGTTTATTACTATTTTTGAGGGCAAGTATATTAAAAAAAATACTTGCAAGTTCATAAGGGAGCCGTACGACTTCCTAAAGAACCTGCAAGGGTTTACATTATGCATTTAAATTGTCAAAAATTTGTTACTCTCTCAAATGGGCTATTAAAAATTTAGTTTCCAGCTGCTTAGGTTTTTATGGGTTTTTAAAACTATCTGATTTAGTCAAAATTTTGGCATAATATTATCTCTAGATTTTTGTTTTATTGCCCTGCTGGAACAAATCAATTGGTTCAACATTAGGCATTATTTTTGGTCATTTGTTTAACCACTTTGTGGGTTTTTGTTGCTACCCTAACTTTGATTTTGGGGAAGTTGATTTGTTTAATCTAGTGTTCCCTGTGCTTAAATTTTGATGTGTTTTTAGTAAAGAATTGTTGTTGGTATTTGGGGTTTCAATACTTGGAGTATTATGCATTTAGCTAAAGTATTTAATACGACACTTTATTGTTGTAATGTCCCCCTTTTCAAGCTAATTATTGTGATAAGACCCTTAGTTTGTGTGTTCCCAAGAGCTAAGGTGACGTAAGGCAAAAATGGGACATTGGTGAGCTGCAAGGTTATACTTTGTAAAAACGCTTTATTATCTAATTTTAGGACCTTTTTTAAAAGGTCACTTTATAGTTCTATTATAAGGAAGCTTGTAATATATCTTTTTTATAAAAAGAAAAAAGTAACTCTCCCTTCCTAATTTTGGGTACCACAATTAGAGGAGGCATATTAAAGGTAATAGATGACTCTTTTATGCCATAGGTTTGATAACGGAAACCTCTATTCTTTCTACTTGGGAAAGTCTATTCAAGGGTTATAAGTGAGCTTAAAATTACATGTTCATGCAAGTGGATCTATAAAAGTGTTTTTAGACACCACCTTCATTGAGAAAATATTACAACCTCTATCAAAAATTAGTTTTTCGTAATTTCAAAGGTTTGGAGAGAAGCAAATCATTTTGGTAGCTTGTTCGTGTTACGGGAAACCTTCCCAAGGGGTGGTGACTTACCTAGGGAATTAGGTGAACCACTTGGAGCAGTCATTGGATGCCGAAAAGGGTTGCACATTATTTTATTGAATTTTTCAGCTAAGGCAACTTGATTAAAGAGTGTATTTCAAGGGCTCAACGCTGATTGGGAGTGCTTTGCTATGTATAAAATATTGTTAATATTGTATACCACTTTTTCAGTCTGGGCGACTTACCCTAGGTGACCTTTGGAGGCTATTTGGAGAAAATTTGTGTGAGTAAAATATTTTGATTTTATTCCTTATTTTTTTGAAGTAGGACAAACCAGTTGGGGAAAAGAATTGAGCATATCAGAGGGTTTTTAGACTCCACTTGGCAAGGTACAAGTTTTTTATTTTTTCATTTTTGTGACAAATTATCATAAGGGTTTGAAAGAAATTCAAAAGGGAAAGACTAGGGTTTCATTCTAAAAATTATACCGTTATTTTATGAGTGGGGCAATTCACTTGTGGAGTGTTTTTTAAGATTTATACGGTGTTATTAGGCCCTAAAAAGTGGACAAATAATATTATAATTATTAGAGTATTTTTGGCATATTTTTCAAGGTCCTTTGACATCATTTTATGAGTGAATCCAAGGGAGAATTCTGATTTATTTAACATAGTAAATTTCTGCACATGGGTGACTTGCCTTGAAGAGTTTTTGGAGGATTTGGAGGGCTAACATTGGAAATATTTATTCTAAAATATTTCTATATTTTATCATTATTTTTGGTGAGTTTTGCAAGGGTTTGAGCACTGAATTAACAAAGGAAAATGCAATTGTAATTTCAAGAGAAAATATAGAATATTTTAAAGGTATATTTCCAAGGTACATACACACATTTCTCACACATAAACATGTATTTATTCTAACAAATTTAGGGTTTATGTATGACATGTTATGTGGATTTAAGGTGAAAATTCAGTGGATATATGCTTCACTAGTTGGATTTAATTGTACAACATTGACACTTAGAATTTGTTTCTATTTGGAGGTGTTTTGAGCATCTATATATCAGCTAGGGTTTATTGATTTACAATTTTTAGATTACAGTTGTTTGGAATGTTGTAAGGGTTTTGTTGGGAAACCATTTTTTTTTCATCATTGTCCCAATTTAAGGATATTATAGTGGTAACAAATCCATATCTTGGCTATTATGTAGGATGAAGGATTGACACATGAGTGGAAACAAAGAGGTTGAGTATTATTTGAGGAATAGTATGGGGGGAGGAGGGCTTCCACTAATTGGTTCACCTGATCAAAATTGAGCTATGAGTGACATGGAGCACCAGGAGACAGAGGGTGAGAGGAGAGATAGGTTGGCCCATGAAAGGTTTGAGAAGTATTCTCAAACTCACAAGAGGACGACCGCTATGATGGAGGGGTTTTTTCATTTTCTCAATGAAATGGGTGGCTTGAAGCCACTCAATGGAGATAGCAGTGCTTTAGGGAGTAGACCAAATGCACATACACCCCCTTCAGGGAATGAAGCATCCACACATAGGACCATGAAACCTACATTTGTTCAGAGGGAGGAGCCCACACCAACGAGGGAGGGGTTATTCATTCCACACGAGTTAGAGAGACATATGGATGAATATGTTACATTGTCTAAAACAATTAGGGACTGACATTTTTTGAGTTTTCAGCATGGAAACAGGGATAACATGGGCCCAGGATCGGTTAGAGACAGACGAGAATTGAAGGAGATATCCAACATGCATTGGGGAAGTTATCTCTTTCTACTTTTGATGGGTCACAAAGGCGTTTGGCTAGGGCCTAGATTTAGAAGGTGGATACCTTCTTTTCACTTCAACTGATAGTAGAAGGAGAGGCCATCTTGTTTGTCACCTTACATTTAAAGGGAGCAGCCCATGATTGGTGGTATCATGGCTTGATCACATACGGGCATCAACACATACACTCTTATGAGGAGTTCAGTAGGATATTGATTGAGAGGTTCGATAGAGGGGATCATGAGCTTCACTTTCATCATTTAGCTCAATTGAGGCAGAGGAATTTAGTGGATGATTACATCACAAAGTTTCAGAAAATTTTAGTCATGGCGACGGATATTTCAAATAGGAGATTGGTGGTACTATTCATAGAGGGCTTGATTGACTCCCTAAGGCAATTGGTCAAGGATTTTGATCCACCTACATTGAGGGAGGCCATTAAGAAGGCCTACGATTTGGAGTCTTCTATTCATGTTCCAAATTGAATGAAGCGATTGGAGTTTTTTTTGATGGACTGCAAAATATCATTCTGTTATATCTAACCAACTTGAAAAGTCATCCTCAAAATTTTTTGGGAAATGTATGGAAGGTGTATGGGGCAGTCTCATATAACTTTGTTGGGTGTTGTTAGAGTTTTGTCCAATGTTAGAATTATGCCCACTGTGTTGGTTCATGGAGTTGTATTTGGCATTTAGTCTCATCAATTTGTTATATAGGTCATAAATTAGATCCAACTTGTCCAGCTTGGATAGCGGTATAACAGACTATGTTGACTGGATTATTTTGATTATGTCATCCAACTTCCCAAAAGGAAAGGTTCTGAGAATGCAAGTGTGATGCCATATTATCCACCGCGAGCTTATCAAAAGGTGTATTGGAAAATTATTCCAAAATGATCAGTATGAAGAGAGGATTAATTTGGGCAGGTGTGATATATATAGGTGATTATACCAAATGAATCCGACTGAAGAGAAAATCAAACATGGATGGCAAACAAAAATATTTCTAGAATTTATTTTTAAAATTTATTTATTTGGATTTTGTGTCTATCTAAAGACTCTGTTTTATTAGAATGGCTAAAATTTTCATGGTTGGTGAGATATTTTCCACGAAAGTTTAAGACCTTTTCATTGCACTAATCTACCTTGAACTAGACTATGAAAATCTGTTCGGCTCTTCCAAACTCCAGCCATATTTACTCAATATTAAAAAAGATTGATGCAAAAGATAACTAGGTTAGGGGGTGTCTTTTCTATAGGTTCTCTGATTTACTTATCTCATTTGTAAAAAGTGACATGGCCCAAATTTTCAGTGGTCTTACAATTGAGGGGTTTACCTTACCCGTTCTTGCATTATTCTATCTCCAAGGTATGGAGTGGATAAATTTCCAAGGTAAAACATTTTATCGGTACACTACAGATTCAGACGGTTGATGGCTTCCTATGGCTTATTAAACCCTAGGCACTTCTAGTATACCAAAGGTATGTGGAAGCAAAAATTTGTAAATAATGTTGTCTAAGGCCTGCGTATTAGTGGGACTCACCTCACTTTGCATGCTGACAATGATGTGCTTAGCCAAAAATGACTTCTTGTAATATTTTAAAACCCCTGATACAGGTTTTCTAACCTAGATCACTATTACATAAAAGTAAAAGATGTGGCTCCAAACATTTAGTACCCTACTACTTTTGCCACTTTTTGTTCACCAAGATCCCATGATGGCAAGGTGAGAACATATGTTGGGTAATTGCTATAAGCCACTAAAATCCTAATGCAACTATAGAAATGGCTTTGGATAGAACTCTAATACACCACTTGTTATGATCTCACTTGCAAATAAACCAAACAAAATAACAAGAGGAGAAGAAGAGAAAATTACTCAATGAAATCATAAATAATTACAAACCTTGCTTATATTCAAATATCGTGGGCCTCTTTGAGGGGGAACCTCCTCAAGAATAGAGCTCAAATTGCAAAATATAGATGATGTTTTCCTCTCATTATAACATCTCTATATAGGTATTACAACCCTACCCCTAATATTGTAATTAACAAACTATGCTTATTAGTAAATGGTCGGTCTTACATACAAAATAGACACCCGAGTTAATTAACTAACTATGCTTATTACTAAAGGGTCAACACTATATAGAAATGGACACCTAAGCCAATTAATTAAGACTATTACAATGCAAAAGGAATTGTAGATTGTTAGGATGTTGTGGTCCTAACGGTTGTCTTATGTTGTTAGGCCCAGAGTTTCAAAGTTGAATTTGTTTAGTCTTATGAATCTTAATGCAACTACAAAAATGACCCTAGAAAGAGCTTTGATACCATTTGTTATGATCAATCTTGTAGAAATCAACCAAACAGAATAACAACATGTGAAGAAATGAATTAAAAAATAATTGTAAACATTGTTTATATTGAGATATAATGGGCCTCTTTGAGGGTGGCAACCTCCTTGATAGTAGAGCTTAGTTTACAAAAATACAGATGATGCTTTCCTGTCATTACAATATCAATATATAAGCATGACAACCCTAAGCTTAATATCCTTGCAGCCCTAACCCTAATTCTCAAGGGTTAGCATTACATACAAAATAGTCACTTGAGTTAATTAATTAACTATGCTTATTACTCTAAGGGTCAGCCTTATATAGAAATGGGATCCTGGGCTAAATAACTAATTAAGACACTTATAATGCAAAAAGAATAATAGATGGTTAAGAAGTTGGGGTCCTATGTTGTCAGGGCAAAGTTTCAAAGTTAAATTTTTCGAATCTCATGAACCCTATACCCTGATGATAAAATTTAGATTTTGAATAATACATCTTGAAACAATTCTTTGATTCCTCTATTACTAATACATGAAATCGCAAGTACTTGATGTCGTCTAATTTTTAATATACCACTTGATGAAAAATTATGAAAACATTTCAATTTTTTATTTTAAAAACAAAGAAGTATTTTGTCTTATTTTTAACTTTTACTAAGACTATTTTTTAAATTCATGTTCTAGAAGTTGTCAGCTAGACATTTGAAGTAAATAAATCTTTGAATTCTGGGTACATGATTCTACCTGTCAGGCCCAATGATTCAGTGTTTATTTCTAGCTATCACCATTTGTCATTTTCGCATACGACTGGTTTTGCTTCTGAAGTATATACGGCAGTAGATATATTACATAGCATATGCTCCTTCTAGTTAAAAATCTTATGTGTCAGCTAGCATTTCTATCGCTTGGGAATGTCAGAGGTCAACAGGGAAATATAATACTGTCCTTTTCTTCTTGGTACTGGGCTCTCCTAAATCACAAGGGAGTGAAGGGGGTTTTTGACGAGGATAATTCTTCTTTCTGAGGTTTGTAAGGGTGAATAATCCTCTGTTCATCAGGTGAGTTTCTTGATTGTTCAAAGTGGATGAAGGTTGTTCCTCTTCGTTTTCAGATTCATTGTAATCTGGCACCTTGAAGGGTTCAACAGAAGCAATCTTGGTGGGCAGCTTTCTCTTTGCTTTGGGTTGTTTTGCGTGTTTGTTGATGGTTTTCTATTTCTATTTTGCTTCTTTTTTCCCATTTAGTTTCATTCTTTGTTAGTCTTGTATTCTGCCTTCAGACTTTTAAGAGAGAAGCATCCCAAATGTCTACAAGCAAGTCCCAAATGTCCAGACTCAAAGCAAAAATGATTTTTTTTCATAATCCACCTGTTATTCCCAGGTGTAATCTATCAGTTAAAACTTGGTTTAGGCCGATCATAGCTTCCATATATTAAAGATTCGTGCACACTCATTGCATAGATTACTCATCTTTTATGAGCCCAGCTTATCCCTAATCTGCTTGATGACCAATAGATATTGGAATTTTAATGGCAGAACAAAGAGCCTAATGCATACTGGTTAAGTGGATGGCCGAGCCCCACTTTCTAGTTTTTATTGAACAACCTAACCCTAACCACCCTTGGTGCGTTGTTCTCAAACACTCAGTTATGGTCTTCCAAATGTTAGAACATTACCAAGAAAAAATTCTTTAGCATCATGATGGCAGCAGCTACTCTGATTTTCCTGTCTTCCAATATATTTTTATTTTTTTTCCAGTTGAAAGCTTGATCCCCAAAAGCAGATCAGATCAATGATCAATCGCTCAGGTTTCCTTTTCTGTATAATGCCATTACTTGCTGGGCAAGTGGCTAGCGTATCCTTCCCCTTTTCTGAAATTTTCAAGGTCTTTCACGGTGAAGGGGAGGGTGTTGCACACCTGCCATCTACACGTGTACTCATTCCATGTCTATCCAAGGGACCTATCACAAAACCATAGCCCAAGACACATCCGATTTTCTCTCTGAGCCAACCAGCTAAAGATATTTATATATCGGAACAAATGAAAATCTTTTACATCAACATCAATGCTCTTATAGATGACGAGTAATGGAATATTGCCCATCTCATGATGTGAACTATGAAAATGTTGTTTAGCATCAACCTCAACTGCTCGTTTGGTGAGTGAGTTAGGATTATCTCCCTTTCTATTGGAAGTGAATACAGTCTTTATTTCCTCTATTGCTTTGTACCCTGTTTAATAGTTGTTATTTGTCTGTGCCTTTCCTGAGCTGGAAGAAAGAAGCGAAGAGGCTTATTATTATAAAAGTTTCAGTAAGGCTGAATTGAGGTGGATGGTGTATGTATAGACTTTTATTACTGCCAATGGCTGTAATCAATTGTAATATTCCAAATTTTCTTCAATTTGAACATGAGGTAAATTACAAAATGATCTTATACCTTGGGTGGATATTTAGGTTGATGAGTATTTTCAGAAAGTGTCCATCATTGTTATGGTGGTAAGGGGAAATTAAGTATGCTATATTGATATCATTGTCTACAACTAGTGGGCAAGAGGCCTATGTATAGTGGTAGTCACATGTTTAGTGATTTAATAATTAATATCTCACACATCTAATCATATAGTTGTTAAAGTCGTGGTTAGTGATGCAATAGTTTCAATCATGATTAGTTTAAGTGCTTGTTAATAGGAACTGGAAAGTAAGATAGGAAAAAGTGTAATATATATTTTATATTACCAGTTATTAGTTAAAATTAATTTCCTTTTAGAAACAATGAATTAGATAATAAATATATATTCTGGTCTTTAAATGGTATCTCTGCATGATTTAGGATTGGTTGTCTGCATTTTTTGTTTTATGTTAACAATGTATCAATTTACATACCCTTATAAATCTAACCTCATTATATTTGAGTTGGCCCAATCTAGCTATCAAAATATATTCCTCTTATCATTCCCAACTCCATTTTCCCAGCCAATTAAATGCAAAACACATGAAAAGACAAGGAAGCAAGTGATGAAATTGGATGCTCAGATTCTAACATGAACATGTTTAATAAAAATATGCTAGTTTGTCTGATGTCTCACTTTTTCTGGTCTTTCAGTATCCCTTGTTTGGCATTTAGGCATGCTTTACATGATTTGACACTCTTTTTATCCCCTTTGTAACATGAAAAAATTTGACGGGTCATGTCTATTGTATTATGTTGAAGATGAAGTAGACAAGTTTGATCGCGTAAAGCAATGTCGCTGATGGCTATCAAAAGCACTTAACTCAATGCAACCCATATGTTGCACATGCCTTGTATTGTTACTGACAGCATACACATCATTTTGTCCTTTCTAAAATAGTGCATAAACCATGTGAATCTAGATCACATTAAGCATGTGGCTTCTCCCAAATTTTGTGTTTTTTTTTTTTTTTTGCTTGCAGCTAGTGAAAGGCCAAGGCCTATAATCTATCCTTTGGAAGCTCAATCCTGGCAAAATTTTGAGAGTGTTCCTATGATCTGCTTGTACTCTTTGCAGACCAACCCTTCACCTGCTCCTCCAGCTTTGGTTTCACAGACAGTTGTTCAATGCCAGGCTATCAAGGTAAAATGCCTTTTTGCCTGAAATGAAAATCTATCAAAAAGATGTTCAAAATTATTTACTAATGGGTGCATGGAAAATCTGTTTAAAAGATGTAAACATGTATTTACCAAATGGGTACATTCCACGTTTCTTCAAGAAGAAATTACTAACATATCAATATGAAAAATTTGTAGATAATTCTTCAAGATGAATCGTTCTTAAGAATTACCTCTTTCCTGGCTGATGGCATTGTGGTAAATCCTGGTGATGTTTTACCTGATACTTCGGTGAACGCCTTTTACTTCAGTCTCAGGGAGTTTGATAGATTAAGAGATTTACAACATTGTTGATAACTGCTTCACAGGGGCAAGAGTCCACGTGGAAAGTTTGATTTTTGTACAGTCCCCATTTGTGACATTTAAGCTTCTAAATTTCGAAAAAGATCCAGCTTACTTTTCGTTATGGATGATGCCTATTGATTCTAGTCAAAGAAAATGAGAAATACGAGAAGAGCATTTGAGTTTATCTTTATAAACAGGATGTTTTGATGATTTAGCTCAGAATAAAATCCTTCAGATTGGAAATCAGGTTTGTGGCAGTGTGTGGAGTTGCATGAATCTTGCATAGAAGGAGCAATGGTGACGGCAGATGGCAGCCCATTGGTCACAATGCCACCTCCAGGCGCTGTGGTTAGAATGGGTGTAGCATGTAAAAAGTGCATTTCAAACACGTCTGTAGAGCAATTACTTTTTGTTTTGAAATTATATGCATATATGGGGAAAGTGGGCGAGGATATCTGAAAAATTGGAAGTGGAGGTAGAGAAAGCACTAAAAACTAGAGAACGCAAGAAACTAATGGAAATAAAGAATTGGATAAGACAGGATCATTTGGCGGCTTTGTGGTAATGTTTCCTAGTGGTACTGCTGTTACTCTTTCTGTTGATGATGTCTATTTTAAGTTCCTTGAGTCAATTCCTGCTCAAATGGAAATTCATGGTCAACCCTTAGTTAACTTTTTTAGTACTGGACTAAATATCAAAGTCACTCATAGAACATTAGGTGGAGCAATGGTAATATCATATGTTTTATGCTGGCAAAGTGTTCAAGTTGACTGTGTTGAGACACAGTTAAACAGTTCAGTTGCAGATCAAGGACCAAACGATGTAGATTTAAAGCATCAACCGGATGTCATAGGCTGAGTGTTGCAGACTAGAGAAAGGTATACAGATTTTACATGAGGTTCCTCAAATGCGTGCAGTTTTGTGGATTAATGGGCATAGACATAACTTATCAAATGGCAATTCGCACGAAAATGGTTCTGCTGTACATCCACCTTTTTTGGATGTAAGCATAGTCCACAGTCTTCCTTATAGGGCACAGGATGCGCAATGCCATAGTTTAAAGGTCCCCGTACAAGTGTCTAGTGTACGGCTAGGGGGTAGAATGAACTATAATGAAAGTCCTTTTGCACCGATTTGGTATTCTAGGGCCAGATGGTGGACCAGGCGAGGGATTAAAAAATGGACAGAAGAACCTTTGAAGAGGTCCACCGGGTAAATTGTTAAAGTCGTCATCCCCTCAAGTTAGAGGTGCCAGAGCTGAAGGTGCAATTTTTTTTTTCCAAACATGTATTGGGAGCCTCCTATAGTTGTGATTTTCACCTATTTATTCCCCAAAGTCAAATGTCCTAACCCACTATTCTTGACTAATGTGCAGTTGATGTGTTTGAAAAATTAGATAATGATTTATCTTTGGAGCTTACAAGCCCAGACGACATTGAGTTAGATATCAACTTACAAGATTGGATCTTCGCTCTTGAAGGTGCAGAGGGTGGATCAGCAGTTTCAAGGTCACAGTTGCTTAAAATGTTCTCTGTTCCAAGAGAACAACGATGCTGGTACATGGCATTCCGATCTGTGAGTGTTAGTAATAAGAGCAGTCAAAAATCTTATAGCATTCAACCATTACAAAAAGAAAAGCCTGGCAAGAAGCATCCAGTTGAAGTAATCAACGAAGTTTGAATGCCCCTCTAGCAGTCTTGTTATTGAAATTTTAAATTTAGATCTGCGCGGAAACATCACTGCAATCTGCTTACTATGCAACTAATATAAACTGTTTAATATATTTGCCGGTGAGCTTAGGACTCCCAAGTCTAATAACCTCAATGTATAAATCTCAACACCCAGTTGGGTACAGGCACAAATGGTATACATGGTCGCTTATCTAGTGAAGTTGATTTTTCTGGGGAAAAAAATGGACGAGTGCAGGATAACAACTGGGGATCAAAGTCAGAAATTACTTGCAATGGTGAAGTTGATCTGAAAGTTCGAATGGTTGCCGGTGAGCTTAGGACTCCCAAGTCTTAAAACCTCAAAGTATAAATCTCAACACCCAGTTGGGTACAGGCACAAATTGTGTATGTGGTCGCTTATCTAGTGAAGTTGATTTTTTTGGGAAAAAAAATGGACGAGTGCAGGATAACAACTGGGGATCAAAGTCAGAAATTACTTGCAATCGTGGAGTTGATCTGAAAGTTCGAATGGTTATGTCCAATAATGATGTTGATTTTGGACTGGGCGAATGGATAGTGGAGAGCATGAGAGGAGGTATTAATGAGCCGGTATGCATTTAGTACCTCACCTTTTATACTTAACAGTATAATAGAGTTTAGTTCCTGAAAATGGTTGATTTGTTGTAAGGAAGGTTGTAGTAGCTAGTAGACTACAGTTTCTTATATTAGTTAGTCCATAGATACTCTGTTTGTAGGTGGAAGTTGAGGCAACAAAGGAAGAATTGGAGCCTCTGGTGCTTCTTTCCAAGTCATAAATTGAATCACTCAGCAGTATCATTGCAGGGGTTTTGCAGATTTTGCAGCTCCAAGGATCCTTTAGGTCAAGTTGCAATAGATCAATTGAGTAATTTTGGTAAGTCTTTTTATCTGTTCCAATTGACATTCCTCTGCTATTATTTTAAATTTCTTCTATCTGTTCTGTTTCAATCTTAAATGCACAGAACGTCATTTCAATGTTCGTATTATTGGATATAAAATTTCAATGAAGATGATGACGACAAGGGAAAACTAAAAACCCTAGATTTTATTAAATTTTATACAACATATATTAAAATAAAGAAAATATATAAAATTTAATGATTATTAAATTTAGGGTTTATAATTATAATTATTATATGTATGATATTGTATCTATTTGTCCAAGATTGAACAATGATGCAAGCAGCGCAAGCAAGCGATGCTCAATGCAACAGTGACCAGTGAGGCAAAGGGGAGGCCAAGCTATTCAACCTTGTCCTACATCTAAAGGAAACTAAGGATGCAAAAGGGGGAGCGAAGGAGTTAGTTCCAACTAGTGGCGAGGCGGAGTCAAATGTACATTCTACAAATAAAATCGAATAGAAAATTCCATCAACTCAAACCACTAACATCAATGAAATCAACATTAGGATTTCAAGCTCAGTCCCAAGAAATCCACTCCTGAGCAACAAGTTGGCAACGATCACCTCTAACCTGTTAGATAAAGACGTAATCTACAAATTTATTGGAGCTTAGCCTATGAATGAAGAACTTAAGCCTTGGATAGGCCAGAATTGGAAATATTATTCGCAACCAGGGATTTATTGGCTCACTAAAGGTTATTTTCAGCTCACCTTTCAATCTCTGATTGATAGAGATAAATCTTCACATGCTTCTTTAAAAACTAAGGATTATATATAAGATTTTGGATGCCCCTCTTCAATCCTATAGAAGAAATAATTTCAAAACTCTCTCTCTAGATTAGGATATATAAATTACCGTCTGAATTTTGTAACGAAGAAATTTTAAAGATAATAACTGAAAGCATTAGAGACCCCAGCTGCCTAGATCAAGTATGTAGAGAGCAACAATCTTTAACGTATGCAAGGATATGTATCAATGTTAAACTGGCTACTCCTATTCTACAAGTAATTCAACTCACCTCTTCTTTAGGCACATGAAAAGAGGAAATTGATTACGAATATCTCCCATTCACATGCTACAAATGCAAACAAGTTGGACATAAGGTAAGTATGACACAAGTTCACATCCTAACTTTCCTTTCAAACCCAAAAAATCTTGTTTTGAAGATTTCAGTATGCCAAAAATAAAAATATTTTCAAAGGTGGATTACTAAATTTAACACATCCACTAAGCACCACAAATAATTTAGATGGAGAAACCATGGAAAAAAAAAATTCTAAACACCAAAACTCTGGAAATCCCCCTCCTCCTAAGGGTATGGCTAACCAAACCAGCCACCTTTCCCATTCTCCCTGCCCTCGAAAAAACATAGAATTGGCAGAGGCCAATCGACAAGCCCTTTTGGATGAAGTATCAAAATTAGATCCACTAGATTCAGTGTATCGTCTTTCAAAATTCCAAAATAACAAAGCCCCATATAAAAAAGAAGAGACTATAAATATTGCTCCTAAACCATCTGTAAAGGATAAGAGGATTGAAGATAAGTTTTCAAATTTGGAGATCATAAAACCAAAAGTTATGTATCTAGACAAACCCATTGTTCTACGAAAAGCACCTCGAGTGGGCTCTAAAATTCTCAACTCCCCTATTTCACTAAAATTTCGCTCATTTTCTTTAGAAAGAAAGTTGTAAAACTATAAAAAAGGGTAAGGTTAGTAGAACATGGATTTGTTTTATGCTACGTGATCCAGACGGTTGTAGATACTCTTCTTTGTCTTGGGAGGATGACCTGCAGATAAGAAATACACTAGAAAATAATTGATTAGTTAAGTAGGTGGGTGGATTGCCTAGCAAGCTAGATCTAAGAAGTATACGACTTCCTTGGACGCTGTCAATCCACCTTTTAAAACAAGTTAATGTTGATAAAGTTATTGATAAGAAAGACTGCATAACATAAATGAAAGTACTCGATCAAAAGAAATAAATACATTTTAAGAAATAATGTGTTTTAACAAAATAACATTAAAAGAAATGTTAAACTGTCAAGGTGTGGTTTAGGTGTGGTTAGGTTGTTCTTAACTCTGTATAGTGATAGGAATGAAGAAACAAGGTTTTTGGTTGAGGTTGTAAGGTGTTTAAAGCTTGTTGTTTTGATTAAAATGATTTACACAGTGATCGTTAGTGGTCAAGGCTGACCATTGCACACGGGAAAGGCTAACCATTGCACGTGGTCGAGGGCTGATTGTCGACAGTCGAGGGTTGATCGGTGGTAGTCAATGGCTAATTGTTGCACATGATCGAGGGCTGACCATTGCACGTGGTCGAAGGGACATAGTCAAATTTAGCTAGATCTAGCAAATTCCACTAATGATTGGCAATTAATGGCATTGAGAAGTGGTCCAAAGGTAATAAAGAAAGAATTGGTAGATAATCCAACCCAAAGGGGGCCAAGGGGTAGTTTAAAGGTTAATACGACATTTAGAGCCATAGTGTATAGTTTTCTAATGTCTACATTTTTTCCTTTTTTGTAACACAGTTTATATCAGCAATCTGCAAAACAGAAAGTTGATAGAAGGTTGGATGCACCAAGTATGGGAAGTGGTGATCAACTCAAACTGAGAATCGATGAGGTGAAATGGAGTCGGGTGCGGGTTTGATAAGTGGATAAGTGGATGACAAAATGGGTAAGATGGATAGATTGGTAAAATAAGTTGCTGCAAGGAGGACAAGTGACAAGTGAGCCAGGCCATAGTGTTAGGCATAGCTGATATGGGTGCACTTATAAACTCAAGTCACCCTGCAAAAGGTTGCCATGCTATCAGAGGTCCAAAAATTGGGTGAACCTGAGAAAATAGAATAGGCCGCAGGGTCAATAAGTTGGATAGGTAGGTGACAAGGTTGGTTTGGTTGGTTGGGCATTTAAGCGTGAATAGGCATGCAAAATGCGACTAAGTGCGATATCATAGATCACGCATAGACTAAGTTGTCATAGTTGAGGTAGTTGGTAAATTAAGGTTGGTACTAGAAAGATAAGTAACAGGGTAACAGGGCCACAGTGTTAGGCATAGCTGATATGGATTACTCCTATAAACTCAAGTCTCGTAATTAAGATCGATGTATTTGCAGGTATCCAAGGTAGGATGTGATCCTGAGAAGACAAAAATGGTTTTAGGTGTTGGGACCACAAAGGGTCATGCTTTGAGACACCTAAATGGTCGGTGTGCAAAAGTAGTGTAAGTTCATCAAATATGGTAAGGTAATTGATGCGGTCAAAATGACCAAGGCAAAGTTGGGTCGCAAAAAGTACGAAAGGTGGGCCAAAATGACCAAGTTGAGGTTAATTGGTTTGGTTGGTTGGTGGAGAATAAGGTGCTCTTCGATGGGTGCATGGTTGGTTGGTTAATTGGGTGGTGGAGAATAAGGTGCTCTCTGATACGTGTATGGTTGTGGTTATGCTTTGTTGTTTGAAGAAGTTTGGTTGGGGTATTAATGACTCCAAAAGGGAAAGACATATGCCTTTGCAAGTGGTCATGAAAGTAGGAGGCTGAAACGCTCTGGTTGACAAAGACCAAAATGGCAAGATGGGTGGGCTTAAAAACATAAGCCCCTTTCATGCTTATTATTAGTGTTAGTTTGCTAGTTAAAAGAAGTAGCTCCAATTGGCAAAGACCAAAATGGCAAGATGGGTGGGCTTAAAAGCATAATCCCCTTTCATGCTTATTATTAGTGTTAGTTTGCTAGTTAAAAGAAGTAGCTTGATCATGTAGTGTCAAGTAAGCTCAAAATCCTTTGATTTGGTAGAGAGTAAAAGGTGGAGATGAATGGTAGCTGAATGGATAGTAGTGTAGGTGACCTAAGAACCATTATAGACAAGTCCTTGTTCTAAGTTTGGTATAGACTGATTGATGCGAGAAGTTTACGAATGTTGTGTGAAAGTTGATGGAAGCTTTCTTTGGGATTGCTTTGTTTTTTTTTTTTTGACTTTGGGGTTTTTTGATGCTTTTATTTGATGGGTTAGGGAAGCTGATCGATGCGGGAAGCTTCCAAGTGATTGCTTGCTTGACAAATGTTCGGTTTAACCATCCTTCAAGGGAGTGGTCTAAGCTTTGGGTTTGTTTATGTGTGATTATTATCTTTCGAGAGAGCAGTCTAAGCAATTTTTGGTAGTTTTGGGCAGTTGTCCTTCAAAGGAGCAATCTGCAATGCTAGAAATTTTTGACCTAAGTGATATTTGGTATCCTAAATTTTAATGTTATGCTGGTTTAGACATGGACTAGTCTATATACGCTAAAAAGCTTTCTTTTATGGAGGCAAAACCATAACATAAGAAGGTTAATGATGGGCAAAAGAGGTTTAAGAGACAGTGACCATGGGGATTCATCTTATAAGGGATGAAAAGTGTCCATGAGAATCATGCCATAAGTAGAGTCTTGGTACCCATGCTTAGGATTAGGCTAAGGTTGTGACGGATAATCACATGATCATGTTTTAATTGGTTGTCCTTAAAATAAGGAGATGAAAGTGGTTGAAAATAAGGGATGAGCTTAAGTTAAACACAAGATGACTAAGAACTTGGTTTAACAAAAAAACAGGATGCGAATGCAAAGCATTAAGGAGTTTATGTTCTAATATGCCCTAGATCCACACTTACATGTAAACGGTTTGAGCGAATCAGGGGTGAAGATGTCCCCTAGTTACTTTTCGACACTAGATTAGACATGAAAAAGATGGAGTGACGATGGCTAAGTAGGCAAAATGAAACAAAATGATTCCATTTGTCTCCACAAAGTTGGTTAGGTGATGGTTGCTAGAATTTGGTTGGATTGCAATGGTGGTTGATTTTTGGTTTGGTTAGACGGTTTTAAGTTGGTTAGACTTTAGGTTGCTAGGTTGATTGGGTAGTTGGGTGAAAAAGCAAGGTTATGAGGCTTAAATACCAAAAGTGGTCTAAGTGGAATGGTTGAGGTTGAAGGTTTGCTTGGGTTAGGTTAAAGGTTGGGTTAAGCTCGGTTTGGCTTAAGATCAGTTTGGGTGTTAGGATAGGCTAGATGTAGGTGAAGGTTTTGGGCAAAGTTCTGGTTATGCCAGCGACCACCAACAGTTAGTAGTCGATTGGCGACAGTTCATCAAAAGACTGGTAGTGGTCAGGGTTTAAAAGGCAAAAGAATTTCAAAGGTGGTTTTGACATTGAAGGTTTGTTGAGGCTTTAGTTAAAGGTTGGGCAAGGTCAAGTCAGGTTGAAGGTTGGTTATAGGTGAGGTTGGGTTCAAGGAAAAAGTTTAAGGCCGAAGTTTTGGGGGAAGTTGCTGAAGGTGAGGTTGGAAAATGACAAATGGTCAAAGCCTTTTGAAATGAGAGTTCCCCAAGTCACTTTTTCCATGTATAGTGAGGATGTTGGTTAGTAAAGAGGGTTTACGAGGGATGAAGATGGCTTCATCCACCCTCGGGTTGTTAGTTGTTAGTTAGTGTGGAGTTCAAGTTGTAAGTGGTGGTTCAAGCGGGATCTCTCTTATAGTGCTATGGTGAAAAAAATTATTGGGTCGGATTTGGGTAGGGTTGGGGTCTAAAAATGATATTGGGAACATCATCTTGGAATAAAAATCAGTTGGACAAGAATGTTTGGCTGTCCCAATGAAGGAGCTTAGGTGAGGTATGGGTAGCTTGGATGAAATGGTGACTGAGACTTAAGAAATCTTGAATGATGGGTTGATTTTGGTTTGGGTTGATAGATAAGTTGATGATGGTCGGGCTAAAAAGTGGGTTGATTTTGGTTGATTGATTAGGTTTGTTTGTTTGTTTGGTTCGTTTCGTAAGGTAAGGTGACAAAGATTTGACCCTGTTCAAAAGGGAATTGAATCAAAGACAATGCCATTAGATAGATGAAAACAAAGAGATTATAGAGGAATTGAATGGGTTTGATTTTAGTTGAGGTTGGGGCTAGGTTGGTTTGAGGCGAGGTTGGATTATTTATGGGTGAGGTATTTCCAGTTTGGGTTGGATTCACTGAAAGGGTAGGTGAAAGAGGTAGGTTGGGTTGGGTTGATGTTTGCTCCACTAAAATAGGAAGTAGAAAGAGTAAGGTAGCTTTGATTAGTTCCACCAAAAGGGTAGGTGGAATAAGTATGGTTGTTGGGGGTGATTTTACCTTTTGAGGAAGTGGAATAGGTAAGGTTGATCCACTAAAAGGAGAAGTGGAAGAGGTGGGTTGATTTGAGGTTGATCCACTAAAAGGGAAAGTGGAAGAAGTAGGTTGGTTTCCTTAATTTTGGTTTTAAAGGAAAGTTGAGAAGGTTTTTCTTGGCCAACAAGTGGATTGGTTGGAGTTTCAATTATGGTTTTCTTAGTTATAGGTTCACTAAAGACCAAATTTAATGAAGAGATGTCATTGTGTTGAGGGATTTGTTTATGGATTTGCACAATAATGGGTGTACAAAGAGGTTCAATGATGGATTCTCTGACAATATTCAAGGCTAGGTTGAGGGAACAAGGAGAATATCATTTGAAACCTCTTTTTAATTGATAAGGTTTTGGACAAACATCTTAAAAGACCCACATCTATTTACCACATGTCTGTTTGTTGGATGATAAACACAAAACTTATTATCTATAAACCGAATTGGCTTTGGAAGAGAACGATTGATGGGTTTGATTGGAGGAAGTCTAATGACAGAAGCCTCCAAGAATTTATTAATGATTGATGCATATGATTCCCCCAATGGGGTATAGTGCCTGAGAAGAGGGTGTACCAATGGCTCTTAAGGTTGTGAGCTAATTGGTTGGTTTGATGAAGTTTGTTGGTTTGACATGGTTGATGAATTTGATAGGTTGGGTAGGTTTGATAAAATTGGTGGGTTTGAAAAGTTTGGTTGGTAGTTGTTGGTTTGATTTGGGGAGTTTGATAAGGTAGGTTGGTTTGAGAGGTTGGGTAAGGTTGATAATGTAGATAAGGTTGATAAGGTAAGTCGGTTTGAGAGGTTGGGTAAGATTAACAATGTGGGTAAGGTTGATAAGTTAGGTCGGTTTGAGTGGTTGGGTAAGGTTGATAATGCATATAAGGTTGATAAGGTAGCTCGGTTTGAGAGGTTGGGTAAGGTTGATAATGCATGTAAGGTTGATAAGGTAGCTCGGTTTGAGAGGTTAGGTAAGGTTGATAAGGTAGATTGATAGTTGTTGGTAGGATTTGATAAGGTTGGTAAGGTAGGTTGGTTTAAAAAATTTGGTTGATGGTTGAGGGGATATACCAAGTCTTAGTTTTGAGATAAAGAGGGTTGCCACAAAAGGGGTTCAAACAATTGATATGACGGCTAGGGTAGATATCAAAAGTTTGATAAGGTTGAAGTAGTTGATATGATGGTTGATGTAATGTCCCTTACTTAGGGGCTCTTTTTCTTCCTACAAAAGCTCTGAACAACTGTAATATCCCCTTCAAACAGGGAATATAGAAACACATAAAGCTCTGAACAACGATATAATTTTGCAAAATAGATTCACATATGCATTAACAAATCATAATATAATCTCTCAATAGCAAATCAAAGATCTCATCAGTTGTTCTTCTGGATGATTACACAATTGAGTCTCTGTCATACAAATAAAGAATATTAAAATCTGGTCTTAAAACCCTGGCTTTTGCTAATCTGGCAATGAAATCTGGATTCTGGAAGGTCTCGACCTTTCTGTGTCGACACACAGATGCCGTCGTCGGTCGATATATCGCCGACGTCGGTCACTGTCGGTCGGCTTTCTGCCGATGTCGGTCCTCAGTCGACCGATGTCAGTTACTGGAAGCTCTCTGTCTGCCGAAGTCGGTGTCTGAGCGGATCTGAACGGACCTGTACAGACTTGGTACGGCCGCCAACCTGTCTGTTCTTAACCCTTGGTAGCTGAACAACCTGATCTCAAGAATATAGATTTTAACACAGAAGATCTATATCTGTATAACTTATTGGATCAAAAACTAAATTAAGAAATACCTGTAATACTGTGATAACTTCTGAGTGAAGTTATCTCTCAACCCTGGAATTCTGTGATAACTTTTGGATGAAGCTATCTATCAAATCTGTACCTCTGTGATAACTTCTGGATGAAGCTATTTCTCAATTTGGCAATAAATCAGCTGATATCTCACAGCCTCTAAATCGCACACAATGAAGAGTTGACGTTCTCCACTGCAATGGAATCCTGGAACCCTTGGCTCAGTCTTCACAGAAGAATTTCTTCAATTTTCAATAATCAATAATCTATGCATAATCAATAATGGCCTCCAATGTGAAACCCTTATACCCTCAAAAGATATGCTTGCCCTAATTAGGGTTTTCTTAAATTAGCATTAGGGTTTCTAATTTAAAATTAGACCAAATAATTAATAATTAATTATTAATGAGACCAAATAATTAATATTTGATTAAATCAATCAAATATTAATATCTCCCTTAATATATGTCGGATCCTCAAACTGATCGAAGCAGGTGAATCAGGGAGTGATTCCGCACATGACCATACCAAAATAAAGGTGCTCCGCTGCATATCAAATATCCCTAAAAAGTAGGGGCTCAGGCCCAATGCGTCTGAAATACCCTGAATGAAAACCAAATGTAGAAATTCTGCGAATCAAAGTCAAGCCAAGCTCCATTATGACCCTCTATCCATCCTATTAGCCTACGAAGGTCATATAATAGGATACCCATCAAGTCTGTCAATGTCCACGAAAAAAGGGGACATGACAATCTGCCCCTCCAGAAATTGCTTGTCTCCAAGCAATCTCGGAACAATGAACTACTCGATCCACCTGGATCCCAAATGTAGTTATGCTCTGCACTGCTGTGAATCAATGTGAGTACCTGCAATATCATCAAAAGTAAAACAAAGAGGAACCCATAATCAAATTGGCGAACACAACTCAACCAATCTCTGAAATCACAACTGCCCTGGATGTGTCGATACTGTAGGCTGTGTAATTGGCAACTGCAAATTCCATCTACAAAAGATGGTGTTAATCCATCACATAACTGATCCCTCTGTAACGGTGGCATAACCAACTGTACCATACTGTCAAATGTGTGAGAAGAATCAATCTGGAGACTCGACTCCACTGGTATCCCAAACTCCTCAGAATCAGGGACTCCTAAGTCTTGAATATGTGTGTGAGCCTCAACCACATGCTTCTCATAAGCAGCTATAGAAACATACTCATCACCAACACTCAGTGTAGTAACATCTGAGTACACCTCCACATTCTGAATGCAAGCATCAGACTCATCCTCACTGTCTAACTCCTGAGTTAAACTCACCTTAAGACAAAGCTCATCCACAACATCCTCAACTACTCCTACCTGTGAAGATAATGCAGATAAAACATTACCTGAAGATGTGTTAATATCTCCCTGTACTGGATCAGCATGACTGTCAAACTCATCATGCAAGTTGTTGCATGTCATAGGGAAAGCACTACGATCCTTGGGCCTATTAATTAAATTCTTTAACCACATACAAGCTCTAGGTGAGACATTTCTCCCTTTTGTCCAGACATACCATAAATCTTCTGCCAAAAGTTTAGAAATTTTATCCTCCTCAAACAAGATTGTGAACATAATAGAGTGCATTGATGCCAATATATTGCTAGAATGAAACTCATCTAAAATATTCCAAAATATTTTAAACATCATGCGAATTTCACCAATACAACCTACTAACATCATAATGTTTTCAAACCCATACCTTGCAAATGTTTCAAGTAATCTTGCCCTCCTTGAGAAATGAGGGTCTCTAATGTTCTCCAACTTTTTGAAGCTTTTTACCATGGCATAAAGTACCTCTCTCATAATCTGATCATCATTAAAATCAAAGCCAGCTATGATCCTCATGATTTCACTAATACAAGAGAGAGTTGCAAGTCTTACCACCTCATCATGATGTCTCAATAATCGGGGCTTCACCAACGAATCAAACGCTGGAGATAACGCTGTTTGCATCTCATAAGAATTTAACTGCTCAACCTTGCTTAAATAAATTTCTAACTCCTCCAAAGTTTTTAGAATGTCATCTGCTTGCTGGAATGGATTATCTAGCTTCTTCTTCGCATTGTGCATTCTTTCTTCCAAATCTTTGACATATGTTAAAGCCATACTGATACCCAAGCTACCCAATAAGATGGCAAGACATTAGCTCTGATGTGCCCAACAGGATGGCAGGAATTTGGCTCTGATACCACTGTAATGTCCCTTACTTAGGGGCTCTTTTTCTTCCTACAAAAGCTCTGAACAACTGTAATATCCCCTTCAAACAGGGAATATAAAAACACATAAAGCTCTGAACAACGATATAATTTTGCAAAATAGATTCACATATGCATTAACAAATCATAATATAATCTCTCAATAGCAAATCAAAGATCTCATCAGTTGTTCTTCTGGATGATTACACAATTGAGTCTCTGTCATACAAATAAAGAATATTAAAATCTGGTCTTAAAACCTTGGCTTTTGCTAATCTGGCAATGAAATCTGGATTCTGGAAGGTCTCGGCCTTTCTGTGTCGACACACAGACGCCGTCGTCGGTCGATATATCGCCGACGTCGGTCACTGTCGGTCGGCTTTCTGCCGATGTCGGTCCTCAGTCGACCGATGTCAGTTACTAGAAGCTCTCTGTCTGCCGAGGTCGATACCTGAGCGGATCTGAACGGACCTGTACAGACTTGGTACGGCCGCCAACCTGTCTGATCTTAACCTTTGGTAGCTGAACACCCTGATCTCAAGAATATAGATTCTAACACAGAAGATCTATATCTATATAACTTATTGGATCAAAAACTAAATTAAGAAATACCTGTAATACTGTGATAACTTCTGAGTGAAGTTATCTCTCAACCCTGGAATTCTGTGATAACTTCTAGATGAAGCTATCTCTCAAATCTGTACCTCTGTGATAACTTCTGGATGAAGCTATCTCTCAATTTGGCAATAAATCAGCTGATATCTCACAGCCTCTAAATCGCACACAATGAAGAGTTGACGTTCTCTACTGCAATGGAATCCTGGAACCCTTGGCTCAGTCTTCACAGAAGAATTTCTTCAATTTTCAATAATCAATAATCTATGCATAATCAATAATGGCCTCCAATGTGAAACCCTTATACCCTCAAAAGATATGCTTGCCCTAATTAGGGTTTTCTTAAATTAGCATTAGGGTTTCTAATTTAAAATTAGACCAAATAATTAATAATTAATAATTAATTATTAATGAGACCAAATAATTAATATTTGATTAAATCAATCAAATATTAATATCTCCCTTAATATACGTCGGATCCTCAAACCGATCGAAGCAGGTGAATCAGGGAGTGATTCCGCACATGACCATACCAAAATAAAGGTGCTCCGCTGCATATCAAATATCCCTAAAAAGTAGGGGCTCAGGGCCAATGCGTCTGAAATAACCTGAATGAAAATCAAATGTAGAAATTCTGTGAATCAAAGTCAAGCCAAGCTCCATTATGACCCTCTATCCATCCTATTAGCCTACGAAGGTCGTATAATAGGATACCCATCAACTCTGTCAATGTCCACGAAAAAAGGGGACACGACAGTTGAGATAGGTAGCCCAAATATTGGTGAGATTGAGATAGTTAAGGTTGAGGTGGGTTATGACAATGATCAAATAGGTGTTGAAAGGTTATTGGTTGGTTGCGATGATGATCAAATGGTTGTTGAGAAGTTATTGGTTAGTTGTAGATGAGGTTGGATTGATTGTAGGCAAGATTGAGTTGGTTATACGTGAGGTTGGGTTGATTGTAGTTGAGGTTGGATTTATTATGGGTAAGGTTATGTTGATCATGGGCGAGGTTGGGTTGATTGTAGGTGAGGTTTGGTTGATTGTAGGCACAATTGGGAGCACAAGTGGCTCTTGATGCAAGGTAACACTCTAAGGCAATACGGTTGTCTTCTAAGAGTTTAAAAAAGTTTGGATTTTCAGGTGAAAATATAGGAGGGCTCCCCATTGGACAATAATAATGAAGAAGCTAAAATTAAAACATTTAAAAAAACAAAAAAATAATAATGAAGTTAAAAATTATGACATTTAAAAAAATAAAAATATATTAATGAAGAAAAAAATGAAATAATAATAATAATAAAGCTAAAATTATGACAAATATATATAATAATAATGAAGAAGCTAAAATAATAATGAAGTTAAAATTATGACATTTAAAAAAAACAAATTCAGAACAAATTCAAAAATGATAAAACAAATTCAGAACAAATTCAAAAATGATAAACTGGGTAATAATAATAATAATAATAATAATAATAATAATAATAATAATAATAATGATGATGATGAAGAAGCAGCTAAAATGATAATGAAGCCAAAACCATTATTAAGTAGATCAATAGAACTTAATAAATTATGACGAATATAAAAAATTAGATTAAATTATGACATTTAAAAAAACAAAAAAATAATAATGAATAAGCTAAAATAATAATGAAGAAGACGCTAAAATTAAGACATTTAAAAAATAATAATAATGAAGAAAAAGCTAAAATAATAATGAAGAATCTAAAATTGAGACATTTAAAAAAAAATTAAAAAATAATAATGAAAAAGCTAAAATTAAGATATTTAAAAAATAATAATGATGATGAAGAAGTTAAAATTATGACATTTATAAAAACAAAAAAATAATAATGAAGAAAAAACTAAAATAATAATGAAGCTAAAATAGTAATGAAGAAGAAGCTAAAATTAAGACATTTAAAAAAAATAATAATGAAGAAGAAACTAAAATAATCATGAAGAAGCACCTAATTTAAGACATTTATAAAACAATGAAGAAGCTAAAATCATGACAATTAAAAAAAATAATGAAAAAGATGCTAAAATTAAGATATTTAAAAAAAAAAACAAAAATAATAATAAAAAAGTTAAAATAATAATGAAAAAGAAGCTAAAATTATAACATTTAAAAAAATAAAAAAAATAATAATGAAGAAGCAACTAAAATTAAGACATTTAAAAAAAATAAAAATAATAATGAAGAAGAAGCCAAATTATGCTGAATTTGAAAAATTATATTAAATTATAACATTAAAAAGACTTTAAGAAGCTAACATAATAATAAATAAGAAGCTAAAATTAAAAACTAATAATGAAGTGAAAATAATAATAAAAAAGAAGCTAAAATTACAACATTTAAAAAACCAAAGCTAAAATTATGTCATTTAAAAAAAATAAAAAAATAATAATGAAGTTAAAATTATGACATTTGATGATGATGATGATGATGATGATGATGATGATGATGATGGCTGCTAAATTAAGACATTTTTAAAAAATAACAATAATAACAGAGAAGAAACTAAAATAATAATGTAGAAGAAGCAAAAATTAAAACATTTAAAAAAAATAAAAAAATAATAATGAAAAAGAAGCTAAAATTATGACATGTAAAAAACAAAAAAATAATAATCAAGAAGCTAAAATAATAATGAAAAAGCTAAAATTAAGACATTTATAATGATGATGATGATGATGATGATGATGATGATGATGAAGCTAAAATTTTGACATTTACAAAAACAAAAAAAAATAATAACAAAGAAGTTAAAATAATAATGAAGAAGAAATTAAAATAATAATGAAGAAGCTAAATTATGACAAATTTGAAAAATTAGTTTAAATTATAACATTTAAAAAATAAAATAATAATAATAATCAAGAAGCTAAAATTAAGACATTTAAAAAAACAAAAATAACAATGAAGTGAAAATAATAACAAAGAAGAAGCAAAATTATGACAAATTTATAAAATTAGATTAAATTATGACATTTAAAAAATAAAAAAATAATAATGAAGCTAAATTAAAAATAATTTAAAAACAAAAAAATAGTAATGAAGAAGTAATAATAATAATAATAAAAAGAAGGCAGCTATATAATAATAATAATAATAATAATAATAATAATAATAATAATAATAATAAAGAAGCAGCTAAAATAATAATGAAGAAAAAGAAAAAATTAAAACAATTTAAAAAACAAAAAAATAATAATGAAAAAGAAGCTAAAATTATGACATGTAAAAAAAATAAAAATAATAATGAAGTTAAAATAATAATGAAGAAGGGAAAATTAAAATTAAGACATTTTAAAAAAAAAAAATGAAGAAGAAGATAAAATTTTGACATTTAAAAAAAACAAAAAAATAATAATGAAGAAGCTAAAATTAAGACAATGATGATGATGATGATGATGATGATGATGATGATGATGAAGCTAAAATAATAATGAAAAAGAAGCTAAAATTAAGACATTTGAAAATAATAATAATAATAATAATAATGAAGAAAAAAATAATGACATTTAAAAACAAAATTAATAATGAATAATAAACTAAAATAATAATGAAGCTAAAATTAAGATATTTAAAAATATATATAATAATAATGAAGAAACAACAAAAATTATGACATTTTAAAAAAACAATAATGAATCAGACGTTAAAATTAAGACATTTAAAAAAAAATGAAAAAATAACGAAAATAATAATATAAAAGAAGTTAAAATATTGATGAAAAAGAAGCTAAAATAATAATGAAAAGGAAGCTAAAATTATGACGATAATAATAATAATAATAATAATAATAATAATAATAATAAAGCTAAAATTAATACATTTAAAAAAACAAAAATAATAATGAAGAAAAAGCTAAATTATGGCGAATTTGAAAAATTACATTAAATTATGACATTTTAAAAAATTAAAAAAAATAATGAAGAAGCTAAAATAATAATGAAGCAATAGCAAAAATTAAGACATTTAAAAAAATTTAAAAAGTAATAATGAAGAAGTTAAAATTATGACATTTATTATTTTTTTTAAAAAAAAAATCTAAAAGAAAAACAAAAATATAATAATTAAGAAGGCTAAATTATGACATTTAAACAAACCAAAAAAAAATAATGAAGTAAAAATTAAGACATTTAAAAAACAAGAATAATGATGAAAAAAAAGCTAAAAATTATGACATGTAAAAAACCAAAAAAATAATAATGAAGAAGCTAAAATAATAATGAAAAAGCTAAAACTAAGACATTTAAAAAAGAAAAATAATAATAATGAAGAAGAAAATAAAATTTAAAAATTTAAACAAATAATAACGAAAAAGAAGCTAAAATAATAATGAAGAAAAAGATAAAATTAAGACATTTAAAAAAAATAAAATAAAATAATAATGAAGCTAAAATAATAATGAAAAAGAAATAATAATAATAATAATAATAATAATAATAATAATAACATTTAACAAAAACTAAACATAATAATGAAGAAAAAACTAAAATTATGACATTTAAAAAAATTAATAATGAAGAAGAAACTAATATAATAATGAAAAAGAAGCTAAAATTAAGACATTTTACAAAAAAATTAATAATGAAGCTAAAATTAAGATATTTTACAAAAAATTAATAATAATGAAGAAGAACAAAAAATAATAATGAAGAAGCTAAAATTTAAGAAATTAAAAAATTAAAATTAAAAAAAAATGTACGAGAAGCTAAAATAATAATAATGAAGAACTTAAAATAACAACGGAGATCAAATTATGGCATTTAAAAAAATATAAAATAATACTGAAGAATCTAAAATTATGACATTTAAAAAATAATAATAATGAAGAAGAATAAAAAATAATAATGAAGCTAAAATTAATAAATTTTAAAAAAAAAATGTACCAAAGCTAAAATAATAATGAAGAAGTTAAAATTATAACATTTAAAATAAATAAAATAATAATAATGAAGAAAAAGTTAAAATTAGGTCAATAATAATAATAATAATAATAATAATAATAATAATAATAATAATAATAATAATAATAATCTTCAAAATAAGACATTTAAAAAAAGAAAATAATAATAATTAAAATAATGCTAAAATAATAATAAATAACCTAAATTAATAATTTAAAAAAAACTAAAATTATAACATTTAAAAAAATAAAAAAATAATAATAAAGAGGAAAATAAAATAATAATGAAAAAGAAGATAAAATTATGAAATTTAAAAAAATAAAAAAATAATAATGAAGAAGCTAAAATAATAATAAAGAACCTCAAGTAAAGACATTAAAAAACAAAAAAATAATAATAAAGAAAAAGCTAAAATAATGAAGTTAAAATTAAGTGTGATGATGATGATGATGATGAAAAAGCTAAAATTTAAACATTTAAAAATAAAATAAAAAATAATAATGAAGCTAAAATAATAATGAAGAAAATGCTAAAATAATAATTTAAAAAAAACTAAAATTAAGACATTTAAAATAATAATAATAAAGGTGCTGAAATTATGACATTTAAAAAAAGAAAAAAATAATAAGAAAATAAAATAATAATAATAAAAAAAGCTAAAATTAAGTTATTTTAAAAAAATAATAACAATAATGAAGAAAAAGCTAAAATAATAATGAAAAAAAAGTTAAAATTAAGTCATTAAAAAAATAAAAAATAAAAATAAAGACAAAAAACCACAAATTAAGAAATAATAATATTAAAAAGAAATAATGATGATGATGATGATGATGATGATGAAAAGAAAGCTCAAATTAAAACATTTAAAAAATAATAATAATAAAGTTGAAATAATAATGAAAAAGAACTTAAAATTAAGTCATTTGAAAAAAACAAAAATATTATAATGAAGAAGCTAAAATAATAACAAAGAAGATCAAATTAAGACATTTAAAAAAACAAAAAAATAACACTGAAGAATTTAAAATTATGACATTTAAAAAATAATAATGAAGAAGAATAAAAAATAATAATGAAGAATCTAAAATTAAGAAATTAAAAAAAAAACAAAAAAACAATAATAATAAACAAGAAGCTAAAATAATAATGAAGTCAAAATTATGCCATTTAAAATAAATAAAAAAATAATGAAGAAAGAGTTAAAATAATAAATGTAAAAAAAAAGATAAAATTAAGTCATTTAAAAAAATAATAATAAAGCTAAAATATAATTATAATAATGATGATGATGTTCTTCAAAAATAAGACATTTAAAAAAAGAGAAAAATAATAATTAAGAAAAATCTAAAATATTAATAAATAAGAAGCTAAAATTAAGTCTTTAAAAAAAAATTAATAATGAAGAAGCCTAAAATAATAATTAAAAAGAAGCTAAAATTACAACATTTAAAAAAACAAAAAAATAATGAAAAAGAGGATAAAATTATGAAAATTAAAAAACCAAAAACACAATAATAAAGAACAAGCTAAAATAATAATGAAGAAAATAAAATTATGACATTTAAAAATAATAATAATGAAGAAGCTCAAATTAAGACATTTAAAAAAACAAAAATAATAATAACGAAGAAAAAAGCTAAAATTATAATGAAGAAGCTAATGTACTATTGAAAAAGAAGTTAAAATTATGTGATTTAAAAAATAAAAATAAAAAAAATAATGAAGAAACTAAAAATTTAAAACATTAAAAAAAACCAAAAATAATAATGAAAAAGTTAAAATTAAAACATTTGAAAAAAAAAAAAAAAAAACAATAATGAAAAAGAAACTAAAATTATGACTTTTAAAAAAATAAAAAAATAAAAAAAATTGAAGAAGCTCAAATAGTAATGAAGAAGCTAAAATAATATTGAAAAAGAAGCTAAAATTAAGTCATTTAAAACAAAAAAACAATGAAGAAGCTAAAATAATAACAAAGAAGATTATCAAATTAAAATAGTTAAAAAAACAAAAAAATAATACTGAAGAAGTTAAAATTATGACATTTAAAAGAAACAAAAACATAATAATGAAGAAACAAAAATAATAATAATGAAGAAGCCAAAATTCAGAACTTGAAAAAAAAAAAAAAAAATAGTAATGAACAAGAAGCTAAAATAATAATGAAGTTAAAATTATGAAATTTAAAAAAACAAAAAAATAATAATGAAAAAGAAGCTAAAATAATAATGAAAAAAAAAAAAGCTAAAATAATAATAAAAAAGAAACTAAAATTAAGTTATTTTAAAAAAATAAAAAAATAATAATGAAGCTAAAATAATAACGAAAAATAAATTAAAACTAAAACATTTAAAAAAAAAATAATAATAATACTGAAGAAACTAAAATAATAATTAAGAACCTCAAATTAAGACGTTTAATAATAATAATAATAATAATAATAATAATAATAATAATAATAATAATAATAATGAAGATGAAGAAATAGGTAAAATTAAGACATTTAAAAAAAACAAAAACAAAAAATAATGAAGAAGAAGCTCAAATTAAGACATTTAATAAAATAATAATAATAATAAAGAAAAAGCTAAAATTAAGACATTTAAAAAAACAAAATAATAATAATGAAGATATTAAAATTATGACATTTAAAAAAATAAAAAAATATTAATGATGAATCTAAAATAATAATGAAAAATAAACTAAAATTAGGTCATAATAATAATAATAATAATAATAATAATAATAATAATGATGATGAAAAAGAAGTTAAAATTAAGTCATTTAAAAAAAAGAAAAAAATAATAAAGAAAAAAAGCATAAATTAACACATTTAAAAAAATAAAAAAATATTAATGAAAAAAAGCTTAAATTAAGACATTGATGATGATGATGATGATGACGACAACGGTGAAATTATAATGAAAAAGTAGCTAAAATTAAGTCATTTAAAAAAAAGAAAAAAATAATAATGAAGAAACTAAAATAGTAACGAAGAAGATCAAATTAAGACATTTAAAAAACCAAAAAAATAATACTGAAGAATCTAAAATTATGGCATAATAATAATAATAATAATAATAATAATAATAATAATAATAATAATAATAATGAACGAGAAGTTAAAATAATAATGAAGTTACAATTATGACATTTTAAATAAATATAATAATAATGATGAAGACAGAGTTAAAATAATAATGAAAAAGGAGAATAATAATAATAATAATAATAATAATAATAATAATAATAATAATAATAATAATAATAATAACACAGCGAAAATTAAATCATTTATTAAAAATAATAATAATAATGAAGAAAAAGTTCAAAATAAGCCATTTAGAAAAAAAAAATAATAATAATTAAGAAAAAGCTAAAATAATAATAAATAAGAAGCTAAAATTGTGATATTTGAAAAATCAAAAAATAATAATAAAGAACAAGCTAAAATAATAAAGAAGATGAAGATAAAATTATGACATTTAAAAAATAATAATAATAAAAAAGAAGCTAAAATAATAATGAAGGTCAAATTAAGATATAATAATAATAATGATGATGATGATGATGATGATGATGAAAAAGCTAAAATAATAATGAAGAAGCTCAAATAATAATGAAGAAGATGCTAAAATAATATTGAAAAAGTAGCTAAAATTAAGTCATTTAAAAAAAATAATAATAATAATGAAAAAAAAATTAAAATAATAGTAAATAAGAAGCTAAAATAAGGTCATTTAAAAAATACAAAAGAAGATCAAATTAAGATATTTTAAAAAATAATAATAACACTGAAGAAAAAACAAAAATAATAATGATGAAGAAACCAAAATTCTGAACTTAAAAAACAATAAAATAATAGTAATGAATGAGAAATTAAAATTATGACATTTAAAAGAAAAAAAAAGAAAAAGCTAAAATAATAATGGAAAGGAAGCTAAAATAACTATAAAAGAGATGCTAAAATTAAGGTGATGATGATGATGCAGTTAAAATAATAACGAAAAAAAAACTGATGATGATGATGATGATGATGCAGCTAAAATAATAACGAAAAAAAAACTAATATTAAGACATTTAAAAAAAATAGAAGAATAATAATGAAGAAGCTAAAATAATATGGAAGAAAAACCTCAAATTAGAACATTTAATGATGATAATGATGATGATGATGATGATGATGATGATGAAAAAGAAGTTAAAATTAAGTCATTTAAAAAAAATAAGAAAAATAATAAAGAAAAAAAAGCACAAATTAACACTTTAAAAAAAATAATAATGGAAAAAAGTTCAAATTAAGACGACGACGATGATGATGATGATAATAATCATAATAATAATAATAATAATAATAATAATAATAATAATAATAATAATAATAATAATAATAATACGTTATAATAATAATTTAAAGGAAGCTAAAATTAAGTCATTTAAAAAAAAGAAAAAAAAAATAATGAAGAAGACGCTAATATAGTAACGAAGAAGATCAAATTAAAAAATTAAAAAAAACAAAAAATAATACTGAAGAATCTAAAATTATGACATTTGTAATAATAATAATAATAATAATAATAATAATAATAATAATAATAATAATAATAATAATAATAGCTAAAATTAAAAAATTTAGAAAAAAACAAAAAAAAAAAAAAAGAATGAGAAGCTAAAATAATAATGTAAGAAGCTAAAATAATAATGAATAAGTTAAAATTATTACATTTAAAATAAATAAAATAATAATAAAAATAAAGAAGCTAAAATTAAATCATTAATAATAATAATAATAATAATAATAATAATTATTATTATTATTATTATTTAAAATAAGACATTTAGAAAAAGAAAATAATAATTAAGAAAAAGCTAAAATAATAATAAGAAGCTAAAATTAAGTCTTTAGAAAAAATCTAATAATGAAGAAGAAGCTAAAATAATAATTTTAAAAAAAGCTAAAATATAACAACAACAACAACAACATTATGACATTTAAAAAACCAAAAAATAATAATAAAGAAAAAGTTAAAATAAAGAAGATAAAATTATGACATTTAAAAAAAATAAAAAAATAATAATGAAGCTAAAATAATGTCATATATATATATATGAAACTAAAATTAAAACATTTAAAAAAATAAAAAAAAACAATAATGAAGAAGTTCAAAATAAAACATTTAGATAAAGAAATTAATAATTAAGAAAAAGCTAAAATAATAATAAATAAGAAGCTAACATAATAATAAAAAAGAAGCTAAAATTACAACATTTAAAAAATAGTAATAATAATGATAAAGAGGAAAATAAAATAATAATTAAAAAGAAGATAAAATTATGACATTTAAAAAACCAAAAAAATAATAATAAACAAGCTAAAATAATAAAGAAGAAGATAAAATTATGACATTTTAAAAAAATTAAAAAAATATAATGAAGAAGTTAAGATAATAATGAAGCTCAAATTAAGACATTTAAAAAAACAATAAAATAGTAATGAAGAAAAAGCTAAAATAATAATGAAGAAGAACCTCAAATTAAGACATTTTAAAAAATAATAATAAAGAAAAAGCTAAAATTTAGATATTTAAAAAAAGACAATTTTTTTTTTTGTAAAAGCTAAAATAATAATAAATAAAAAGCTAAAATTTAGACATTTAAAAAAACTAAATAATAATAATGAAGATACTAAAATTATGACATTTAAAAAAAGAAAATAATAATAATCAAAAAGCTAAAATAACAATGAAAAACAAGCTAAAATTAAGTCATTTAAAAAAAACAAAAACATAATAATGAAGAAAAAGCTAAAATAATAACGAAAAGGAAGTTCAAATTAAGCCATTTTTTTAAAAAAAAAAAAAAAAGGAAAAAAAAATAATCACAAATTAAGACATTTAAAAAAATAATAATGAAAAAGAAGCTCAAATTACGACATTTATAAAAAAGAAAATAATAATAATTAAAAAGAAGCTAAAATAGCAACAAATAAGATCAAATTAAGACATTTAAAAAACAAAAAAATAATATTGAAGAATCTAAAATAAAGACATTTAAAAAATAATAATAATGAAGCTAAAATTAAGAAATTTAAAAAAAAAAAAAAAAAAAAAAAAAACAATAATGAACGAGAAGCTAAAATAATAATGTAAGAACAAGCTAAAATAATAATGAAGAACATAAAATTATGACATTTAAAATAAATAAATAAATTATAATGAAGAAAAAGTTAAAATAATAATGAAAAAGAAGCTAAAAATTAAGTCATTAAAAAAGGAATAGTCTCTCAACCAATGATCGGACAGTTGCGATGAGAGGCGTCGAGGAGCAAGACGCGCACGGGGGTTCCGAAACTAACAGACCTGCGGCAAGCCATAATGGCAACCGTCCCCACCCCGAGGTGGACTCTCAGGACAGAGAAACCCTCTATGTCAGCGAACGCTCGAAGATTCACAAGATTAATGGCTGCCTTCCGCGTAGTCAAGATCGTCATGTTCTGGTTATTTCTCTAGACGCTGTAAAGGAGGATGTGGAATACCTGTCTTCACATGCTTTAATCTGTAAATTTCTTGGAATTCGAATTCCCTTATCGGCCTTGGACGCCTGGATCCCTCGCTCCTGGCAGGTGGAAGGCGATTTTGATATTATGCTAGCTGGTAACAGCTACTTCATGGTGAATTTCTCCTCTGTGGCTGATCGGAATCGGATTTTCGAAGGAGGTCCTTACTTTTATGATCGTATTGGTCTTTTTATCAAACCTTGGCACGTGGGTTTTAACTCAGCTAAGGATTTTCCATCTTGAGTCCCTGTTTGGGTTTCCCTGCCAAGACTCCCTTTGGAATTCTGGCATGAGGACATCCTACGTTAGATTGCGGCCATGTTTGGGACTCCAACTGCAATAGTGCACCAATCATTGGACAAAAAGGTTATTTCTTATGCCCGTATTTGTGTTGATATTGATTTAAATAACCCTTTGCCAGATGCTATGGAAATTTCCCTGGGATCTTCCTCTTGGCTTCAACAGCTAGATTATGAAGTTATTCCCTTCCGCTGCCGAATTTTCCATGTGTATGGGCATTTGCAGCGTCAATGCCCCCATGCCCCCAGAGGGGCTGGCACACCTGATGGGCCATCTGGGACAAGGACGACTTATGAGGGTAAAGGGAATGGCCAATCAACACATCCGAGATTTGGAAATGGTCAGTCTGATAGGGAAGCAAAAAGGAAAGCTCATCTAAACTCGATAAGCCAGGGTCAAGGCCCAGCGAATTCTAATGGCCCAGATATGGAGGGTTTTATCCTAGTTCGGCGCCGGGCCAAGGGGCGTGGTCAGAAACGTCCGAATATAGATCGGCAATTGGATGCTGGGTTTAATCGGTTTGAGGCTCTTGACAATATGGCCATTGAAGAGGGAATTCCTCTAGCGGATCAGTGCGGGGTTCCTGATTTAGAGAGGGATCCTATTCTTAATGACTCTCAGGATATGATTGTCCAACAGACCACGGAGGATGTTCTTAATCCTGACGCTGGTGCCCTGATGGTTCTTCCTGCTTCACAGGACAAGGATGTCCGTTGGGTAGATTTGGTTAAAGATGGGGGCGCATCCAGTAAAGAGAAGGGATCATCTTCTTCTCTGGGTCTAATGCAAAGACCTTTCAAGAAGGCTTCCTTTTCTACCCCTTCTAGAGCTGGGCGGAAGGCCCAGGACAAACTTAAACTTACAGGGGATTTGCTGGTAGAGTCAGGGGTGGAAAAGACCCTGGATGAACACTTCCCTCACTCTACTCCATGATTGTTCTGTCTTGGAATGCGAGGGGTTTGAATAGCACCCCCAAACAAAAAGCTACGCGTCAATTGGTGATTGATCATTCTCCAGATATTCTTTGCATTCAGGAAACCAAGCTTTCTGTGGATTCTTTGTTTACTTGTGCTCCTAATATATGGTTCTTCGGCCATTGGCAATGTGTTGGCGCTTTGGGGAACTCTGGAGGTCTCGCCATGGGGTGGGACCCAAGGAAGGTTGTGCCACTCCACTAGATGTCATGCCTTTCAGCCCTCTCAATGGTGGCTTCCTCTATTGAAACTGGGGAGCTGATCCTGGTGACTACGGTATATGCTCCTACTGATTTTCTTGGCCAGCTCAAGCTCTGGGAACATATTTGGTTTGTCAAAAGCTGCCACCCCTTCTTGCCATGGATTGTCGCTGGGGATTTCAACTCGGTTCTTAGTCTGGAAGAGAAGAGTGGTGGATTGACGCAGTTGGGTCCCTCCTCTGAGCTTCTTCGGCAAAATATCGAGCCTTTACATCTCTCTGATGTCAAGCCTCTTAACGGCCTCTTCACTTGGAATAATAGAAGTGGGAATGCAGCCATCTCTAAGTGCCTGGACAGGTTCCTTGTTTCCTGTTTTTGGCTCTCTGGCTCTGTCGCTTTCATCTGAAATTCTCGACTGGAGCGGTTCTGATCAGTGGCCGATCAGGCTCTCTACTAGGTATATTGCGACCCCCAAGAAGCCTCTCTTCAAGTTTCAGTTGATGTGGCTACGTGACTCCTCTCTCCCTGCCCTGATGGCCCACTGGTGGAGACAGGGAGCGCCCGAATATGGTACTGCGATGTACTCCTCCAAAAAACTGCAATATGTCAAGAGGAAACTGAAATACTGGAACAAGAATTGTTTTGGCAATCTTCACTCTATAAAGAAGGCGCAAAACCGGTTGGATGTTATTACCAAACAAATTCGGGATGCAGGGTTGACGGAAGCTCTTCGCATTGCTGAATCTCAAGCGACTACAGACTTAGCAGAGTGGCAGCTTCGTGAGGAAATTTATTGGAAACAAAAGGCCCGTATAGATTGGCTCCAAGAGGGGGACAAGAATATAGCTTTCTTTCACAACTCAGTGCAGGGTAGGCATAACAGGAATTTCATCACTTCTCTTGTTACCACGGATGGGATGCGGCTGACCTCCTCCCAAGCTATATCCAGGGAAGCCATTCGTTATTATTCTAATCTCTTCGCTGCTGACCCTCCCTTAGATGCGCTGGCTGAAAATACAGTGTTAGAATGCATTCCCCCTGTTGTGACACCGGGAATGAATGACTCTCTCATGCATCCAATTGGCATCCCAGAATTGGAAGGGGTGGTCTTTAGCTTAAGAAAAGGCAAAGCCCCGGGACCTGATGGTTTTCCTGCTGAATTTTTCCAGGACTTTTGGGATATAATTAAGCACGATTTGCTGGAAGTGGTCCAGGAATCTTATTCTAGCAAAGAGATGCTCAGGGCTCTGAATGCCACTTTTCTGGTTCTTATTCCGAAGAAGGATCAGGCTAATCAACTAGACTTTTTTAGACCCATTGCTCTCTGTAATGTTGTGTATAAAATCATTACTAAGCCCCTAGCGGAAAGACTTAAGGCTTATCTTCCCATAGTGATATTTGAGGAACAAGGGGGATTTGTAGCCGGCAAACAAATTCTGGATGGGGTAGTTATGGCTTCAGAAGCTATCCATTCTATGAGTACTTCTCAGGAGCGTGCCATGTTCATTAAGCTTGATATGGCGAAGGCCTATGACAGGGTTAATTGGGGTTTTCTGCACAAAGTTCTTCTGGCTTTTGGTTTCAACTAGGGCTTGGTTCGATGGGTTCTGAGCTGTGTTACCACCCCCTCCTTCTTGGTCCTGATAAATGGTGAACCCTCAGAGCTATTTGGCGCATCCAGAGGACTGTGCCAAGGAGACCTGCTTTCTCCTTATCTGTTTATCATTCTGGCCAAGGGACTTGGGTGGCTCATCAAATTTCGTGTTTCTCAAAACTTGCTTCATGGATGGCGATGGGGGAATGACTTACCTGCGCTGACCCACCTACAGTTTGTTGATAACACAGCCCTTGCTGGGAGAGCTCGAATTTGGGAAGCTGAAGCTTTTCGGCTTATCCTTGATACTTATCTGGCTGCCTCTAGGCAGAAAATTAATAATCACAAGTCTTTTCTTTTTTCTTCAATACTCCCGAGTCCATTCAGAGGAGGATTGCTACTACCCTGAGGTTTCAGATTCATTCTCTCCCCGTGACTTACTTGGGGGTTCCTATTGTTGTGGGAAGACAACCTAGGCTTTTTTGGGAGAATGTGCTTGACAAACTAAGACAAAAAGTGAATCACTCGACTCATAGGTGGCTCTCTACTACTGGTAGGGTGATTCTTCTGCAATATGTGATCCAAGCTCTTCCCATATATAGGAGCATGATTTAGGCTGCACCGGTGTACTTCCTTAAGGAATTTGATGCTCTCTCCCGTCAATTCCTTTGGAACGGTAACTTGCAAGGTACTCGTTGGAGCCTTATTAATTGGGACACTGTCTGCGGGCCGAAGAAGGAAGGGGGTTTAGGCCTGCACTTTGATATCTTGTCTAGTTAAGCTCTTGCTGCCTAACTCTATTGGCGATGGTGCTCCAGTCAATCTCACCTCTGGGCCCGGATCTTATCTCACAAGTACTATCCTGGGGTTGATCCGTCTGGCATTGCCAGAATGCCTCTTGAGGGCAGAGGCTCTATGGTGTGGGATACCCTCAAGCGGGGAGCTCATCTTGTGAAACGCAGTCTTTTCTGGATATGCAACAGTGGCATTGAGGCCCTCTTTTGGAGCGATTCCTGGGATGGATCGCCCCCTCTAATTTCATCTCATCCGCATCTGCAGGCTCTTTGTGATTCTTTCCTTGCCGCTGGGTGGAGCACGGTGGTTCATTACAAAGAGGCCATTAACTTGGGCATGGCAGTTGGCTACCGCTAAAAGAACTCTTTCGATTGGCTGCCGGGGGGCTCAGTGGAGGATCGGCTGGAGCTGTCCTAGATTTTGGCCTCTAGAAGATGTAGCGTATCACAGGATCGTGATGTCTTGGCTTGGGGAGGCGCCCCTTCTGGGCAGTATTCCGTCTCCTCTGGCTACCTTGCTTTGACAAAGCAAATTCTTGGAGATGTGGAGATCTCTTGGTGGAAGAGAGTTTGGAACTATTTTTCATGGCCTAAATGCAATTTTTTCCTCTGGGTTCTAGCGTACAACAGGTGCTTTACTTGGGACAACCTCTACAAACGTGGATTTCAGGGGCCGTCTATATGTTTTTTATGCCGCAGTAATGTGGAGACCGCCTCCCAACTTTTCTTCCAGTGTCCTTTTGCTAGACAAATTTGGCATTTGTGGTGGAGTGTATGGGATTGCCCATGTTGGCACGCATCCTCTTTGGTTGAATTCTGGGAGCGATTGGGCCACTCTCCTACTACGACCTCTATCCTCCAGGTTGCTTGGTTAATCGGCCCCTCCCTCATCTTGTGGAATATCTGGCTGGAAAGGAATATGAGGATTTTCCATGATGGATCCCTTGAATTCAAGCTTTTGTGGGGGTGAATTGTCAAGTCTGTGCAGGAGATCCTTCAAGCTAGATGTGACGCTGCTGGGAATTTGGATCCTGGGAATGCTGCCATCTATTCGTGCCTATTCTCGACCTCTTCCAGTAGCACACTCTTCGCACCTTATACGCCCTGGGCGAACAGTTCCAGACAGCGTCCGCAGCCTGCCAATCGCGCTGGGCATTGGACGCCCCTTGCTGTTGGCGTCCTCAAGGTGAACACGGACGGCTCCTCTAGGGGGAATCCTGGAGCAGCTGGCATAGGAGGTGTGGGGCGCGACAGCTCAAGCGATATCAAGTTTGTTTTCTTGACTTACATTGGCTTCCATACTAATAACCTTATGGAAGCTCAGGCTATCCAAGCGGCTGTGCAAAAATGCTGCCAACAGGGTTGGCACAGGGTAATTTGTGAGGCGGACTCGCAAGTGGTAATCAACTTATTAAATGGCCGAAACTTTGCATCTGTGGACTGGCACTTGGCTTCAGTGGCTCAACAAATTCTCCAGCTCTACACATCCTTGGACTCTGTGGTGTTCACGTATATCCCCCGTGAGTGGAATGGGGTTGCTGACTTCTTGGCCAAATGGGCCTCCGAATACGGACCGTCTTGGAACATCTATGACCATACAATGCTTTCCCTGAGTCTTTCTCAGAAGCTGGCTCAACTTGTGGGCCAGGTTAAAGCTATGTAAATTCTCTTGCTCTTTTTCGCTTTCAATAAAAACTTTACCCCTTTTAGTTTTTTTTATTAAAAAAAAGTCATTAAAATAATAATAATAATAATAATAATAATAATAATAATAATAATAATAATAATAATAATAATAATAATAAATCATTTAAAAAACAACAACAAAATAATAATGAAGAAGCAGTTCAAAATAAGACATTTAAAAAAAGAAAAAAATAATTATTAAGAAAAATTTAAAATAATAATAAATAAGAAGCTAAAATTAAGTCTTTAAAAAAATAAAATAATGAAGAAGCTAAAATAATAATAAAAAAGAAGCCAAAATTACAACATTAAAAAAAAGAAAAAATAATAATGAAGAGGAAAATAACATAATAATGAAAAAGAAGATAAAATGATTACATTTAAAAAAACAAAATAATAATAATAAAGAACAAGCTAAAATAATAAAAAAAATAAAATTGTGACATTGATGATGATGATGATGATGATGATGATGAAGAAGAAGCAGCTCAAATTAAGACATTTAAAAAAACAAAAAAATAATAATGAAGAAAAAGGTAAAATAATAATGAAGAAGGTTAAATAATATTTAAAAAGAAGCTAAAATTATGTCATTTAAAAATAATAATAATGAAGAAACTAAAATTAAAACATTTAAAAATATAAAAATTAAAACTAAAAATTTAAAATTAAAACATTTTAAAAAAACAAAAAAAAAAAAAATAGTGAAGAAGAAACTAAAATTATAACGTTTAAAAAAAACCAATTTTGAAGAAGAAGCTCAAATAATAATGAAAAAGAAGCTAAAATTAAGTCATTTAAAACAAAAAAATAATGAACAAGAAGCTAAAATAATAACGAAGAATATGATCAAACTAAGAGAGTTAAAAAAACAATACTGAAGAAGCTAAAATTCATAATTTTAAAAAAAGCAAAAAAATAGTAATAAACGAGAAGCTAAAATAATAATGAAGAAGAAGCTAAAATAATAATGAAAAGGAAGCTAAAATAATAATAAAAAAGCTAAAATTAATTTATTTAAAAATAACAAAAAAAAAACAATAATGAAAAAAAGCTATAAGATAATAACGAAAAATAAACTAAAATTAAGACATTTAAAAAAATAATAATGAAAAAAAAGCTCAAATTAAGAAATTTAAAAAAACAAAAAAATAATAATAAAGAAGCTGAAATGATAATGAAAAAGAAGATAAAATTAAATCATTTATAAAATAATGAAAATGAAGATCAAATAATAACAAAGAAGATCAAATTAAGACACATATATATATATATATATATATATATATATATATATATATATATATAAGAATCTAAAATTATGTTATTTAATAAAAAAGAAAAAAATAATAATGAAGAAGAACCAAAAATAATAATGAAGAAGCTAAAATTAAGAAACGAAATAATAATAATAATAATAATAATAATAATAATAATAATAATAATAATAATAATAATAATAATAATAATAATAATAATAATAGTCGAGAAGCTAAAATAATAATGTAAGAAGAAACTAAAATAATAATGAATATGTTAAAATTATGACATTTAAAATAAATAAATAAATTACAATGAAGAAAAAATTAAAATAATCATGACAAAGAAGCTAAAATTAAGTCATTTAAAAAAAACAAAAAAATAATAATAACAAAGAAGCTAAAATTGAGTCATTTATAAAAAACAAAAATAATAATAATAAAGAAGCTATTTTTTTTTTTGATAAAATTAAATCATTTATAAAATAATGAAAATGAAGATCAAATTAAGACATTTAAAAAAACAAAAAAATAATATTGAAGAATCTAAAATTATGTTATTTAATAAAAAAGAAAAAAATAATAATGAAGAAGAACCAAAAATAATAATGAAGCTAAAATTAAGAAATATGATGATGATGATGATGATGATGATGATGATGAAAGAAACTAAAATAATAATGAATATGTTAAAATTATGACATTAAAAATAAATAAATAAATTATAATGAAGAAAAAATTAAAATAATCATGACAAAGAAGGTAAAATTAAATCATTTAAAAAAAACAAAAAAATAATAATAACAAAGAAGCTAAAATTAAGTCATTTATAAAAAACAAAAATAATAATAATAAAGAAGCTATTTTTTTTTTAATTTAAAAAAAAACAAAATAATAAAGAAGTAGTTCAAAATAAGACATTTAGAAAAAGAGAAAAATAATAATTAAGAAAAAGCTAAAATAATAATAAATAAGAAGCTAAAATTAAGTTTTAAAAAAAAAAATTAATAATGAAGAAGCTAAAATAATAATAAAAAATAAGCCAAAATTACAACATTTAAAATAATAATAATGATGAAGAGGAAAATAAAATAATAATGCAAAAGAAGATAAAATGATGACATTTAAAAAACCAAAAAATTAATAATAAAGAACAAGCTAAAACAATAAAAAAAAAGATAAAATGATGATGATGAAGCTAAAATAATAGTGAACAAGTTCAAAATAAGACATTTAATAATAATAATAATAATAATAATAATAATAATAATAATAATAATAATAATAATAATAATAATGCTAAAATAATATTGAAAAAGAAACTAAAATTATGTCATTTAAAAAAAAAGAAAAAAATAATGAAGAAACTAAAATTAAAACATTTAAAAAAAAACAAAAATAATAATGAAAAAGTAAAATTAAAACATTAAAAAAAAAACAAAAAAAAAAAACAATGAAGAAGAAACTAAAATTATGACATTAAAAAAAATAAAAAAATAAAAAAAAAATAAAGAAGCTCAAATAATAATGAAGAAAAAGCTAAAATAATATTGAAAAAGAAGCTAAAATTAAGTCATTTAAAACAATAAACAAAAAAATATGAAGAAGAAGCTAAAATAATATCGTAGAAGATGATCAAATTAAGATAGTTAAAAAAACAAAAAAATATTACTAAAAAAGCTAAAATTATGACATTTTAAAAAAACAAAGAGATAATAATGAAGAAGAAGCAAAAATAATAATGATGAAGAAGCAAAAATTCATAACTTTAAAAAAAGTAAAAAATAGTAATGAACGAGAAGCTAAAATAATAATAAAAAAGAAGCTAAAATTAAGTTATTTAAAAATAACAAAAAATAATAATGAAAAAAAAGCTAAAATAATAACAAAAAACAAACTAAAATTAAGACATTTAAAAATATAAAAAAATAATAAAGAAAACAAAGCTCAAATTACAACATTTAAAAAAACAAAAAAATGATAATAAAAAAGCTGGAATAATAATGAAAAAAAAGATAAAATAAAGTCATTTATAAAAAAGAAAAAGAATAAACGAAAAAAAAGCTAAAATAGTAACAAAGAAGATCAAATTAAGACATTTAAAAAAACAAAAAAAAAAATCTGAAATTAAGACATTTTCAAAAAAACAAAAAAATAATAATGAATAAGCTAAAACTAAGAAATTATATTAATAAATTTGAAAAAAAAAAAAAAAAAAATTAATGAACGAGAAGCTAAAATAATAATGAAGATGTTTAAATTATGACATTTAAAATAAATAAATAAATAAACTTATAATGAAGAAAAAGTTAAAATAATAATTTAAAAAAAGCGAAAATTAAGTCATTTAAAAATAATAATAAAGAAGCTAAAAATAAACCATTAAAAAACAACAAAATAATAATGAAGAAAAAGTTCAAAATAAGACATTTAGTAAAAAACAAAAATAATAATAAATAAGAAGCAAAAATTAAGTCTTTAAAAAAAAATTAATAATGAAGAAGTAAAACAATAATAAAAAAGAAGTCAAAATTACACCATTTAAAAAAACAAAAAAATAATGATGAAAAGGAAAATAAAATTATAATGAAAAAGAAGATAAAATGATGACATCATAATAATAATAATAAAAAAAAAATTATGGCATTTAAAGAAAACAAAAAAATAATAATGAAGAAAAAGTTAAAATAATAATGAAGAAAAAACTAAAATAATAATGAAGAAGAAGCTAAAATAATATGGAAAAAGAAGCTAAAATTATGTCATTTAAAATAATGATGATGATGATGATGATGATGAATTGAAATTTAAACAATTAAAAAAAACGAAATTAATAATGAAAAAAGTTAAAATTAAAACATTTAAAATGATGATGATGATGATGATGCTGATGATGAAACTAAAATTATGACACTTAAAAAAAAAAAAATGATAAAGAAGCTCAAATAATAATGAAGAAGCTAAAATTAAATCATTTAAAACAAAGAAAAAACAAAAAACTAATGCAAAAGAAGCTAAAATAATAAAAAAGAAGATGATCAAACTAAGATAGTTAAAAAAATAATATTGAAGAAGCTAAAATTCTGACATTTAAAAAAAACAAAAAAATAATAATGAAGCAGCAAAAATAATAATGATGAAGAAGCCAAAATTCAAAACTTTATAAAAAGCAAGCCAAAATTCAAAACTTTATAAAAAGCAAAACAAGAGTAATGAACAAGAAGCTAAAATAATAATGAAACTAAAATTATGACATTTAAAAAAACAAAAAAAAATAATGAAGAAGAAGCTAAAATAATAATGAAAAAGAAGCTAAAATTAAGTTATTTAAAAATAACAAAAAATAACAATAATGAAAAAAAAGCTAAAATAATAACAAAAAATAAACTAAAATTAAGACATTTAAAAAAAATAAAAAAATAATAATGAAAAAAAAGAGCTCAAATTAAGAAATTTAAAAAAACAAAAAAATAATAATAAAGAAGCTGAAATAATAATGAAAAAGAAGATAAAATGAAATCATTTATTTTTTTTAAAAAAAAAAAAAAGCTAAAATGGTAACAAAGAAGATCAAATTAAGACATTTAAAAAAAATAATAATAATAATGAAGAAGAATCAAATTTAAAAATGAAGAAGGTAAAATTAATAAATTAAAAAAAACAAAAAAAATAATAATGAATGAGAAGCTAAAATAATAATGTAAGAGGCTAAAATAATAATGAAGATGTTAAAATTATGACATTTAAAATAAATAAAAAAATTATAATGAAGAAAGAGTTAAAATAATAATGACAAAGAAGCTAAAATTAAGTCATTTAAAAAAATAATAATAATAAAAAATAAAAGAGAAAAAGCTAAAATAATAATGAAGAAGCTAAATTAATATTGAAAAAGAAGTTAAAATTATGTCATTTAAAAAAAAAGGAAAAACAAAATAATGAAAAAACTGAAATTAAAACATTTAGAAAAAACAAAAATAATAATGAAAAAGGTAAAATTAAAACATTAAAAAAAAAACAAAAAAAAATAATAATGAAGAAGAACCTAAAATTATGACATTTAAAAAAAACAATTTTGAAGAAGAAGCTCAAATAATAATGAAGAAGCTAAAATAATATTGAAAAAGAAGCTAAAATTAAGTCATTTAAAACAAAAAACAAAAAAATAATGAAGAAGAAGCTAAAATAATAACGAAGAAGATGATCAAATTAAGATAGTTAAAAAAACAAAAAAATAATATTGAAGAAGCTAAAATTATGACATTCAAAAAACAAACAAAGAAATAATAATGAAGAACAAGCAAAAATAATAATGATGAAGCCAAAATTCAGAACTTTAAAAAAATAAAAAAATAGTAATGAACGAGAAGTTAAAATAATAATGAAGCTAAAATAATAATAAAAAAGAAGCTAAAATTAAGTTATTTAAAAATTAAAAAAAATAATAATGAAAAAAAAAAAAACTAAAATAATAACGAAAAATAAACTAAAATTAAGACATTTTAAAAAATAAAAAAAATAAAAAGGAAAAAAAAGCTCGAATTAAGGCATTTAAAAAAACAAAAAAATAATAATAATGAAAAAGAAGATAAAATTAATTCATTTATAAAAAAGAAAAAAAATAATAATGAAAAAGAAGCTAAAATAGTAACAAAGAAGATCAAATTAAGACATTTGGAAAAAAAAAACAAAAACTGTAGAATCTAAAATTATGACATTTTAAAATAAACAAAAAATTAATAATGAATAAGAATAAAAAACAATAATGAATAAGCTAAAACTCAGAAATTAAAAAAAAAAACAAAAAAAAAGACTAATGAACGAGAAGCTAAAACTAAAATAGTAATGAAGATGCTAAAATTATAACATTTAAAATAAATAAAAAAATTATAATGAAGAAAAAGTTAAAATAATAATGAAAACAAGCGAAAATTAAGTCATTTAAAAAATTAATAAAAAAAAGTGAAAATTAATTTATTTAAAAAAAATAATAATAAAGAAGCTAAAAATAAATCATTAAAAAAAAACAACAAAATAATAATGAAGAAGAAGTTCAAAGTAAGACATTTAGTAAAAAAAAATCTAATAATAAATAAGAAGCTAAACTTAAGGCTTTTTAAAAAAAATTAATAATGAAGAAGGTAAAATAATAATAAAAAAGAAGCCAAAATTAAATCATTTAAAACCAAAAAAAACAAAAAACTAATGCAGAAGAAGCTAAAATAATAACGAAGAAGATAATCAAAATTAAGATAGTTAAAAAAACAAAAAACCAATATTGAAGAAGCTAAAATTCTGACATTTAAAAAAAACAAAAAAATAATAATGAAGAAGCAAAATAATAATGATGAAGAAACCAAAATTCAGAACTTTATAAAAAGCAAAACAATAGTAATGAACAAGAAGCTAAAATAATAATGAAGTTAAAATTATGACATTTAAAAAAACAAAAAAAAAAAAAAAAAAATGAAGAAGAAGCTAAAACAATAATGAAAAAGAAGCTAAAATAAAAATAAAAAAGAAGATAAAATTAAGTTATTTAAAAATAACAAAAAAAAAAACAATAATGAAAAAAAAGCTAAAATAATAACAAAAAATAAACTAAAATTAAGACATTTAAAAAAAATAAAAAAATAATAATGAAAAAAGAAAAGCTCAAATTAAGAAACTTAAAAAAACAAAATAATAAGAAAGAAGCTGAAATAATAATGAAAAAGAAGATAAAATTAAATCAATTATTAAAAAAAAAAAAAAAAACAAAACAAAAAACAAAAAACAATAATGAAAAAGAAGCTAAAATAGTAACAAAGAAGATCAAATTAAGACATTTAAAAAAACAAAAATATAATAATGAAGAAGAATCAAATTTAAAAATGAAGGTAAAATTAAAAAATTTAAAAAAAGCAAAAAAAAAAATAATGAACGAGAAGCTAAAATAATAATGTAAGAAGAAGCTAAAATAATAATGAAGATGTTAAAATTATGACATTTAATATTTAAAAAAAAAATTATTATGAAGAAAGAGTTAAAATAATAATGACAAAGAAGCTAAAATTAAGTCATTTAAAAAAAATAAAAAATTGAAAATAAAAAATAAAAAATAAAAAATAAAAAGCTAAAATAATAATGTAGAAGAAGCTAATATAATATTGAAAAAGAAGTTAAAATTATGTCATTTAAAAAAAAACAAAACAAAATAATGAAAAAACTAAAATTAAGTCATTTAAAAAAAAAAACAAAAAAATAATGAAGAAGCTAAAATAATAACGAAGAAGATAATCAAATTAAGATAGTTAAAAAAACAAAAAAATAATACTGAAGGAGCTAAAATTATGACATTTAAAAAAAAAAGAAGAGATAATAATGAAGAAAAAGCAAAAATAATAATGATGAAGAAGCCAAAATTCAGAACTTTAAAAAAAGTAAAAAATAGTAATGAACGAGAAGTTAAAATAATAATGAAACTAAAATAATAATGAAAAGGAAGCTACAATAATAATTAAAAAGAAGCTAAAATTAAATTATTTAAAAATAACAAAAAAATAATAATGAAAAAAAAACTAAAATAATAACGAAAAATAAACTAAAATTAAGACATTTAAAAAAATAAAAAAATAAAAAGGAGAAAAAAGCTGAAATTAAGTTATTTAAAAAAACAAAAAAATAATAATAAAGAAGCTGAAATAATAATGAAAAAGAAATAAAATTAATTCATTTATAAAAAAGAAAAATAATAATAATGAAAAAGAAGCTAAAATAGTAACAAAGAAGATCAAATTAAGACATTTGAAAAAACAAAAAAATAATACTGTAACATTTTAAAATTAAAAAAAAAATAATAATGAATAAGAATAAAAAACAATAATGAATAAGCTAAAACTAAGAAATTAAAAAAAACCAAAAAAAGACAATAATGAATGAGTAGCTAAAATAGTAATGAAGATGTTAAAATTATGACATTTAAAATAAATAAAAAAATTATAATAAAGAAAAAGTTAAAATAATAATGAAAAAAAGCCAAAATTAAGTCATTTAAAAAATTAATTAAAAAAAGCTAAAATTAAGTCATTTAAAAAAAATAATAAATAATAATAAAAAAGCTAAAAATAAATCATTTAAAAAAAACAACAAAATAATAATGAAGAGGAAGTTCAAAGTAAGACATTTAGTAAAAAAAAAAACTAATAATAAATAAGAAGCTAAACTTAAGTCTTTAAAAAAAAATTAATAATGAAAAAGAAGGTAAAATAATAATAAAAAGGAAGCCAAAATTACAACATTTTAAAAAAACAAAAAAATAACAATGAAAAGGAAAATAAAATTATAATGAAAAAGAAGATAAAATGATGATATTTAACAAACCAAAAAAATAATAATAAAGAACAAGATAAAATAATTTAAAAAAAAAAAAAGACAAAATTATGACATTAAAAAAAAAAAATAATAATAATGAAGAAGAAGCTAAAATACTAATGAAGAAGCTCAAATTAAGACATTTAAAAAAATAAAAAAATAATAATGAAGAAGAAGCTAAAATAATAATATAAAAACAGCCAAAATTACAACATTTAAAAAAATAATAATAATGATGAAGAGGAAAATAAAATAATAATACAATTAAAAAAAATGATGACATTTAAAAAATCAAAAAAATAATAATAAAGAACAAGCTAAAAATAAGACATTTAAAAAAAATAATAATAATGAAGAAAAAGCTAAAATAATAATGAAAAAGAAGCTAAATTAATATTGAAAAAGAAACTAAAATTATGTCATTTAAAATAATAATAATAATAATAATAATAATAATAATAATAATAATAATAATAATAATAATAAAAAAGAAGAAACTAAAATTTAAAAATTTAAAAAAAAAAAAAAAAATAATAATGAAAAAGTAAAATTAAAACATTTGAAAAAAATCAAAAATAATAATAATGAAGAAGAAACTCAAATTATGACATTTAAAGGAAAAAAAACAATTTTGAAGAAGCTCAAATAATATTGAAGAAAAAGTTAAATAATAACGAAACAGAAGCTATAATAGTAACAAAGAAGATCAAATTAAGACATTTAAAAAAAGAAAAAAAATAATACTGAAGAATCTAAAATTATATTTAAAAAAAAACAAAAAAATAATAATGAATAAGCTAAAACTAAAAAATAAAAAAAATAAAACAAAAAAACAATAATGAACGAGAAGCTAAAATAATAATATAAGAAGCTAAACTAATAATGAAGATGTTTAAATTATGACATTTAAAATAAATAAATAAACTTATAATGAAGAAAAAGTTAAAATAATAATGAAAAAAAGGCAAAAATTAAGTTATTTAAAAAAAATAATAAAAAAGCTAAAATTAAATCATTAAAAAAAAAACAACAAAATAATAATGAAGAAGAAGTTCAAAATAAGACATTTAGTAAAATATAAAAGGAATAATAAATAAGAAGCTAAAATTAAGTCTTTAAAAAATATTAATAATGAAGAAGAAGCTAAAACAATAATAAAAAAGAAGCCAAAATTACAACATTTAAAAAAACAAAAAACAACGATGAGAAGGAAAATAAAATTATAATGAAAAAGAAGTTAAAATGATGACATTTAACAAACCAAAAAAATAATAATAAAGAACAAGTTAAAATAATTAAAAAAAAAGATAAAATTATGGCATTTTAAAAAAAACAAAAAAAATAATAATGAAGAAAAAGTTAAAATAATAATGAAGAAAAAACTAAAATAATAATGAAGAAGAGGCTAAAATAATATTGAAAAAGAAGCTAAAATTATGTAATTTAAAAAAAACAAAAAAAAATAATGAAGAATCTAAAATTAAAACAATTAAAAAAAACAAAAATAATAATGAAAAAAAATAAAATTAAAACATTTAAAATAACAATAATAATGAAACAAAAATAATAATGAAAAAAAATAAAATTAAAACATTTAAAATAATAATAATAATGAAGAAGAAACTAAAATTATGCCATTTTTATAAAAAAAATGATAAAGAAGTTCAAATAATAATAAAGCTCAAATAATATTGAAAAAGAAGCTAAAATTAAATCATTTAAAACAAAAATAAAAAACAAAAAATTAATGTTGAAGAAGCTAAAATAATAACGAAGAAAATGATCAAACTAAGATAGTTAAACAAAACAAAAAAATAATATTGAAGAAGCTAAAATTCTGACATTTAAAAAAAACAAAAAAATAATAATGAAGAAGCAAAAATAATAATGACGAAGAAGCCAAAATTCAGAGCTTTAAAAAAAGCAAAACAATAGTAATGAACAAGAAGCTAAAATAATAATGAAGAAGCTAAAATAATAATGAAGTTAAAATTATAACATTTAAAAAAACAAAAGAATAATAATGAAGAAGCTAAAATAATAATGATAAAAATACTAAAATAAAAATATAAAAGACGCTAAAATTAAGTTATTTAAAAATAACAAAAAAAACCAATAATGAAAAATAAGCTAAAATAATAACCAAAAAAAAAAACTAAAATTAAGACATTTAAAAAATAAAAAAATAATAATGAAAAAAAAAACTCAAATTAAGAAATTTAAAAAAACAAAAAAATAATAATAAAGAAGCTGAAATAATAATGAAAAAGAAGATAAAATTAAATCATTTATAAAAAAAGAAAAAAACAATAATGAAAAAGAAGCTAAAATAGTAACAAAGAAGATCAAATTAAGACATTTAAAAAAACAAAAAAATAATAATGAAGAAGAATCAAATTTAAAAATGAAGGTAAAATTAAGAAATTAAAAAAAAACCAAAAAAAAATAATGAACGAGAAGCTAAAATAATAATGTAAGAAGTTACAATAATAATGAAGATGTTAGAATTATGACATTTAAAATAAATAAATAAATAAATTATAATTAAGAAAGAGTTAAAATAATAATGACAAACAAGCTAAAATTAAGTCATTTAAAAAAAAAGAAAAAATAAAAAGAAAAAAGAAAAAGCTAAAATAATAATGAAGAAGAAGCTAAATTAATATTGAAAAAGAAGCTAAAATTACGTCATTTAATAATAATAATAATAATAATAATAATAATAATAATAATAATAATAATAATAATAATAATAAAGAAAAAACTAAAATTAAAACATTTAAAAAAAACAAAAATAATAATGAAAAAGCTAAAATTAAAACATTTAAAAAAAGACAAAAAAAAATAATAATGAAGAAAAAGCTAAAATTATGACATTTAAAAAAAAACAATTTTGAAGAAGAAGCTCAAATAATAATGAATAAGAAGCTAAAATAATATTGAAAAAGAAGCTAAAATTAAGTCATTTAAAACAAAAAAAACAAAAAAATAATGAAGCTAAAATAATAACGAAGACGATGATCAAATTAAGATAGTTATATATATATATATATAAGAAGCTAAAATTATGACATTTTAAAAAAAAAACAAAGAGATAATAATGAAGCAAAAATAATAATGATGAAGAAGTCAAAATTCAGAACTTTAAAAAAAGTAAAAAATAGTAATGAAGGAGAAGTTAAAATAATAATGAAGCTAAAATAATAATGAAAAGGAAGCTAAAATAATAATAAAAAAGAAGCTAAAATTAAGTTATTTAAAAATTAAAAAAAAATAATAATGAAAAAAAAAACTAAAATAATAACGAAAATTAAACTAAAATTAAGACACTTAAAAGGAAAAAAAAATCAAATTAATGCATTAAAAAAAACAAAATAATAATAATAACAATAAAAAAGCTGAAATAATAATGAAAAAGAAGATAAAATTAATTCATTTATAAAAAAGAAAAGAAATAATAATGAAAAAGAAGCTAAAATAGTAACAAAGAAAATCAAATTAAAACATTTGAAAAAACAAAAAAATAATACTGTAGAATCTAAAATTATGACATTTTAAAATAAACAAAAATAATAATAATGAATAAGAATAAAAAATAATGATGAATAAGCTAAAACTAAGAAATTAAAAAAAAAACAAAAAAAAGACAATAATGAACAAGAAGCTAAAATAGTAATGAAGATGTTAAAATTATGACATTTAAAATAAATAAATAAATTATAATGAAGAAAAAGTTAAAATAATAATGAAAAAAAACGAAAATTAAGTCATTTAAAAAAATAATAAAAAAAGCGAAAATTAGGTCATTTAAAAAAATAAAAAATAGTAATAAAGAAGCTAAAAATAAATCATTTAAAAACAACAACAAAATAATAATGAAGTTCAAAATAAGACGGTTAAAAAAAAAACACTAATAATAAATAAGAAGCTACACTTAAGTCTTTAAAAAAAAAAAGTAATAATGAAGAAGAAGCTAAAATAATAATAAAAAAGAAGCCAAAATTACAACATTTAAAAAAACAAAAAAATAAAGATGAAAAGGAAAATAAAATTATAATGAAAAATAAAATAAAATGATGACATTTAACAAACCAAAAAAATAATAATAAAGAACAAGTTAAAATAATTAAAAAAAAAAAAAGAAGATAAAATTATGACATTTAAAAAATAATAATAATAATAATGAAGAAGAAGATAAAATAATAATGAAGAAGCTCAAATTAAGCATTTAAAAAAAAAGAAAAAAATAATAATAATTATGAAGAGGAAAATAAAATAATAATGCAAAAAAGATAAATTGATGACAATTAAAAAACCAAAATAATAATTATAAAGAACAAGCTAAAACAATAAAAAAAGAAGATAAAATTATGACATTTATAATAATGATGATGATGATGATGATGAAGCTAAAATAATAGTGAACAAGCTCAAAATAAGACATTTAAAAAAACAAAAAAATAATAATGAAGAAGCTAAATTAATGTTGAAAAAGAAACTAAAATTATGTCATTTAAAAATAATAATAATAATAATGAAACTAAAATTATGACATTTAAAAAAAAAAAAAAAACAATTTTGAAGAAGCTCAAATAATAATGAAGAAAAAGCTAAAATAATATTGAAAAAGAAGTTAAAATTAAGTCATTTAAAACAATAAACAAAAAAATAATGAAGAAGAAGCTAAAATAATATCGTAGAAGATGATCAAATTAAGATAGTTAAAAAAACAAAAAAATATCACTGAAGAAGCTAAAATTATGACATTTTAAAAAAAACAAAGAGATAATAATGAAGAAGCAGCAAAAACAATAATGATGAAGCAGCTAAAATAATAATAAAAAAGAAGCTAAAAATAAGTTATTTAAAAATAACAAAATAATAATAATGAAAAAAAAAGCTAAAATAATAACGAAAAACAAACTAAAATTAAGACATTTAAAAAAATAAAAAAATAATAGGGAAAACAAAGCTCAAATTAAAACATTTAAAAAAACAAAAAAATAATAATAAAAAAGCTGAAATAATAATGAAAAAGAAGATAAAATTAAGTCACTTATAAAAAAGAAAAAATAATAATAACGAAAAAGAAGCTAAAATAATAACAAAGAAGATCAAATTAAGACATTTAAAAAAACAAAAAAAAAATAATACTGAAGAATCTAAAATTATGACATTTTTAAAAAAAAACAAAAAAATAATAATGAATAAGCTAAAACTAAGAAATTAAAAAAAAAGAATGAACGAGAAGCTAAAATAATAATATAAGAAGCTAAAATAATAATGAAGATGTTTAAAATATGACATTTAAAATAAATAAACTTATAATGAAGAAAAAGTTAAAATAATAATGAAAGAAAAGCGAAAATTAAGTCATTTAAAAAATTAAAAAAAAAAAAGCTAAAAAAAAATCATTAAAAAAAAACAATAAAATAATAATGAAGAAGTTCAAAATAAGACATTTAGTAAAAAATAAAAGTAATAATAAATAAGAAGCTAAAATTAAGTCTTAAAAAAAAAATGAAGCAGCAGCTAAAACAATAATAAAAAAGAAGCCAAAATTACAACATTTAAAAAAACAAAAAAATAACGATGAGAAGGAAAATAAAATTATAATGAAAAAGAAGATAAAATGATAGACATTTAACAAACCAAAATAATAATAATAAAGAACAAATTAAAATAATAAAAAAAAAGATAAAATTATGGGATTTAAAAAATAATAATAATAATAATAATAATAATGAAGAAAAAGTTAAAATAATAATGAAGAAAAGACTAAAATAATAATGAAGAAGAAGCCAAAATAATATTGAAAAAGAAGCTAAAATTATGTCATTTAAAAAAAACAAAAATAATAATAATGAAGAATCTAAAATTAAAAAAAACAAAAATAATAATGAAAAGAGTTAAAATTAAAACATTTAAAATAATGACAATAGTGAAGAAGAAACTAAAATTATGACATTTAAAAAAAAAAAAAAATTGATAAAGAAGCTAAAATAATATTGAAAAAGAAGCTAAAATTAAATCATTTAAAACAAAAAACTAATGTAGAAGAAGCTAAAATAACGAAGAAGATGATCAAACTAAGATAATTAAAAAAACAAAAAAACGATATTGAAGCTAAAATTCTGACATTTAAAAAAAACAAAAAAATAATAATGAAGAAGCAAAAATAATAATGATGAAGAAGCCAAAATTCAGAACTTTAAAAAAAGCAAAACAATAGTAATGAACTAGAAGCTAAAATAATAATGAAGTTAAAATTATGACATTTAAAAAAACAAAAAAATAATAATGAAGAAGCTAAAATAATAATGAAAAAGAAGTTAAAATAAAAATAAGAAAGAAGCTAAAATTAAGTTATTTAAAAAATTTAAAAAAAAAAAAAACATGAAAAAATTGCTAAAATAATAACAAAAAAAAAACTAAAATTAAGACATTTAAAAAAGAAAAAAACAATAATGAAAAAGAAGCTAAAATAGTAACAAAGAAGATCAAATTAAGACACTTAAAAAAACAAAAAAATAATAATGAAGAAGAATCAAATTTAAAAATGAAGGTAAAATTAAGAAATTAGAAAAAAACAAAAAAAAAATAATAATGTAAGAAGAAGCTAAAATAATAATGAAGATGTTAAAATTATGATATTTAAAATAAATTAAAATATTATAATGACGAAAGATTTAAAATAATAATGACAAAGAAGCTAAAATTAAGTCATTAAAAAAAAACAAAAAATAAAAATAAAAAAGAAAAAGCTTAAATATTAATGAAGAAGAAGCTAAATTAATATTGAAAAAGAAGCTAAAATTATGTCATTTAAAAAAATAATAATAATAAAGAAAAAACTAAAATTAAAACATTTTAAAAAAACAAAAATAATAATGAAAAAGCTAAAATTAAAACATTTAAAAAAAAAAATAATGAAGAAGAAACTAAAATTATGACGTTTAAAAAAAAAAAAAAAATTGAAGAAGAAGCTCAAATAATAATGAAGAAGAAGCTAAAATAATATTGAAAAAGAAGCTAAAATTAAGACATTTAAAACAAAAAACAAAAAAATAATGAAGAAGATGATCAAATTAAGATAGTTAAAAAATAATAATAATAATACTGAAGAAGCTAAAATTATGACAATTTAAAAAAAAAAAAAAAGAGATAATAATGAAGAAGAAGCAAAAATAATAATGATGAAGAAGCCAAAATTCAGAACTTAAAAAAAAGTAAAAAATGGTAATGAACGAGAAGTTAAAATAATAATGAAAAGGAAGCTAAAATAATAATAAAAAAGCTAAAATTAAGTTATTTAAAAATTAAAAAAAAATAATAATTGAAAAAAAACTAAAATAATAACTAAAAATAAACTAAAATTAAGACATTTAAAAAAATAAAAAAATAAAAAGGAAAAAAAAAGCTCAAATTAAGGCATTTAAAAAAATAATAATAAAGAAGCTGAAATAATAATGAAAAAGAAGATAAAATTAATTCATTTATAAAAAAGAAAAAAAATAATAATGAAAAAGAAGCTAAAATAATAACAAAGAAGATCAAATTAAGACATTTGAAAAAACAAAAAAATAATACTGCACAATCTAAAATTATGACATTTTAAAATAAACAAAAAAATAATAATGACTAAAAATAAAAAATAATAATGAACGAGAAGCTACAATAGTAATAAAGATGTTAAAATTATGACATTTAAAATTTAAAAAAAAAAAAAATTATAATGAAGAAAAAGTTAAAATAATAATGAAAAAAAACGAAAATTAAGTCATTTAAAAATAATAATAAAGAAGCTAAAAATATATCATTTAAAAAAAACAACAAAATAATAATGAAGAAGTTCAAAATAAGACATTTAGTAAAAACGAAAACTAATAATAAATAAGAAGCTAAACTTAAGTCTTTAATAAAAAAAATTAATAATGAAGAAGCTAAAATAATAATAAAAAAGAATTCAAAATTACAACATTTAAAAAAACAAAAAAATAACAATGAAAAGGAAAATAAAATTATAATGAAAAAGAAGATAAAATGATGACATTTAACAAACCAAAAAAATAATAATAAAGAACAAGTTAAAATAATATAAAAAAAAAGAAGATAAAATTATGACATTTAAAAAAAACAAAAAAATAATAATGAAGAAGAAGCTAAAATAATAATGAAGAAGCTCAAATTAAGTCATTTAAAAAAATAATTATAATGGTGAAGAGGAAAATAAAATAATAATGCAAAAGAAAATAAAATGATGACATTTAAAAAACCAAAAAAATAATAATAAAGAACAAGCTAAAAAAATAAAAAAACAAGTTAAAATTATGACATTAATAATAATAATAATAATAATAATAATAATAATAATAATAATAATAATAATAATAATAATAATAATGCTGCTAAAATAATAGTGAACAAGCTCAAAATAAGACATTTAAAAAAAACAAAAAAGTAATAATGAAGAAAAAGCTAAAATAATAATGAAGAAGAAGCTAAATACTATACTTTCGGATGGCGATGAAGGAAAGGGAGAAGGAAAGGGAGAAGGAAGGCGCTTGGAATGCAACAGGCGGCTCAAGGATTGTGGAATGCTGGAAAGGCTCCTTTTTCACAGGTTTCAGGGCCCTTTGTTGCAGAAGAGCCCATTGGCATGCGAATACCCAAGGTCAACGGTTGCCTGGAAAGATGTAAGGAGAGGCCCAAGCTGGTTATACCAATGGACATGATTGCTGAAGACATAGAATATTATTTGAATCATTCCCTGTATTGCAAGTTTTTGGGGCTTAGGACTTCGCTCCAGTTCTTGGAAGCGTGGGTTCAGAGGACATGGGCACCAGAAGGAGAAATAGATATTACGCTGTTAGCTATTAGTTATTTCATGGTCACTTTCACCTGTATAACTGACTGTAACAGAGTTTTTGCTGGAAGCCCTTTCATACCCAGCTGGGGCTGTTTATCAAGCCGTGGCATGATGGTTTTATACCATCAAAGGAATTACCAAACCGTGTTCCGGTGTGGGTGCGTCTGCCTCGCTTTCCATTGGAATGTTGTCGTGAAGACACTCTGCAAATGCTTGCGTCTTTGCTGGGAAGACCAGTCGGTTCTTCAATGTCAATATTGGGGAAAAAGGTAATAACTTATTCCCGCATTTGGGTTGAAATTGATCTCAGCAAGCCAATACCAGATGCTATTGAAATGAGTGCGGGACCCTTTTCTTGGGTGCAACAACGGGATTATGAAACTCTTCCTTTCCGCTGTCGTTTTTGCCATGCTTATGGCCACTTGCAACGATAGTGTCCCAAATCAAAATCCATTGAATCTCAGCCTGCTTGCATTCCTCCTGGAACAGACAAAGAGAAGGGCATGATTCCAGGTGAGGCCCCTGAAGCCGATGGTTTTATGCCGGTTAAAAGCCGCTATAGAAATAGGGGCCAAAAACGGTCCTTGAAGGAAAGACAAGTAGATGACTCACTTAATAGATTTGAAATACTGGATGACCTTAATCAACAGGGGATGAATCCAGGGTTGATGATTTTGGATCACGGGATTGAGGGCCCAGCTCAGGAGACCAATGTCTCAGGTGCTTTAATTGAATCACAGGATGCTGGGGATTGGCACATGGATATGGACCAACAGATGATGATTTTGGAAGTTTTGACTTCCTCAGTAGTTCCCTCTAAAGAAGATGGAAATCTGCCTCTCATGGGGAAAACCGGGGACTCAGGGGCAGCAAGAAGTAGTAAATCTTCTCATTTGGGACTTTTGCAAAAGGACCTTAAGAAGGGAGGGGGGGAGAAATCTGGCAAGCCTGGCAGAAAAAAGGACCTGAAAAAGATTAAATTAATGGGAGAGACTTTATTGGAGTCGAGGTCAGTGAAGACTCTAGATGCTCACTTTTTGAATCCTCTGAAATGATTGTACTATCTTGGAATGTAAGGGGCTTGACCAGCAGCCCCAGACAAAATGATGTTCACAACTTGATTAGAAATCAAAGACCGGATGTCCTTTTTTTTCAGGAGACTAAGCTTTCAGTTAAAGCTATGTTCATATTAGCGCCTAAGTTGTGGAGGCAAGGAGATTGTCAATGCATTGGTGCTCTCGGATCCTCAGGAGGACTAGCTTGTTTGTGGAATCCACGGAAGATCGGTCTCATAGGATGGCTGTCTTTTAAGTTTTTCATGACTATGATTGCTTCCAGTTTTGAGATGGGGGAAGTCATTCTCCTCTCCAATATCTATGCCCCTACCGACTGGCGGGGTAAACACTTCTTATGGGGCCATATCAGTTTTTTCCATAGCTTGCCCCCCTTCCAACCTTGGATTATGGCTGGTGATTTTATCGCTATTGTAGATTTGACTGAAAAGCACAGTGGTACGTCAAGGCTAGCCCCCTCTGCTTATGTGCAATTATATTGAAGTTTTGAATTTAGTTGACATCAGGCCCAATAATGGTCAGTTTACATGGAACAATCGTAGGAGTGGGAAACATTGCATCGCTGAGAGACTGGATCGTTTTCTGGTTTCCGGTTTTTGGATTGGAGGTATGTGGTCTACGGGGTCTGTAATTTTGGACTGGAGAGGATCGGATCATTGGCCTATCAAGCTTAATAGTGTTTCAAAGTATCACCCTCACTCTCCTTCCTTCAGATTCCAACTCATGTCGCTGCAGGATCAATCTCTGTTCAAGTGTGTGGCCAATTGGTGGAGATGAGGTAGGCCTGCCCATGGTACGACGATGTATATCTTTGTTAAATCGCTACAATATTGAAGTATAAGCTCAAATGGTGGAACCATCAATGCTTTGGGAATATTTTTCATGCTAAGGCTGCTGCACAAACCAAGCTTGATGGTATCACGAGAATAATAAGGGAGGAAGGATTGACTAAAGACTTATTGCAAGATGAAGCTCAGGCTGTGAAAATCCTGGAGGAATGCGAGCTACGGGAGGAAATGTTTTGGAAGCAGAAAGCTCGGATTGAATGGCTCCAAGAAGGGGACAAAAATACATCTTTTTTCTTTCATTCGTCCAAAGCCAGGAGGCATGACAATTCTATTTTGGCCCTGGTCAATGAAAGGGGTGAGCGGCTTAACTCCTTTCCGGCAATATCAGAGGAGCTGGTGCAGTACTTCTCTACTCTTTTTAGAGAAGATGCGAATGGGGAATTACCAGAAAAAGCTCAAGTTCTCTTTTGTATTCCGCCTTTGGTGATGCATGAAATGAATGAGAATATAATGAAGGATATTACACTTGGGGAGCTTGAGGAGACCATTACCCAGAGGAAAAAAGGGAAAGCTGTTGGACCTGACGGCTTTCCAACTGAATTCTACCAAGAATTCTGGGACATTATCAAACTTGACCTTTTCGTTGTTGTCTAAGAATCTCAGCGGAATAAGCAAGCGCTTAAGGCTACAAATGCGACCTACCTTGCCCTCATACCCAAATGCGAAGGAGTTGATAGGCTAAGTCAATTCTGTCCCATATTTTTTTGCAATGTTGTTTATAAAATTATATCTAAAATCATTACAGATAGGTTAAAAAGAGGGATAAGTGCTGTGATCTCTGAAGAGCAGAGTGGTTTTGTGGAAGGCGGGCAAATTTTGGACGGTATTGTTATTGTTGTTGAGTCCATTCACTCCATGGCCAGCTTCAAAGACAAGGCGATGTTTATTAAGTTGGATATGGCCAAGGCCTTTGATAGGGTCAGATGGTCATTCGAGTGGAAGGTTCTTAGTGCTATTGGTTTTGCGGACGAATGTACTCAATGGGTCATGAGTTGCATTTCCTCAGTTTAATTTTTGATGCTCATCAATGGAGAACATACGGAGTTATTTGGTGCCTCTAGGGGGTTGCGACAAGGAGATCCCCTGTCTCTGTACCTCTTTCTTCTCCTCGCTGAAGTTTTGGGGAGGTTGATCAGAAGGAACAGAGAGGATGGGCATATTCAACGCTGGCGATGGGGAGGTGAACTGTCAGCACAGTCTGACCTGCAGTTCGCTGATGACACTACTCTGATGGGCATGGCCACAATGAGTGAAGCAACTAATTTGCGCAGGGTGTTGGATGTTTACTTAACGGCCTCGGGACAAAAGGTCCATGAAGACAAATCGTCCATCTTTTTCTTCAATACTCCAGCCCCATCTAGCAGAGGATTGCCCGGACTATGCATTTTCAAATTGGGACTCCCCCTTGATTTACTTGGGTATCCCTATTTCAGCTGGCCGTATATCAAAAGAGTCCTGGCAAAATATTTTGAAGAAATTTCGAACGAAAGTGAATCATTGGACTCACAGGTGGTTATCTTTTATTGGCCATGTCCAGCTAATCCAATATGTGGTGTAGGGTTTGTCCATCTACAGATGTATGCTTCAGGTTGGCCCGATGGGAATTGTCAAGGAGTTCAATTCGGTTACTAGGCAATTTTTATGGGCTGGTAGTCTGACATCCTCTAAATGGAGCCTAGTTAGATGGGAGATTGTCTGTAGCCCCAAACAACATGGGGGGCTCGGTCTGAGGCAGACAGACTTAAATGGTGTGACTTTGGCAGCCAAGCTTTATTGGCGTTGGTGCACTGAACAAGACAAGGCTTGGGCTAGAATTCTCTTCCAAAAGTACTACTCTGGGACCATTCAGAGTGATATTCCTCATTATCCCCTTATTGGGAAAGGCTCGGCGATATGGGGTACTCTCAAAAAAGGGGTTGCTCTCATTAAGGAAGGCTTATTCTGGATTTGTAAGCAGAGATCCAAGGCCCTTTTTTGAACCGACTCTTGGGACGGTTATCCTCCATTATTTCTCAGTTCTCAAATTTGTTGAACCTTTGTCAGAGATTCCTTGATGCTGGTTGGTCTCGGGTGAGCGACTTCAAATCATATATTTCACGCAGATAGTTGGAGGTGGCACAATGGAAAGCCCCCGAGGATTGGCCAGTTATTGGGATGCAGGAGGAGAATGATGAGCTACTGAGCCCCCTTTCTAGGTGACGTTGTAGCTCCCTCCAAGAGGAAGATGAGTTTGCTTGGTCTCCTAATCCAAGGGAGTTTACACAGTTGCCTCTAGATATCAGGGCTTACTACTTCAAAGATTGGGTAGGGGGGAAGTGCAATGGTTGAGATAGGTCTGGAATAAATTCTCATGGCCAAAATGCAATTGCTTTGTTTGGATGTTGGCTTGGAACAGATGCTTGACCTAGGACAATCTCTGGAAGAGAGTTTTCCAAGGCCCTTCAGTTTGTGTTATGTGCAGGGCAGCTGAGGAGGATTTCGCTCACCTATTTTTTTGTTGCTCATTTGCCTTGCAACTCTAGCACTATTGGTGGGATGTGTGGCAGAGCCCCTGTTTTCATGCTTTATCCGTGGTCGACTTTTGGAATGGCGTGGGAGAACCCCCCTCAAGGATGCCTTTCCTGTAGGATGTATGGTTAGAGGGCCCCATCTTTTTGCTATGGCAGCTCTGGCTTGAGAGAAATATGCAAATTTTTTGGGGTGTGAGGATCATGGCGCAACTGTTAGGGTGTGGAGCTAAAAGCTTCACCAAGGAGCATACTTAAACAGGTTCGGGTCTACACAGACGCCGGCGTCGGTCAGGAGCGACCGACGTCGGTTAGTAGCAGTTGCAGAGACGCCGACGTCGGCGATATGGTCGGCCGGCGATGGTCACAGGCGAACTGGCAGGAACCGACGTCGGTTACTTGCGTGTCCAGAAATCTATTTCCGAGGACAGCAGCGAGTGTTTGTATGATAAGTTTTTGAGTCGTGGACTCAAGCTTGCGTCTCTATTATTAGCAATATTATTTTTAAAGCCCTTGTTCAAGAGGCTTAACTGTTTGTTGTAAGAGCATGCTCAAGTTTCCTATTTCTATATGTAGGAAGATCTTCTTAGCTTAGAATTGTAAGTGTTGTGTGTAGAACTGTAAGAGTAGAACATTGTGAATGTTTGAAGGACAGTACAGAGTTGCATCAATCCAGGTTGTTGGATTTGAGTGTACTTGAGAGAGAGCTCTTGAGGAATAGAGATCTAGTGAGAGATCTTGTGTGCATCTGAGAGAGGTGTGGAAGAACGAAGTTTCTTCAAATTGTATTCCTATTGTAAAGAGTTTCAATACAAGTTTTCAGGGTGTTTTCTTGTATATCTTGTTCTGTGCTATTTATCATTTCAGTTACTTATCTATCTGATTTATTTCCGCATTTATTGCTTTCATAAGTGTAATCTATTGTTGGTTTGATCCCCCAACAAGTGGTATCAGAGCCTTGGTTACAGGTTACAGGTTACAGATTACAGGTTGCTCACAGGGTTTCTGCAGGAACTTCTGTTTGAGTGGGAGAAGCAATGGCAGAAGAAAGTAAGCTGAGAATGGAAAAGTTTAATGGCAAGAACTACCAACATTGGAGAATGCAGATAGAGGACTATCTGTATCAGAAGGATCTCTACTTGCCGTTAGGTGGGATAGCAAAGAAGCCCAAGGACATGGAGGATGAAGAATGGGAAGTTCTTGACAGAAAGGCTCTTGGGTCTATAAGACTAAGTCTGGCCTCCACTGTGATATGTAATTTGTCACAGGCAAAAACTACGGTAGAGTTGATGACCACGTTAGCAAATATGTATGAAAAACCCTCAGCTTCAAATAAGGTATATCTTATGAAGCAATTATTTAATTTGCATATGAATGAAGGTGGATCTGTTTCTACTCATCTGAATGATTTCAATGGAATTGTTAATCAGTTAAGTTCTATCAATATTGTATTTGAAGATGAAATAAAAGCTCTTTTGATATTATGTTCTTTGCCTGAAAGCTGGCATGGCTTAGTAATGGCAGTTTCTAATACTGCATCTGCATCAAATATTTTGAAAGTAGAGGATGTGGTTAGTGTTATCTTGAATGAAGAAATACGCAGGAAAAGCACAGAAGAGACATCTGGGAACGCTTTAAATTTTGAGAGCAGGGGAAGGCAAAAAGAAAAGAGCAAGAGGAGATCAAGATCTAAGTCTAAGGTGAGAGTAAGATCCAAATCCAGGAATAGCAAGAAGCCACAATGCTGGAACTGTGGAAAGATGGGGCACATAAGCAGAGATTGTTGGTCAAAGCCCAAGGAGGACAACCAACACGAAGGAAAGGAAGAAGCCAAGGTTGCAGGTATTGCACAGGATGCTTTAATTTTCTCTTTGCATAATAACATAGAATCTTGGGTATTAGATTCTGGTGCATCTTTCCATGCTACCCCTAACAGAGAGTATTTCAGTGACTATATCCATGGAGATTTTGAAATAGTGTACTTAGGGGATGACGAGCCTTGTAAAATAATTGGCAAAGGTAAAGTGCAGCTGAAGATGCAGAATGGCAACACATGGGTGTTGAGAGATGTGATGCATGTTCCTAGTTTAAAGAGAAATTTGATTTCTGCAGGTAAGCTAGGTGATGAGGGTTGTACAGTAACTCTCACAGCAGATTCTTGGAAGGTGACCAAGGGTGCACTAGTTATGGCCAGAGATAAGAGAGAAGGTACTCTCTATCTGTGTAATTGTGTTACTAACAAATCTCCTTCAGTTTTATCTACTTCAGGTGTGGATTGTAAATTGTGGCACTCAAGGCTTGGCCACATGAGTGAGAAGGGGATGTCAATACTTAAGTCTAAAGGTATGCTTTCAGATTTGAAAAGTATGGATCTAGAGTTTTGTGAGCATTGTGTATTTGGAAAACAGAAAAGGGTTAGTTTTCTCAAGACTGGGTCTACTAAGAAAAGGCAGAAGTTGCAGCTTGTTCACACAGACGTGTGGGGACCAGCTCAGGTAGCCTCTATTGGCGGATCACGGTACTATGTTACATTCATAGATGACGCCACAAGAAAGGTATGGATCTACTGTATTAAAAAGAAATCTGATGTTTTTGAGACTTTTAAGTTTTGGAAGGCTATGGTTGAGAATGAAACAGGCAGAAAGTTAAAGTGCCTGAATCTGATAATGGCGGTGAGTTCTGCAGTCTTAAGTTCAAATTGTATTGTTATACACAAGGAATTCGTAGGCAAAGGACGGTTCCAAGGACACCTCAGCAGAATGGTATTGCTGAAAGGATGAACAGAACTATTATGGAGCGTGCAAGATGTATGAGATTGCATGCAGGGTTGCCCTTAGAGTTTTGGGCAGAGGCAGTTGACACCGCAGTGTACCTGATTAACAGAGGACCCTCTACAGCTCTGGATGGTGGAATTCCAGAAGAGGCATGGACAGGTAAAAAGGTAGATCTCTCATATCTCAAAGTTTTTGGTAGTGAAGCCTTTGTGCATATAGATAAGGAAAATAGAAAGAAGCTTGATCCTAAGTCTATGAGGTGCACGTTTATAGGCTATGGCTCAGATGATTTTGGTTTCAAATTTTGGAATCTAGGAACTAACAAGGTAATCAAGAGCCGTGATGTTGTTTTCAATGAAAGAGTGATGTACAGTGATCAGATAAGGAAGCTGGATCAATCTGGGCAGAGCAATAGTGAATTGGACGAAATTATGGTCCAAAATGAGCTCGCAGGAAAAAGAAATAATCACTTGCAGGAAAACACAGAGACCGACGTCGGTAGGGTTGGAACCGACGTCGGCAGTACAGAAACCGATGTCGGTCATACAGAGACCGACGTCGGCAGACCAGGCACCGAGGTCGGTCAGGTAGAACCGACGACGGTGAGTGATAGGTCTACAGGTGGCCGAGGTCGGTCACTGTCAGAAAATTTGGGTAGACAGATTGTTGAAAACAAGTCCAAGACACCCACCAGGAGGTCTGAAAGGGTAAGTAAGCCTCCAATTAGATATTCTCCTTCCTTATATTATTTATTGCTAACCGATGGTGGAGAACCAGAGAGTTTTGAGGAAGCATTACAAGTGGAGTCCAGGAGTAAGTGGGAGCGTGGCATGGTTGAGGAGATGGAGTCCTTAAGAGAGAACCAAACATGGGATTTGGTTGAATTGCCAGCTGGTAAGAGAACACTGAAAAACAGATGGACCTACAGGTTGAAGGAAAGTGAGAATGGTCAGATGCGATATAAGGCCAGATTAGTGGTAAAAGGATTTGCACAAAAGCCAGGTATTGATTTTAGTGAAATTTTTTCTCCGGTTGTTAAGATGACTTCAATAAGGGTTGTATTGTCTTTGGTTGCTTTTGAGGATTTGCATTTCGAGCAGCTAGATGTTAAGACAACATTTCTTCATGGAGATTTGGATGAGGAAATTTATATGGAACAGCCAGAAGGTTTCGAGGTCAAGGGTAAGGAAAAGTTTGTGTGCAGATTAAAGAAAAGCTTGTATGGCCTCAAGCAAGCTCCAAGGCAATGGTACTTGAAATTTGACAGGTTTATGACTGAGCATGGCTACAGTAGGTGTCAATCAGACCATTGTGTGTATTTCAAGAGATTTGATAACGATAGATATATTATTCTATTGTTGTATGTAGATGACATGCTGGTTGCAGGGTCTCACATGCAGGATATCTCTGAGCTTAAAGAGAAGTTAGCTCAAAAGTTTGCCATGAAGGATTTGGGAGCAGCTAAGAAGATCCTTGGCATGAGCATTAGGAGAGACAGGAAAAATCACAGGTTGATATTGTCTCAAGAAGATTATGTGAATAAGGTGTTGGAGAGGTTTAATATGCAGGATGCAAAACCGGTAAGTACACCTATGGCTGGACATTTTAAGCTAAGCAAAGAACAATGTCCCAATTCACATGATGAGGTAGAGTACATGAGTACGGTTCCATATTCTTCCGCAATAAGGAGTTTGATGTATGCAATGGTGTGTACTAGACCAGATATTGCCCAAGCAGTGGGAGTAGTAAGTAAGTATATAGCCAATCCAGGTAAGGAACATTGGAAAGCGGTTCAATGGATCCTTAGATATCTGAGAGGAACCAGCAATAGGCACTTATGCTATGGAGGTTCAGATACTTCTCTACATGGCTATGTAGATTCAGATATGGCAGGGAATTTGGATGGCAGGAGGAGCACCACAGGTTATGTTTTTACTGTAGGTGGAACAGCGGTTAGTTGGATATCTAAGTTGCAGAAGGTTGTAGCCTTGTCAACTACAGAAGCAGAATACATTGCAGCTACAGAAGCTAGCAAGGAGATGATATGGATGACACGGTTCATGGAAGAGCTTGGAAGGGAGCATGGGAGTTGCAGATTGTACAGTGACAGTCAGAGTGCAATCCATTTGGCCAAGAACTCAGCCTTTCACTCTAGAACCAAGCACATACAGCTAAGGTACCACTTCATACGGCAGGTATTGGAAGATGGTTAGTTGAAGCTGGAGAAAATTCATACAGATAAGAATCCTGCTGATATGCTAACAAAGCCGGTTACGATGGAGAAGTTGAATCTTCATTCAACTTCTATTGGTCTTCATGATTGAGTTGAAGATGGAGGAGCTAGAAGATGATGCTGTACAGGTTGGTGCAGCTGGTTTATCTCCAAGTGGGAGATTGTTAGGGTGTGGAGCTAAAAGCTTCACCAAGGAGCATACTTAAACAGGTTCGGGTCTACACAGACGCCGGCGTCGGTCAGGAGCGACCGACGTCGGTTAGTAGCAGTTGCAGAGACGCCGACGTCGGCGATATGGTCGGCCGGCGACGGTCACAGGCGAACTGGCAGGAACCGACGTCGGTTACTTGCGTGTCCAGAAATCTATTTCCGAGGACAGCAGCGAGTGTTTGCATGATAAGTTTGAGTCGTGGACTCAAGCTTGCCTCTCTATTATTAGCAATATTATTTTTAGAGCCCTTGTTCAAGAGGCTTAACTGTTTGTTGTAAGAGCATGCTCAAGTTTCCTATTTCTATATGTAGGGAGATCTTCTTAGCTTAGAATTGTAAGTGTTGTGTGTAAAACTGTAAGAGTAGAACATTGTGAATGTTTGAAGGACAGTACAGAGTTGCATCAATCCAGGTTGTTGGATTTGAGTGTACTTGAGAGAGAGCTCTTGAGGAATAAAGATCTAGTGAGAGATCTTGTGTGCATCTAAGAGAAGTGTGGAAAAACGAAGTTTCTTCAAATTGTATTCCTATTGTAAAGAGTTTCAATACAAGTTTTCAGGGTGTTTTCTTGTATATCTTGTTCTGTGCTATTTATCATTTCAGTTACTTATCTATCTGATTTATTTCCGCGTTTATTGCTTTCACAAGTGTAATCTATTGTTGGTTTGATCCCCCAACAAGGATTTCACTCACCTATTTTTTTGTTGCTCATTTGCCTTGCAACTCTAGAACTATTGGTGGGATGTGTGGCAGAGCCCCTGTTTTCATGCTTTATCCGTGGTCGACTTTTGGAATGGCGTGGGAGAACCCCCCTCAAGGATGCCTTTCCTGTAGGATGTATGGTTAGAGGGGCCCATCTTTTTGCTATGGCAGCTCTGGCTTGAGAGAAATATGCAAATTTTTTGGGGTGTGAGGATCATGGTGCAACAAGTTTGGCAGAAAGTCGTGGGGATGATTCAGAAGACCGTGCAAGCCAAGAGTGAGATCTGCCTTCCATTAATCAAACAGGTCGCTGAAGTGGCGACGTGACTTGAATTTCAGTGACTCTCAGGTAATTTAGCTTGTGTTAGGAGATGTCGACAGGTCAAGGGTAAGATTCATAGGGTCGGTCTGTGGCAGCGCCCTCCCAATGGGATTCTCAAGATCAATACGGATGGTTCCTCCAGGGATAATCCTGGGCCAGCGGGTACTCGAGGGATCGGCAAGGATTCTGAAGATAAGGTGACTTTTCTCTTTGTGGTCCCAGAGGGGATGCAAACCATCAACATGATGGAAGGCCAGGCTAGTCTTTATGGCCTTGAGAAGGCTCAGGCTTTGGGTTGATGTAGGATCATGTGCGAATCGGATTCTCAAGTCTTGATTCCTGATTAACCTGCTCGTTAAGAGGAAAGTGTTGGATGTCAATTGGCAACTGGATTTAATTGTGCAATAGATTTTGCGGGTTTGCTCACTCATGGATATAGTAACGTTTGTTCATATTCCGCGTGAATGGAATAGGGCAGCGGATTGTTTGGATAAATGGGCGTCCGAGCATTTAAATGGTGGAAATACTGAGGATTGGGAATCTCTCTCTCCCATGCTTCGTTTTGATTTGGAAAGAATTCTGGAGGAAGATAGGGAGGTTTATAATAATGCTTAGTTGGGAGTGTGACTAGTTTTTCTACCTTTGTTGCTTTCCTTTGGGGGTTTTTGTCCCTCGTTTTTCTTGTAATGCTCTTCTTTGCTTTTCAATAAAATTTTTACCCCTTTTTATTTAAAAAATAATGAAGAAGATAAATTAATATTGAAACAGAAACTAAAATTATGTTATTTAAAAAAAACAAAAAAAAATAATGAAGAAACTAAAATTAAAACATTTAAAAAAACAAAACTAATAATGAAAAAGTAAAATTAAAACATTTTTAAAAAAAACAAAAAAAATAATAATGAAGAAGAAACTAAAATTATGACATTTAAAAAAAAAAAACAATTTTGAAGAAGCTCAAATAATAATGAAAAAAAAGCTAAAATAATATTGAAAAAGAAGCTAAAATTAAGTCATTTAAAACAATAAACAAAAAAATAATGAAAAAGAAGCTAAAATAATATCATAGAAGATGATCAAATTAAGATAGTTAAAAAACAAAAAATAATTACTGAAGAAGCTAAAATTATGACATTTAAAAAAAAACAACGAGATAATAATGAAGAAGAAGCAAAAATAATAATGATGAAGAAGCCAAAATTTAGAACTTTAAAAAAAGTAAAAAATAGTCATGAACGAGAAGCTAAAATAATAATGAAAAGGAAGCTAAAATAAAAATAAAAAAGAAGCTAAAATTAAGTTATTTGAAAATTTTTAAAAAAAAACACTAATGAAAAAAAAGCTAAAATAATAATGAAAAATAAACTAAAATTAAGACATTTTAAAAAATAAAAAAATAATAATGAAAAAAAAAAACTCGAATTAAGAAATTTAAAAAAACAAAAAAATAATAATAAAGAAGCTGAAATAATAATGAAAAAGAAGATAAAATTAAGTCATTTATAAAAAAGTAAAAAAATAATAATGAAAAAGAAGCTAAAATAGTAACAAAGAAAATCAAATTAAGACATTAAAAAAAACAAAAAAAATTATACTGAAGAATCTAAAATTATGACATTTTAAAAAAAAACAAAAAAATAATAATGAATAAGCTAAAACTAAGAAATTAACAAACAACAAACCAAAAAACAATAATTAAAATAATAATATAAGAAGCTAAAATAATAATGAAGATGTTTAAATTATGATATTTAAAATAAATAAATAAATAAACTTATAATAAATAAAAAGTTAAAATAATAATGAAAAAAAAACGAAAATTAAGTCATTTAAAAACAATAATAAAGAAGCTAAAAAAAATCATTAAAAAAAAACAACAAAATAATAATGAAGAAGAAATTCAAAATAAGACATTTAGTAAAAAGTAAAAGTAATAATAAATAAGAAGCTAAAATTAAGTCTTTAAAAAAAAATTAATAATGAAGAAGCTAAAACAATAATTTAGAAAAAAGCCAAAATTACAACATTTAAAAAAACAAAAAAATAACGATGAGAAGGAAAATAAAATTATAATGAAAAAGAAGATAAAATGATATCATTTAACAAACCAAAATAATAATAATAAAGAACAAGTTAAAATAATAAAAAAAGAAGATAACATTATGGCATTTAAAAAAAACAAAAAAATAATAATGAAGAAAAAGTTAAAATAATAATGAAGAAAAAACTAAAATAATAATGAAGAAGCTAAAATAATATTGAAAAAGAAGTTAAAATTATGTCATTTAAAAAAAACAAAAAAAATAATGAAGAATCTAAAATTAAAACAATTTAAAAAAAAAAAAAAAAGAATAATGAAAAAAGTTAAAATTAAAACATTGATGATGATGATGATGATGATGATGAAGAAACTAAAATTATGACATTTAAAAAATAATAATTTTGATAAAGAATCTCAAATAATGATAAAGAAGCTAAAATAATATTGAAAAAAAGCTAAAATTAAATCATTTAAAACAAAAAAAAAAGTAATGCAGAAGAAGCTAAAATAATAACGAAGAAGATGATCAAACTAAGATAGTTAAAAAAACAAAAAAACAATATTGAAGAAGCTAAAATTCTGACATTTAAAAAAAACAAAAAAATAATAGCGAAGAAGCAAAAATAATAATGATGAAGAAGCCAAAATTCAGAACTTTAAAAAAAGCAAAACAATAGTAATAAACAAGAAGCTAAAGTAATAATGAAAAAGCTAAAATAATAATGAAGTTAAAATTATGATATTTAAAAAAACAAAAAAATAATAATGAAGAAGCTAAAATAATAATGAAAAAGAAGCTAAAATTAAGTTATTTAAAAATAACAAAAAATAAAAAAACAATAATGAAAAAAAACCTAAAATAATAACGAAAAATAAACTAAAATTAAGTCATTTAAAAAAATAAAAAAATAATAATGAAAAAAAAAGCTCAAATTAAGAAATTTAAAAAAACCAAAAAAAATAATAAAGAAGCTGAAATAATAATGAAAAAGAAGATAAAATTAAATCATTTATAAAAAAAGAAAAAAACAATAACGAAAAAAAGCTAAAATAGTAACAAAGAAGATCAAATTAAGACATTTAAAAATATAATAATAATAATGAAAAAGAATCAAATTTAAATAATGTAAGAAGCTAAAATAATAATGATGTTAACATTATGACATTTAAAATAAATAAATAAATTATAATGAAGAAAAAGTTAAAATAATAATGAGAAAGAAGTTAAAATTAAGACATTTAATTAATAATAATAATAATAATAATAATAATAATAATAATAATAATAATAATAATAATAATAATAATGAAGAAGCAGCTAAATTAATACTGAAAAAGAAGCTAAAATTATGTCATTTAAAAAAAACAAAACAAAATAATGAAAAAACTAAAATTAAAACATTTAAAAAAAACAAAAATAATAATGAAAAAGCTAAAATTAAAACATTTAAAAAAAAACAAAAAAATTAGTAATGAAGAAGAAACTAAAATTATGACATTTAAAAAAAAACAATTTTGAAGAAAAAGCTCAAATAATAATGAAGCTAAAATAATATTGAAAAAGAAGTTAAAATTAAGTCACTTAAAACAAAAAACAAAAAAATAATAATGAAGAACAAACTAAAATTATGACATTTTAAAAAAAACAATTTTGAAGAAGAAGCTCAAATAATAACGAAGAATAAACTAAAATCATATTGAAAAAGAAACTAAAATTAAGTCATTTAATGATGATGATGATGATGATGATGATGATGATGGTGGAGAAAAAGAAGAAAATAAAATTATGACATTTAGAAAAAAACAATTTTGAAGAAGAAGCTAAAATAATATTGAAAAATAAGCTAAAATTAAGTCATTTAAAACAAAAAACAAAAAAATAATGAAGAAGCTAAAATAATAACGAAGAAGATCAAATTAAGATAGAAGCTAAAATTATGACATTTAAAAAAAAAAAAGATAATAATGAAGAAGCAGCAAAAATAATAATGATGAAGCCAAAATTCAGAACTTTAAAAAAAGTAAAAAATAGTAATGAACGAGAAGTTAAAATAGTAATGAAGAAGCTAAAATAATAATGAAAAGAAAGCTAACATAATAATAAAAAAGAAGCTAAAATTAAGTTATTTAAAAATAATAATTAAAAAAAAAACTAAAATAATAACGAAAAATAAATTAAAATTAAGACATTTAAAAAAATAAAAAGGAAAAAAAAGCTCAAATTAAGGCATTTAAAAAAACAAAAAAAATAATAATAAAGAAGCTGAAATAATAATGAAAAAGAAGATAAAATTAATTCATTTATAAATTAAAAAAATAAATAAATAATGGAAAAGAAGCTTAAATGGTAATATTAAGACATTTGAAAAAACAAAAAAATAATACTGTAGAATCGAAAATTATGACATTTTAAAAAAAACAAAAAAATAATAATGAATAAGAATAAAAAATAATAATGAATAAGCTAAAAATAAGAAATTAAAAAAAAACCAAAAAAAAAAAAAACAATAATGAACTAGAAGCTAAAATAATAATGAAGATGTTAAAATTATGACATTTAAAATAAATAAATAAAATATAATGAAGAAAAAGTTAAAATAATAATAAAAAGAAGTGAAAATTAAGTCATTTAAAAAAAATAAAAAGTAATAATAAAAAAGCTAAAAATAAATCATTTTAAAAAAACAACAAAATAATAATGAAGAAGTTCAAAATAAGACATTTAGTTTTTAAAAAAAAAAAACTAATAATAAATAAGAAGTTAAAATTATGTCTTTAAAAAAAAAAATTAATAATGAAGAAGATAAAATAATAATAAAAAAGAAGCCAAAATTACAACATTTAAAAAAACAAAAAAATAAAGATGAAAAGGAAAACAAAATTATAATGAAAACGAATATGAAATGATGACATTTAACAAACCAAAAAAATAATAATAAAGAACAAGTTAAAATAATAAAAAAACAAGAAGATAAAATTATGACATTTAAAAAAACAAAAAAATAATAATGAAGAAGAAGCTAAAATAATATTGAAAAAGAAGCTAAAATTATGGCATTTAATAAAAACAAAAAAAATAATGAAGAATCCAAAAATAAAACAATTAAAAAAAAAACAAAAATAATAATGAAAAAGTTAAAATTAAAACATTTAAAAAAATAAAAAAACAAAAAAATGAAGAAGAAACTAAAATTATGACATTTAAAAAAAAAACAGTTTTGATAAAGAAGCTCAAATAATTATGAAGAAGTTAAAATAATATTAAAAAAGAAGAGAAATTAAATCATTTAAAACAAAAAAATCATGAAGAAGCGGAAATAATAACGGAGAAGATGATCAAACTAAGATAGTTAAAAAAACAAAAAAACAATATTGAATAAGCTAAAATTCTGAGATTTAAAAAAAACAAAAAAATAATAATGAAGAAGCAAAAATAATAATGATGAAGAAGCCAAAATTCAGAACTTTAAAAAAAGCAAAACAATAGTAATGAATAAGAAGCTAAAATAATAATGAAGAAGCTAAAATAATAATGAAGTGAAAATTATGACATTTAAAAAAACAACAAAATAATAATAAAGAAGCTAAAATAATAATGAAAAAGAAGCGATCTTAAACCCTAGATTGATGCGATGATAGGCGTCGAGGGGCAGGAGGCGATTGGGGGTTCCAGGACTGTCAGGCTTGCGGCAACCTCCAGTGGCGACCATTCCCATCCCGAGGCAGGCTGTCAAGGCAAAGAGACCTTTTATGCAAGTGACCGTCCGAAGCTTGACAGGATTAATGGATGCTTGCCGCGAAGCCAAGATAGACCTGTGATGGTTCTCTCTCCTGAGGCTGTTAAGGAGGATGTGGATTATTTGACTTCACATGCTTTAATAGGTAAGTTCCTTGGGATCAGAATTTACCTGTCAGCTTTGGAAGCCTGGATTTGTCATTCATGGCAGGTGGAAGAGGATTTTGATATTATGCTGGCTGGAAATAGCTACTTCATGGTTAATTTTTCCTCTGTGGCTGATCAGAATCGCATATTTGAGGGAGGTCCGTACTTTTATGATCGGATTGCCCTGTTTATCAAAACCTGGCATGCAGGGTTTAATTCTGCTGAGGATTTTCCATCTCGGGTACCTGTTTGGGTTCGCTTGCCGAGACTCCCCTTGAAATTCTGGAGTGAGGACATTCTGTGGCAGATTGCGGCCATGCTTGGGACACCAACTGCAATAGCACATCAATCACTGGAAAAAAAGGTTATTTCTTATGCCCGTATTTGTGTTGATATTGATTTAAATAACCCTTTGCCAGATTCGATAGAGATTTGCCTGGGCTCTTCCTCCTGGATCCAACAACTAGATTATGAATCTATTCCCTTTCGATGTCAAATTTGTCATGTGTATGGGCACTTGCGGCGTCAATGCCCTCATGCTTCCAGTGGTAATGGTACACCTGATGGGCCATTGGGGCTAAGGATGGATTATGAGGGTAAAGGAAACGGCAAACCTGTGCAGATGGGAACCAGGATAAATCAGCCGAATAGTGTGGCAAAAGGGAAAGCTCACTTGAATTCTTTAAATCTGGGGCAAGGCCCATCTGGCTCTAACGCCCCTGATAGGGAAGGCTTTATCCCAGTGCATCGCCGAGCCAAGGGGCAAGGTCATAAATGACCGCATTGAGACCGCCAAGTGGACTATGGATTTAACCATTTTGAGGCTCTTGACAACATGGTCATTGAGGAAGGTGTTCCTATAGCTGATCAGTGTGGGGACCCGGCTTTAGAGGAGAGGGGTCCTATTCTAAATGACGCCCAGGATATGATTGTTCAGCAGAATCCAGAGGCTTCTTTAGGACTTGAGTCTGGTGCCCTGATGGCTCCTCTAGCCCCACAGGATAAGGACGTCCTTTGGGCAGATCTGGTTAAAGATGTAGGCGCAATCAGTAAAGAAAAGGGGTCTTCTTCTGCGTTGGGTCTAATGCAAAGACCTTTTAAGAAAGCTTCCTTTACCACCCCTTCCAGAGTTGGACGCAAGAAGGATCAGGTCAAAATTAAACTTACAGGGGATTTACTGGTAGAGTCAAGGGTTGTTAAAACCCTGGATGAACATTTCCCTCACTCTACTCAATGATTGTGCTGTCATGGAACGTGAAGGGTTTGAATAGCACCCCCAGACAAAAAGCTACTTGCCAATTGGTGAATGAACATTCTCCAGATATTTTTTGTATTCAAGAAACCAAGCTTTCTGTGGACTCTTTGCTTACTTGTGCTCCTAGTATTTGGTTCCTAGGCCAATGGCAATGTGTTGGTGCCTTTAGAAACTCTGGTGGTATCGCTATGGCTTGGGACCCAAGGAAAGTGATGCCACTCCACTGGATGGCTGGTCTCTCGGCCCTCTCAATGGTGGCCTCCTCTTTTGAGACTAGAGAGCTGATTCTTGTTAATACGGTTTATGCTCCTACTGATGTTCCTAGCCAGGTCAGGGTCTGGGAACATATCCAGTTTGTCAAAAACTGCCACCCCTTTCTGCCTTGGATTGTTGGTGGGGACTTCAACTCGGTCCTTAGTCTGGAAGAGAAGAGAGGTGGATCAGCGCATTTGGGTCCCTCCTCTGAGCTTCTTCGACAAAACATCGAGCTTTTACACCTTTTTGATGTTAAACCTCTCAACGGCCTTTTCCCCTGGAATAATAGAAGTGAAAATGCAGCCATCTCTGAACGTCTGGACAGATTCCTAGTCTCATGTTTTTGGCTTTCGGGATCCATGTTTCTCTCATCTAAAATTCTCGATTGGAGAGGCTCTGACCACTGGCCGATCAGGGTCTCTACCAGGTATATTGCGGCTCCCAGGAAGCCTCCCTTCAAGTTTCAGCTAATGTGGCTGTGCGACTCTTCTCTCCAAGGAGGTCCCAAGGAGGTCTCGATTATGGCACTGCAATGTATTCCTTTTCCAAAAACCTTCAATATTTCAAGAGAAAACTGAAGTACTAGAACAGGTATTGCTTCGGCAATCTACATTCTATGAAGAAGGGTGCGCAAGACCGGTTAGATGTTATAACCAGGCAGATTCGGGATGATGGGTTGACAGAAGCTCTTCGCGCTGCTAAGGATCTAGTAGAGTGGGATCTTCATGAGGAAATTTTTTGGAAATAGAAGGCAAGGATAGATTGGCTTCAGGAGGGGGACAAGAATACTGCATTCTTTCACAATTCTGTGCAGGCTCGACATAACAGGAACTTCATCTCTTCTCTTGCTACCACGGATGGGACACATTTGACCTCTTCGCAAGCTATTTCTAGGGAAGTTATTCGGTTTTATCCGGCTCTCTTCTCGGATGACATTCCCTCAGCCGAGCTGGCTGAAAATACAGTTTTATCTTGCATTCCTTCGGTTGTGACACCAGGAATGAATGACTCTCATGCGCCCAATTGGTATGACAGAATTGGAGGGGGTGGTCTTCAGCTTAAGAAAAGGCAAAGCCCCGGGACCTGATGGCTTCCCTACTGAATTCTTTCAAGATTTCTAGGATATTATTAATCATGATTTGTTGGAGCTGATTCAGGAGTCTTATTCCAGCAAAGAGATGCTCCATGCTTTGAATGCCACTTTTCTTGTCCTTATTCCGAAGGACCAAGCTAACCAGCTTGATTTTCTTAGGCCCATCACTCTTTGCAATGTGGTCTATAAAATCATTACTAAACTCCTGGCGAAGAGGCTTAAAGTTTGTCTTCCCGCAGTGATCTCTGAGGAACAAGGCGGTTTTGTTGCAAGCAGGCAAATTTTGGATGGGGTGGCTATTGTGTCTGAAGCTATTCACTCTATGAGTACGTCTCAAGAACGGGCCATGTTCATTAAGCTGGATATGGTGAAAGCCTATGATAGAGTCAATTGGGGTTTTTTACAAAAAGTTCTTCAAGCTTTTAGCTTCAACCAGGACTGGGTTCGATGGGTTATGAGCTGTATCACCACCCCCTCCTTCACGGTCCTTATTAACGAGGAGCCCACAGAGCTGTTTGGCGCGTCTAGAGGCCTTTGCCAAGGAGATCCGCTCTCTCCTTATCTGTTTATTATTTTGGTTGAGGGACTTGGGCGACTCATCAAATCTCGTGTCTCTTAGAACTTGCTTCATGGATGGCAATGGGGGAATGGACTGCCGGCTTTGACCCACCTCCAGTTTGTTGATGACACTGCTCTGGCTGGGAGAGCTCGAATTCGAGAAGCTGGTGCTTTCCGGCTCGCCCTTGATACTTATCTGGCTACTTCTGGGCAGAAGATTAATGAGCACAAGTCTTTTCTTCATTTCTTCAACACTCCTAAATCGATCCAGAGGAGGATTGCTGCTATCCTGAGGTTTCAAATTCATTCCCTACCCCTGACTTACTTGGGGGTTCCTATTGTACTGGGAAGGCAGCCTAGGCTCTTCTGGCAGAATGTTCTTGAATAACTTAGACAAAAAGTGAATCATTGGTCTTATAGATGGCTCTCCACAACTGGCAGGGTGATTCTTCTGCAATCTGTGATTCAATCCCTCCCCATATATCGCAGCATGATTCAGGCTGCCCCGATGTACTTTCTTAAGGAATTTGATGCCCTTTCCCGTCAATTCCTTTGGAATGGTAATATGCAAGGTACTAGATGGAGCCTTATTCACTGGAACACTATGTGCCGGCCGAAAAAAGGAGGCTTAGGTCTGCGCTCTGCCATCTTAGCCAGCCAAGCTCTTGCGGCCAAACTCTATTGGTGCTGGTGCTCCAGTCAATCTCACCTTTGGGCTCGGATTCTGGCTCACAAGTATTTTCCTGGTGCTGATCCTTCTGGTATTAGGCTGCCTCTTGAGGGAAGAGGCTCTATGGTGTGGGATACCCTCAAGCGGGGAGCTCATCTTGTGAAACGAGGTCTTTTTTGGATATGCAAACAGTGGTACAGAGGCCCTCTTTTGGAGTGATTCTTGGGATGGATCGCCCCTTCTATTATCCTCCCATCCACATCTGCAGCCCCTTTGTGATTCTTTCCTTGCGGCTGGATGGAGCACAATGGAACATTATAAGGAGGCCTTTAACCTGGGCATGGCAGTTGGATATCACTGGAAGAATTCAATTGATTGGCCGCCGGGGGGCTCGTTGGAGGAGCGGCTGGAGCTATCTCAGATTTTGGCCTCTAGAGGTTGCAGCTCTTTACAGGAACGTGATGTCTTGCTTTGGGGAGGAGCCCCATCTGGGCAGTATTTTGTGTCTTCTAGGTACCTTGCATTGACAACGCAAATTTTTGGAGAAGTAGAGATCCTGTGGTGGAAGAGAGCTTGGAATTGTTTTTCTTGGCCTAAATGTAACTTTTTCCTCTGGGTTCTAGTTCACAACAGGTGTCTCACTTGGGACAACCTCTGTAAATGAGGATTCCAGGGGCCTTCCATATGTTTCTTACGCTGTAGTAATGAAGAGACTGCTTCTCACCTCTTCTTTCAATGCCCCTTTGCAAGACAGATTTGGCACCTATGGTGGAGCGTGTGGGATTGCCCATGCTGACACGCCTCCTCTCTCTCCGAATTTTGGGACCGACTGGGCCACCCTCTTGCTAAGGCCTCCTTTCTCAAGGTTGCTTGGTTCATTGGGCCATCCCTCATCCTGTGGCATATGTGGCTGGAGCGGAATATAAGGATCTTCCAAGGCGTGTCCCTCAAACTCAGGCTCATGTGGGGGAAAATTGTTAGCTTTGTGCATGAGACCCTTCAAGCAAAATGTGATGTCGTTGTTGCTCTGGACCCAGGGGATGCAGCTATCTACTCGTGACTTCTCCCTGTTTCTCCCAGTGGTGCGACCTCCGTTCCATACATGCGCACAGCGAAGCGCACTAAGCAGAACCCGCAGCCTGTGAATCGGATTGGGCATTGGACGCCCCCTGCAACTGGCGTCCTCAAAGTGAACACCGATGGCTCTTCTCCGGGAAATCCTGGGGCAGCCGGCATTGGTGGCGTTGGCCGAGACAGTTTAGGTGACATTAAGTTTGCATTTTTTATTTACAAAGGCTTCCACACTAACAATCTCATGGAAGCTAAGGCTATCTTGATTGCTTTGCAACAGTGCTGCCAACAAGGCTGGCACAGAATCATCTGTGAGATGGACTCGCAAGTGGTGGTCACTTTATTGAATAAGCGAAATTTTGCTACTCTGTACTGGCAATTGTCTTTTGCTGCTCAACAAATTTTGTAGCTTTGTAATTCTTTGGAGTCTGTCGTTTAAGCATATCCCTCGAGAATGGAATGGGGTAGCGGATTGTCTGGCCAAATGGGCCTCCGAGCAAGGACCGTCTTGGAACATCAGTAATCATATGATACTTCCCCCGAATCTTTCTTAGCACCTGGCTCAACTCGTTGACCAGGATAAAGCTATGTAACTTCCATGTTTCTTTTATACTTTCAAAGAATTTTTACCCCTTTTAGTTAAAAATAATAATGAAGAAGAAGCTAAAATAAAAATAAAAAAGAAGCTAAAATTAAGTCATTTAAAAAAATAAAAAAATAATAATGAAAAAAAAAAGCTCAAATTAAGAAATTTAAAAAAACCAAAAAATAATAATAAAGAAGCTGAAATAATAATGAAAAAGAAGATAAAATTATATCCTTTATAAAAAAAGGAAAAAACAATAATGAAAAAGAAGCTAAAATAGTAACAAAGAAGATCAAATTAAGACATTTAAAAAAACAAAAAAATAATAATGAAGAAGAATCAAATTTAAATAATGTAAGAAGAAGCTAAAATAATAATGAAGATGTTAAATTTATGACATTTAAAATAAATAAATTATAATGAAGAAAAAGTTAAAATAATAATGACAAAGAAGCTAAAATTAAGACATTTAAAAAAAACAAAAAAAAATAATAATAAACAAGAAAAAACTAAAATAATAATGAAGCTAAAATTATGTCATTTAAAAAATAATAATAATAATAATGAAAAAACTAAAATTAAAACATTTAAAAAAACAAAAATAATAATGAAAAAGCTAAAATTAAAACATTTAAATAATAATAATAATAATAATGAAGAAGAAACTAAAATTATGACATTTAAAAAAAAACAATTTTGAAGAAGAAGCTCAAATAATAATGAAGAAGCTAAAATAATATTGAAAAAGAAGTTAAAATTAAGTCATTTAAAACAAAAAACAAAAAAATAATAATGAAGAAGAAATTAAAATTATGAGATTTAAAAAAAAAACAATTTTGAAGAAGAAGCTCAAATAATAACGAAGAAAAAGCTAAAATCATATTGAAAAAGAAACTAAAATTAAGTCATTTAAAAATGATGATGATGATGATGATGAAAATAAAATTATGACATTTTAAAAAAAAAACAATTTTGAAGAAGCTCAAATAATAATGAAAAAGAAGCTAAAATAATATTGAAAAAGAAGCTAAAATTAAGTCATTTAAAACAAAAAACAAAAAAATAATGAAAAAGAAGCTAAAATAATAATGAAGAAGAAGATGATCAAATTAAGATAGTTAAAAAAACAAAAAATAATTACTAAAGAAGCTAAAATTATGACATTTTAAAAAAAACAAAGAGATAATAATGAAGAAGAAGCAAAAATAATAATGATGAAGAAGCCAAAATTCAGAACTTTAAAAAAAGTCAAAAATAGTAATGAACGAGAAGTTAAAATAATAATGAAGAAGCTAAAATAATAATGAAAAGGAAGCTAAAATAATAATAAAAAAGAAGCTAAAATTAAGTTATTTAAAAATAACAAAAAAATAATTTAAAAAAAACTAAAATAATAACGAAAAATAAACTAAAATTAAGACATTTAAAAAAATAAAAAGGAAAAAAAAGCTCAAATTAAGGCATTTAAAAAAACAAAATAATAATAATAAAGAAGCTGAAATAATAATGAAAAAGAAGATAAAATTAATTCATTTATACATTAAAAAAAAAAAAAAATAATGAAAAAGAAGATCAAATTAAGACATTTGAAAAAAAATAATAATAATACTATAGAATCTAAAATTATGACATTTAAAAAAAACAAAAAAATAATAATGAATAAGAATAAAAAATAATAATGAATAAGCTAAAACTAAGAAATTTAAAAAAAAAACAATAATGAACGAGAAGCTAAAATAATAATGAAGATGTTAAAATTATGACATTTAAAATAAATAACAAAATTATAATAAGAAAAAGTTAAAATAATAATGAAAAAAAAAAGCTAAAATTAAGTCATTTAAAAAAATAATAATAAAAAAACGAAAATTAAGTCATTTCAAAAAAATAAAAAATAATAATGAAGAAGCTAAAAATAAATCATTTAAAAAAAACAACTAAATAACAATGAAGAAGAAGTTCAAAATAAGACATTTAGTAAAAAAGAAAACTAATAATAAATAAAAAGTTAAAATTAAGTCTTTAAAAAAAAATTAATAATGAAGAAGCTAAAATAATAATAAAAAAGAAGCCAAAATTACAACATTTAAAAAAACAAAAAAATAAAGATGAAAAGGAAAATAAAATTATAATGAAAAAGACGATAAAATGATGACATTTAACAAACCAAAAAAATAATAATAAAGAACAAGTTAAAATAATAAAAAAAACAAGAAGATAAAATTATGACATTTAAAAAAAAACAAAAAGATAATAATGAAGAAGCTAAAATAATATTGAAAAAGAAGCTAAAATTATGTCATTTAAAAAAAACAAAAAAAATAATGAAGAATATAAAATTAAAACAATTAAAAAAAAAACAAAAATAATAATGAAAAGGTTAAAATTAAAACATTTTAAAAAACAAAAAAAAAATAATAATGAAGAAGAAACTAAAATTATGACATTTAAAAACAAAACAATTTTGATAAAGAAGCTCAACTAATAATAAAGAAGAAGCTAAAATAATATTGGAAAAGAAACTATATTAAATCATTTAAAACAAAAAAATCATGAAGAAGCTGAAATAATAAGGAAGAAGATGATCAAACTAAGATAGTTTTTTTTTTTAAAAAAAACAATATTGAAGAAGCTAAAATTCTAACATTTAAAAAAAACAAAAAAATAATAATGAAGCAACAAAAATAATAATGATGAAGAAGCCAAAATTCAGAACTTTAAAAAAAGCAAAACAATAGTAATGAACAAGATGCTAAAATAATAATGAAGAAGCTAAAATAATAATGAAGTTAAAATTTTGACATTTAAAAAAACAAAAAAATAATAATGAAGAAGTTAAAATTATGACATTTAAAAAAACAAAAAAATAATAATGAAGAAGCTAAAATAATAATGAAAAGGAAGCTAAAATAAAAATAAAAAAGAAGCTAAAATTAAGTTATTTAAAAATAACAAAAAATAACAATAATGAAAAACAAACTAAAATAATAAAGAAAAATAAACTAAAATTAAGACCTTTAAAAAAATAGAAAAATAATAATGAAAAAAAAAAGATCAAATTACGAAATTTAAAAAAACAAAAAAATAATAATAAAGAAGCTGAAATAATAATGAAAAAGAAGATAAAATTAAATCATTTATAAAAAAAAGGAAAAAACAATAATGAAAAAGAAGCTGAAATAGTAACAAAAAAGATCAAATTAAGACATCTAAAAAAACAAAAAAATAATAATGAAGAAGAATCAAATTTAAAAATGAAGGTAAAATTAAGAAATTTAAAAAAACAAAAAAAATATATTGAACGAGAAGCTAAAATAATAATGTAAGAAGAAGCTAAAATAATAATGAAGATGTTAAAATTATGACATTTAAAATAAATAAATAAATTATAATGAAGAAAAAGTTAAAATAATAATGACAAAGAAACTAAAATCAAGTCATTTAAAAAAAACAAAAAAAAATAATGAAAAAAAAAAAGCTAAAATGATAAATGAAGAAGAAGCTAAATTAATATTGAAAAAGAAGCTAAAATTATGTCATTTAAACAAAACAAAAAAAAATAATGAAAAAACTAAAATTAAAACATTTAAAAAAAACAAAAGTAATAATGAAAAAGCTAAAATTAAAACATTTAAATAATAATAATAATAATAATAATAAAGAAGAAGAAACTAAAATTATGACATTTTAAAAAAAAAAAATTTGAAGAAGAAGCTCAAATAATAATGAAGAAGCTAAAATAATATTGAAAAAGAAGCTAAAATTAAGTCATTTAAAACAAAAAAACAAAAAAGTAATGAAGAAGAAGCTAAAATAATAACTAAGAAGATGATCAAATTAAGATAGTTAAAAAAACAAAAAAATAATACTGAAGAAGCTAAAATTATGACATTAAAAAAAAAACAAAGAGAATAATGAAGAAGCAAAAATAATAATGATGAAGAAGCCAAAATTTAGAACTTTAAAAAAAGTAAAAAATAGTAATGAACAAGAAGTTAAAATAACAAGGAAGAAACTAAAATAATAATGAAAAAGAAGCTAAAATAATAATAAAAAAGAAGCTAAAATTAAATTATTTAAAAATAACAAAAAATAATAATGAAAAAAAAACTAAAATAATAAGAAAAAATAGACTAAAATTAAGACATCTAAAAAAATTTTTAAAAAAATAAGGAAAAAAAAGTTCAAATTAAGGTATTAAAAAAAACAAAAAAATAATAATAAAGAAACTAAAATAATAATGAAAAAGAAGATAAAATTAATTCATTTATAAAAAAGAAAAAAATTAATAATGAAAAAGAAGCTAAAATAGTAACAAAGAAGATCAAATTAAGACATTTGAAAAAACAAAAAAAATAATACTATAGAATCTAAAATTATGACATTTAAAAAAAAAACAAAAAAATAATAATGAATAAGCTAAAACTAAGAAATAAAAATATAAAAAAAAAACAAAACAAAACAATAATGAACGAGAAGCTAAAATAATAATGATGTTAAAATTATGACATTTAAAATAAATAAAACAATTATAATGAAGAAAAAGTTAAAATAATAATGAAAAAAAGAGAAAATCAAGTCATTTAAAAAAATTAAAAAAACAAAAACGAAAATTAAGTCATAATAATAATAATAATAATAATAAAAATAATAAAAAGAAGCTAAAAATAAATCATTTTAAAAAAAACAACAAAATAATAATGAAGAAGTTCAAAATAAGACATTTAGTAAAAACGAAAACTAATAATAAATAAGAAGCTAAAATCAAGTCTTTAAAAAAAATTAATAATGAAGAAGAAGCTAAAATAATAATAAAAATGAAGCCAAAATTACAACATTTCAAAAAACAAAAAAATAATGATAAAAAAGGAAAATAAAATTATAATGAAAAAGAAGATAAAATGATGACATTTAACAAACCAAAAAAATAATAATAAAGAACAAGTTAAAATACTAAAAAAAGAAGATAAAATTATGACATTTTAAAAAAACAAAATAATAATAATGAAGAAGAAGCTAAAATAATAATGAAGCTCAAATTAAGATATTTAAAAAAATAATAATGAAGAAGCTGAAATCCACCATAGGATACTTTGCTTGAAAATTACCCTTCAAAAAAATTCGGATGGCGATCTGGAGTATGTCGTCGAGCTAGGGCAGCCGTGCCCTGGCTCACTTTTTGCTGTGCTTGTATCTACGTTGGAAGGGAAAGGGCGTCGGTTTGAAAGTAGGGGGTGGGGTGTTGCAGCCTTGGCTATTTTTTTCAGTTTAAACTTTTTTCTGTCTATATTGTTAGCGCTGTAAGAACCTTCTGGTCAACGCACTGTGAACGGGCCGGTGGAGTTGTCTGGAGCGATTCCACAGCTGGAGAGAACCTTTAGGCAGGCGCAGTTATGGCTAAGAGTATGCCTTCCAGGACTGGAGCTGGTATTAGTTTCAGTGAAGTGGTGGGCATGAATTTGCCAGGACAGGAAGTGCAGGGGTATGGAAATGCCCTCTTTTCTCAGAATACAGGTGCCAAGGAATCGAATCTACCTGGAGGATCCAAGATCATGAAAATTAACGGATGTCTTGAGAGATGCAAAGAAAAACCAAAACTGGTAATTCCTTTTGAAATGATTGCTGAGGATGTAGAATACTATTCTAATCATTCCTTGTTTTGCAAGTTCTTGGGTTTAAAAGTCTCCCTTCAATTCCTGGAGAGTTGGGCTCGAAGAGTTTGGGAACTAGAGGGAGAAATGGAGGTCACGATGCTTGCAAATAACTACTTCATGGTGACATTTCTCTCCCTGGGTGACCGCAATAGGGTCTTTGAAGGGGGCCTTATTTTTATAATCAGGTGGGATTATTTGTAAAACCATGGCATGCAGGGTTTAACCCTTCAGAGGAGCTCCCTAATAGAGTGCCAGTGTGGGTTCGATTGCCTAGATTTTCAATAGAATGCTATCGTGAGGACGTGCTTCATATGCTGGCATCAATGCTTGGAAACCCTGTAGGATCTTCTACACAAACCTTGAGTAAGAAGGTGATGACTTTTGCTCGTATTTGCGTGGAAATTGATTTAAGTAAACCATTGCTAGATGCAGTAGAGATGAGTACAGGTTCATATTCTTGGGTACAACAACTGGACTATGAGACCCTTCCATTCCGATGCCACCTTTGTCATGAATATGGCCATCTGGTGCGAAGATGTTCGAAAGCCAAGCCAATGGAACAACAAACTACGCCTCCTAGTACCATCCCTAGCACTGACAAAGGGAAGAAGCCTATAGCTGGAGAGAGCAAGGACGCTGAGGGATTTGTTCAGGTAAAAGCTCGAACTCGTAGCAGATGATTGAAAAGAACTCTAAGGGAGCGACAAGAGGAGGATACATTCAATAGGGTTGAGGTCTTGGATAAGTTGGGGCAACAAGCAATTAATCCGGAAGTGAACAATGCTGATCACCTTGAGGGGGATTCGGGATTGGAGATTAGCTCTGCTAAGCCTCCCTGTGCCTATGCTCACAGATGGACAGATGGGAGCACAGGTGATGGTGGAGCCAAATGCTGATATGGGGCAGGGCGTTGAGGAAGCAGCGCCTATAGTACGAGATGTGGCTACAAAAATGGATAAAAGAGGTAAATCTACTCCTCACCTGGGCATCCTTCAAAAGGATGGGAAGAAAAGGGTCTCAGAGAAAAATGCTAAAATAGGAAGTAAGGACCCGGAGAGGATTAAGATGATTGGGGAGAACTTGGTGGAGTCGGGAGTTGTTAAGACCCTGGACTTCCACTTCTTGACTCCTCCCAAATGATCATTATCTCTTGGAATGCAAGGGGCTTGAACAATGGCCCCAAACAAAATGTTGTTCAGGAATTAGTGTGTAGGCATTCTCTGGATGTTCTCTTTCTTTAGGAGACTAAAGTTTTTGTTGATTGTATGATGAGTATGGTGCCTAAGATATGGAGGCAAGGTCAATGTCAGTGCATTGGAGCCCAGGGATCTTCGGGGGGTGTGGCATGCCTATGGAACCCGCGCAAGATCCATCCTGTGTCCTGGATTTCATTCAGGTCCTCCTTATCCATGGTTTCTTTGTGCATTGAATTAGGGGAAACTGATATTTTCTCTAATGTCTATGCTCCAACGGATCTCCGAGGTAAGCTTGAGGTATGGAACAATATTCATGAGGTGCGTAGTTTGTTTCCTTATTTACCATGGATTATTGCTGGAGACTTTAATGCCATTCTAGATTTATCTGAGAAACGGGGAGGTATTATGAAAATCGAGCCTTCTTCCATTTTGCTTAGAGACAATATCTCGGCACTTAATCTTGAAGACATTAAGCCTAGCAATGGCCGCTTCTCGTGGAACAATAGAAAGTTGGGGGATAGGAGTATTGCCGAGCGCCTTGACCGATTCATGGTGTCATGTTTTTGGGTGGGGGGGTCGTGGTCTTCCAACTTTGAGATACGTGATTGGCGGGGCTCGGATCACTGGCCCATAAAGCTCACTATTTCCTCGGTTAGGATGCCTCAGAGGCCGCCTTTTAAATTTCAACTCATGTGGCTCAGGGATCTGGATCTATACGGTCGTGTTGCTGATTGGTGGAAAAGAGGCAGACCAGGATTTGGCACAACAATGTATATTTTTGCCGAGCTCTTACAATTTGTCAAGTATCAATTCAAGCACTAGAATAGACAATATTTCGAAAACATTTACCAGTGGAAAAATGTGGCGCATACACAATTGAATGACGTAACCCGAATGATTAGGTAGGAGGGGGCGTCTGAATTTCTGTTAAGAGAGGAAGCTAAAGCTCTAAAAGCTGTGGAGGAATGGGAGCTGAGAGAGGAAATCTTCTAGAAGCAGAAAGCGCGGAATGTTTGGCTTCAGGAGGGGGATAGGAATACCGCATTCTTCTTCAACTCAGTGAAAGCCAGGCAACATGGTAATACTATTTCCTCGTTGGTGACGGATAGGGGGGAGACTATTCATTCCACCCAGGGTATTTGTAATGAGGCAGAGTAGCACTTTGCTTCTTTATTTCGGGAGGAAGCGCAGGGGGACTCGACGGTTGAGGCTTAGGTTCTTTCTTGTATTCCCTCTTTGGTCTCTTTGGAAATGGATGAGCATCTTATGAGTGCCATTTCTATGGAAGAGGTAGAGAATACTGTTTTCCAAATACAAAAAGGTAAATCGCCTAGGCCGAATGGATTTCCGATAGAATTTTTCCAAGAGTTTTGGGACATTATTAAAGTTGATCTTTTGGCTGCTGTTCACGAATCACAGATGAATAAGCAGATGCTCACGGCCATGAACTCGACTTTCTTGGCTCTTATCCCTAAGGGGGAGGGAGCTGATCGATTAAGTCAGTTTCGTCCCATTTTCCTTTGCAATATGATTTATAAAATTATTTCTAAGCTGATTGCTGAAAGATTAAAAAGGTGGCTTACATTGCTTATTTCTGAAGAGCAAAGTGGATTCGTGGAAGGGCGTCAAATCTTGGATGGCATAGTTGTGGCTACTGAGGCGATTCTTTGATGGCCAAGTCCAAAGAAAATGCTATGTTCATCAAGCTGGATATGAGTAAAGCTTATGACAGAGTCTGGTGGTCTTTCCTTCAAAAGGTTTTGAGTGCTTTTGGATTTAGTGAGGATTGGTTTTACTGGGTCATGCGCTGTGTAAATTCGACCTCCTTCTCGGTTTTGATTAATGTAGAGCATTCTAATTTATTTGCAGCCTCTCAGGGCTTGCAGCAAGGCGATCCCCTCTCTCTCTTTATCTGTTTCTTCTTATGGTAGAAGGGCTGCGACGGTTGATCAAAAGGAATGTGGAAGGGGGATATATTCAGGGCTGGCAATGGGGAGGTCTCCCGGCACTATCTCACCTACAGTTTGTAGATGATGCGGCTTTGATGGGCATGGCAACTGTTAAGGAGGTGTCTAATATGCGCAAAGACTTGGATGTTTATCTTGAGGCATCAGGGCAGCGAATTAATGAGGGTAAGTCTTAAATTTACTTCTTCAACACCCCACTTCCAATTCAATGGAGAATTGCTAATATATTCAAGTTCCAAATTGGAAGTCTTCCTCTACTTTACCTTGGAATTCCCATCTACACTGGGAGGCAGTCTAGGGAGACGTGGCAGGGCCTTCTGATCAAGTTTCATGCTAAAGTCAATCATTGGACTCATCACTGGCTGTCCTTTACTGGTTGGGTTCAGCTGCTTCAATCGATTGTGCAGGGACTCCCTATATACAGGTGTATGATACAGGGGGCGCCGGTGAGTTTTGTGAGAGACCTTGATTCCTTAGCAAGGCAATTTCTATGGGCTGGTAATTTATCAACGACTAAATAGAGTCTCATTAAATGGGAGGTAGTTTGTAGTCTAAAAACGCTGGAAGGTCTTGGATTAAGATAGTCGCTACTCTCTGGTACGGCTTTGGCAACGAAATTGTATTAGAGATGGTGTGTTGAACAAGACCGGCTGTGGGCTAGAATCTTATCCCACAAGTACCTGGCTGGGATTCATCAGAGTGATACCTCTCGACATAGCTTCACAAGGAAAGGGTCAGCGATTTGGTCTACGCTTAAGAAAGGGGCTGATCTCATTAAGCATGGTTTGTTCTGCATTTGCAAAAATGGGATGAAGGCACAGTTTTGGCAGGACTCCTGTGATGGTTTTTCGCCCCTAGTAAATCAATATCCTCAATTAAATACATTAGCGCAAAGATTTTGTGAAGCTAGCTGGTCGAGGGTGGGCGATTTTTAGGTGTTTTCCCGTCAGGGGCAAGTGGTGGAAGCGAGATGGAAAACACCAGAGGAATGGCCGATTGTTGGATTGGAGGCCGAGTGTGTGGAACTCCAATCTATTCTTGCTGGACGCAGTTGTAGTGCCCTTCTGGAAAGGGATGTTCTGGCATGGGCCCCCAATCCGAAGGGATCATACACGATGTCTTCTGGGTAGTAGGCATTGATCTCTCAGCAACTGGATGGCGGGAGGGAAGTTCCTTGGTGGAAAAAAGTCTGGAATAGTTTCTTTTGGCCGAAGTGTAACTGTTTCATTTGGACTTTGGCCTGGAATAAATGCTTGGTGTGGGATAATATCCGGAAGAGAGAATTTGTTGGCCCTTCGAGGTGTGTTTTATGCAGTAGTGAGGAGGAAGATTCTCAGCATTTATTCTTCCGATGCCCCATCTCAGCACAATTATGGCACTTTTGGTGGGAAGCATGGAAATGCCAATGTGTTCATGCATCCTCCTTGGCTGATTTTTGGGCGCGATTGGGGAGACCGCCCTCACCAACTTCATTTCTGAAAGAGGTATGGTACGCTAGTCCTATATTCCTTTTATGGCAAGTCTGGCTTGAAAGAAATCGCAGGATTTTCCGAAGAGAAAAGTTGGGAATTCAGCAGGTATGGACTAGAATATTGGGCATGGTTTAAGAAACCATTGGAGGTAAGAGCGAGATTACCCTGCCGTTGGCAAATAGCGATGCTGAGATAGCGGAGAGGCTGGGCGTACATGAATTTCTCCGGTCTTAGCATGTGTCAGGGGAGGTAGACAAGTGAAACAAAGAGTGCAAAGGATGGGAAAATGGACGCCACCTCCTGCTGGTTGTTTAAAACTAAATACGGACGGGTCATCTCGAGGGAATCCAAGTTCAGCTAGGATTGGTGGGATCGACAAAGATTCTGTTGGTTCAGTAGTTTTGATTTTCGCAGTTAACAAAGGAGTGCAGACAGTTAATCGGATGGAAGGTTGGGCGATTTTATATGCTTTAAGGCGAGCTTATGATTTAGGATGGAGGAAAGTGATCTGTGACGCTGATTCTCAAGTTCTGGTTAATCTGCTTCTTGAGAAGAAGACATCTGAGGTGTGCTGGCAGCTGTCACTGATTGTTCAGCGGATTTTTCAGGGCAGTTCTTGTATGGATTCAGTGATTTTTGCCCATATTCCTAGGAAATGGAACAGGGTGGCCGATTCCCTGGCAAGATGGGGATCAGAAGAATTTGAAGGCTGAAAGTTTGATGGTTGGGAGCAGATGTCCCACGCACTACGTTAAAATCTGGAGAGGATTATTGTGGAGGATGAGAGCGAAATTGGAGCGTAATTTTCTTGATCTTGTGGTTTTCAGCGGTTTTGTTATTCCTGAGGCGTTGGCCTCAGGCTAGTATGTACTTTGGTATTCTTTGTTTTAATAAAGTTTTTACCCCTCTTTTTTCCAAAAAAAATAATAATAAAGCTAGAATTATGTCATTTAAAAAAATGAAAAAAATACTGAAGAATCTAAAATTAAAACAATTAACAAAAACAAAAATAATAATGAAAAAGTTAAAATTAAAACATTTAAAAAAAACAAAAAAATAATAATGAAGAAACTAAAATTATGACATTTAAAAAAAATACAATTTTGATAAAGAAGCTCAAATAATAATGAAGAAGCTAAAATAATATTGAAAAAGAAGCTAAAATTAAATCATTTAAAACAAAAAAATCATGAAGAAGCTGAAATAATAACGAAGAAGATGATCAAATTAAGATAGTTAAAAAAACAAAAAAACAATATTGAAGAAGCTAAAATTCTAAGATTTAAAAAAAACAAAAAAATAATAATGAAGAAGCCAAAATAATAATGATGAAGAAGCCAAAATTCAGAACTTTAAAAAAAGCAAAACAATAGTAATGAATGAGAAGCTAAAATAATAATGAAATTAAAATTATGACATTTAAAAAAACAAGAAAATAATAATGAAGAAGCTAAAATAATAATGAAAAGGAAGCTAAAATAATAATGAAAAGGAAGCTAAAATAATAATATTAAAAAAGAAGCTAAAATTAAGTTATTTTAAAATTAAAAGAAAAACAATAATGAAAAAAAGCTAAAATAATAACGAAAAATAAATTAAATTAAGAAATTTAAAAAAATAAAAAAATAATAATGAAAAAAAAGTTCAAATGAAGAAATTTTAAAAAACAAAAAAATAATAATAAAGAAGCTGAAATAATAATTAAAAAGAAGATAAAATTAAATCATTTATAAAAAAAGAAAAAATAATAATGAAAAAGAAGCTAAAATAGTAACAAAGAAGATCAAATTAAGGCATTCAAAAAATAATAATAATAATACTGAAGAATCTAAAATTATGATATTTTAAAAAAAACACAAAAAAATAATAATGAAGAATCAAATTTAATAATGAATGTGGTAAAATTAAGAAATTTAAAAAAAAACAAAAAAAACAATAATGAACGAGAAGCTAAAATAATAATGTAATAAGAAGCTAAAATAATAATGATGTTAAAATTATGACATTTAAAATAAATAAAAAAATTATAATGAAGAAAAAGTTAAAATAATAATGACAAAGAAGCTAAAATTAAGTCATTTAAAAATAACAAAAAATAATAATAAAAAGCTAAAAATAAATAATTTAAAAAAAAAACAACAAAATAATAATGAAGTTGAAAATACGACATTTAGAAAAAGAGAAAAATAATAATTAAGAAAAAGCTAAAATTAAGTCGTTAAAAAAAATTAATAATGACAAATTAGCTAAAATAATAATTAAAAAAAAATCCAAATTTACAACATTTAAAAAAACAAAAAAATAATGAAGAGGAAAATAAAATAATCATGAAAAATAAGATAAAATTATGACATTTAAAAATAATAATAATAATAATAATAAAAGAACAAGCTAAAATAATAAGAAAACAATAAAACAAAAAAATAATAATGAAGAAGCTAAAATAATATTGAAAAAGAAGCTAAAATTATGTCATTTAAAAAATAAAATAAAATAGAGAAGAAACTAAAATTAAAACATTTAAAAATACAAAAATAAAAACGAAAAAGTTAAAATTAAAACATTAAAAAACAAAAAAACAAAATAGTGAAGAAGAAACTAAAATTATGACATTTAAAAAAAAAACAATTTTGAAGAAGCTCAAATAATAATGAAGAAGCTAAAATAAAATTGAAAAAGAAGCTAAACTTAAGTCATTTATAAATTTAAAAAAAAAAAAAACTGAAGAAGCTACAATAATAATGAAGAAGATGATCAAATTAAGATAGTTAAAAAAACAAAAAAATAATACTGAAGAAGCTAAATTATGACATTTAAAAAACAAAAACATAATAATGAAGAAACAAAAATAATAATCATGAAGAAACCAAAATTCAGAACTTTAAAAAAAGCAAAAAAATAGTAATGAATGAGAAGCAATAATAATAATAATAATAATAATAATAATAATAATAATAATAATAATAATAATACATTTAAAAAATAAAAAAAATAATGACAAAAAAACTCAAATTAAGTCATTTAAAAAAATAAAAAGATAATAATAAAAAAGCTGAATTAATAATGAAAGAGAAAATAAAATTAAGTCATTTATAAAAAAATAATAATAATGAATAAGAAGCTAAAATAGTAACAAAGAAGATTAAATTAAGACATTATATATATATATATATATATATATATATATATATATATATATATATATATATATATACTAAAGAATATAAAATTATGACATTTAAAAAAAAAACAAAAAAATAATAATGAAGAAGAACAAAAAATAATAATGAAGAAGCTAAAATTAAGAAATTTTAAAAAAAATAAAAAAATAATAATGAACTAGAAACTAAAATAATAATGAAGATGTTAAAATTTTGACATTTAAAATAAATAAATAAATTATAATGAAGAAAAAGTTACAATAATAATGAAAAAGAAGCTAAAATTAAGTCATTTAAAAAAACAAAAAAATAGAAATAAAGAATCTAAAAATAAATCAATTAAAAAAATAACAATAATAATAATGAAAAAGAAGTTCAAAATAAGACATTTAGAAAAAGAGCAAAATAATAATTAAGAAAAAGATAAAATAATAATAAATAAGAAGTTAAAATTAAGTCTTTAAAAAAAAATTAATAATGAAGAAGCTAAAATAATAATAAAAAAGAAGCCAAAATTACAACATTAAAAAATACAAAACATTAATGATGAAGAGGAAAATAAAATAATAATGAAAAATAAGATAAAATGATGATATTTAAAAAACCAAAAAAATAATAACAATGAACAGGGTAAAATAATTAAAAAAACAAGATAAAATTATGACATTTAAAAAAACAAAAAAATAATAATGAAGAAGCTCAAATTATGACATTTAAAAAAACAAAAAAATAATAACAAAGAAAAAGCTAAAATAATATTGAAAAAGAAGCTAAAATTATGTCATTTAAAAAAAGAAAAAAAAATGAAAAAACTAAAATTAAAACATTTAAAAAACACAAAAATAATAATGAAAAAGTTAAAATTAAAACATTTAAAAAAAACAAAAAAAAATAATAATGAAGAAACTAAAATTATGACATTTAAAAAAGACAATTTTGAAGAAGCTCAAATAATAATGAAGAAGAAGCTAAAATAATATTGAAAAGAAGCTAAAATTAAGTGATTTAAAACTAAAAAACAAAAAAATAATGAAGAAGCAGCAAAAATAATAATGATGAAGAAGCCAAAATTCAAAACTTTAAAAAAAGCAAAAAAAAAGGGTAATGAATGAGAAGCTAAAATAATAATAAAAAAGCTAGAATTAAGTTATTTAAAAATAACAAAAAAATAATACTGACAGAAAAACTAAAATAACAACTAAAATTAAGACATTTAAAAAAATACAAAAATAATAATGGAAATAAAACTCAAATTAAGACATTTAAAAAAACAAAATAATAATAATAATAAAGACGCTAAAATAATAATGAAAAAAAAAGACAAAATTAAATCATTTATAAATAAGAAAAAAAATAATAATGAAAAAGAAGCTAAAATAGTAACAAAGTAGATCAAATTAAAACTTTAAAAAAAAAATATTGAAGAATCTAAAATTATGACATTTAAAAAAACATAATAATAATAATAATGAAAAAGAATAAAAAATAATAATGAAGAAGCTAAAATTAAGAAATTTAAAAAAAATAAAAAAACAATAATGAATGAGAAGCTAAAATAATAATGTAAAAAGAAGCTAAAATAATAATGATGTTAAAATAATGACATTTAGAATAAATAAAAAGATTATAATGAAGAAAAAGTTAAAATAATAGTGAAAAGTTAAATTTAAGTCATTTAAAAAAAACAAAAAAATAATAATAAAGAAGCTAAAAACAAATCATTGAAAAATAATAATAATGAAGAAGTTTAAAATAAAACATTTAGAAAAAGAGAAAAATAATAATTATAAAAAGCTAAAATAATAATAAAAAACAAGCTAAAATTAAGTCTTTAAAAAAAATAATAATAAAAAAGAAGCCAAAATTACAACATTTTAAAAAACAAAAAAATAATGAAGAAGAATATAAAATTATAATGAAAAAGAAGATAAAATGACGACATTTAACAAACCAAAAAATAATAATAAAGAACAAGTTAAAATAATTTTAAATAATAAAATAAAGTTATGACATTTTAAAAAAAACAAAAAAATAATAATGACGAAAAAGCTAAAATAATAATGAAGAAGAAGCTAAAATAATATTGAAAAAGAAATTAAAATCATGTCATTTAAAAAAAATAATGAAGAAACTAAAATTAAAACGTTTAAAAAAAAACAAAAATAATAATGAACAAGTTAAAATTAAAACATTTAAAAGAAAAAAAAAAATAATAATGAAGAAAAAACTAAAATTATGTCATTTAAAAAAAAACAATTTTGAAGAAGTAGCTCAAATAATAATGAAGATGCTAAAATAATAATGAAAAAGATGCTAAAATTAAGTCATTTAAAACAAAAAACAAAAATATAGTGAAAAAGAAGCTAAAATAATAACGAAGAAGATGATCAAATTAAGATAATAAAAAACGAAAAAAAATAATACTGAAGAAGTTAAAATTCTGACAATTGAAAAAAACATAATAATGAAGAAGCAAAAATAATAATGATTTAGAAACCAAAATTCAGAACTTTCAAAAAAGCAAAAAAAATAGTAATGAACGAGACGCTAAAATAATAATGAAGAAGAAGCTAAAATAATAATGGAGTTAAAATTATGACATTTAAAAATAATAATAATAATAATGAAGAACCTAAAATAATAATAAAAGGGAAGCTAAAATAATAATAAAAAAGAAGCTAAAATTAAGTTATTTAAAAATAACAAAATAATAATAATAATAAAAAGCTAAAATAATAAAGAAAAATAAACTAGGTTAAGGTCATGTAAAAATACCCCCCATATAGGAGGACAATTCGTAGAGCTTTGGTGCGAGCTAGGGCCCGCGTGCCCTATCTTGCTTCGCCTGTTGTCTGAACACGGCGGTGGCCGTTTTGTGCTCGCGGGCGCTGGGGGGCCTTCTGTGTTTGCAAGGGTCTGGAGGGGGTTGGACAGGGGTCTGATCTCCTCCTGTCTGTGGCTGGGCATTTTTCAGGGCGTTGTCTGTAGCGAGGGTTTTTTGGACGGGGGTGCGTGGTGGTTTGGGCATTTGGGCCGACTGTCTTGCCTCTCTCCCTCTTCTGATTGGTGCTTGAGCTTGTATAGCCATGGAGAATCAGGGTCTTGCTTCTTCCCTAGATTTGAAGATGGTGGATCCATCCTCTTTGATGCATGCTAGTAACAAGGATCGAACTGAGTTTCCTCTTTCTGGTGAGGGTACCTCCTCATCAAAAGGGTCGTTTCGAATTAAAAAAGTAAATGGATGTTTGGAGAGATCGGAAGATAGACCGGTTTTGGTTATTCAACCTGAGCAGGGTTTAGAGGATGTTGATTACTGGTGCAAGCATGCTCTCATTTGAAAATTTTTAGGCCTTCATCTTTCTATTCCTGTGTTGGAATCCTGGGCACGTGGGGTTTGGAACCCTGAAGGAGATATGGAGATTCTTTTAGCAGCTAATAACTATTTTCTGGTTATTTTTTCAAGTATGTCGGATAGGAATAGGGCTTTTAAAGGTGGCCCTTATTTCTTTAACTAGGTTGGGCTCTTCATCAAGCCTTGGCATATGGGCTTCAACTCTGCTGAAGAGATCCCTTCGCAGGTGCCTATGTGGGTTCATTTGCCAAGACTTCCACTGGAATTTTGGAGGGAAGATATCCTCCACTCAATCTCTTTGCTTCTTGGGAAACCTATTGGATCGGCTTCACAGACTCAAGAACGTAAGGTAATTTCTTTTGCTCGTATTTGTGTCGAAGTTGATTTGAATAATCCTTTATCCGACTCTATGGAAATTTACATGGGTTCTTCCACCTGGATCCAATAGCTAGATTATGAAACCCTTCCATTTAGACGCAGAATTTGCCATGAATATGGTCGTTTACACCGCAGCTGTCCCAGACTAAAATCTTCCCTTGTCTGCCTCTGGACCTCCTAGGATGGACAAGGGGAAAGCTCTGGTGTCTTATGGCCCTGTTGATAAGGAGGGTTTTATCCCAGTTAAACCCTGTAATAAAGGCAAAGGCAAGAAAAGATCGTGGAGTGATAGACAGAATGATGGCACATTTAACAGGTTTGAGGTTCTGGATAGCGTAGTCCAAGAAGATGGTATCCCAATTGAGCTTTCTTCTGGGGTTAAGGGTTAAGTAGAGATTCAGGAGGTGGAAGCAACAAAGGAGGAGCTGATTTTATCGTCAAGAGTTCAACAGGTCTGTCAGCTGGCTTTGGACTTGCCTTCTCAAGTTCAGAATATTGGTGGCATCCAAGAGTCAGATTCCGGTGGGTACTGCTGGGTTGGCTCATTGTCCCCAAGTTACAAAGGGATCCGAGGATCCTGTGAAGGGTGCTAAGGCTCCTCGTACCTTAGGCTTGAAACAAAAATTGTTTAAAAAGGGGCCTCTAGATAAACAGTCAAGGAGCGGAAAGAACACTGATCAAGAGAAGGTTAAGATTATGGGTGATACTTTGGTTGAGTCTGGGTATGTGAAACCCATTGATTCCCACTTCTCCCACCCCCCTAAATGATTGTTTTATCATGGAATGTAAGGGGGTTGAATAGCATCCCTAGACAAAAGGTTGTTCGCATATCAATTGAGTCTCAGGCTCCGGATGTGGTCTTTATGCAGGAAACCAAGCTTACAGTGGATGGTTTGAATAATTGTGCTTTGCGTATCTGGCCCCAAGGCTATTGGCATGGGGTGGGGGCGTTGGGTAGTTCTGGGGGGTGGTTGCTTCTGGAACTCGAGGAAAGTCTCCCCCTTATGGTGGGTTTCTAGTCGGTCTTCCATCTCTATGGTTGCCTCCAATTTTGAAACTGGCGAAAGATATCTTTTCTCCAATATTTATGCTCCTACTAATCTTTTAGGTAAGACACATCTTTGGGATCATATCAATTTTGTCCATTCTCTGGACCCGTTTCTCCCATGGATTTTGGCTGGTGACTTTAACGCTGTAATTAGTATGGATGAAAAACAAGGAGGGGTAGCCAGGCTTGATCCTTCTTCTCTTTTGCTCAGAGATAATATTGGTTTCCTTAACCTTGTTGACGTGAAGCCAAGCAATGGAGTTTTTACTTGGAATAATAGGAGGTGTGGTGATGAGGCTATCTCAAAACGGCTCGATAGATTTCTGGTTTCTTGTTATTGGATGAGCAACAAGTGGACTACCAGTTCTGAAATCTTGGATTGGAGGGGATCCGATCACTGGCCTATCAAACTCTGTCTCCTCTTATGAGGTCACTAAAAATCCTTCTTTCAAATTTCAATTGATGTGGTTACAGGATCAATCTCTTTGAGATCTTATGATGCATTGGTGGTACGAAGGGCTTCCTGCCCATGGGAGGGCCATGTACACTTTCAGTAAACGGCTTCAACATGTGAAGTATAGGCTTAAGAGGTGGAATAAACAATATTTTGGGAACCTGCTGGCTCAAAAGCTTGCTGCTCGGTCCAAGCTGGATAGTGTCACTTGTCAAATTCGTGACCATGGGTTGTCCTTTGACCTTTTGAATGCTGAGTCCTTTGCCATTAGGGGCTTAGAAGAGTGGGAGCTTTGGGAGGAAATTTTCTGGAAGCAAAAATCTCAGATTGATTGGCTTCAGGAGGGGGACAGGAACACAACTTTTTTTCATAACTCGGTCAAGGCCCGTAGGCAGGGGAACTCTATTTCCAATCTTGTCTTGAGTGATGGGACTCAACTCTCGTCCTGTGGTGAAATTTCCAAGGAAGCTGTCAACTATTTTTCTAATCTTTTTACTAGGGAGGATATTGCTGCTAGATCTGAGGAGAGGGCTATTTTGGATTGTATTCCTTGCTTGGTCTCGGATGAGATGAACGGGGCTCTTTTGTGTCCAATCTTGTTACCTGAATTGGAGAAAGTTGTGTTTAGTATGAAAAAAGGTAAAGCTCCTAGCCCATATGGGTTTCCGATTGAGTTCTTCCAGGAATTTTGGGAAATAATAAAGTCTAACCTCCTTGAGGTGGTTCAGGAATCTCTTAGGAACAAACAAATGCTTGTCTTTGAATTCTACTTTTCTGGCTCTCATACCTAAGGAGGGGGCTAATCGGATGAATCATTTCAGGCCTATTGCTTTATGCAATGTTGTCTACAAGATCATCTCTAAGTTGATTGCTGAGAGACTCAAACCTCTCCTTGGTGCTTTGATTTCTGCTGAGCATGGAGGTTTTGTGGAAGGGAGACAAATCTTGGATGGTGTCGTGATTGCTATGGAGATTATTCACTCTATGGCTTCCTCTAAGGAGAAGGCGATGTTCTTTAAGCTTGACATGGTTAAAGCTTATGATCGGGTGAGCTGGGAGTTCCTTCAGAATATCCTCTTGGCCTTTGGCTTTAAATTAGGAATGGGTGAGCTGGGTCCTCAGTTGTGTGACCTCGTCCTCCTCTGTTCTCATCAATGGAAAATCTTCAGATTGGTTTAGTGCTTCTCGAGGACTTCGGCAAGGGGACCCTCTATCCTCTTATCTTTTCATTATCATGGCGAAGGGTCTTGGTAGATTTATTAAATCTCAGGTGTAGCAGGGTCTTATTCACGATTGGAGCTGGAACAATGATCTCCCTCCTTGTTCTCATCTTCAATTTGTGGATGATATTGGACTGATGGGCTTGGCTAGAATTAGTGAAGCAGTGAATTTCAGGAGAACTTTAGACATCTACTTGAAAGCTTCTGGTTAGAGTATTAATGATGATAAATCTTCCATTTATTTCTTTAATACTCCTCGACTCATCCAGAATAGGAATGCCAGGATTCTTAGATTCCAAATTGGCACTCTTCCCCTGATGTACCTGGGGATTCCTTTGGCTCTGGGACCTCAATGTAGAGATTATTGGCAGGGGATTTTGGATAAGTTCTGGAGTAAGGTTAGTCATTGGACTTACAGATGGCTCTCTTCTGAGAGTAGAGTGATCCTCCTAAACGCTGTGGTGCAGTCTCTCCCTATTTATAGGTGTTGTGTGCAGATTCTGCCTGCCTCCTTTGTGAGGGATTTTGATGCTATTTCCCGGCAATTCCTTTGGTCAGGTAACCTCCTTTCCTCGAAGTGGAGTTTAGTCAAGTGGGAGTCTGTCTGTAGGCCGAAGCATGCTGGGGGCCTTGGCATTAGGTCTGTGGCTCTTGTGGTTACAGCTTTGGCAGCTAAGTTGTACTGGGGATGGTGCAACAACTAGGATCAGGATTGGGCCAAGATTCTTGCTTTCAAATATGTTATTGGGGTTAAGAGCCAGGATGTGTCGTGGATTGCTTTGTTGGGCAAAGGTTCTTGCATTTGGGATACTCTTAAGAAGGGAGCTCAGCTTGTTCAGAAGGGGCTCTTCTGGATATGTAATAAGGGCTCTGATGCTCTTTTTTCGCTAGACTCTTGGGATGGTCACCCTCCCATTCTCTCTAGTCTCCCTCAGCTTCTGCCTCTTTGCCAGGTGTTCTCTGATGCTGGTTGGATTAAGGTGGAGCATTTTAAAAATAGTTAAGCGCATTGGTCAACTGGAGGTGTTTTGCTGGAAGGATCCACAAGAGTGGCCTGTGGGTGGTTCTGATGAGGATCGTGTTGCTTTGTGTAAGGTCTTGGAGGGCAAGCTTTGTAGCTCTCTGAATGAGAGGGACAAGTTGGCTTGGATTCCTAACCCAAAAGGTAATTATACTGTTGCTCAAGGTTATGATGTGCTTGATAGGAATTTACATGGTCCTACTGAGGTGCCTTGGTGGAGGAAGGTTTGGAACAATTTTTCTTGGCCCAAGTGTAACTTCTTTTTATGGTTGGTTGCCCAGAGGAAATGTTTCACTTGGGAGAATCTTCGCAAACGGGGGTTTCAGGGACCTTCCATTTGTTTTCTTTGTTTGTGCAGTGAAGAATGTTCTTCCCACATGTTCTTTCACTGCCCCTTTTCTTGTGAAATTTGGCATAGATGGTGGGAGGCTTGGCATCATGGTTGCATTCATGCTTCCTCTCTTATTGAGTTTTGGGAGAACCTGGGCAGGCCTCCTATGAAGACACCTTTTCTCCAGGTGGCCTGGAGCATTAGGCCTATTTTCATTCTTTGGAACCTTTGGCTGGAATGAAACCGCAGAGTTTTTTGTGATTTTAGATTAGATAGTGGTCAACTGTGGACGAAGATTATCAGTAGACTTCAGGAGACTATTTTTGCTAAATGTGATGTCTAAAAGTATTGATCCTGTGGATGTTGCGGTTGTGCGTAATCTGAGCCTGGGTGTTAATAGTAGGGGTTGCACTGTTGGTATTATGCCCCGTCGTGTCAAGAAATGGGTCTGTCGTGATGGGAAGTGGGCGCCTCCTGCAGATGGAGTCCTGAAGATTAATACTGATGGATCTTCTCGTGGAAATCTTGGGCATGCTAGTATTGGGGGTATTGGTAGAAGTAAAGATGGGGATTTTTTTGCTTCTCTGTCTACAAAGGGCATTACTCTAATACCCTGATGGAGGCCCTTGTTATTAAGATTGTTGTTGAGCGAGGTTGCTTTCTTGGCTGAAGGAGGATTATCTGTGAGTCTGACTCTCAGATTGTTGTGGATATGTTGAACAACCAAAGATTGGATGGTGTTAGTTAGCATTTAGCTTCGATGGTCAGACAGATTTTAAGTGTTTGCAGCTCCTTGGAATCTGTCTCTTTCTGTCACATCCCTAGAGAATGGAATAGCATGGCTGACTACTTGGCGAAGTGGGCCTCAGAGAAAGGGGATGGTTGGCATATCAGTGATAGGAATGAGTTACCTTCTAATTATTTGAGGATTTTGGAGAGAGTTTTGTTGGAAGACAAAACTATGTAGTGTTGTTGTTTGGTTTGTTGGTGGTTCTCCTTTTTATTGAGCTTGTGGCTCTTGCCTTGTATCTCGTTTTAGATTGAATAAATTTTTTTCCCCTTTTTAAAAAAAATAAAAAATAAAAATAACAAAAAATAAAATAAAATTAAGACATTTATATGTGTGTGTGTGTGTGTGTGTGTGTGTGTGTGTGAAAAAAAAACTCAGATTAAGACATTTATCAAAAACAAAAAAATAATAATAAAGACACTGAAATAATAATGTAAAAGAAGATAAAATTAAATAATTTATAAAAAAGAAAAAAATAATAATGAAAAAGAAGCTAAAATAGTAACAAAGAAGATCAAATTAAGCCATTTAAAAAACAAAAAAATAATAATGAAGAAGCTAAAATTAAGAAATAAATAAAAAATAAAAAAACGATAATGAACCAAAAGCTAAAATAATAATGTAAGAAGCTAAAATAATAATGATGTTAAAATTATGACATTTAAATAAATTAAAAAATTATGAGGAAAAAGTTTAAATAATAATGAAAAAGAAGCTGAAATTTAAGTCGTTTAAAAACAAAATAATAATAATAATAATAATAATAATAATAATAATAATATATCATTTCATGGTGATGATGATGATGATGATGATCAAAATAAGACATTTAGAAAAAGAGAAATAATAATTAAGAAAAAGCTAAAATAATAATAAACAAGAAGCTAAAATTAAGTCTTAAAAAAAAATAATGAAGAGGAAGTTAAAATAATAATAAAAAAAGCCAAAATTACAATATTTAAAAAAACAAAAAAAATAATGATGAAGAAAATAAAAAAATAGTGAAACAAAAGATAAAATGATGACATTTAAAAAAAAAAAAAATAATAACATAGAACAAGCTAAAATAATATAAAAGAAGATAAAATTATGACATTTAAAAAATAGTAATAATAATAATGAAGAAGCTCAAATTAAAACATTTAAAAAAACAAAAAAATAATAACAAAGAAAAAGCTAAAATAATATTGAAAAAGAAGCTAAAATTATGTCATTTAGAAAATAATAATAATAATAATGAAGAAATTAAAATTAAAACATTTAAAAAAAAAACAAAAATAATAATGAAAAGGTTAAAATTAAAATATTTGAAAAAACAAAAAAAATAATAATGAAGAAGAAACTAAAATTATGATATTTAAAAGTAATAATTTTGAAAAAGAAGCTCGAATAATAATGAAGAAGAAGCTAAAATAATATTGAAAAAGAAGTTAAAATTAAGTCATTTAAAACAAAAAACAAAAAAATAATGAAGCTAAAATAATAACGAAGAAGATGATCAAATTAAGATAGTTAAAAAAATAAAAAATAAATAAAACTGAAGAAGCTAAAATTATGACATTTAAAACAAACAAAAACATAATAATGAAGAAGCAAAAATAATAATGATGAAGAAGCCAAAATTCAAAAATTTAAAAAAAAAGCAAAAAAATAGTAATAAACGAGAAGCTAAAATAATAATGAAGTTAAAATTATGACATTTAAAAAACAAAAAAATAATAATGAAGAAGTTAAAGTAATAATGAAAAAGAAGCTAAAATAATATTAAAAAAGAAGCTAAAATTAAGTTATTCAAAAATTAAAAAAAAATAATAATGAAAAAAAAAAAGCTAAAATAATAACGAAAAATAAACTAAAATTAAGACATTTAAAAAAATAGAAAAATAATAATGAAGAAGCTAAAATAATAATAAAGAAGAACCTCAAATTACAACATTTAAAAAAAAAAATAATAATAAAGAAAAAGCTAAAATAATGAAGAAGTTAAAATTAAGTGTTTAATGATGATGATGAAGAAATTATTAAGACATTTAAAAAATAAAAATAAAAAATGAAGAAGCTAAAATAATAATGAAGAAAAAGCAATAATAATAATAATAATAATAATAATAATAATAATGACGCAGCGAAAATTAAGACATTTAAAAAAACAAAATAATAATAATGAAGATGTTAAAATTATCACATTTAAAAAAATTAAAAAATAATAATGAAGAATCTAAAATAATAATGAAAAAAAAGCTAAAATCAAGTCATTTAAAAGTAATAATAAATAAGCTAAAATAATAATGAAAAAGAAGTTAAAATTAAATCATTTAAAAAAAATAATACTAAGAAAAAAAAGAGCACAACTTAAAATAAATAAATTAAAAAAATCATAATAATGAAAAAAAACTCAAATTAAGACATTTAAAAAAACAAAAAAATAATAATAAAAAAGCTAAATTAAGTCATTGAAAAAAAAGAAAAAAATAATAACGAAGAATCTAAAATAGTAAAAAAGAAGATCAAATTAAGACATTTATAAAAAAAAAAAAAACATAAAAATTGAAGAATCTAAAATTATGACAATTAAAAAAAGAAAAAAAATAATAATGAAGAATCTAAAATCATAATGAAGAAGCTAAAATAATAATGAAAAAGAAGTAATAATAATAATAATAATAATAATAATAATAATAATAATAATAATAATAATAATAGAAAAAATGCACAAATTAAGACATTTAATAAAATAATGAAAACAAAGCTCAAATTAAGACATTTAAAAAAATAATAATAAACACACTAAAATAATAATGAAAAATAAGCTAAAATTAAGTCATCTCAAAAAAGAAAAAAATAATAATGAAGAAGCTAAAATAGTAAAGAAGAAGATCAAATTAAGACATTTAAAAAACAAAAAGATAATACTAAAGAATCTAAAATTATGGCATTTAAAAAAAATAAAAAATAAAGAAACTAATGATGATGAAGAAGAACGAGAAGCTAAAATAATAATGCAAGAAGCAGCGAAAATAATAACAAAGAAAAAATTATGACATTTAAAAAAATAAAAAAATAATAATAAAAAACAAAGCTCAAATTAACATCTTTAAATAAACAAAATAATAATAATAAAGAAAATAAAATAATAATGAAAAAGAAGTTAAAATAAAGTTACTTAAAAAAAAGAACAAATTTATAATAAAGCTAAAATAGTAACAAAGAAGATCAAATTAAGACATTTAAAAAACAAAAAAATAATACTGAAGAATCTAAAATTATGACATTGAAAAAAACCAAAAAAATAATAATAAAGTAGAATAAAAAATAATAATGAAGAAGCTAAAATTAAGAAATTTTAAAAAAATAATAATAATTATTTTGTATGGAGAAGCTAAAATAATAATGTAAGAAGAAACTAAAATAATAATGAAGAAGTTAAAATTATGACATTTAAAATAAATAAATGGATAATGAAAAAGTTAAAATCATGACATTTAAAATAAATAAAAGAATAATGAAGAAAAAGTTAAAATAATAATGAAAAAGAAGTTAAAATTAAGTCATTTAGAAAAAACAACAAAATAATAAAAAAGAAGCTAAAATTAAATCATTTATGATGATGAAGCTAAAATAATAATACATAAGAAGTTAAAATTAAGTCTTTAAAAAAATATTAATAATGAAGAAGCTAAAATTACATTTTAAAAACCAAAAAAATAATGATAAAGAGGAAAATAAAATAATAATGAAAAAGAAAATAAAATTATGATATTTAAAAAACCAAAAATATAATAATAAAGAACAAGCTAAAATAATAAAGAAGATAAAATTATGACATTTTAAAAAAAACAAAAAAATAATATAGAGAAAGCTAAAATAATAATAAAGAAGCTCAAATTAAGGTATTTAATAATAATAATAATAATAATAATAATAATAATAATGAAGAAAAAGTTAAAATAAAAATGAAGCTAAAATAATATTGAAAAAGAAGCTAAAATTATGTCATTTTAGAAAAACAAAAAAAACAATGAAGAAAGTAAAATTAAGTCATTTAAAAAAAAAAAAAAAAACCAAAATAATGAAGAAGAAACAAAAATTATGACATTTAAAAAATAATAATTTTGAAGAAGAAGCTCAAATAATAATGAAGAAGCTAAAATAATATTGAAAAGGAAGTTAAAACTAAGTCATTTAAAAAAACAAAACAAAAAACTAATGAAGAAGAAGCTAAAACAATAACGAAGAAGATGATCAAACTAAGAAAGTTAAAAAAAACAAAAAAATAATATTGAAGAAGTTGAAATTATGACATTTAAATAAAACAAAAAAATAATAATGAAAGAAAAAACAAAAATAATAATGATGATGAAGCCAAAATTAAGATCTTAAAAAAAAAAAAAAAAAATAGTAATAAACGAGAAGCTAAAATAATAATGAAGAAGTTAAAATAATAATGAAGTTAAAATTATGACATTTAAAAAAAACAAAAAAACAATAATGAAGAAGCTAAAATAATTATAAAAAAAAGCTAAAATTAAATTATTTAAAAATGATGATGATGATCCTAAAATAATAACGAAAAATAAACTAAAATTAAGACATTTATAATAATAATAATAATAATAATAATAATAATAATAATAATTATTATTATTATTATTATTATTATTATTATTATTTAAAAAAAAAAAATTAAAATAATGAAGTTAAATATAAGTGTTTTAAAAAAAATAAAAAAAAATAACAATGAGGAAGAAGCTAAAATAATAATAAAGAAAAAGCTATAATTTAGAAAATTAAAAAAAATAATAATAATGATAATGAAGAACCTAAAATAATAATAAAGAAAAAGCTAAAATTCATACATTTAAAAAAATAAAATAATAATAATAATGAAGGTGCTAAGATAATAATAATAATAATAATAATAATAATAATAATAATAATAATAATAATAATGATGATGATGATGATGATGATGAAATAATAATAAAAAATAAGCTAAAATAATAATAATGATGATGATGATGATGAGCTAAAATAATAATAAAAAATAAGCTAAAATAATAATAAAAAATAAGCTAAAATTAAGTCATTTATTATTATTATTATTATTATTATTATTATTATTATTATTATTATTATTATTATTAAGACATTTAAAAAAATAAAAATATAGTAATGAAAAAAAAACTCAAATTAAGACCTTAATAAAATAAAATAATAATAAAAAAGAAGCTGAAATAATAATGAAAAAGAAGCTAATATTAAGTCATTTAAATAAAAGAACAAAATATTAATAAAGAATATCAAATAGTAACAAAGAAGATCAAATTAAGACGTTTAAAAAATAAAAAAATAATACTTGAAGAATCTAAAATTATGACATTGATAAAAATAATAATAATAAAGAAGAATAAAAAATAATAATGAAGAAGCTAAAATTAAGAAACTAAAATAATAATGAAGAAGTTAAAATTATAACATTTAAAATAAATAAATAATGAAGAAAAAATTAAAATAATAATGAAAAGGAAGTTAAAATTAAATCATTTAGAAAAAACAAAATAATAATAAAGAAGCTAAAATTAAATCATTTAAAATAATAATAATAAAGAAGTTGTTCAAAATCACAGATTTAGAAAAAGAGAAAAATAATAATTAAGAAAAAGCTAAAATAATAATAAATAAGAAGCTAAAATTAAGCCTTCAAAAAAAAAAAAATTAAGAAGCTAAAATAATAATAAAAAGAAGCTAAATTTTCAACATTTAAAAAAAAAAAAAAAAAAAAAAAACGATAAAGGAAAATAAAATAATAATGAAAAAGAAGATAAAATTATGACATTTAGAAAACAAAAACAATAATAATAAAGAACAAGCTAAAATAATAAAGAAAATAAAATTATGACATTTAAAAAAAATACTAAAATAATACTAAAGAAGAAGCTAAAATAATAATGAGAAGCTCAAATTAAGGCATTTAAAAATAATAATAATAATAATCAAGAAAAAGCTAAAATAATAATGAAGAAGAAACTAAAATAATATTGAAAAAAAACTAAAATTACTTCATTTTAAAAAAATGAAAAAAATAATTTAAAAAAAAATGAAAAAAATAATAAAAAAACTAAAATTAAAACATTTAGAAAAAACAAAAATAATAATGAAAAAGTTAAAATTAAAACATTTAAAAAAAACAAAAAAAATAATAATGAAGAAGAAACTAAAATAATATTGAAAAAAAACTAAAATTACTTCATTTTAAAAAAATGAAAAAAATAATTTAAAAAAAAATGAAAAAAATAATAAAAAAACTAAAATTAAAACATTTAGAAAAAACAAAAATAATAATGAAAAAGTTAAAATTAAAACATTTAAAAAAAACAAAAAAAATAATAATGAAGAAGAAACTAAAATTATGACATTTAAAAAAAAAAAATTTGAAGAAAAAGCTCAAATAATAATGAAGCTAAAATAATATTGAAAAAGAAGCTAAAATTAAGTCATTTAAAAAACAAAATAAAAAACTAATGAAGATGAAACTAAAATAATAATGAAGAAGATAATCAAATTAAGACAGTTTAATAATAATAATAATAATAATAATAATAATAATAATAATAATAATAATAATAATAATAATAACATTTAAAGAAAACAAAAAAAACAATAATGAAGGAAAAAAATAATAATAATGATGAAGCCAAAATTCAGAACATTAAAAAATAATAATAATAATGAAGAAGAAGCTAAAATAATATTGAAAAAGAAACTAAAATTACTTCATTTTAAAAAAATAAAAATTAAAACATTTTGAAAAAACAAAAATAATAATGAAAAAGTTAAAATTAAAATAATAATAATAATAATAATAATAATAATAATAATAATAATAATAATAATAATAATAATAATAATAATAATAATAATAATAATGATGAAGAAGAAACTAAACTTATGACATTTAAAAATAATAATTTTGAAGAATAAGCTCAAATAATAATCAAGCTAAAATAATATTGAAAAAGAAGCTAAAATTAATTCATTTAAAAAACAAAATAAAAAACTAATGAAGATGAAGCTAAAATAATAATGAAGAAGATAATCAAATTAAGATAGTTTAATAATGATGATGATGATGATGATGACGACGACGACATTTAAAGAAAACAGAAAAAACAATATTGAAGAAAAAACAAAAATAGTAATGATGAAGCCAAAATTCAAAACATAAAAAAAAAAAAAAAAAAAATAGTAATGAACAAGAAGCTAAAATAATAATGAAGTTAAAATTATGAAATTTAAAAAATAAAATAATGATAATGAAGAAGCTAAAATAATAATGAAAATGAAGATAAAAAAAAGCTAAAATTAAGTTATTTTAAAAAAAAACAAAAAAATAATAAAAAAACTAAAATTAAAACATTTAGAAAAAACAAAAATAATAATGAAAAAGTTAAAATTAAAACATTTAAAAAAAAACAAAAAAAAATAATAATGAAGAAGAAACTAAAATTATGACATTTAAAAATAATAATTTTGAAGAATAAGCTCAAATAATAATGAAGAAGCTAAAATAATATTGAAAAAGAAGCTAAAATTAAGTCATTTAAAAAACAAAATAAAAAACTAATGAAGATGAAGCTAAAATAATAATGAAGAAGATAATCAAATTAGGACAGTTTGATGATGATGATGATGATGATGATGATGATGATGATGATGATGACATTTAAAGAAAACAAAAAAAACAATAATGAAGAAAAAAGAAAAATAATAATGATGAAGCCAAAATTCAAAACATTAAAAAAAAAAAAAAAAATAGTAATGAACAAGAAGCTAAAATAATAATGAAGAAGATAAAACAATAATGAAGTTAAAATTATGACATTTAAAAAATAAAATAACAATAATGAAGAAGCTAAAATAATAATGAAAATGAAGATAAAAAAGAAGCTAAAATTAAGTTATTTAAAAAAAACAAAATAATAATAATGAAGCTAAAATAATAACGAAAAATAAACTAATTTTTTTTTTTTAAAAAAAAAGAGAAAAATAATAAAGAAGCTAAAAGAATAATGAAGAAGAACCTCAAATTAAGACATTTTAAAAAATAAAAAAATAATAATAATGAAGAAAAAGCTAAAATAATGAAGAAGCTAAAATAATAATAAAGAAAAAGCTAAAATTAAGACATTTAAAAAAGAAAAAAAATGAAGAAGCTCAAATTAGGACATTTAAAAAAAAAAAAAAAAAGCAATAATGAAGAAGCTAAACTAATAATTAAGAAAAAGCTAAAATTAAAACATTTAAAAAAACAAAATAATAATAATGAATATGTAAAAATTATAACATTTAAAAAAAGAAAAAAATAATAATGAAGAATCCAAAATAATAATGAAAAATAAGCTAAAATTAAGTCATTTAAAAAAACAAAAAAATAATAATGAAGAAGCTAAAATAATAATGAAAAAGAAGTTAAAATTAAGTCATTTAAAAAAAACAAAAAAAGTACTAAAGAAAAAAAACACACACAAATTAAGACATTTAAAGAAATAAAATAATAATAATGAAAAAAGCTCAAATTAAGACGTTTAAGAAAACAGAAAAATAATAATAAAGACGCTGAAATAATAATGAAAAAGAAGCTAAAATTAAATCATTTATAAAAATAATAATAATAATAATAATAATAATAATAATAATAATAATAATAATAATAATAATAATAATAATAATAATAATAATAATAATGCTAAAATAGTAACGAAGAAGATCAAATTAAGACATTTAGAAAAATAAAAATAATAATACTGAATAATCTAAAATTATGACATTTAAAAAATAATAATAAAGAAGCTAAAATTAAGAAATTTAAAAAAAATAATAATGAACGAGAAGCTAAAATAATAATGAAGTTAAAATTATGACATTTAAAATAAATAAAAAATAATTATAATGAAGAAAAAGTTAAAATAATAATGAAAAAGAAGCTAAAATTAAGTCATTTATAATAATAATAATAATAATAATAATAATAATAATAATAATAATAATAATAATAATAAATCATTTAAAAAAACAAAATAATAATAATGAAGAAGTTCAAAATAAGACATTTAGAAAAAGAAAAAAATAATAATTAAGAAAAAGCTAAAATAATAATAAATTAGAAGTGAAAATTAAGTATTTTAAAAAAATTAATAATGAAAGAAGCTAAAATAATAATAAAAAAGAAGTTAAAATTACAACATTTAAAAAAACAAAAAACTAAAGATAAAAAGAAAATAAAATAATAATGAAAAAGAAGATAAAATTATGACATTTAAAAAACCAAACAAATAATAATAAAGAACAAGCTAAAATAATAAAGAAGATAAAATTGAACGGGTGAATGGATTGGGAGCGTGTGTGTGGGAGCTCTATGCAGTGCCTCGACCTGTAGCAGGGCACGGTCTGCAGGGGTTTGTTCTCTGCCGCATGTGCTTTTTCTTTGCAGATCGGGCCATGTGGGGTCATTTTCAAAAAGGGGTGGGGTTTTTTAACTTTCAGGGGTTTCAGGGGTGTTTCTTTCCTGTGTGCATTTTTTCGGCACTGGTGTGGGGCGCAAGGGTTTGAGGGGTTTTCTAATGGCAGGGTCTGTGCTTTTGGGTGAGACATCCGGGGATGTAGCTATTGCTGGGGTTGGTGATGGGTTTCCTCATCCATCCCCACCTGATGTTGGAGTTTTTAACACTGGTGCTTTGAAATTGCACAAGATAAACGGATGCTTGGAAAGAGCTCAAGTTCGTCTGACGCTGGTGATTCAAACAGAGGCGGTAGCCGAGGCCCTGGAGTATTATAGCAAACATGCTTTAATCTGCAAATTTATGGGATTGAGGGTTTCGATGCCTTTTCTGGAACCCTCGATTCGCAAGTCATGGAATCCAAAAGGTGATTTTGAAATCTTGCTCACTGCGAATAACTTCTTTCTAGTGGCTTTTTCATGTATCTCTGATCGTAACAAGGTTTTTGAGGAAGGACCCTACTTTTATAATTAGGTTGGCCTCTTCATGAAGCCTTGGAATTCAGACTTTAATTCGACAGAGGAGCTATGCTCGAAGGTGCCGATGTGGGTTCATTTTCCTCGACTACCGTTGGAATGTTGGAGACAAGATATTCTACAATCAATTGTGTTGCTGCTAGGGAAGCCTATTGGCTCGTCTCAACAAACACTGGAGAAGCAAATTTTTTTCCTATTCCCGGGTCTATGTGGAGATCGACCTAACCCAGCGTCTACCAGATTCTATTGATCTAACTGTTGGGTCTAGCTCCTAGACTCAACAGGTAGACTATGAGACTTTACCTTTCAGATGCCGGCTATGCTATGAGTATGGCCATCTTCTAAGGAGATGCTCTCGTGTCTTGGGTGCTTGTGGTTTAGATAATGTGAAGGCTCCATCTAATCCACGGGAAGAAAAGGATAAAGCACCCATGCAGGGGGTGGTATCGGATAAAAATGGTTTTGTGCCAGTTAAGACACGAAACAAGAATCGGGGTCAGAAGAGGATTCTTCAGGATCATCAAGAGGAGACTTTTAACAAGTTTGAGGCTTTGAATGAATTAGTCCATGAGGGGGTTTCTTCTGACATGCATGTTGAAGCCTCTCCTTTAGTTGATCATAATTCTGAGTCTTTGCCTGTCACTACCTCAGTCCTTGACCCTGTGGTGGATTCCAGGGTGGTGATGGATTCAGTTGCTTCTCCCCCCGATGTTGGGTATAGGGATTCTTGTGGTTTGGTGGAAACCCCCATGGCCTCTCCAGATGAAAGGGTGATTTTAGCTAGTGGACCCTAGTAAGAAAAAAGCCCTCTCTTGTTCTATTCTGGGTCTACAGAAAAAATCTTTGCAAAAGGGTGCTCCTGATAAGCTCCAGAAGGTGGGGAGGAAGAAGGATCAGGGGAAAGTTAAGATGGCTGGAGAGACATTGATGGAATCTAGGTTGATGAAAACATTGGATAATCACTTCTCACACCCTTCGTGATGATTGTGTTATCTTGGAATGTAAGGGGTATAAATAGCATCCCTAGACAAAAGGCTATTTGAGACTTGGTTAGTGCTCATTCTCCGGATGTGGTTTTCCTCCAGGAGACACAGTGATCTATGGATGGTATGATGCAGTGTGTTTCTACGATTTGGAACAGAGGGTGTTGCCAGTGTGTGGGTGTGCAAGGCAGCTCAAGGGGTCTTGCTTGCCTCTGGGATCCTCAGCGAATTTCTCTTGTTTGGTGGATCTCTAGTAGATTTTCCATCTCTCTGGTTGCAACTAGTTTGGGGATGGGGGAAATAATTCTTCTTTCTAACATGAAATAATTCTTCTTTCTAACATTTATGCCCTAACGAATGTCCCTAGAAAGACTCTCCGGTGGTCACATATCAATTTTTTGAGATCATTGGATCCTTTCCTCCCCTGGATTATGACAAGTGACTTCAATGCAATTGCCTCCCTCGAGGAGAAAAGGGGGCAGGGGGTGTGCCTCGTTTGGACCCCTCTTCTGATCTTCTAAGGGATAATTTGGCTCAGCTCCGGCTTGTGGATATCAAAACTTCAAATGGCATGTTTACTTGGAATAATAGGAGGCTTGGAGATGATGCCATCTCTGAACGGTTAGACAGGTTTCTTGTGCCCTGTTTTTGGGTGGGTGACAAGTGGCTGTCAAGTTCTGAAATTTTAGATTGGCGAGGGTCAGACCATTGGCCGATTAAATTCTCTACCCATTTTGCTAATCATCCTAAGAAACAAACTTTTAGATTCCAGCTTATGTGGCTCAAGGAGGAGAGTCTTCTTGACTTGGTTTCTAGCTGGTGGACTACAGGACGACCTGCTTTTGGTATAGCCATCTACTTATTTGTGAATTGGCTTCAATATGTGAAGTATAAATTGAAACATTGGAATAAGTCTCAGTTTGGCAACTTGTTTCAGCAAAAAAGGGTTGCCCAAGAGCGCTTGGATTCTATTACTAGGCAGATTCAGGACCAAGGTCTGGATGCGAATCTAAGCAGGCTTAAGGTCAGTGCGGTGAAAGACCTCGAGGAATGGGAGCTTCGTGAGGAATTTTTTTGGAAACAGAAGGCCCGTTTTGATTGGCTTCAGGAAGGGGATAGGAATACCTCCTTCCATAAATCGGTTAAGGCTCGAAGACAAGGTAATTTTATCTCTTCTCTCTACTCTCCTGAGGGTTCTATTCTTTCTTCCTCTTCGAGGATCTCTAGTGAGGCGGTTCATTTTTTCTCTGCTCTCTTTTCTGAAGATACCATGCCTACTAGTAAGGAGGAAGCCTCTATCATGGCTTGTATTCCCTCTCTAGTGACTATGGATATGAATGTTTCTCTTCTTAAAGCTATTTCTTTGAGGGAGTTGGAGGATGTGGTGTTTCAGTTGAAAAAAGGGAAGGCTCCTAGCCCTGATGGCTTCCCAGCTAAGTTCTTTCAGGAATTTTGGGAAGTCATCAACCTTGATCTTTTGGAGGTGGTGCAGGAGTCTTTTAGGAATAAGCAAATGTTGCGAGCCATGAATGCCACGTTTCTTGCTCTTATCCAAAAATGCCAGGGTGTTGATTCGCTGGATCTTTTTTGATCGATTTATCTATGCAATGTGGTGTATAAAATCAGTACAAAGCTAATTGTTGAACGTTTGAAGCCATGTCTGGATAATTTGATCTCCGAGGAACAAGGGGGCTTTGTTGTGGGTAGACAGATTTTGGACAGAGTAGTTATTGCAGCTGAGACTATTCACTCTATGGCATCTTCTAAGGAAAAGGCTATGTTTATAAAGTTGGATATGGCTAAAGCTTATAACAAAGTTAACTGGGGCTTTTTTATTAAAATTCTCAGTGCCTTCGGCTTCAGTTGTGAGTGGATTGATTGGGTCATGAGCTATGTGAGGACTTCCTCATTTTTTGTCCTCATAAATGGGGAGTCTTCGAATCTTTTTAGTGCTCTTAGAGGCCTTCGACAAGGGGACCCCTTATCCCCATATTTGTTCATCTTGATGTCTGAAGGCTTAGGGAGATTCATTAAGTCCCGTGTTATGGATGGGTTCTTCCAGGGTTGGAAATGGAGCAATTCTCTTCCTCCTCAAACACATCTGCAGTTTGTGGATGATACAACTTTGATGGGTGTCACTAAGGTGGCTAAAGCGGTTGGTTTGCATTAGATTTTAGATTGTTACTTGGTTGCCTGAGGTCAAAGCATTAATGAAAGTAAGTCTTGTATTTATTTCTTTAATACCCCCAGGCTTATTCAGTAGCATATTGCCAGGATCTTAAGGTTTTCGATAGGGAAACTCCCATTTATATACCTTGGCATCCCTCGGGATGTGCGCCCACTTCCCTGGTGTTTTTGGCAGGATGTGATGGATAAATTTCGTAGGTTGGTTTGTCACTGGACCTACAGATGGTTATCTACGGCTGGAAGAGTTACTCTGTTGAAGTTCATGGTTCAAGCCCTTCCTATATACAAGTGCTTTGTGTTGACGGCTCCCTCAAGTATCATCAAAGATTTTGAGGGCCTCTGTTGGTAATTTCTTTGGTTGAGTAATCTCCTTTCGAAGAAGTGGAGCTTAATTAAGTGGGAAGTTGTTTGTCGGCTAAAGCAGATTAGTGGGTCAGGTTTGCGTAGGACAGATTGGAATGGTCAAGCTTTGGCTGATAAGTTATATTCGAGATGGTGTTCATATCAGCATCAGTATTGGGTCAGGGTCCTTACCTTCAAGTACTTTGGAGAGGTGGAGGGCACTGAGGTGCCTTGTTTTAGCCTTTAAAAATAATAAAGAAGCTAAAATTAAATCATTTAAATAATAATAATAATAATAATAATAATAATAATAATAATAATAATAATAATAATAATAATAATAAGACATTTAGAAAAAGAAAAAAATTAATAATTAAGAAAAAGTTAAAATGATAATAAATAAGAAGCTAAAATTAAGTCTTTAAAAAAAAACTAATAATGAAGAAAAAGATAAAATAATAATAAAAAAGAAGCTAAAATTACAACATATAAAAAAATAAAAAACTAATGATAAAGACGAAAATAAAATAATAATGAAAAAGAAGATAAAATTATGACATTTAAAAAATCAAAACAATAATAATAAACAAATTAAAATAATAAATAAAATAAACTTATGAAATTTTAAAAAAAATTAAAAAATTATAATGAAGCTAAAATAATAATGAAGAAGCTCAAATTAAGATATTTAAATAATAATAATAATAATAATAATAATAATAATAATAATAATAATAATAATAATAATAATAAAGAAGAAGAAAAAGCAAAAATAATAATGAAGAACCTCATATTAAGACATTTTTAAAAACGAAAAAATAATAAAAAAAAAAAAAGCTAAAATGATGAACAAGAAGTTAAAATTAAGTGTTTTATAATAATAATAATAATAATAATAATAATAATAATAATAATAATAATAATAATAATAATAATAATAATAAAAAAGAAAAAGAAGAAGCAGCGAAAATAATAATAAAGAAAAGCTAAAATTTAGAAATTTAAAAAAAATAAAAAAAAAAATAATGAAGAGGCTAAAATAATAATGAAGCTAAACTAATAATAAAGAAAAAGCTAATATTAAGACATTTAAAAAAACAAAATAATAATAATGAAGGTGCTAAAATTATGACATTAAAAAAAGAAAAAAATAATAATGAAACTAAAATAATAATGCAAAAATAGGCTAAAATTTCGGTTTGAGCTAGACAGCATGGCATGGGGATAACTTCTTTGGTGATGGATAGCAGGGAGACTGTTTTTTTTATGCATGGTATCATTAATGAAGCAGTGCAGTATTTTGCTTTGTTATTTAAGGAGAAAGCGCAGGGGGACTCAACTGAAGAGGTTTAGATCTTGTCTTGTATTCCCTTTTTGGTGACCATGGATATGAAAGAGCATTTGATGAGGGATATATCCTTGGAGGAGTTAAGGAGGATAGTCTTTATGATGCAAAAAGGAAAGGCGCCTGGTCCAGACAGCTTCCCGATTGAGTTTTCTCAGAAATTTTGAGAAATTATTAAATTAGACCCCTTGGAAGTTGTTCAAGAATCCCAGAGGAACAAGTAAATGCTTTGGGTTTTGAACTCTACCTTCTTGGCTCTCATTCCCAAGGGAAAAGGCGCTGATAGGTTGAGTCTTTGTCGGCCCATTTTCCTCTACAATGTCACTTATAAAATTATATCTAAGTTGATTGCCGAGAGGTTAGAAAAGTGGCTGCCAGCGCTTATTTCTGAGGAGCAAGGTGGCTTTGTTGAGGGCCGACAGCTTTTGAATAGGGTGGTGATGGCTACAGAGACTATACATTCCATGACCCAGTCCAATGAGAAGGCGATGTTTATCAAGCTGGACATGTCAAAGGCCTATGATAGAGTTTGGTGGTCCCTCCAGAAGGTCTTGGGCGCCTTTGGTTTTGCAGATGATTGGATTTGTTGGGTTTTGAATTGTATAAACTCGACCTCCCTTTCAGATTTGATTAATGGCGAGCACTCTAATCTCTTTGGGGCTTCTCGCGAACTGAGGCAAAGTGACCTCTTTCTCCCTACTTGTTTCTTCTGTTGGCGGAAGGCTTGGGTTGATTGATCAAAAGAAATGTGGATGATGGCGCTATTCAGGGTTGGCAGTGGGGAAGGGAACTCCCTGTACAATCTCATCTCCAGTTTGTAGATGATGTGGCTTTGATGGACAGGGCTACTATTAGGGAGGCGTCTAACATATGCAAAAGCCTGGATGTTTACTTTGTTGCCTCAGGACAGGTAATTAATGAGGGCAAGTCGTCTATTTTTTTCTTTAACACTTCTTTGTCCATACAGCGAAGAGTGGCTCTTATCCTCAAGTTCCAAATTGGGAGTCTCCCACTGCTTTATCTCGAGATTCTTATCTCCGCTGGCCGGTAGGCTAAGGAGTCGTTATCCTAGACAAATTCTGAGACAGTGAATCATTGGACCCACCCTTGGTTATCCTTTACAGGGCGGGTTCAACTGATTCAATCAGTGGTGTAGGTTCTTAGGTGTATGATCCAAGTGGCACCGATGAGCTTTGTTAAGGACTTGGACTCCTTAACAAGACAATTTTTATGGGCTGGGAGTTTATCTTCGACCAAGTGGAGCCTTATTAAGTGGGAGGCAGTTTGCAGCCCAAAGAGATTTGGAGGGCTGGGATTACGACACTCTGTGCTATCTGGTGCTGCTTTGGCTGCCAAACTATACTGGCGTTGGTGTGTGGAGCAAGATCGACTGTGGGCTAGAGTGTTGTCCCACAAGTACTTTTTTGGAATCCCCCGGAGGGATATTCCATGGTATGACTTGGCAGACAAAGGCTCGATGATTTGGGCTACTCTCAAGAAAAGAGTTGCACTAATTAAGAGGGATCTTTTCTAGATCTGCAAGAGTGGGGTGGAGGCCCAGTTTTGGCATGACTCTTGGGACGGTTTCCCTCCCATAATTAGCCAATATCCTCAGTTGAGTACTTTGGTCCAGTGGTTTTGTGAAGCTGGTTGGATAAAGGTATGTGACTTTAAATCCCTTTTCTTTCAGGGGCAGGGGGCGGTTGCCAGATGGAAGTCCACAAAAGAGTGGTCGATTCTTGATTTGGAGGCAGAGTGCGCAGACTTGCAGAATATTCTGTTCTGTCGTAGCTGTAATGTACTTATGGACAGTGATGTATTAGCCTGGTCCCCTAACCCAAGGAGAAGTATATTGTGTCATATGGTTATCAGGAGCTGATCTCTCCGCAGTATGAAGATAGATGGGAAGTTCAATGGTGGAAAAAAGTTTGGAATGGTTTCTCGTGGCCAAAGTGTAACTGTTTTACATGGACTTTAGTGTGGAACAGAGGCTTGACATGGGACAATATTCGAAAGCGGAGATTTGTTGGCCCTTCGAGGTGTGTTCTCTGCAATAGAGAGGAGGAAGACTCACATTTTCTTTCGCTATCCCTTCACTCTTCAATTATGGCACTTCTGGTGGGACGCGTGGAGGTGCCAGTGCATTCACGTTGTCTCTCTGACAGATTTTTGGTCAAGAGTGGGTTGTCCCCCTTCCTCGACTTCCTTATTTCTTTAATACCCCTAGGCTTATTCAGTACCATATTGCCAGGATCTTAAGGTTTTCGATAGGGAAACTCCCATTTATATACCTTGGCATCCCTCGGGATGTGCACCCACTTCCCTGGTGTTTTTGGCAGGATGTGATGGATAAATTTCGTTGGATAAATTTCGTACGCTGGTTTGTCACTGGACCTACAAATGGTTATCTACGGCTGGAAGAGTTACTCTGTTGAAGTTCATGGTTCAAGCCCTTCCTATATACAAGTGCTTTGTGTTGACGGCTCCCTCAAGTATCATCAAAGATTTTGAGGGCCTCTGTTGGTAATTTCTTTGGTCGAGTAATCTCCTTTCGAAGAAGTGGAGCTTAATTAAGTGGGAAGTTGTTTGTCAGCTAAAGCAGATTGGTGGGTCAGGTTTGCGTAGGACAGATTGGAATGGTCAAGCTTTGGCTGATAAGTTATATTGGAGATTGTGTTCATATCAGCATCAGTATTGGGTCAGGGTCCTTACCTTCAAGTACCTTGGAGAGGTGGAGGGCACTGAGGTGCCTTGTTTTAGCCTTTAAAAATAATAAAGAAGCTAAAATTAAATCATTTAAATAATAATAATAATAATAATAATAATAATAATGTTGAAAATAAGACATTTAGATAAAGAAAAAATTAATAATTAAGAAAGTTAAAATGATAATAAATAAGAAGCTAAAATTAAGTCTTTAAAAAAAAACTAATAATGAAGAAAAAGATAAAATAATAATAAAAAAGAAGCTAAAATTACAACATATAAAAAAATAAAACAATAATGATAAAGACGAAAATAAAATAATAATGAAAAAGAAGATAAAATTATGACATTTAAAAAACCAAAACAATAATAATAAAAAAATTAAAATAATAAATAAAATAAACTTATGACATTTAAAAAAAAATTTAAAAATTATAATGAAGCTAAAATAATAATGAAGAAGCTCAAATTAAGATATTTAAATAATAATAATAAAGAAAAAGCAAAAATAATAATGAAGAACCTCAAATTAAGACATTTAAAAAAAAATAATAATAATAATAATAAAGAAAAAGCTAAAATGATGAACAATAAGTTAAAATTAAGTGTTTTAAAATAATAATAATAATAATAATAATAATAATAATAATAATAATAATAATAATAAAGAAGAAGCTAAAATAATAATAAAGAAAAGCTAAAATTTAAAAATTTAAAAAAAATAATGAAGAGGCTAAAATAATAATGAAGCTAAACTAATAATAAAGAAAAAGCTAATATTAAGACATTTAAAAAAACAAAATAATAATAATGAAGGTGCTAAAATTATGACATTTAAAAAAGAAAAAAATAATAATGAAACTAAAATAATAATGAAAAATAGGCTAAAATTTTGGTTCGAGCTAGACAGCATGGCATGGGGATAACTTCTTTGGTGATGGATAGCGGGGACACTGTTTCTTTTATGCATGGTATCATTAATGAAGCAGTGCAGTATTTTGCTTTGTTATTTAAGGAGGAAGCGCAGGGGGACTCGACTGAAGAGGTTCAGATCTTGTCTTGTATTCCCTTTTTGGTGACCATGGATATGAAAGAGCATTTGATGATGGATATATCCTTGGAGGAGTTAAGGAGGATAGTCTTTATGATGCAAAAAGGAAAGGCGCCTGGTCCAGACAGCTTCCCAATTGAGTTTTCCCAGAAATTTTGAGAAATTATTAAATTAGACCCCTTGGAAGTTGTTCAAGAATCCCAGAGAAACAAGAAAATGCTTCGGGTTTTGATCTCTACCTTCTTGGCTCTCATTCCCAAGGGAAAAGGGGCTGATAGGTTGAGTATTTTTCGGCCCATTTTCCTCTGCAATGTCACTTATAAAATTATACCTAAGTTGATTGCCGAGAGGTTAAAAAAGTGGCTGCCAACGCTTATTTTTGAGGAGCAAGGTGGCTTTGTTGAGGGCCGACAGCTTTTGAATAGGGTGGTGATGGCTACAGAGACTATACATTCCATGACCCAGTCCAATGAGAAGGCGATGTTTATCAAGCTGGACATGTCAAAGGCCTATGATAGAGTTCGGTGGTCCCTCTAGAAGGTCTTGGGCGCCTTTGGTTTTGCAGATGATTGGATTTGTTGGGTTTTGAATTGTATGAACTCGACCTCCCTTTCAGTTTTGATTAATGGCGAGCACTCTAATCTCTTTGGGGCTTCTCGCGAACTGAGGCAAAGTGACCCTCTTTCTCCCTACTTGTTTCTTTAGTTGGCGAAAGGCTTGGGTTGATTGATCAAAAGAAATGTGGATGATGACGCTATTCAGGGTTGGCAGTGGGGAAGGGAACTCCCTGTACAATCTCATCTCCAGTTTGTAGACGATGTGGCTTTGATGGGCAGGGCTACTATTAGGGAGGCGTCTAACATATGCAAAAGCCTGGATGTTTACTTTGTTGCCTCAGGACAGGTAATTAATGAGGGCAAGTCGTCTATTTTTTTCTTTAACACTTCTTTGTCCATACAGCGAAGAGTGGCTCTTATCCTCAAGTTCCAAATTGGGAGTCTCCCACTGCTTTATCTCGAGATTCTTATCTCCGCTGGCCGGCAGGCTAAGGAGTCATGGCCGGCGATCCTAGACAAATTCTGAGACAGTGAATCATTGGACCCACCGTTGGTTATCCTTTACAGGGCGGGTTCAACTGATTCAATCAATGGTGCAGGTTCTTAGGTGTATGATCCAAGTGGCGCCGATGAGCTTTGTTAAGGACTTGGACTCCTTAACAAGACAATTTTTATGGGCTGGGAGTTTATCTTCGACCAAGTGGAGCCTTATTAAGTGGGAGGCAGTTTACAGCCCAAAGTGATTTGGAGGGCTGGGATTACGACAGTCTGTGCTATCTAGTGTTGCTTTGGCTGCCAAACTATACTGGCGTTGGTGTGTGGAGCAAGATCGACTGTGGGCTAGAGTGTTGTCCCACAAGTACTTTTTTGGAATCCCCCGGAGGGATATTCCACGGTCTGACTTGGCAGACAAAGGTTCGACGATTTGGGCTACTCTCAAGAAATGAGTTGCACTAATTAAGAGGGATCTTTTCTAGATCTGCAAGAGTGGGGTGGAGGCCCAGTTTTGGCATGACTCTTGGGACGGTTTTTCTCCCATAATTAGCCAATATCCTCAGTTGAGTACTTTGGCCCAGTGGTTTTATGAAGCTAGTTGGATAAGGGTATGTGACTTTAAATCCCTTTTCTTTCAGGGGCAGGTGGCGATTGCCAGATGGAAGTCCACAAAAGAGTGGCCGATTCTTGATTTGGAGGCAGAGTGCGCAGACTTGCAGAATATTCTGTTCTGTCGTAGCTGCAACGCACTTATGGACAGTGATGTGTTACCTTGGTCCCCTAACCCAAGGAGAAGTATATTGTGTCCTATGGTTATTAGGAGCTGATCTCTCCACAGTATGAAAACATATGGGAAGTTCAATGGTGGAAAAAAGTTTGAAATGGTTTCTCGTGGCCAAAGTGTAACTGTTTTACATGGACTTTAGTGTGGAACATATGCTTGACATGGGACAATATTCAAAAGCAGAGATTTGCTGGCCCTTCGAGGTGTGTTCTCTGCAATAGAGAGGAGGAAGACTCACATTTTCTTTCGCTATCCCTTCACTCTTCAATTATGGTACTTCTGGTGGGACGCGTGGAGGTGCCAGTGCATTCACGTTGTCTCTCTGACAGATTTTTGGTCAAGAGTGGGCCGTCCCCCTTCCTCGACTTCCTTGCAGGATGCGTGGTACGCGGGACCTGTTTTTCTACTCTGGCAAGTTTGGCTGAAATTCTTGGTTTGGAGGCAAAGTGCGCAGACTTGCAGAATATTCTGTTCTGTCGTAGCTGCAACGCACTTATGGACAGTGATGTGTTACCTGGTCCCCTAACCCAAGGAGAAGTATATTGTGTCCTATGGTTATCAAGCGCTGATCTCTCCGCAGTATGAAGACAGATGAGAAGTTCAATGGTGGAAAAAAGTTTGGAATGGTTTCTCGTGGCCAAAGTGTAACTGTTTTACATGGACTTTAGTGTGGAACAGATGCTTGACATGGGACAATATTCGAAAGCAGAGATTTGCTGGCCTTTCGAGGTGTGTTCTCTGCAATAAAGAGGAGGAAGACTCACATTTTCTTTCTCTATCCCTTCACTCTTCAATTATGGCACTTCTGGTGGGACGCGTGGAGGTGCCAGTGCATTCACGTTGTCTCTCTGACAGATTTTTGATCAAGAGTGGGCCGTCCCCCTTCCTCGACTTCCTTGCAGGATGCGTGGTACGCGGGACCTGTTTTTCTACTCTGGCAAGTTTCGCTGAAAATAAATCATAGGATTTTTAGGGAGGAAAAAATGGCGACTCAGTAGGTCTGGAGCAGAATTAAAAGAATGATCTAGGAATCTATTGAAGTGAAGAGTGAGGTTACATTGCCATTGAAGAAAGGAGACGCTGAAGTGTTGGAACGATTTGGCATAAGGGAGTTTTCTCTGATTTCAGTATGTGTCAGGGGAGGTATATAGGGGCAACAGAAAGTTTAATGGTTGGGGAAGTGGAGGCGTCCACCCATTGGGCTTTTGAAAATTAATACGGACGGATCGTCCAGGGGCAGCTGGGATTGGTGGGATTGCTAGGGATTTTTCGAGATCTGTGGTTTTTATTTTCTCGGCATATCAGGGAGTGTAGACGGTTAATAAGATGGAAGGTTTGGTTATCCTATATGCTTTGAGGAGAGCTTATGCTTTAGGGTGGAGGGTGATCTGTGAAGCTGATTCTCAGGTCCTGATTAACTTGATCCTGGAGAGAAAAATCTCAAATGTGAGCTGGCAACTGGGCACGATAGTGCAGTAGATTTTACAAGTGAGTTCCTTCATGGAGTCTGTATCATATGCCCACATTCCACGGGAGTCGAATAGGGCGGCTAATTGTTTGGCTAAATGGGCATCGAAAGAAGGAGATGGCCCTAAGGCGAATGAATGGGAGCAGCTGCCTGGCGATTTACGTCAGGAATTGGAACCCATTCTTGCTTGAGATGGTGGAGTTGAGGTGTGAGGTTGTTGTTATTGGTTTTCTTGTCTTTGGGTTGTTTTGGAGCTTTTGTAAGTAGCGATTTTAAGTTTTAATAAAGTTTTTACCCCTTTTTATTAAAAAAGCCTAAAATTAAGTCATTTTAAAAAAATGATAATGATAATGAAGAAAAAGCAAAAATAATAAAGAAAAAGAAGTTAAAATTAAGTCATTTAATAATAATAATAATAATAATAATAATAATAATGAAAAAAAAGCACAAATTAAAACATTTAAAAAAATAGTAATGAAAAAAAACCTCAAATTAAGATATTTAAAAAAACAAAAAAAAAAATAAAGCTAAAATAATAATGAAAAAGAAGCTAAAATTAAGTAATAATAGTAATAATAATAATAAAGTTAAAATAGTAACAAAGAAGATCAAATAGTAACAAAGAAGATCAAATTAAGACATTTATAAAAACAAAAAAATAATACTGAAAAATCTAAAATTATGACATTTAAAAATAATAATAATAATAATAATAATAATAATAATAATAATAATAATAATAATAATAATAATAATAATAAAGTTGTTTAAATTATGACATTTAAAATAAATAAATAAACAATGAAGAAAAAGTTAAAATAATAATGAAAAAGAAGCTAAAATTAAGTCATTTATAATAATAATAATAATAATAATAATAATCTTCAAAATAAGACATTTAGAAAAAGAGAAAAATAATAATTAAGAAAAAGCTAAAATAATAATAAATAAGAGGCTAAAATTAAGTCTTTAAAAAAAATGAAAAATCTAAAATAATAATTTTTAAAAAAGTCAAAATTACAACATTTAAAAAACAAAAAAAAATGAAGAAAAAAATAAAATAATAATGAAAAACAAGATAAAATTATGACATTTAAAAAAAATTAAAAAATAATAATGAAAAAAAAGCTAAAATTATGTCATTTAAAAAAAACAAAAAAATAATAATGAAGAAGAAACTAAAATTATGACATTTAAAAAAAAAAAGAAAAAACTCAAATAATAATGAAGACGCTAAAATAATATTGAAAAAGAAGCTAACATTAAGTCATTTAAAAAAATAAAATGAAGCTAAAATAATAACGAAGAAGATGATTAAATTAACATAGTTAATAAAACAAAAAAATAATACTGAAGAAGCTAAAATTATGACATTTAAAAAAAATTAAAAAAAAAATAATGAAGAAGCAAAAACAATAATGATGAAGTCGTCAAAATTCAAAACTCAAAAAAAAATAGTAATGAACAAGAAGCTAAAATAATAATTTAAAAAAAACTAAAATTAGTTTATAATAATAATAATGATGATGATGATAATGAAGCTAAAATAATAACAAAAAATAAACTAAAATTAATAAATTTAAAAAAAAAGAAAAATAATAATGAAGCTAAAATAATAATAAAAAAGAACCTCAAATTAAGACAATTTAAAAAACAAAAAGCAGTAATAAAGAAAAAGCTAAAATAATGAGGAAGAAGTTAAAATAATTAAAAAAAAAAAACTAAAATTAAGCATTTAAAATAAATAAATAATGAAGCTAAAATAATAATGAAGCTAAAAAGCTAAAATTAAGAAAGAGAAAAATAATAATAATGAAGAAAAAGCTAAATAATAATGAAAAATAAGCTAAAATTAAGTCATTTATAATAATAATTAAAAATAATAATAATGAACAAGAAGCTAAAATAATAATGTAAGAAGCTAAAATAATAATGAAAAAAATAAAATTATGACATTTAAAATAAATAAAATAATAATAATAATAATAATAATAATAATAATAATAATAAAGTTGTTCAAAAGAAGACATTTAGAATTAGAAAAATTAATAATTAAGAAAAAGATAATATAATAATAAATAAGAAGCTAAAATTAAGTCTTTAAAAAAAAACTAATAATGAAGAAGAAACTAAAAAACTAATAATGAAGAAGAAGCTAAAATAATAATAAACAAGAAGCTAAAATAATAATAAAAAAGACGCTAAAATTACAACATTTAAAAAAAACAAAAAAAATAATAATGAAAAAAAGATAAAATTATGACATTTAAAAAACCAAAATAATAAAGAGAAGGATGATAATAATGATGATGAAGCTGCCAAAATAATAATAATAATGAAGAAATTAAAATTATGTCATTTGCAAAAAATTAAAAAAATTAAAAAAATAATAATGAAGAAAGTAAAATTAAGTCATTAAAAAATAAAAAAATAGTAATGAACAAGAAGCTAAAATAATAATGAAGAAAGTAAAATTAAGTCATTAAATAATAATAATAATAATAATAATAATAATGAAAAAGCTAAAATAATAATGAAGATGATCAAATTAAGAAAGTTTAAAAAATAAAAAAATAATATTAAAGAAGCTAAAATTATGACATTTAAAAAAACAAAAAAATAGTAATGAACAAGAAGCTAAAATAATAATTTAAAATAATAATGAAGATGATCAAATTAAGAAAGTTTAAAAAATAAAAAAAATAGTAATGAACAAGAAGCTAAAATAATAATAAAAAAGAAGATAGAATTAAGTTATTTAGAAAAAATAATAATGAAGAACTTCAAATTAAGACATTTTAAAAAACAAAAAAAACTAAAATAACGGAGAAAAAGAAGTTAAAAGCATGTGTTCTAAAAAAAAATCAAAAAAATAATGAGGAAGAAGTTAAAATAATAATAAAGAAAAAACTAAACTTTATAGACATTAATGATGATGATCAAATTAAGAAATTTTTAAAAAAAAATGAAGAAACTAAAATAATAATAAAGAAAAAAGTTAAAATTAAGTTATTTAAAAAACTAAAAAAATAATGAACTAAAATTAAAACATTTAAAAAAAATTAAAAAAATAATAATGTAGAAAGTAAAATTAAGTCATTAAAAAATAATAAAATACTAAAGAATTTAAAATTATGACATTTTAAAAAAAATAATAAATAATGAAGAAAAAATAATAATGAAGAAGCTAAAGGAATAATGAAGAAGAATTTCAAAATAACAATTTTGAAGAAGCTCAAATAATGAAACTAAAATAATAACTAAGAAAATCAAATTAAGACAGTTAAAAAAACAAAAAAATAATATTGATGAATAATAATGAAGAAGCTAAAGGAATAATGAAAGAAATGCTGAAGCTAAGTCATTAAAAATTAAATAACAAAAAATAATTATAATAATAATGAAGAAGAAGCTAAAATTACAACATTTAAAAAACCAAAAATAATGATGAAAAAGTTAAAATTAAAAAATAATAATAATAATAATAAATAATTATGGCATTTAAAAAAATAACGAAGAAAATCAAATTAAGACAGATTAAAGGAATAATGAAAGAAATGCTGAAATTAAGACATTAAAAAATAAAAATAAAAAAATAGAATCTAAAATAATAATTAAAAAGACGCTGAAATTAAGACATTTAATAAATAATAATAAAGAAGATCAAGCTAAAATAGTGAAATTTAAAAAAACCACTAAAATAATAATTAAGAACAGACTAAAATTAAATTGACTTTTTTAAAAAATTAAAAAATAATAATGAACGAGAATCTAAAATTAAGTGATTAAAAAATAATAATAATAATAATGAAGATCAAGCTAAAATAGTGAAATTTAAAAAAAAACAAAAAAAAAACTAAAATAATAATGAACAAGAAGCTAAAATAATAATGAAGATCAAGCTAAAATTAAGTTGTTTTTAGTAACAAAGAAGTCAAAATCAGAAATTTTTAAAAATGAAAAAATAATAATCAAGAAGCTAAAACAATAATGAAGAAGACGCTCAAATTAAGTCATTTAAAAATAATGAAGGTAAAATTATGACATTTAAAAAAAATAATAATAATAAAGAAAAAGAATCTAAAATAATAATGAAATAATAATGAAGAAGCCAAACTTATGACATTTAAAAAAATAAAAAAATAATAATGAAGAAGAAACTAAAATAATAATGAACAAGAAGCTAAAATAATAATGAAATAATAATGAAGAAGCCAAACTTATGACATTTAAAAAAATAAAAAAATAATAATGAAGAAGACATTCAAATTAAGACATTTAAAAAAAATAATAATAATACTTAAAAAATAAAATAATATTGAAAAATAAGCTAAAATTAATTCATTTAAAAATAATAATAATGAAGCTAAAATAGTAACAAAGAAGATCAAATTAAGACATTACGAAGCAGCGAAAATAGTAATGAAGAAGACACTCAAATTAAGACATTTAATAATAATAATAATAATAATGAAGCTAAAATAGTAATAAAGAAGTAGCTAAAATTAAGAAATTTGAAAATAATAATAATAATGAACAAGAATCTAAAATAATAATGAAGATGAAATTATGACATTTTAAGAAAATAATAATGAACAAGAAGCTAAAATAATAATGAAAAAGAAGCCAAACTTATGACATTTAAAAAAACAAAAATATAATAATGAAGATCAAGCCAAAATAGTGAATTTTTTAAAAAATGAAAAAATAATAAACAAAAAGACACTCAAATTAAGTCATTTAATAATAATAATAATGAAGAACCAAAAATAGTAATGAAGAAGCAGCTTAAATTAATAAATTTGAAAATAATAATAATAATGAACGAGAATCTAAAATAATAATGAAGGTAAAATTATGACATTTTAAAATAATAATAATAAAGAAGCTCAAATAATAATGAAAAAGAATCTAAAATTAAGTGATTTAAAAAAAAAAAAGAAAATAATAATGAACAAGAAGCTAAAATAATAATAAATAGAAAGCTAAAATTATGACATTAAAAAAAAAAAAACAAACAATGAAGAAGCTAAATTAAGGTGAAATTGAAAAATGAGTTAAAAAAACTATAACATTGAAAAAATAGAAAAGATAAATCAAAATCAAAAAAATAATGAAGAAAAAGATAAATTAATAGAGAAGAAGCAGCTAAAATTATGACATTAAAAAAAAAAAACACTAATGAAAGAAGCAGCGAAAATAATAATGATGAAGAAACTAAAATAATAATAAAAAGAAAACTAAAATATGTAATAATAATAATAATAATAGCTTCCCGTAATGATTCTGACGACACATTATTGTTGTAAATAATGACAATTAGCCTTAAAATATTCAAGTTCATAATGCAAATTTGAGGCTACTTTAAATTATTTCTCCCTAATAAAGCCGTTGATAAGGAAATTTAAAACGTAGAGGAAACAAAGATATCGTGGCGTCCATACTCTCATAAGAATTTTATTACCTGTCACATAGCCATAGTAGAGTCCAGCAAATCGACTTAAATTCTCACTTGGCGATTTCAATTATATCATCTAAATTAATAATTAATAATAGCAAGGAATTGCAGAACTTACCACAAGTTTTTCCGCTGCTTCACAGATTATATGGACTTCTGCGTCGGAAAGCCCTTTAATGCTTGTCAAACCCTGCGCAAACATTTAATACAATAAATCTATCAAAAAATTGCAGAAACGAAAATGAATGGCAACTGCGCATACATTTAATACAATAAATCTGGTTAAAATTTGCAAAAACAAAAATGAATGGCAAGAGTAAGCGGATGGAAAGGTTTAAGGGAACCCTTTTTGTTGTAACCTACAAGAGGGAAGGAATAAGAACAAGGGAGGGTGCATGAAGGGAGGACAAGATGAGACACAGCGTCGGAAATGAGTGCTGGCTATTCCAGTACCTGAGAAACCTCACAGAAACCGTACAACAACAAAGACTAAAGAGGGCTTGAGAATCGACCGGTGATAGGTTAAGCTAGAAGCAAAAACTGGTGAGACGTAAAGCCCTTTAATGCTTGTCAAACCCTGCGCAAACATTTAATATAATAAATCTGGCAAAAATTTGCAGAAACGAAAATGAATGGCAACAGGAAGCCTATGGAAAGGCTTAATAAAACCTTTTTTGTATGCATCATCAAGCCATTGCATGTGTAAATGCCTGCATCCTGGAGCTTCTTTACATCTCCAGCGTAGGAAGGGAGGACAAGATGATCAGACAGCAAATACAGCTTCCGTAGCATCTGAATTCTTCGCATATCTGAGGCCGTTCACCGGTTTCGGGATAAAACACTCCCGAAAAATGAGCTTCCATGTAACCTCCAGAGGAATGGTAATATCCTCCTATGGCAAAGAACTTGCCATTCATGACCACGCCGGCACAATTAATCCGTGGCATGATCATGTTCGGAAGATCTTCCCATTGATTTGCTCGGTGTCGTACCGGAAAGCGTTTCTGGAAGCTTCTCTGTTCAGATCCAGCAGCCCACCGCTGAGATAGATGAATTCGTTAACTTCAGCGTAGGCAATCTCCTTCAGCATTGCCCGGGGGAGGTTGTATAGACTGCCAACCTTGTCCTCCTTGGATGTTGTAGGAGCAAAACCCATTAACCTCTGGCAGAAAGAGTTTGCTATCTGTGGCTGCGCTACACAGATGTATGTCGATAGAAACTCCAGGCACTAGGGAATTCGGTAAAACAAGGCTTTGAAGGGTTTGAGGATCGAGCAGCAGCCATTGCGTGTTGTGCTGCGTCGCATGCACATAATCTCCATCGCACTTGGTGTCAATAAGGGCAATGAATATCCAATGCTCAGGTGGAAGATTGAGAGAGGCGCGCAGAGATTTGATGGAGGAGTTATTTTTCAATGCGTTAGAGCAGGCACGGGAGACACAGGAAGCGATGGCCCTGTTCCGACGGGGAAGTCCGACAAGGCAGGGCATGGCAATTTCATGGGGCAGACATGGGATCAACTCAGATTCATCCATATTCCAGTTTAGGTGTTGTTCCCAAGCCCAACATTGTCCTTTATACTTATAATTTTCCCCTAATTTGCGTCTTAAGGGAATACATACGCCGTATATGTCATTTTGAGTAAAATAGCATGCAACCAGAAATCGATGGCGGTGAAGCATTTGACAAGATGTTCAGACAGCAAATACGGAAGGTGAATGGACACTGCTGCTGATTTGTGCCTGGTGCAGGAAGGGAGGACAAAATGATCAGACAGCGTAGGAGATGAGTGCACCGCATCACCTGAAAAACCCAACAACAACAAAAACAAAAATTAAAGACGACTTGAGGGCTGTAAATGCCTCCATCACAAAGTCCTGAATACACACCTCTAAACACCTTACAAACTTATATCCCTGATTACGCAGAATACTTGTTTCCTGGCACGTACAGAAATGACATTACCTGTTCATTGCTCGCTTTAAAACCGTCGATCAAACAAATTTCGAAAAAAAAAAACAGCAAAATGCCTTTCAGCGGGACACGTTTCCCTTGACGTGCTTTTAGCGCTCATTTAATATGTTAGCCTTGGTATTTGTGCCTGCTGCCAGCTCACCGCCCGCTGCCCGCTGCCCGGTGAGGAGCGTTCCAAAGCGCTCACTTAATACGTTAGCCTTGGTATTTGTGCCTGCTGCCAGCGCAAATATTCCCAACATTCCAAAATAGCGTTGAAGAGCGTTCCAAAATAGCCGTTCCGTTTTGCTTTTGTTCGGTTAGTTTGTAACCAAAAAAATCTTTATTCACATCAATTTTTTTCATATTAAACTTTGTTCTTTTATTCATAATCCCTCTCGTGAATAAGCTCAAATGAATCATAATGGTGTATTAAATGAAAAATTGATCAGTGCTTTTTTCTAAGAAAATAATTGTTTGTTTGTTTTTTTTTTTGTTTTTTTTTAAAATTGTGGATAATTTTTTTCAACATTTTTCAATTTTAATGTGGTATTCACTTTTATTTTTTATGTGTGTTTGAATTAGACATTACTGTAGGTTGAAATGCTTTTCTGTTTTTATTGTTCTTATGATATCAAATAAATATATCATTTGTTCACATTATTTCTTAGAAGTCATTTAACTACTTATTCCATCTATGATCATATAAGAACTAGTTCTTCTCTAAGTTATGATTATCTTCTCCATCCATTTGATTTTAGCGTCTACATATACTTTTTCGTAATGTTCATAAGTCGAAATGAATTATGTAAAATAATGTTGTCGTTGCAATTAGTATCTCTAATAATTCTATTATGCACTCAAAAACTAAGTGCATTCCTATTAGATATCATTTCTTGACAGAACAAGTAATCAAAACTTTAAATTGGAATATGTGTCCACAAAAGAATAACTTGCAAACAATATGACTAAACCATTGACAAAGGACACATTTGAGTATCTAAGACAAAGCTTGGGAGTCATATCCTTATCTATGAATCATTAAAAGGTATACATTGACTAGGGGGGAACATGTGTGAGATGTTTCAATTTCAAAAAACTTGTGAGTTTTGTAGGAAGATAGGTCCAAGGATCAAAGTAACCCAAGTTTAGATTAGGGTATGTCAAAGAATAAATGGTATGATATGGAGCCTAATGTTAGGGGGAGCTTTGTACGCTATGTGAGAAGTTCATCAAGTCCAAAGGATCAAAGAAGTCCAAGTTTAGATTGGTGCATGTTAAAGGGGGATAAATTGATTCATACGCTTGAAAGTATGAATCTTGAACATCTTAAATAGTATTTGAATGCATACATAATGTTGAGGAATGATTTTTGACATGCTAAGGAAGAGACCCTTTATCATTAATGTAAAAAGGGGGAAAAAACCAATATGAAGGAGTTTAAATGAAGTCATTCTAAGGGTGTTTTGCAATCAATGACAAAGGGGGAGATTGTTGAGCATGGTCGTTAATTTTTGGTACCAGGCAACTATCTCATGGCATGCACTTTATGGTATTAGCACTTCATAAACTCTTAAGGTTGTGGGTTTCCTAAAGAATCATAAGGTGATATTATTGATTGACTCAAGAATTAAACATAATTTCATTAATAATAAGTTGGTGACATGTCTCAAGTGTTTTATTTACCTAGATCCAAAATTTTAGATTATGGATTGCAGATGGAGGCAACATCAATTGTTTAAGAAAATGTTGTAGTATCAAACTTGTTAGGGGATACTAAAATATATATTCCCTGATGTTTTTTACTCCCATGGGTGGAGAAGACATTGTTTTAGAACTCCAATGGCTCACAACCTTGGGTATAATCAAGATAAATTCCAAGAGTGGTTCATGCAATTTCATTCTGATGGTAGGACATTTGAACTTCATTAATCAAGATAAAAATCTGTACAATTGGTTAGGTCTCACTAGATGAAAAATAGTTTCATAAAAGGGTCTAAAGGATTTGTATCATGATTATGTTCCACGGAGTTATACCAACAAAGGAGTCTACACATCCTGTTTTACAACAAATTATTGATGACCACTCAGTTATTTTATGAGCAAGGCCAAAAGGATTCCAACCAAAAAGAAATCATGATCATGTCATTCAATTGTTTCTTGGGAGTCAACCACCAAACATATAACCATACAGGTATCCTTATTCCCAAAAGAGTGAAATTGAAAAAATGGTACATGAGATGCTGAAGACAAGTATTATTAGACATAGTCAAAGTGAATGTTCATCCCTAGTGGTCATGGTGCTTAAGAAGGATGATGCTTGGTGATTGTGCCCAAACTAAAGAGAACTCAATAAGAACAATAAGTTCACCTTCAAAGATAAGTTACATATCCCTTGAATTGATGGTTTCCTCGATGAGTTGTATAGTCTTATATATTTTATAAAACTAGATCTTCATTCTAGACACCATAAAATTTGGATAAGAAAT